>CM077511.1:5497371-6180595 GCA_039654745.1 Houttuynia cordata
TATTTATTAAACTTTAAATACTAACCTAACACTAACAAACTAGATTTACTCCTATTTTATCAGAAAATACGACTACTATATAGATAAAAATGCATATAAAAGTGTGTATATTTTGTATATATCACCAAACATCTAGATTCTTGTGAGAAATCAGAATCCCCACTTCTCTATTTGATTATGTTCTAGCAAAATTGGTTACCAAACACACCCTTATCTTTTGCAATTTGAATCTCGTTAATATATGCTCAGGCTCACATGTGTAGGCACTCACCGTCGTTTAGATTTTTGGTGCATGTTAAAATAAGGGTAAGGCGGGTTTGAATCACCCACCATGGATTAATCTCCATCTCACGACTTCAGACGCGCCACTTCACTCATACGCATGTGAGCCTTGGTGCATATTAACTTTTCCTTCCAGCCAGTAGCGGACCCAGGATTTTTAGGTATGGGGGTCAAGTCGTTTTGAGATGGGGGGTCACGTGATTGAAATAAGCCAACTTTTAGCCACTTTGACCCACTTTAAATGTCCCACCTCAGGTAAAGGTACACCCATGGGGGTCATCTGACCCCATGGCTTACATGTAGGTCCGCCACTGCTTCCAGCTAATATGAGTTTAACTATATTTGACATGTAGAACTTAAGAAAATGTTCTTGGCATCATTTATGATGCAAAGGTCAATTGGAAAATAGAAGGAAGATTATAAGACACCCTGCTTGTCTTAAAATCTTGCATTTGTTCATGAAATGCGTTTAAATTGTCTTACCATAAGTTTTTTTAACAGGTAAAAACACATACTCAAGTTAAGCAATTAAATACAATCTTTGTAATCTGTCTTAAAAACTATTACATATCAAAGATATATCATTCATCTTGGTCGCCCAGGCAAACATGACTGATAAATGTAGTGTGCGGTGTAACTAGATCATAGTCTTTGTGGTATGCCCTGAAATTCCTAATGCAGTTACTTGCATTGCCTAGAAGCATAGTATACCTTAGTAACATACTTAAGTTACTAAATAACTATATTATAACATCGCTTAACTACTAAGGCACATGCTTTTCCAACAACCATAGTCCCACACATTATTTATATAAGGTAATCCAAAATTATTGTGAACCTAGGAGATGGAAAACCAAAAAAAAACCATACAAATAGGACATTTAAATTTTTGCATATATATAATTGCTTGCTTGAAGTGAATCAAGAATTACTATAGCACTCTGTGACTAACGTGAGTTCCATCAAACCATACAGATATACCAAAACCATGTGCCTAAAACCACTCAGATATACCAAAACCATGTGCCTAAACTTCAGCATTGCATGTTAGAATACACATGGACATTGTCTGCATCATCACCACAATATGTACCCTTGACTCATTTTGCTTGCTTTGAGAAAACTATGTATCAAACAATTTAGCTTAGTCTATCTTGTCCACAATATCCATTATCATGAGATCTGTCTTGTACATCAATCTAGCCAATAAGAATACTTTTTGTTGACTGAGAAGTCAATGCAGAAGAGGGGTGGGCCAAAAATCCCATTCCAATTGAGGTAGGTAATGCTACAGTGTCCACTGCTTTCTAAGTTGGAGTCTTCCATAGAAATGCACTTATTACACAAGAGTAGTTTAATATCTCATTAGACATGATAGACAGAAAGTGACCTTAAAAATAGAGATTTTTCCACATTACCTTGCCCGGAATGCTATATTACCTTATTTTCTTGGGCTCATGCCATATAACCTGGTTTTAGGACCCAGTCTTCCCATTTTATCCTCCCACCCAATATTTAATATTTTACCCACCCTGAGCCGCACCCAATTTCACACAAGTTTCTCAAGCATTGATCATACAGTGAAAAAGTTCCCTTTTGTCGGAGAGACGACGCTGTGTGGTATTCATAAATATTTTTAGTAGCTTTCTCGGGTCCAACGACCTCTTCTACTTGCAAGTAGGCAGAAGAAGCTCGCTAAAGCGACCACTTTCACAACCTCCTCATTCTATTGTGAAAATGATACAGCAACTCAGAATTATTATTTTTTTATTCCCACGTTCTAAGAACAAAAGTTATAATTTTGCTCCCATAAGTACTTGTGGTCGAGTGGCTAACTACTCTTTGCAAATTCGTCATCCCCAAAAGAAGGTGTCTTAAGGAATTTGATATATCTTCACAGGGAGAAAGATGAGAAAAAATATAGATGAACGTAAAAAGAATAAGCCAAAACGGATCAGAAATGAGGGAGATATGACGAGATTGAATCTTGTTATCAAATCTGTATTTAAATACACGATAACACTACTATCATATAAGGGTGTAACCGGCATCCGGATGTCTGTGTCCATCCGTCCGTTTTACTGTCCAAACAAACATAAAAATATGTCCATCACGGGCACGGACACGGACCGTTTTGGTGGTTCGGCATATGAGTGGACACGTCTGCGGACGCGTCCACGTTTAGAGCCGTCCAATGTCCGTGACTATTTTTAAAGCAAATGATCCATTTCCATTCGTGTTCGTGTCCGTCTGTGTCCGTAACGGACATATGTGGACGGGCACTACACGGATGGCGGACGGACGAACACCTTGTTTTAAAGTGAGCGGACAGCTACGGACATAGCTTATCCGCGTCTGTGTCCGTCCGTTTACACCCTTACTATCATATAAACGAGTACTTGATACCACTGGTATTGTGTAATCGAGTACATGATACAATTGCTATCATGTCCTCGATGACACGATGCCACTTGTATAATGTAATCAATGACACGATGCCACTGCTATCGTATAATCGAGTACATAATATGAGGTAAAACTTCAACGAAGAATATCTCCCTCATTTCTTATCAGATTTTGCTCATTCTTTTTGCATTTCTCTTTATTTTTTCTCTTCTTTTTCCCTATGAGGATATCCAAAAATTTCTTTACACAACTTCTAATGGGGATGATGAATTTTTTGTGACTCCAATGCCAATGAATTAAGCATGTGGTGTACACGACTTCATGATAGTGAGTACATAATATTTAAATTATTAGACATTATGTGTTTTTGACAATATTTCTTGTTTCTAATCTTAGGGGTGATTGGTAGTAATAGAAAACGTGGTTGCTTGTCTACCATATGATGAATTATTTGGAAATCCTCATGAGTACGTAGGTGAGAAAGTGAAGTTGATGGCCATTAACACACGAGTGAAGTTCTTAGATCTGTGATTCAAGTTGAATAAAGATTAGGATGCAAGTTTGCAATGGGTAACCTATCCCTCAAATATATAGTTGCATCAGCATCTCCATGTATACCATATGTACTGGGGGCTGATGAAGATCTAGAAGCTGTCTTTGACATTCATAAGAAAGCACGGAGGGAAGTGTTGGACTTGTATGTGGAAAGGACTTCTAGTGTCAATAAGGAGAGGATATCCCTATCAGATCAACTTGTTCACTTGATATATGATGACCTAATATCATTAGGAGGTAAAGGAAGGAAACAACTGGAGCTTGTGTTTGGAACAGCTCTGCGAGTTATCGTGCATTATATATGCTACTTCGTATTGTGTTGACGATGACACGGCTCGAAGTCACAGTTGTAGGATATCGTGTAAGTGATTATACGATATTCTTATATTTTGTGTATTTGACTACACAACTCATACTGATATGCCTTCTTCATATCTTGCAGTGGGAGAAAGTAATGAAATTGTGAGAACATTCACTACCCAAGAGGTTGAATCTAATACAGTACAAGGAGAAGAAGTAAAAATAGTAAATGAAGAGAATGAGGAATTTAAAAATGATGAGCAATTTTCAAATGTAGGTGTTGATGGAGACGAAGTATTTATTGATACTGACGATCCATGGTCAGGGGACGAGTGGTTGTTTCCTCTACACACACAAGCCCCCGAGTTGGACATGGGATGGCTAGAAATTGATCAGTCTAAGTATGAAGAATTTTTAAATGTGGTTGCTACAAAACCATCTAGGTGGAAAGGGAAGAATGTTGTTGTATCTGATAACTGGGAATCATTGTACGCATAGTTTAATCATATCAAAGAAGATGGAGGTTGAGATTGGGGCACTGAATATAATTTGGATGAGGAGCTAGAGACATACAAGGAGGAGGTGATGTTGAGTGGTAGTTTGCAAGCAACAGACTACGAGGATCTTCTGTGTTAGGGGTTCAGTTTGAAAGCATCAAACATTTCAAGAGAACCCTTGTTGTTGGCAATAAAGAGGAGGTTCACTTATATCGGGTGTCAAACAAGTTAGGCGTTATTAGTGTGACAAGGAGGGAGGTTGAGCATACAAGTGATATAAAGCTGGGAACAAAAGATCATTCTTTAGCTTCACACCTGTGGATTGCAAGAAAATGTCATGGCCTACATAAGGAGTCAAATACTATCACACCAGAGAATATCATAAGGTACATTGAGAAGCATTGGGTATCGTAGTCAACTATAAGAAAGCATTGTAGACGAAAGAAGATTTATCAGAGTTGATTGAGGGCAACCCGAACGATTCATATTGCATTTTGCCCACATATGACAAAGAATTAGAAAGGTCCAATCCAAGAACTTATGTGGTTATGGAAATGTCTTTTGATATACATGAATTAGAGTTAGGCAAATATGATTTCAAATGTGTATTTTGGATGTTTGGCCCCGTTGCAAGAGCTTTCAGAAGTTCACTTAGGCCTCTCTTAATTGTGTATGGAACATTATTTTAAGAAAAGTAACCCAGATGTCTATTGATTGCTACAACCATTGAAATAATCAACAAATAGTGTGTGTTGCATATGTGGTTGTTGAGGCAAAGATAAGAAACACTTGGTAAGTTGAAGAACAATAATTAATTGTAACCGTGCCATTGTGAACACGATATGTAGGAGTTGTGTCCTCGATAACATGTTAGCAGTACATATCGTGTTCACAATGACACGACACGAGCACACTGTCGTAAATCTGTTAGTAGAAGTCATGTCCTCAATGACACGACTACAATGACTTATTATGAAAAATGCAGTCGTATTTTTCTCACATAGTTCTTATCCTATGTTACTTTCAGGACATGGTTCCTCAAGTTAATTCGTACTTTTCTTTTCATGGTACTGCCCTCAAGAGTAGACACAATTATTTCTGACAAACATAAGGGACTTCTCAAAGCAGTCTCCGATGTCTTCCCAGAGGCTCATCATATTAGATAGAATTTCCTAGACAAATAAAAAGACAGACACTTAAAGAACCTTTTATTCATAGCCGCTCATAAATTTAGAAGATTAGATCTTGATGGGGTCATAAAACAAACTAAACAACAAAATGACGAGGCATTCAAATACATTCATAACATCAACTATAGAAACTGGGCTAATGTTGAAGATATGGTACTCTCACCTCAAGCAAAACGAAGAGTGCGGACAATATGTTCTTGAAGGCGCGGAGTTGGCCAATCACTAGACTGATTGAGGAAACTCGTGTAACACCTAAAAATCGATATGATTGGCTAAACTGCTATTTTAGGAAATTGGCCTAAATTACGAAAGTTTAGCTGCCTGATTGGATTCATGTCATGTCATGTGATTTTATATGTTTGGAATGTATGTGATGCATTAGAATTTTGTTTATCAATGTTTTGAGTTAGGCAAGTTAACTTGGGCATGAGGACTAGCCCAAGCACTAAGGCTGGTTTGGCGTCAGGGGCGGTGCTCACCTGACTCCAAGTCATGGGGCCAATGCCTAGGTGGGTATGAGATGTGTTTTGGGACATGTATAAGTGAGATGAAGTGGTTAAGATGTGTGGTACATGGTTGTTATGAGGTTGAGTTGTGTGTCACATGCACAGGATGCCAGAGCACCTGAGTGCTGGATCCGCGCTTGACGCCAAACTCACCTAGGTGCCAGGATACGTAAGGGCCTAGGACATCGTGGCATGGGTATCACGTGGCACGTGGTGGTTAATCTCGATGGTTAGAGAGGACCGTGGTAAAAAGGAAAGATTGGATTTACTATTAGTAAATAGGAGTGTAATTGATAGTAATTCGGGAAAGTAACTAAATCAGTTATTGGTACTTATGATGGCCAATCACGGAAGAGAGTGAAATATCCCTAAGATCAATACCAACCAATTAGAGAAAGAAAATCAAATAAAAAAGGTCGTCCAAAAAGGATTTGGCGAGATTAGGTAGTTTCCTAATCGGGTAATTAGAATTAATTTGAAAGATTTGATTTTAGAATGGATCTCAAATGGATTTGAGACACAAATTGGAAGGGACGTCCTTGGCATATATTTGGGGTGTGATTGGATCAATGGCTGAGATTAGAAGGGATGTGCATCAATGGAGGAAAGTTAATACAACTAGGATTAGGAAACCCTCATATATAAACTCTAATTTGGAGTGGGCGGCCCATGTATTTGGCCGACCACCCCTCTC
This sequence comes from Houttuynia cordata, assembly GCA_039654745.1. Taxonomy (NCBI): domain Eukaryota; kingdom Viridiplantae; phylum Streptophyta; class Magnoliopsida; order Piperales; family Saururaceae; genus Houttuynia; species Houttuynia cordata. Next base: position 5,503,802 of record CM077511.1, read on the forward strand.
GCTTTGGGTTAGGGTTTCTCCTTCTCCTCTCTTCTCTTCCCAAAACAACACCCTTACATCCTTCTTCCTTGTCCTACGAGCCATCGATCAGAGTGCTAAAGGGTGACAATGCGTAGAGGAAGCAAAGGTCTTCGCAAGGAAGCGAGAAGATACTACGTTCGAATCAAGTAGGATGATTTTTTCCCTTGTTTTCGATTTGAATTCCATACTTGCTATTAAACAGAAGATTCGGCAGGGCCATCATTAAACACAAGATAGCACTATCATGTTGTCAAATACATAATAGAACTGTTGTCGTGTCATCTAATACATGATAACACTGCTATTATGTCCTCGAATACATGATAGCTTTGCCATCGTGTCATCGAGAATGTGATAGGAGAAAAGTTGTGTCCTAGAAGACACGATCACACAATCCCTCAAATGTATTGTGTATATGAACATAATAGAATAAATTTAAGCATCCAATTTTAAATCTGTATTGTGTATTTTGAATTACAAGTAACAGATAGTATGCAAATTAAACACAAAAATTAAGCCTGTATTAAATACACAATAGTAGTGCTATCGTGTCCGCGAATACATGATAGCACTACTATCGTGTCGTCGAATACACGATAGCACTATTATCGTGTAGTCGATTACAGGATATCAGTGGTATCATGTCCTCTGATACATATTAGCATTGCTACCGTGTGTTTGGAGAGTGCTATTGTGTCCTCAAATTTATTGTGTATATTAATAGAATAGAAGAAATTTAAGCATCCAAGAATAAAACGTTTATTAAACACATGATAGTACTTCTATGATGTTCTTGAATACATGATAGTACTGCTACCGCGTCCTCGAATACAGATAGCACTGTTATCGTGTACTCGATTACACGATAGGAGTGGTATTGTGTCCTCGGATACACGATAGCACTGCTATCATATGTTTGGGCAGTGATATCGTGTCATCGAAGACACAATAGGAGAAAAATCGTGTCCTCAAAGATACAATCACAAGAAACATCAAATGTATTGTGTACATTAATGAAATAAAAGAAATTTAGGCGTGAAAGAATTAAGTGTGTTTTAAACACACTATAGCACTGCTATCGTGTCCTCAATGACACGATAGAACTGCTATTGTATATTCGATTACAAAAGAGTTGCGGTATCATGTCCTTGGTTTCACGATTGCACTTCTATCATGTCTTTGAATACACGATAGAACTGCTATCGTGTCCTCGAATAAACAATACCAACGAGGACATGATAGCATTGAGGGGGCAAACATCTTTCTTCCCAAACACTCGTCATGTGTCGAAAGGAAAAATGAGATGTCTAGTGAAGGCAAACGAGGTTAGAAAGACACCTCAACCAGCTAAACATGCGAAGGCGAAATCTTCTAAGGAGGAGGAGATATATCAAAAGGGGGAGGAGATGTCTCACTGTCTGTTACTTATAATTGAAAATACACAATACAAATTACAAAATGCACGTTTAAATTTATTTCTATTATGTTCATATACACGATACATTTATAAGAAATATAAGTCCACACATTTTTTATTAGTCGTGTGCTTGAGCACATAGGATACAAGTGTATCGAGTTTATATGTGAATGATCGTGTCTTGGAGGAAACGACTTGCCGCCTGTTACTTATAATTGAAAATACACAATACAAATTGTAAAATGCACGTTTAAATTTCTTCTATTATGTTCATATGCACGTTTTTCAATCACGATAGAACTGTTACCGTGTATTTAAATAGATGATTTGAGGGCAACCTTCAATCTTATTATATCTCCCTCATTTTCGATTCGTTTTCGCCCATTCCTCGATCACAAGACTCATTGTCCGTTACTTGTAATTAAAAATACACAATATAACTTACAAAATGCACGTTTAAATTTCTTCTATTATGTTCATATACACAATATATTTGAGGTATGGTGTGATCGTGTCTTCTAGGATACTACTTTTCCCCTATCATGTCCTCGATGACACGATAGCACCGCCCATGTAACATCCGAAAAATTGGTATGTTTACTAAAATTGTAATTTTCGAAAACTTGTCTAAAACAGGAAAGTTTAGCTGCCTATTTGGATTTTTGGCTTTGTCATGTGATTTGATATGTTGATTGATTGTTATAGTGCATGATGAATCGCTTAATCGATCGACCAAATTTGGCAGGATACCAGGGCGTGAGGACTAGCCCTGGCACTGGGCTCAACCTGGCGCTGAGGCTAGCCTAGCGCCAGGGCCTGAGTACACCTAACGCCAGTAGTGGGGCTAGGCACCAGGGTATGAGTACAGAGTGTCTAAACTTTTATGAGCAATACGAGTTATTAAGTTGGAATATGATAATGTGAGAAGCTATGTTTGGTAAATAATTTTACGTCAATCAGTAGTCGAAGGAACCAGTGCGCACCAGGGCCACCTGGGCGTCAGGTGCACCTGGGCACTAGCGAGGGGATGTGGCTCATGAAGGGTTGCGTGTGTGTGTGTGACGAGTTGGTTAAGATGTGTGGTTCATGGTGTATGTGAGTTGGAGTAGCATGTCGTGTACGCGGGACATCAGAGGCGTGCAACCATGGGACACTTGCCAAGACATAGAGCCACTGGACGTCAGGACCACGTGGGCACATGTCTAGGGATGTCATGCTCACATGGGTGATGTGGCACATAGTGGTTATCAAGATGGTTAGAAAGAATCTTGGTAAAAGATTGGGTTTGATCTCCTAGTGGTAACCAATGAAAGACCGTGGTAAATCAGAAAATTACCCAAATTGGTTAGGATTAATTAAGAGAGTAAATCAGTAATTGGAGGAGGATATTATGTAAATCTCCATCAGCCAATCAGAAGGGATCACTAAAATATGTTGGGCGTCCAAAGGAATTAGGCTAGATTTGGTAGTTTTCAATTATGGGTTGAGATAAACTTGTATAAGGAATGCATCTTAATAGGATATCTAGAATCCTAACTAATTGGGGACTCAATAGTGGATCTCGTCCTTGTCAAATTGAGAGAGGTTTATTATTGGATGGGTGTGATTATGGGAGGAAAGTGATCTAAGGAAGGAGATATCCTAATTAGAATAGGATTTTGTATAAAAGGACATGAGGGGGCCGGCCCATGCTTTGGACGACCTCACCCTTGTGCTGCCTTTTGTTTCTTTTCTTCTCCTCTTCCTACTCCAAACCAGAAACACTTCAAGCTGTATTTCGATTCAAACCTCTTCTGTTTCAATTGTCGAAGGCAGCGTTGCGAAGAGGAGGCATAGACCTACTCGAGGAAGCAAGAAAAACTCGTACTCGAGATCGGTAGGATGATTTTTCCTACATCTTCCTTCTAATTTTTTTTATTATGAAATTCATTCTTTTGAATATTATATGATTGATATCTTGCTTCATATCAGTTATGTTGTTGAGTAAATTGCTTTGATTGAAGGAAATTCTATGATACTATGATTATGAGTTGTATATGTTGACAATAATATTGATACATCTTCTAGACTTACATGCTAGTGCCTAGATTGGAACACCACTCAAATTTGTAATGTCTCTTGGTCGATTGAACATCTAAATGGTTCTTTGTTGATTTGTAAATCTTTTGATTTGTTTGATTCAAGTGTCTAGAAATAGTTATCCTATTGTTAATGACTCTATTATCAAAGGGGTAACAATATAAACTAGTTTGTGTGATAAAAGACACATTAAGACATGAAATTCTAAAATTCTAGAATCTCCAAGGTTCTGTAATGAACCTAGGAAGGGTGTATTTAAGGCTAGAAAGACTCTAATAACCAAAATAAGGGATAGTTACATGTGATAATCAAGTATGATTAAGATTAATGATCTCAGCTAGAACTATTTTGGCGCCAATGATCTGTAATAAAATAATCATAACTAATTACATAAAAATTAGAAAAATAATCTATCAGTGGAGTTACTAGACTCATACAGTTAACTCCAGTAAAAATTCCAGAGTTTAATTCAAACCGTACTGGCTGTGGGGACAGTCAGAAATGGGCTGATATGTGTGAGACATTTTACTGTAATTAAGGTGTAATACACTAATACTTACTAATACTAAATGATATTGTATGATAAAAGCAAAGTATCATTATTATACATTATATAACTGGATAAGGATTATTACAGTAAGATTGGTTTGTTAAAAAGATTGACATCATGGGATGATTCAATGTGACCTAGAGTTCCAATTGTCCTCAATTTTGAGTGTAACTTGGTGTCAGTTTGAGTTTCCAGTTGGAGATCAAACTTTCAAAACCCCGTTATCATGCCTTGACTTTGGACTCGTAGATTGTAAACCCAAGTACTTCCAGGGATATTCCTATCTAGGGCTATGCATGATATAAGTTGTCAAAATTATTGGAGAACCTATTGATACTCCATGCGAGTCATCTGCTATTTGAAATATTGGATTCTCATTAGTATTCTTGTGGTGAATCATATTCTAATGAGAGATATTGATGTTTCATTTATACTTCTATAGTGAGTCAATTCTCGGTAAAATATACCTTAAATTCCATAGAATTGCGACCTCTGTCTTTTGAGATATTACTCAGTTTGATATTGAATTACTTCTCCACTAGAGACCTTGCGAAGATCTCTCAGAGGTGGAATCATAGTATGCACAGAGATCCATTGCTAGATCCAATGTGATCTCGCATTATTTTTGAAACCTAGCTGTTCATACCCAAAGGGAGGCATATACGTATGTTTAGACTATATGATATTAGTGAAGGTTTGTAGTCTCCGCCCATTGTGTTTGTAAGCATTAATGGGGCTAGCATCCTAGACGTATTGCCGGGTTCAAAGGATGAACCTCTAGGGTGATTTTGGTAATCAGCCACTTGCGAGTGGTAAGTTCAGCGAGTAGAAATTGAAATTTCCTTACACAATGGATGTCTGGAGGTATTATTGTTTGACTATCTTCTCCTTACACTTTTAATGTTCGGAATTTTGATTATGGTAAATTCTCTCCCTACACTAGTGGTTGTTCGGAGTCATATTGATTGATATTCTTTCCCGGTACTTGCGAGTCGGGATTGTTATCGACTAACATTTTCACTCAGGTAAAGTAAACCATGGGTTCAGTCATGATATTATTGAATATTCCTTTCTCTTGTAACTAAACCTTTCTTCATGCTATCTATTATAACTCTGATGGGTTTTTACATCCTACTAAGTATTTCTATGGAGTATTCATGCATCCTCTCATGCAGGCGTTAAAAATGAGTAATTCAGGACAGATCACGATTGTAGGAAGGTGTTGCAAGCTGCGTTGGAAAAAAATTCAAGTTATTTATTACTTTATTTATTTTGATGAAATTTTATGAATTAGTGGCAAGTGTGCCAGAATTGTTATGTTTTTAGTTGTTGACTATTTTTAATGGTTGTGTTAAAGTTCAATAAGAAACATTAGATCTTCATTTCTTATATGTAACAATGTTTGTTTTAAGACTAAATGATTGTGTATTGTCGATTACACATCCTTTTGAGATGGCGTAATTGGCGGTTTGATAGAGTATTCAGTTGCGTGCCCAGGTTTCGGCCCCAAGAACTTTGGCATTATGGTTGGCTTCCGTGCTCTGATCGAGATTTGAAATCCCGGACATGACAGCCCGAACACACGATAACAGTGCTACTGTGTATTTGAGGACACGACACGATAGTAGTGCTATCATGTATTCGAGGACACAATAGCAATGCTATCATGTGTATAAATAGACGCTTAATTTGCATACTCTGTCTTAAAAATTACACGCTTAAATTTCTTCTATTTTGTTCATATACACAATATATTTGAGGGATCGTGTCTTCAAGGACACTACTTTTCTCCTATCGTGTTCTCGATGACATGATAGCATTGCCCAAACAAACGATAACAGTGCTATTGTGTATTCAAGGACACAATATCAATGCTATCGTATAATCGATGACACAATACCACTACTATAGTGTAATCAATGACACGAGACCACTGCTATCATGGAATCAGGTACATGATAATAGCGCTATCATGTATTCAAGGACACAATTGCAGTTCTATCATATAACAGTGTTATCGTGTATTCAAGGACACAATACCACTTCTATCTTGTAATCGATGACACGATACCACTATTATCATGTAATTTAGTACACGATAGCAGTTCTATCGTGTATTCAAGTACACGATAGCAGTTCTATTGTATATTCAAGGACATGATAGCATTGCTTGCATGTGTTTAATACACACTTAATTGGCATACTCTGTCTTAAAAATTGCACGCTTAAATTTCTTCTATTTTGTTCATATACACAATACATTTGAGGGATCGTGTCTTCAAGGACACTACTTTTCTCCTATCATGTTCTCGATGACATGATAGCATTGCCCAAACAAACGATAACAGTGCTATTGTGTATTCAAGGACACAATATCAATGCTATCGTATAATCGATGACACAATACCACTACTATAGTGTAATCAATGACACGAGACCACTGCTATCATGGAATCAGGTACATGATAATAGCGCTATCATGTATTCAAGGACACAATAGCAGTTCTATCATATAACAGTTTATCGTGTATTCAAGGACACAATACCACTTCTATCTTGTAATCGATGACACGATACCACTATTATCATGTAATTTAGTACACGATAGTAGTTCTATCGTGTATTCAAGTACACGATAGCAGTTCTATTGTATATTCAAGGACATGATAGCATTGCTTGCATGTGTTTAATACACACTTAATTGTTGTGTTTAATTTGCATATTGTCTATTACTTGTAATTCAAAATACAAATAAAAATTTAAAATTGCACCCTTCAATTTTTTATATTATATTCATATAAACAATACATTTGAGAGATAGTGTGATCTTGTTCGAGGAGACGACTTTTCTCCTATCGTGTATTTGTTGATGACATGATAGCACTTCCCAAACACACGATAACAGTGCTAGCGTGTATTCGAGGACACGATAAGCAGTTCTATTGTGTATTCGAGGACATATTGTCTGTTACTTGTAATTCAAAATACACAATACAAATTTTAAATTGCATGCTTAAATTTTTTTTGTTATATTTATATACACAATAAATTTGAGGGATCATGTGATTGCGTCTTCTTTGACACTACTTTTATCCTATCGTGTCATCGTAGACTACGAGGACATGATTTTTGGCAAATCGTGTAGGCCAAAATTGAACGAGTTATATCTCTCTCATTTCTTATCTGTTTTTTCTATTCTTTTTGTGTTTTTCTTTATTTTTTCTCCTCTTCATTTTCATGATGATAGTTTAAGAATCTTGAGACACCACCTCGTGGGGATGAATAATTTTGAAAAGAAGAAAGAAGAATAATAGTGGCCAGCACTTGTTTCCTCTTTGTAAATTCATCTTCCTCACTAGAAGTTATGCAATAATATTTTGGGATATCTGACAGCGAAAGGGAACATTTTCGCTATATAATCACTGCGGGGAAGTTTGTGTGAAATGAGGCGCGGCTCTGGGGCGGGTAAAACATCAATTATTGGGCAGGAGGGCAAATTGGGAAGACCAAGTCTCTAAACCAGGTAATATGACATTCTAGGCTCATTGGCTAAGTAATATGGAAAAATCTTCTTAAATATGGCTGCTATCAATCTTACTAACTAAAATATTTGTTATAGCAAATTCAGAAAAAGACCTAACTTGGACAAGATCAAAGTCAGTCACTACTCATAATCTTAAAAACATATCTTCTCTCGGCACTCATTAATACACGTCTCTTTGACTACGAATGATAGAGATTTCATACCAAACTACGTGTGTGTGGACAGAAAGAAATAAATAAGATTATCAGTTTATGTTGCCACTAGGTTCTTGCACTTAGTGGCAAGTTGGTATTGGGATCTTTGTCGTCAAAGTTTGCACCAGCCCAATGTCTGCTGGCATGCAATTGATAAACGAGAGAAGTCATGCGTCGCTAGCATTGCTCATAACTATGAGTGCAACTTTAGATATGTATAAAGATTATAGTTATTCATTAGAACTCCTAAATGGTAAAACATTGGCTAGGTACACGAACCATTAGAATGACACAATGAAGAGGAACAAAGGCGTTTAAGCCTTTAATTGCATTCCTACATGTTGATGGAATGGTCAGGACATGCTTCTTGAAACAGAGGTCTTAAGTTCGAACCCCCACTTTGTTAGCCACCCACCTGGGCTTATATCTCAACTTACCTAACGCATAAGTGCATGAGGGGATTGATAGCAGGATACAATGCTCAAGAGGTCGGTTGCCCTGCCCCTTCTAATCAGGCCCTAAGGACTCAAACAATTCTCGTTATAAAATCCAAAGATAGGCTTACAACTGGCAAACACGAGAAACCATACTAGTTAATGGATAATCTTTTCAACTGTACAAATGTTCATGAGTTTTAACTGGAAAAATTCGTGGAAGATTCCACTATGCCCATTGTGGTCGTCTGAGCCATATATTTATGGGTCTTGACAACAACTCAACAAGTTGATGAAATTGTTATTAGTTATATAAGAACAATGCAAAGCAAGTTTAAGTATTTAATATTGGGACCGAGATTGGACCAGACATTCTAATGCAAATGGTCTCCTAGACATCTCCCTTTGTCTCCATTTCCTGTAATCCTCGTTTTTATGTCATTGTCATTGTTGTCATTTGCTGTTGGCTGATGAATAACCCATAATAATTTTCTTTCATACAGTGGTAAGCTATGACGAACCTGCACTTGATAAAGATGTTTCTCACCATGACATGGACAAGATTTTAATTGAACTCCCGTGGTTGGTACTTGTAATAACATTCCATTGATTTTCTACACTAAGAGTAATATCCATGTTAGACAACAGCTTGGATTGTAATTGTTCAATATTTCTTTGTCTCCTAGAAAGTTCGTTCACCTCACTTTACTATAATTTCCAATGATTACCTAGTTGATCTTCTGATATACTATTTATCTAAGAGTTTATAGCTGGGATGGCATGCAAACCGATTGGCCATTTTGAATTTTGTATCCTCTACCTTATTTGTATGTTTCACACACTTGCTCTGCTGATTTCATCCTTCTTAAAGCAGTGGTCCTGAGTTCGAACCCCCATTCTATTGCCTATTCACATGAGATTATATCCCAATTTATCCGGTGCATATGATAGGTGAGCCTTATATGCACCCGAAGGGATTGGTGGTGGGATATAGTGCTCTAAGAGGTCGGTCGCCCTGCCCCTTCTAGCAGTTCCTATGGACTGAAACACCCTCATTATTAAAAAATATTCTGATTTCATCCAAGGAAAGATTTCATGGACAAATTAATTAATAAGCTTCTCGACCAGTTCTAAGTTAGTCTCTGGACACCACTTAGATCAGCAGTGTGCCTTGTAAATTGTAATACCATGTTGGGTTTTATGTGGATAGTGGGCCTAAGTGAAAGTCCACTTGAAGCCCACTAAGAAAAAAATTCTTCTTTAAATAAACAGCTGCTTGTGAAGCTTCATGATATGGAGAGCACTTTCAATGTTAGGAGGGAACTTACAGAAGGCCTTTAAAGAGTCAGTAGTTAATTTCTTAATTCCACGATATACACAAAGTGAAGCTAGGAAGGAGGAACAAATGCACTTGCATGGTGATTTTATCTTTACTGATGTAAAGAAACACTCTTGTGGCGCAAATAGTGTGTGGTAGAACACCATACACAAGTAGGACGTGATGTGAGCATATTGTGGTGCTTTAGTGGTGCTACTCTATAGGCTTTTCATGTAAATGATGAGGGAAAAGTTTAAATGAGACTTGCATGAGGCTGAGTAATCTTGAGATATCGGATCTTGATCTTATGGCTACAAGGGTGAGTGATATTCTCACACTCACCTGCCCACTAATTTGACGCTCCCCATTGAATCAACATCGACTCGAGATGACTTTGTTCATGTAAGATGCATAGGACAAGTCTTATGTAAACTGGAATCAAATAACAATGGCATAGGATAGGACTCTTATAGAAAAATGTTCAACGCCAAATACCCTATCAACTTTCCTCTCATCCTGGAGTAATCTGCTTTTGAAACATTTCGGCGACAACCACCTCCCTTGTGAGTTCGGCTTGGGCTTGTTACGTGCACCTCGAGCTTTAAGAAACGGTCAATTGTAACTTGGGAGTGGTGTTATGCTCACAATTTTTGTTAGATTGATTGGCCCATTTACTTTATTTGGCCATTAAGCCGAGGGTTATTTCTTTCTAGCTGCAGGATTAATCAAGTGGTTAGATTTTATCATGTCATTATGTGGGACTCTAGTGTCTCTATACTATAAAAACCTCAAGCCATTGTTTTCTTATGATTGAATTATTGCCCTAATCATCCTCTCCTACTATAATCTTTCCCTAATCCGACGAGATAAATAGCTTATGCCTTTCAGCCCACAACATTGTGTTATTTCAGCCCCCCGGTCCTTCTCCTTTTGCAACGGCCAAAACTCAGACGATGGCTGAGGTGCAATAGGACATTTGTGCTGATGTTCTGCCAGTTGTCTAGGCAGTTAAGCACAAAAACTCACCCAAAACTCAGACAATGGCTGAGGCGCAATAAGACCTTTGTGCTGATGTATGTTCTACCAGTTGTCTAGGCAGTCGAGCACAAAAAATCACCCAAATGTTATATGGCCAGCCTGCTAGTGAGCCCAGCCCCACCACAAGAAGTTCATTGTGGCATGCATCGACGAGCATTGCGAGGCACTGTTAGCAGATTAATAACGATGTATGATCTCACTGAGAAAGAATTGGGTACAACGGCCTGACCACGTCAAGATAATCAAGTTTTCCAAAAGCTTAAGAAACAATTTTTTTTAATTTACTATACTCCCTTCCACTTGAAAATAGTATATATATTTAAAAAAATGTCATTTTTATTAATTAAGGAAGCCCAGATAAGAGGCCTCCCAATAGACACCCTGACCTTTCTTCCTCGACTCTCTTGCAAGGGAGCTACGATGTTCATGAGCCAGATGAGGGGATGATAGCAGGCTTCTGCCACTTCTAAACCGCAACTGCCTCGACAGTTGGGTCAGCCTTGCACCCATGGTCTCCGACGACTTCGTCGCCCGAACAGAGCATTGCCTTGCTGCCAGGGAGCACTTCATCGTGCACCTGATCTGCCCTCCACTTCATCTTCCTCCTCGCACTTCAACGCCCGCTGGGTGTAAGATATTGGAATGGGTCTGTCCCATATTTATTGTCTTATTTGAGAGGAGTCGGTCCTCCCATGTGGTGTGTGGACATGAGGAGTGACTAGGCTTCTATGGGCCCGGGTGGTTCCACACCTAATTAGAAGAGACACTTAATTTCAATGGACCGTTATGGAAAAGCTAAATAAGGAGGAGAGTAAATTAGGGAGTTAGAATCCTAATTAAAAGTGAGAACGTGGAGATAGAAATTATGGGATAGATCTACTCCCAAATTGAAAGGAATGAAGCCTCAATTCCAGGCTGGAGACAAGGCCAAGAATAAGAAGAAGGGAGCCTGCTTTACTTGTGGCCAGATGGGCCACTTTAGTAGGAACTGTCCTAATGGCTCCCAAGGCAACGATAAAAAGAAATAGCAAGGAGGAGGAAAGAACATAGTGTGTATAATTTTTGAAGCACTGATTGTGAATACAAACACGAGAGGTTGGTGGTTTGACTCAGCTGCAACTCGTCATGTGACCATGTCCAAGAAGTCATTTGCTGAGCTGAAAGAGATTAGTCCCAGAGAGCACAAGATCTATATGGGAAATAACATTTATTGTGATGTGCTGGGGATAGGCTATGTACGTGTTCCTCTTTTAGGAAGAAACATTCTGGTCCTCATAGATGTCTTGCTTGCACAAACGATTCGTAGGAATATGATTTTAATCCCTTTGTTGACTCAAATGGGATTTGAAATTAGATTCAAGGGTGGCAAGGGAACTGTGGGACAGAAGAATAACATTTTATTTATTGTTTCATTAGTTGATGGTTTATTCAAACTGGATGTTTCAAATGTCCTTGCTGATATTACTGAAATGATTGATTCTGATATATCGCTTGTATTGTTAATAATGCTTTATTGTGGCATTTATGCCTTTGTCAAGTTAATGCGAGAAAATTACACCGAATGTCGGGTAATGGGTTACTGCCTAGAATAAGTGATGATTTGCTTGTATGTGAAAATTGTTTATTAGGCAAAATGACTAGGCAACCTTTTCTCAAAGAGCAATGAGCAATTGACCTTTTAGAGGTCATTTACTCAGATATTTGTGGGCCTATAAATGTCAAGACTGAAAGGGGTATGATGTATTTTATTACGTTTATAAATGACTATTCTAGGTATGGTTATGTGTACTTGTTATCCAGGAAGTTCGATACCTTAGAGAAATTCAAAGAACTAAAGACTGAGGTTGAGAACCAATTAGGACAAAAAATTAAAGTTCTGAGAACAGACAGAGGTGGTGAGCACACATCTGATTTGTTCAAGGACTATTGTACAAACCATAGAATAGTGCATCAGTATACTTTGCTGTATACCCCTCAGTAGAATGGAGTCGCTGAAAGACGTAATAGGACATTGTTGGACATGGTAAGGTTCACTCTGAGCTAGGAACGCAGTTTTGGGGTGAAGCACTAAACACCATTGTTTATGTACTAAATTGAGTTCCCTCAAAGTCGATCAAGTTGACCCTGTCTAAGTTATGGACGAGGTCAAAGGCCCATGTAAGGGTGCCATATCAACTTAGAAGTAAGTTGGATCCTAAGACCATAAAATGTAATTTTATCGGTTATTTTGATCATTTGAAAGGGTATCGATTTGTAGTACACCATGATGATGGACAATGGGGGTAATTGAGTCTAAAGATGCTTATTTTCTTGAGGAAGATGTAGACTTTAAAACTCCTAGTCAAAGAGCAGAACACTTTGAAATAGAAAAAGAGAAGGTTACTATCACTAGTAATGAACAAGTGATATGTAATACATCAAGAGAGTGTTGACCTTCAGTGTTGTTGAAGGATTACTATGTCATGCTTGGTGAAGATGAGATTTTGGTTGATGAACCTGTACTTAATGATCCGGCCACGTTTGAGCAGGCTATGTGTACTCCAGATTTCAAGGAATGGCAGATGGCTGTTCAAGAGGAAATGGATTCGATCTTGAAGAACAAAGTCTGGGAGATTGTTGACTTACCATACGATAAAAAACCTATTGGGTGTAAGTAAATCTTTTTAGAAGAAGCTAAAAGCAGATGGATCAATAGATAAGTACAAAGCTAAACTTCTAACGAAAGGTTTCACACAAGTAGAGGGCATAGACTTTAAGGAGACATATTCTCCTGTGACTAGGTTCATCTCAATCCAATGTTTATTAGTAATTGTGTCATACTTGGATTTAGAGTTGCACAAATGGATGTAAAGACTGCCTTCCTAAATGGTGATTTAGAGGATGAGATTTACATGGAACAACCCGAGGGGTTTGTTATTTTCCGGGGGGGGGGGGGGGGGGGGACTAAGGTGAGCAAGCTTATTAAATCATTGTATGGACTGAAACAATCATCAAGACAAGGGTATTTCACTTTTTACAATGTGATAAGTGAATATGGCTTCGTGGCCAATGACTATGACCATTGTGTTTACTCCTTTAGAGATGGGAGTAAATTTATGATATTGTCAATATATGTATATAATATATTATTGATGGAGAATGACACTAGTATGATTCTCAGTCTTAAAGAATGGCTCAAGACCCAATTTGAAATGAAAGATATGGGTGAAGCATCTTATATCCTAGGGATGAAGATTGAGAGAGATAGAAAAGCGAGGAGGCTTAGTATATCTAAAGAATCATGCATAGATAGCATATTGAAACGGCTTTTGCATGATTGGTTGGAAGACCATAGATTCGCCCATCTATAAAGGGACAATGTTGTCGGGAGAAAATGGCACCTGCATCAGACGAGGAACGTCTGAAGATGCAATCTGTACCATATGCGCAGGCTATTGGCAGCTTGATGTATGCCCATGAACTGCACTCGACCTGATTTGGCTTTTATGGTAAACATTTTGAGTCGATATCAGGCTAACCCAGGTAATGCAACAGTGGCAGGCTATTAAGCGAGTGTTCAAATACCTTTTAGGTACCAAGGATATGAAACTCATACATCAGGTTGATAACTTGTCATTGGAAGGCTATAGTTATTCGAACTATGCCGGGTGTAAAGATGACAGGAAATCCACTGCCGGGTATGTATTTATGTTTGGTGGTGGTGCCGTAGCATGGGCAAGTAAGAAGCAGAAATGCGTTACTAAGTCTACAATGGAAGCTGTGTTTATTGCATGCAATTTCGCAGCTTCCGAGGCAGTGTGGATTAAAGAGTTTTTAGCTAGGTTGCAGCTAGAACAGTGGGCTGATGCTCCTGTCTAAATTTATTGTGATAATTTGGCAATTGTGTTGACACTTTGTAATTGGGAGATCAGTTCCAGAGTTAAGCACATTGAGGTGCATTACTTTTATATATTTGACATGCTACAACGGGGAAAGTTGATAGTGAGTCATCTTCCTTCGGTTTAGAAGTTGGCTGATCCATTAACGAAGGCCTTGATAACGGATCTATTTGTGAAACACATCCATAGTTTTGGATTACGATAGGACTAGTGCACGAGTCACCGTTGAATTGCAAATATGAGCACAGAACCCATAGTGGAGGATGTAAGATATTGGTATGGGTCTATCCCATATTTATTGTCTTATTTGAGAGGAGTCGGTCCTCCCATGTGGTGTGTGGACATGAGGAGTGACTAGGCTTCCGTCGGCCTGGGTGGGTTCACACCTAATTGGAAGAGACACCTAATTTCAATGGACCGTTATGGAAAAGCTAAATAAGGAGGAGAGTAAATTAGAGAGTTAGAATCCTAATTAAAAGTGAGAACATGGAGAGAGAAATTATGGGATAGATTTACTCCTAAATTGAGTAACCGAAATTAGTTAAAGGAGGAAAGGAGGGGATGCCCTCCTCACTTTTGGGCTGATCGATTTTGCACTTCCTCTCTCCTCTCTTTGAGCATCTCATTTTCTCTCTCCTCTAGCTTGGGAATTCTCTCTGTAAGTTTGTCCACTTTGGTGATAATTCTTGGAGTTATAATCTTTGGAAAACGTGAGAGAAATAAAAGGAGATATTGCTATCTCGTGGAGAATAGCAAATCATTAGATCCACACACGAACGGTTCAAGAAAGGTGATCTCGGACAAAATATAATTCTTTGATCTTCGTGGTTTTCATTGGCACAAAGGCCGCAGGTTAGTAGTACTAAATATGTGTTTTCATTTTGATTGTACATGATATAAACCCCTGTTTGTTTATATTGCTAAAAACCTTGTACTCTGTTGTATATGTGTTGTGAGTGGAAGGGAATTCCATATCAAATCAGATTTTGGAAGATTCCACACCAAACGGACGATTCAAAATCGCTTAAGGCCTAAAAAAGAACATGGGCGTCTTGTAAGAAGCTTATAAAATGCCCAATGGTTGAAAATTTAACAAGTCAGAATGGCATTTCAGAACAAATATTTCTTTTCAAATGTACACATTATTTTTGAACGGATGGAGTATATTCTAACATCCCCTGCATGAGTAGGGATGCCAGTTGGGGTGGGTTTCGACCCGACCCAGTCTTATTGGGTCGATTCTGAGAAGTATTTCACAATACCCTATTCCAGATATTGGCTTTAAATTGAACGCAATTGATTGGGTCGGGGCAGGTTTGGGGACCTGATCGACCTTGTATCCCACACTGCCCGTCCAGCCCTACCTCTATCCAGCTCACTTCCTCCTCCTCTTCACCTAGCCCCACTACTGACATGACTCCCCTGCCACCTCCTGTCTAGCCCCAACATCAAATTCTTGAACACCCAATTGAAGAATCACCTGCAACCCGAAAATATTCTCCAACAAACCTCACCTTCTGCCAAGGCACATGCTTTGTGACTCTCCACCACATATCTCGCCCTATCGCAGATGACGAGCACATGGGTAGCACCAAAGGAGAACCTCTTGAATGTAAATCTAGTCGCCAAGTGAGGGAGACACTACATTACATGAAAAAAAAGTGCTACTACATCCATCGGTGATCCTGCTGTTTGTGGGCGGAGTTGCTACTGTCAGTGGTGGTGGTGCAGGGGGAGGATGGGAGTGGGAGAGAAGGGCTTTGAGAGGGATGTGGAAGGTGGGGGAGGCATGAGATGGGAGGGAAGGTTTTTTTATTTCTGGTAGGGACTCTATGCAGCAAAAGGCAGATAGGTTTTCATTAAAAAATAATAAATTGGGCAGGGGTGGGTTTTAATTTCTAGTACCATGACCAGGGCCGCTAATAACCCATACTCCATCACATACAATCCTGGTGGCTGAATCACCATAATTTTTCCTGGAGGCAACCTAACTTAGGGCCCACTTTTAATCCAGCCCCAAGACAGGATCTCCCAAGCCAACCATTGCCCTATCAAACCTCCTGTGCTCCTTAGTTTGGCCAACGAGCAGGTGCAAGCATGACTACCCTAGAGTGAGAAGACCTCCCTTCGGACAGTTAGAGAACCTCTTCCAACCAAAACTGCTCATGTTAGTTCTCCAACGTAGCAGGAAGTTCTAACTGAGGTCAAGAGAAAGATCCTATATTCCAAGAGCACCATTTCCCCAATGCCTTAATAAATCTTCCCCATTTAGCAAATCTCACCAAAGAATGAAGGAGATGTTAGAGGTATTTAAGCAGGTCGAAGTCAATCTTCCATTATTAGATGCTATAAAACAAGTTTCTGCTTATGCTAAATTTTTAAGGACCTTTGTACCCAGAAACGTAAAGCCAAAGCCAATGTGACCCAAAAGGTTTTCTTGATTGATCTGAAAGTGCTCTTAAGTCCTAGAGGGGGGGTGAATAGGACAACCACTTAAAAACTCCCACTCTATTTTACTAAGAGATAATGTTAATTTAAATAATCATTCAATGCAACATTATCTCATTAGCAAGTAATTGGAAGCGCATAAGTGAGAGAGCTTTAAGAGGAGTAAAATGTGTGTGTGTGTGTAACAATATGCAAGACGAGCAAACACAAGCAATCACACAAAGATTTATAGTGGTTCGCCGCTAAGCAACTTGCTTTAACGGGTACGTCTACTCTCGGAGCACCTAATCCAAGGAACCTCCGACATCCACTAAGTGGGGAGTTTTTAGCTCACCCACAACATCATACACTCACCGGTTTTGCTTGGATCACCGGGGAACCATACAAGAGTGAATCCACACTAGCTATGGGTCACACCGACCCAACTCTCTCTCAAAAGAGTGGTTTAACCCTATGGTCTACACCACAATCTAACACATGTAAAGAAGAGATTTAAGAGTACTTAATCTAAGAAATAGGAGTGACTAGAGTACATACCCTTGAAGGGAGGATGTGAGATATCCTACCTTGAAGGGAGGATGTGAGATATCCTACCCGTTTTGCTCAAACTAGTTTTGAGCTAATGGCCTTCCATTGTCCATCCTTGGATTCAACTAATGATGTTCCGAAATTTTAGAGGGTTTTTGGACAAGGGGTTGGATTCTCTAAGATTTTTTCTATGGGATTAGGTGAAACCATGGCCAAAGGTACTTTGAACTACTCTCAAGAATCAATGGTATGAACCCATTGAATCACTAATGAGGGACCGGAGAGTAGATCAAAGTAACCAAGACCTTTGAGAGGATATGAAAGTATTTAGTTCAAAGGTCAAGTGAGGGTTTTGGTTTCTAAAGGATGATTCTAGATGGTCAAAGAAACCATGATCCAAGATGACTTGAATCTCTTCCTAAGATCTTATAGCAAGATCTTGAACCCCTTTCAAAGAAACGAGAGGAAGAATAATCAAGAGCATCAAGGCTCTAGAGGACTTGAATATCTTCCTAAGATCTCATAACAAGATCTTAAACCCTTTCAAAGAAAGGAGAGGAAGAATAATCAAGAACCCTCAAGGCTCTAGATGATTTGCAAAGAATAAGGCCAAGAGGATTTGGGGAGATGGCTTGCCCATTTTTCTCCAAGAGGTTGGCATTTATAGATGGAGAGGGAGGTGTGTATCAACCCATCCTTGGGTGGATTCATCATATCCACCCACCCATGGGTGGATACACCTCATATCCATCCACCCATTAGTGGTTCTCTTATGTGGGATGGGTCCTATTTATAGGTGGTTCCTTTAGCCCATGAACCCATTTCACAAATGAGCTTTTTCTAAGTGTCTTTTCCTAAGGATCTTAGGTGGGCTTTGAAAGAAGCTTTAGATCACTTTGGTAAGTGGGTTTTTCTTGGAATATTTTGAACCCAACAAATTTGATCCCAAAGCTATGGGCCTAGAGGACAACTATGGATAATCTAATGGTTATAAGTTGATCCTCTAGAAAATATGAACTTCTCTTGTATGTCTTCATGTTGGGCCTTCAATAGGTTGCTTTTAAGTAGTGTCTTGGCCATGGGCTTTGTGGTGTACTCCCACATTGTCTTGGGCTTTTGTAATCTTCATTTTGCTTGAGCTTCACCTTGGAGTGTCTTGTTTAGCTTGGTGGCTTTCTCTTCAAGATCCTTTGTGTTGGTCTCAACCTCTTCATATAACCCAATTTGTATATGTACCCCAATTTGTACATATGCCCCATTTTTTCTCTCACATACCCCATATATTTTTGTACATTAAATTGACATACATTAAGAGACAAAATCACACTCCCAAATTTTGCCCTAACATGATCCAATGAGTTCCTTGTTGACATGTGACCTTCCACCTAAGTATAAGGACCCAGGTGTCCCTGTCGTCTCCATAGTTATAGGTGACCATACCATTAGCCGGGGCCTCCTTGATTTGGGGGCCAGTGTGAATCTCGTTCTCTATTTCGTATATAAAAAACTTGGCCTGGAAGATTTACAGCCCACTTCCGCTATCTTACAGCCTGCGAACTGCCCTATCCAGAGACCTAGAGGAGTTATAGAGGATGTCCTTGTGGGGGTTGATCGGTTTTACTTCCCTATAGATTTTGTTGTCTTAGACATAGAACCGGTAGCCAACTCCAAGAGCCAGATACCCATTATCCTTGAGCGCCCTTTCCTTGCCACAGCCGATGCCACTATAAACTGTAGGTCCGGGCTCATGGATGTCTCATTCGGGAACATGAAAGTCAAGATGAATATCTTTAGTGCTTCCCGGCAACCCTCTAGTGAAGTCGAATGCGTTATGGTGGATGATCTTGATGACCTAGTGCAAGAATTCCTACCCTTCGCCTTGCTTAGAGATGCCTTAGAGCACACATTTTTCTATGATTGGCTAGATGCATATGAGGGCACCCCTAACCCTCTAGTGTTGGGCCATATTATATCTAAACGGGGTATTGAGGTTGACAAGGACAAGGTAGACCTTATTGCTAATCTTCCACCACCTACCTCGGTCAAGCAAATACGGTTTTTCCTTGGCCATGTTGGGTTTTATAGATGTTTCATCAAGGATTTCAGTAAGATTTCACGTCTATTATGTCATCTTCTTGTTCAGGACGTGTCATTTGATTTTGATGAATCGTGTAACGAAGCTTTTAGGAAGCTCAAGACCCTCCTCTCTAGTTCCTTAATAATTCAACCCCCTGATTATACATTACCCTTTGAGATTATGTGTGATGTGTCTAATTATGCGATCGGGGCAGTGTTAGGCTAACAGATTAATAAAATTCCTCGTGTGATTTATTATGCTTGCAAAACACTTAATAATGCACAGTTAAATTACACCACAACTGAAAAAGAATTGCTTGCTATTGTGTTTGCTTTGGATAAATTCAGATCATATATTCTTGGGAGCAAGATTATTATTGTATCTAATCATGCAGCCTTGCGATACCTTCTTTCCAAGAAGGATGTCAAACCAAGGCTGATTCGTTGGATCTTGCATCTAGAGGAATTTGATTTTGAAATTAAGGATAAAAAATATTCAGAAAATGTAGTGGCTGACCATCTGTTCAGGATTCCTACCCATGACCTTCACAGCCATGAACCCCTTCGGGATTCATTCCCTGATGAGCAGCTCTTTGTTGTCTCTACTAGTTCCCCACCTTGGTTTGCTCATACAGTGAATTATCTTGTTATGGGTCAAATCCCCTCTCATTGGTCCAAACATGATAAAGATTTGTTCTTTTCACGAGTCAAACATTATTATTGGGATGACCCTGATTTGCTTAAAATCTCTCATGACCAGGTGATTAGACGATGTGTTCCTGAGAGTGAATTTTATAGCATTCTATCTTTTTGTCATTCTCATGCTTGTGGTGGAAAGAAAATTGCGGCAAAAAAATGATAAATTTAGCGCTTGGTGGGACTCATTCTACTAGGAACACCTAGGGGTTTAAAGGCTTCTTGCATATGCTCAATGCAATCGTGTTCCCTATGAAAGTGGTATTAACTTTTCTATTTTGTTTAGTTGTTAGTTGTTTTCCCTTGTGTGATTTTATTTTGCTAGGACTAGCAAAATATAGCTTTGGGGGTTTGATATATACTTAAATTATGCATTTCATTAGCTCCAAAACTTATATTTATGTTAGTGTTTGAATAGATTTAGTGATACTTTAATGTTATTTTTATACTTTAGTAGGAGAATAAAGTTGCACTCCTTTTGGCATAAGAAGAGGGAAATAAGAAGCAATTGTATGGCGAAACAGTGTGCGATCGATCTCCAGAACATACACGATCGATTGCTTGACCAGAAGCCGTGATATGACTGCGCGATTGATCACCACCCTTCTCGATCGATTGTAAGTACTGGAATTTTGTTACGATGGATAGCGATCGATTGCTACCAAGCCGATCGATCACAGGATGCAGAGAAAAAGACTTGTTCATTAAGATTTATTCTATGTGCTCGAGAGAGGCTAGAGTGAATTTTAATCGGAGGAATGCTTGTGTGTTCGAAAGAAATGTATGTAGATTAAGGTGTTATTTATGAATAAAGTTTCATTGATTCTATGCTCGAGAGAGATAGTATTACAATTCCATTGCTTTAATTGTCTTAAGTGCTATGTCCGAGAGGAGTATGTATAATATTTGAATTGATAGCATATGTCCGAGAGGAATATGCTCATTAGCATATGTCTGACAGGAATACGGTAATCACATCAACTATGAATTTCATACAAGAGAGAGATAGATGATAAAATTAGTTTAATTAGTGGTGGATTCGGTGCCTTGGTACATCTCCACATAAGTACAACTCATTATAAGTAGCTAGAATTAATTATTTTTCTTATAATTAATTAAAACAACAACTTTCTCTTTTGAATTTGGTAGAATAGTCTTCCGTCCCTGTGGTTCGACAACCCTAAGTACTCACTTTACAAAAATTGCCTTGTGTACTTGGAAGTGTTTAATATTAAAACGATCACTGACGTCATAAAAAAAAAACAAAAAAAGAGGGAGGGTTCCCTGTGGCTAGACACATATGAGGTACATGGAGGTCATGGGTAGCAAATCAAAGTTGAATCACACAAGGGGGTCTATTGAAGGATATTCTTCATGGGGCAAATATAACGGATCATAACATGTGTGACTTGATAGCTAAAAGTACAAAGTAGATAATGGGTGCATTTGGAAGCTGATAGGTGAAAGGTTGAAGATTTATATCAGCCTGAAAATTATCACACTGATATTTTCTGATTGGTGACAACCCGTTTGGAACCTGAAAGTAAACAAGCGTCAGGGTGAAAAATTTCAGGCCTGATTTGTGAAAGGTGAAATATGTTTGGGAACTGAAAATAAATCACGTTGATGTCGCCCTCTTTCTCCCCGGTGGTGATGGCGGCGGCGGCCTCGTTGAGCCCCCTCCCTTGGTCGCCGTCGCCTCTACCTCGTTGAGCCCCCCACCTCGATGCTACCACCGTCCTCACCCCGGTGTGTGCGTGCACCGACTACCCCTCCGCCGCCGCACCGTTTTTGCTATTTTTCATCATTATAAGAAAGAGCCCTAAAAATGAGGAAGAATGAAAAAAATGGGCCAAAACGGATAAAAAATGAGGGAGATATGAACTGTTGAAGTTTGTTCCATTTTAACGGGGAATTACATAATCTAGTTTGTTATTGTGCAATCGATTACACGATAGTACTGGCTATCAAGTAACTGGTTATACTATAGTACTGCCTATCGAGTAACTGATTATACTATAGTGCTGGCTATCGAGTAACTGGTTACACTATAGTACTGCCTATCGAGTAATTGGTTACACTATAGTACTGCCTATCGTGTAACTGGTTACACTATAGGACTGGCTATCGATTAACTGGTTACACTATAGGACTGACTAACGAGTAACTGGTTATACTATAGTACTGGCTATCGAGTAACTGGTTACACTATAGTACTAGCTATCGAGTAACTGGTTACACTATAGGACTGGATATCGAGTAACTGGTTACACTATAGTACTGGCTATCGAGTAACTGGTTACACTATAGTACTGGCTATCGAGTAACTGGTTACACTATAGGACTGGCTATCGAGTAATTGGTTACACTATAGTACTGGATATCGAGTAACTGGTTACACTATAGTAACTCGCTATCGAGTAACTGGTTACACTATAGGACTGACTATCGAGTAACTAGTTACACTATAGTACTGGCTATCGAATAACTGGTTACACTATAGGACTGCGTATCGAGTAATCGATTACGCGATAACTTTTTTAATGGGACAAATTTCAACGATGCGTATCTTACTCATTTCTGATCCGTTTTGACCTTTTTTTTTATTCTTCCTCATTTTTAGTGTTCTTTCTTATAATGATGAAAAAATGTCCAAAAAACGGGCTAAAAATGAGGGAGATATGATGCACAGGGGGGGTCCCTCGGCTTAACAGTACGACGGCAGAGGCATCGAGGTAAATACCAGGGTGACTGGCTTTGGACGACCCGAGCTGTTGCCCAGGAGGGGTAGGCATGGGTTCCATCAGCTCAACGGGGCAAGCGGCGGCGATCGGGGGAGAGGGCACTCAACGAGCGGCTGCGGGGATGGGGGGCACAGACTCTCCCGGCTCAATGGGGCACCGTCGAGGTGGGGGTATCACCGTCACCGACTATTTTTTACCCTTTCAGCTTCCAAACACTTTTCACCCTGAAAGGTGAAAATTTTCACCTTTCAAGGCTGAAATATACTTTTTTTCAGCAAACAAACGCACCAATATATACAGTCATGTTTTATTTTTTAGTTAATGAAAGATAGAGTAACAGAGTTAGAGATGGGATACGTCAATATAAAAAATGGCATGTAAAGGAAAATAGAGGACTACGAATGTCCAATTATCAACAAGAGATGCCTTACCTTTTCACTCGGGCTTTTACACACCAACTTTGTCTGCCCTGCTTCATAGATGTTGCACTGAGAAATAATCTGGAGGATATAGAAAAATAAGATTAATATAAGCTGCACGTGGGCGAAAAGAACCATTATAATAATATTATCTAACCTAATAATATTATCTAACCATTATTTTATCAGACACTAACTAACTGATAACGTCAGATCTTGCATTTAAATCAACCAAAGAACCACAACTTGTGAGTGCATAATTTTCCTTCATTCGATACTTCATGTTGAATGTCTAGTTTTGTTATAAACTGCTACACCATATTCTATTAGATTCAGCATTTGTAAATCTTAGTTTTAACATTTTACAAAGTGCAGACCATGTCCCCTGGCCTAGCCATAGTTCTTGTATCCAGACAAAGTAAAAACTCCGCATAATCCTCTTCTATACAAACTCAAAATTGATGGCATGGACAGTAACATATTGACAAATAATAGGGTTCTGCTATCCTGCCCTCCACAATTTATTAAATTTCCCCGGTATTATAGAAACATACATACGAAATAGGATTTCCAAGATCTAACCAGCAAACACCAGATCAAGGGTTGATGCTAAACAGGGTTGATTACTTGTTATACTTATCTCTACAAATCTGATGATTCAATATGACAGCGCATCAAACAGTAACGACAGTAAAGGCAATTAAAAAATATGAAACTATAACAGTAATCAGTTTCATGCTTTTCACTACCAGCAATTTGAATTTTTATTTTTTTAAAAGAAAAATAAAATAAAAAATCATACATAGAGAAATAGGAATACCAGATGGACATTTAAAAGTTTATTTTTCTGTTTCACTATGAATAATTGCTTGTGTTGGGTATAGTTGCTCACAAAATATCTTTTGTAATAGGAACCAAACACCCTAAAGGTTTAAAAGGGGAAACAAAATTTTCCATCAAATTACATCAATTGTATTTACAACACCGCATTAACCAAAAAAAAGGATGTAATATGTACATCAACTGAGAACATAACTCGGCCATGCTTTCTTCCTCTTTGGTCAAGCCTTCACCACGAGAACGAAATAAGAAAACAAAGATAATTTTGTGCGCAAACACGAAATTTCAATATATACGAATAACAAAAAATCGTCGCAAGATGATAGGAACTAAGGAAATACATATTGGGCCGGCTAGCTGCAACTTCCGTCTCTCAGATTTCACTGGCATATTAAAGAGATCCTGCAAGGCAATCATATTAACCGAGCTTCTCTTCATGCTTCTTATGGCCTCTACACTTGCCAGTGCCTCCTGCCACTGTTGTTACTATTGGAATTCTGTAAGCCAGTGCCATCCTCCTCAGCTGCCGGACATAGATGTTATCTAGTGCATCTCCAGAGCTTGTGATTACCATGAGCTGAATTTGACCATTGGCTATCATGTCCCTTGCATGAGGCCGCCCCTCGTGCATGGTAAGAACCTTTTCCACCTGAATGCCCTCCATCTCTAGAACCTGAGCAGTCCCTGAAGTCGACACAACTTGAAAGCCAAGTCCCAAAAAAGCCCTCGCAATTGCTGGCAGATGAGGCTTAGTAAGATCATTCAAGCTGAGGAAAACTCTTCCTGACATTGGAAGTCATTGCCCTGCAGCAATTTGTGCCTTTGAATTCAATGAATATCATATAAGGACTTACCAGACATAACAAGAGCGGCATATTTTGCAAGAGGATGCCCAAGTGCCTTGGAAACAAATGGAACTGTTCGAGAACCTCGGGGGTTGGCTTCAAGCAAGAAAACTTCCTTCGATGCTGTAATGGCATACTGGCAATTCATGAGCCCGCAGACACCAAGCCGCTTTGCCAGTTTCATAGTCCATGACCTAATCGTTTTCAAACACGAGGGTGAAATGGTCTTAGTTGGCAGCAAACATGCTGAGAATCACCTTGAGTGGACCCCGGCCTGCTCAATGTGCTCCATGATCCATCCCCCCAATTGGCAATTACCACATTTCCATTGGAATCAGCAAGGGCATCCACATCGATTTCACATGCATCAGAAAGGTATTTATCAATCAAGACAGGTCGATCGGGGTCCACCTCCACTGCCGTTTCAAGGTAACTGACTAGCTTATGATCACTATAGACTATTTCCAATTGATCCCCCGTAACCCCATTAGGTATCAAAATTTACCGCGTAACTATTGGTTAAATCACTTGTGTGAATACTTCACATATAGAAGTGCACATATGAGGTCACTTCATAATGATGACAATACCTCTAACTAAATGAATGCATGTTAGGGGCCGTTTGGGGCGCGAAAAAACCAAAATATCCACAGTGGATGTGGAGATCCACTGTAGCATTCCGGTTTTTTCACTATCCAGCGTGAAACACGACCTGAAGTGTTTCAGCTGAAAGTGGAAAAAACATGAATGCCACTGTGGATGTTTTGCTTTTAATCATGCCCCAAACGGCCCCTTAGTTATAAAACTTAGGGGCCATTTGGAGCGTGAAAAATCAGCTCCATCTAGTTGAAAAAATTTAGGTGGTGGATTATCCCAAAAATCCATAACCAGCTAGATGGAGCTAATTTTTTACGCCCCAAACGGCCCCTTAGTTATAAAACTTAAGGGCCATTTGGAGTGTGAAAAATCAGCTCCATCTAGTTGAAAAAATTCAGGTGGTAGATTATCCCAAAAATCTATAACCAGCTGGATGGAGCTAATTTTTTACGCCCCAAACGACCCCTTAATAAGGTCATGAAGAAGTGGAGAGGAAGGAGAAATAAAAAAGAAAGATTATTATATAAGATCTGAAGCTTAATGCCTTCTGCCACATGAGGCCTTATTCTGTATTTAAGTATTATACAACATATTATGTCTCCATATATGATTACTAGGCCCCGTTATGGTCTATACCATGGGCATAATACCCTGTGTGTTTTTCGGGTATTATTCCTACGAATGGCATCGAGTAGCCAGCCGTTAATCCAGTATACTCTTATAAATCTATTCACTTATATATTGTCCATAATATGAAAATGCTGACAGGCTTCGTTGGACGGAGGGAGTAGAAAGGCAGGTTACTTTTTTGGCATATGTTTCCAAAATATATTAGAATCGTTTCTGCAAATTCTTAGACTGCCCTTATTACCTTGGCTGCAAATCCTGTCAGTTCAATTGAAATTCCGAAAGCATTGTTGCTGGATGGGCTGTATTTGCGCGTGGTGCGAGTACGACATAGAGGGTACCACTTTGTTCTTCTTAACCAGCGATCAATAAAATCAACATGGAACATATGGCCACAACTTATTCTTTCACCAGTCTTATTAGATTACACCCTTTTATTACACTCTTATACACTCTGTGGTTGCCTAAATTATCCCGTGATGGCGGTGGGATGTAATATGATCATCTGGCATGCTCTCTATGCGGTATATAAGAGCGTAATAAAAGGGTGTAATCTAATAAGACCGGGGAAAGAATACTGTGCTGTGCCTAGTGTTTCATTCACCTTCATGGTGATTATTCCTTTGGCAGTGAAACTCTGCATCCTATTGAGTTTAGTTCCATGAATAAATTCGGGATTTTTCAAAATATCATAATCCCATATTTGTAGGATGAGAATGATTGAAATTTTGGAACTTATTTTAATAGGTATTCAAACAAATATTTTTGGGCTCTAGTTTTATGTAAATAAAAAATTTTATGACTGTATGTAAAATTCCCCCTTAATTTAACTCATTTTTTAATGCTGCTAAGTTTTTTGGACAGATGGAATATTTACGGTTGGGCTTGTTTATCAACAGCCGAGGCTATTTCCAACTTGGGGGGTTCAAATGAGCATTGTGGCTTAGGGTCTAGCAATTAGCTACCTTGCATGTACCCAATTGCTTTTAGTAGGCCGTTCGTCGGGTGAATTGTGAACTGTTGATCTCAATCTAATGGCGAACATTGATACAGGGACATGCAATTTTGAATATTAAAGGACTTTTTTTCTAAAAAAAGAATAATAACAGACTAGTTTACACTTGTACGTAAAATATATTTTTTCCTTTTGAATATACATTTGTAGATTCGGGAGATAGTACCTAAAACATTAGAGCATCTGCGGATTTGTGATTTAATTGAGACATGTCATGATATAATGTCTACAGATTTGGATTTAGTCTTTCTGCTTCAATCGGCGCACAAACATGTTATGATATAACGTCAGAATTAAGTATCTCAGTCAACAAGTGAGATTAAGGGGCCATTTGGGGTGTGATTAGGGGCCGTTTGGTTCGTGATTAAAAGCAAAACATCCAGTGTGGATGTTTTGCTATATTGTAGCATTCATGTTTTTTTCACTTTCAGGCTGAAACACGTCCTGACGTGTTTCAACCTGAAAGTGAACAAAATATGAATGCTACAGTAGAAGTCAAATATCCACTCTGGATGTTTTGCTTTTATCATACCCCAAACGGCCCCTTAATCTCACTAGCCACTATCTCTTATGACATGACATTTGACAAGGAGAATGAGTGAAAGAAGGATTGATTGAGAAGTGTTTCAGAATAGTTGAATGAATGATTGTAATGTGATGTTAGAAAATGTTGCTTAATATCCAATAGATTTGTTAAGCTTCTTTACTATAAGGGAAAAGTTTAAATGAGATCGCTCTCATTTGGCTTATATGAGGTCAATACCATTTATAGATCTGACGGTTACAAATAGCTACAAAGAATTCACCTACTCACTGATTTGATACACTCACCTACCCACTGATTTGATACCCACTCTCGGATCAAAATCCAACGACCTAAAAAATTAGCCTCATGCTCCTTATATGAGAACGATCTTATGTAAACTGTCCTCTTACTATAAATGAAGCATTGTACATAATTTTGTTTTATGCACAGACACTGCCCCATTGAGTACTTTTTTCTCATGCATCCTCAGTAATGCAGG
This sequence comes from Houttuynia cordata, assembly GCA_039654745.1. NCBI lineage: Eukaryota > Viridiplantae > Streptophyta > Magnoliopsida > Piperales > Saururaceae > Houttuynia > Houttuynia cordata. The sequence continues at coordinate 5,532,135 of CM077511.1, forward strand.
TATTCAATCAATAGCCTTAGATGGGAATTCATGAAATCTACCATGGAGGATGGTTTCCAGTACATCCACAATAAGGGGTACTATAGGGTTGCACCAAACAACCCAACCCGACCCAACCCGGATGGAACTAACCCGATCCGACCCCGGTCAATGTCAGGTCGGGTCCTATCTCGGGTAGGGTCGGTTCCAAGATTTAAAAACCTACTTCTATCTCTGGTAGGGTCGGATTTGGCTTTAAAATACCGAAGAACCGACTCGACCCTAGATATACCATTTAAACTGCTAATTTTTTAATATATTTAATTTTTATTATTATTATAATTATATAAATTATTTTATTAAATTTTTTTGTAATTATATTAATTATTTTATTAAAATCTTGGTTCCTATCTCGGCTTCTCGGGTATTGCGGGTTCTATCTTGGGTAGGGTCGAGTTCTGCTATACCTGAGACAACCCGACCCAAGATGCAGCCCTAGGGTACTATAGTAATAGTTGCACTCAATCTATTTACTACACCAATTACATTTAATTATGGCTTTTGTGATGTGGATACCCTTGGGTTGGAGTTTTGTACTATTATTATGAATGAAGCTATTTTAAAGAAGTCATTTTCAAGTAATACGTTATACTGAAAAGCACTTTGTCACACTCCAGATGTCATTTCAAATAAATTTGTTTTGTAAATATTGGCCAACTTTGCTGATTTATTGTTTGAATATTGTTTACGAAAACTTGGTTTGTGACAAATAACTAAGCAAATATCATTTGAGCTAGCAAAAGCTCACCTTGACCTCGACTTGATTAGGCCAATTTCTAGCTACAGGTCTCATACATCCAGTTCAACTAGCAAGCTAGCTCAGTTCTTTATCAACCCTATTTTCTTAATTACTTATTTCTCGTTTTTAATTGTCCACATTTGATATGTATTCAATGGAGCCTTATAAATATTAAGCTCTTTTTACTCTTCCTTCTTGTATTAATATCCTCTCTCTTCTTACTTGCTTCAAACTTATTAAATTCCTTTTTTCCAATACATGTAAAGATGAACCTGAGAAAGACTCGCTATAAGGAAACCCAATATACTCCTTTAGTTCAATTAAACTTGTCTGCATTTGAAAAAGCACAGACCCATCATTTCACGACTAAAAACATGGGCAGTGAGGAGACTTTTTTTTTTATATGTTAAGAGTCAAATAAGGACGAGTTAGGGAGGATGCTTTAATGCAAAATTGTGTTTAGGAGGCAGTGAGGAGACTTGTTTTTTTTTTCTATGTTAAAGAATCAGATAGGGGCGAGTTTGGGAGGTCACTTTAGTGCAAAATTGTGTTTGGGAGGCATAGACTTTATACTGTAGCAACTATTTCATGGAACTTGGTCCAAAAAACTTATGTTAGAACAAAATTGCTTGTGGGGAATAATCTGAACATGACTCCATTACCCCCTCACTCATTAAACGGTCGGTAGAGGTTGATTTCTTCTTTCTCTCGTAAAATCGTCGCATAAAGCATAAAGTATTTATTTGTAACCCAAAATATGTCCTATCCAAACAGGCTTTAGGGTGGGGTTTTGACAAAATCGCTTTAGGGGTGGGCGTTACAATAATCATGATTTGCCTTCTAGCCTGGATTTCGACGAGATCTTTGTCCCGGGCCCTTTGGCAACATTCGAGATGCTGTAAACATGTTTCTACATTATCTCATTGAGATCTCGCCGAGAATACTCAGATCCCCAACCTCCCAAGATTGTTTAGAAAAGACTTCTTTCAAGCCGTCCATAAATCGAAAAGAGTCAAGTGGGCAGATCCTAGGAAAAAGGGGGTTGTTTGCCTACACCAAATTTTGATCTTTCCCTGGTACAAAAAGAGAGAATCTTGATTTGTAGCAAAAAATATGGAGTAACAAAAAAGAGAAAATTGTGATCATCCTGCTCTTGGATTAAACGATCAGTTGCAGACCAAGCTGGTGGTTTGATGTTGAAGATGACCTTCCCTTTTGATGCAGCCAATTTTGTAGAACAAGATAACAAAGTATCACAATCAATTTGTCAAACACTTTGGTGGTAGGTATACCAATACTCAGTTTACAGTATAGTTGTTTTCAATCAAGTATTTCTAACTTCAACAATCGCAATTACAAGAAAATTGTAAAAGGATTTCAGGTTTCAAAATGACAGTTCCCTATCCAAAAGTTGACAACACAAATTCAAAAAAAAGAACGAACACACCTGAATTTATAGAGAGAGAAGATAGTTGCCGAAATCCACTAGCTAGGTTCACCAGAATCCACCAACTTTTAAGGAATCCACCTCTGAGCTCTAGATCGATTACAAATGAAACCAAATCCAAAACTCCTTACAAATGAAATGAAAGCTCTATTTATACAGAAGACTTAAGACAAAAAGATTAAATTGACCTTCTACTTAAAACTAACCAACTTTAACTGTCAATGGCATTGTAAACATTTCCACTTCATTTCCACTGACCAAAGCCTTTCACTACGACCTTCTTTTATCTGCTCTACAACATCAGCTCCAATCGACTCCATCATTTACTCCACCGTAAAAAAAAAAGCTTGTCCTCAAACTTGACCACCATATATGTGATAGCACAAACAGCTAACAACTTCATCAATTTTTTCATTTCTTAAATAAAACAAAATAGGTGGCAAGTTAGAGGAGCTGTAAAGTATATATGAAATTCATTTCCAAAGCCAACACCAACAAAAGTCATAAGATATGCCAGAAAAAGAGAGCCTGATCGCCAATCTTGAAGCAACTATTAACAACGATGCTTAGTGGCAGTTGCACTTGTAGTTAGTATTTGTAGCAGCTAAATGAGTTTTAATAGAAACATGAATATCAGCAATATGATCCATGGTTTGTTGCGCAGATTAGTGTTATTATAATATCAGCTCCATTATGTCCTCAAGCAATATCCACATATGGTTTAGCCAACACACAACTTTCCATAATAGTTATCTTCACTGCAGTAAAATCTCCATATGCCCACTCTGTCTCGAAGTCATCAGTAATAACTGTAGGTAGACCTGTAGCTATGGTGATAAAGATTTCAAAGTAGTCTATTCAAGTTGCTACCATATAGTCCACAACATCATATTGAAAGTCACAACATTGACGTGAACGATTCTCAAACTCTCAATGGTTGAGAAATAAAGAGAAATTTCAAAAGAGGAATTGATTGGAAACCTTAAATTCCACTTGCAATCCACAGAACAAATTCTGAGAAGTACAACTGACTTCAAGACTTGTATTAGATCTTTAAAGAAACTTAAGAAGTTTTTGTCAAACAATACTTTTAGAAATTGCAATTTGTCCACTACCCAATCGAGCATCAGACACTCCATTTCTAAAGAGATTAATCCATCATATTGGCTATCAAGATATGCATGGCAGTAGTCCACCAAACATGCTTGACCTACATTCTAAAAGTCTATCAATATTATGTCATATAGTATGGCAACTCTTTGACTGTTTGCTTCTTCCTTCAAAGTGAGGTGATCATTTTGGAGTGCATTAGAAAACAATATTATACAATATATAGTTTGCTGTAAAATAATACTACTGAAGTCTTTTAACAGATATGTCCATTTAACGAATAGAGATTGTGCATGTTGTAATTCATCGAAAGACATGAACAGTAAACTGAATGTGCTTTGATTAGAGCTGACAGAAGAAACAAGTTGAGAAATGAACTGATTCTTCTACTTGATTCCTCTTGGATCATATGGGAAGTAACACATTTTCTGAGACATTTCTTTGAGCTCCAGTTTGATGAAATAATTTCTTTCTATTGACTTGAAGAACTTACGTGCAATTGTTATCATCTCTCTCCAAATATCATTCGGAAGTTGTTTTACAAATTTGAATTCTACTATAATCCTTCCAATAGGATCATATACATGATTTGTATGGTGGAACTTTTCATCAAACATACTTGGAATTAATTCACCACACACTGAACCACCTTGTTCTGTCAAATCAATGACATGAAACATTGATGTCAAATACTTCCTGCAAGAAAAATCTGCAATCAAGGACACTACAGCTCCGTTGGGATCATATGGAATATAAGTATCACAAAATAGTTGGATTTGTTTCATAGTGATATCTGTTGTTTGTTCTTCATAAACATTTTGTTGATCACTGAAATCTGGACTAGCTACTAATGCAGCAACAGTACCAAATATCTCATTTTGTGTAACTATCATTTGAAGCTTCTACATTTTTGGAAGCATATTAACACTAGTTACTGCAACTTCAATTTGGCTAGCAAAATTAGGATAACCTTATCCAAACATGAGTTTGTTGTAGTAATTTGTAAAGTCTGTTTAAACTTTGACTCACATGTCTCAACATTAGCTTCTCGTTCTGACATCATATAAGTCCGAACATCTTGCTGCTCTACAAACTTCAACTGTGACAGAGTGTTTTCATATTCTAAATATTTCAGTTCAGCAAGGTGAAAGTCATCTTGTATAGCCAATTCGATTGCTTCATCAAAGAAACAAACTGGTTGAGATGCAACAAGGCTGGAAATACTAGAATTTAGGCCTTCAATAAATCGAGAAACTTGTGAACATTCTGTTTCAACCAGCCCATATCGATCTATCAACCATTGGAACTTTTGGACATATTCTCGAACACATTGTGTGCCTTGTTTACATTTTTAAAAATTTTGAAATACAAGTTGTTCATAATCAAATGGAAGATATTATTTTCGCAACAAAGACTTCATTCTGCGCCAACTACGAATAGGATGCTTACCCATCTATAGTCTAACTATTTGTAATTGTTTCCACTGGTCAGAAGCTTCACCCTTAAGATTGCAAGTGGCTATTTTAACCTATTTCTCAACTGACACCTCCATTTCATCAAAATATCTTTCAACTGAAAATAACTAATCTAAAAAATCTTCCATATGCCACATTCCTCCATTTTCTCGAAAATTGCAGAACCTCATATCTGACTCATTACTATGATTACTTTCAAATGTTCTTAATTTCTCATAATTGGAACTTTCATCAGACTCATATCGCCTAAAAGAACTTGGAAGACTACTATCATTGGCTTCTGCATTTCTAGGAACTCTATCGGCAATTTGCGGTTGATTTGATTTGGCACTCAACTGATCCAATACTTATAGAACTTGCTGTGAAACTATTAAAATTTGTTGTTGTATATCCAAATATGTTACAGGAGTCTCGATTGCCATGAACAACAACCAAGACCTCATTCTGATACCAAATGATGCAGCCAATTTTTTAGAACAACATAAACAGAGTATCACAATCAATTTGCCAAACACTTTGATGGTAGATATACCAATACTCAGTTTATAGTATAGTTATTTTCAATCAAGTATTTCCAACTTCAACAATCACAATTACAAGAAAACTATAAAAGGATTTCAGGTTTCTAAATGACAGTTCCATATCCAACAGTTGATAACACAAATTCAAAGGCAGAAGAGATAGTCGCCGGAATCCACCAGCTAGGTTTGCCAGAATCCACCAGCTTTTGAGGAATCCACCTCTGAGCTCTAGATCGATTACATTTGTGTTTTTTATTCTATATTTCTTGACCCTTGTCCGCCACCTCAATTATTATTGTTAGCTTTTATATTCTGTCGGTGACAACATTACTTGTTTCAACAGAAAGGTCCTTACTTGGTTCTATGGAGTTCTACAAAATGTAGTCACTATAGAAAGAGTCCTTACTTGGCCTCCACTTGTTGATCTTATAAATATACATGTCACATGTAGTTATTTGTTTGAGATCATGGGTTTTGCGGTTTCAAGATAGCGAATGATGTGTATTTTTTGTTTCTGGTATGACTCTTGCATTTCCATGACTAGAATTGTAAGTTCCTATCAAGCTTGAGGACAAGCTTCTTTTTTGAGGGTGGAGTAAACGATGGAGTCGATTGGAGCTGATGTTGCACAGTAGATAGAAGAAGGTCATAGTAAAAAGCTTTGGTCGGTGGAAATGAATTAGAAATGTTTAAAATACCCTTAGTAACTAAAGTTGGTTAGTTATAAGTAGAAGGTCAATATAGTTTTTTCGTCTTTTATCTAGGTTGATGTGATAATTAATTACCTATCAGCATGGTTTTCTAACATAGTCAGGATGATCATTTTACATGATCTCTTCGAGATGTTTTTGAGATCTCTCTAAGAACATGTCTCTTTTGCTAGCTGAGAGGAGACCGAGATCCGGCGAATCATGACGATGTAGTCATGCTTTCGCTTTGCTATAACAAAAAGTAATTTTGTCCAAAAGTTACTTTTTATAAAAGCAAAGAGGTCGGCTTTAAATTTAACTAATTTTTAATAGTTACATCCTCCCTCAAATACTTGCTAATTGGATGTGGGCATGTCATCTCAATTCTCAAGTGACAAAATTTGATTATTTTTGGTATTCTCATAGATGACATAATTGTATTCTATTGGCAGAATATTTATAGGCCGTTTGGGGCGTGATTAAAAGCAAAACATATCCAGGACGTGTTTCAGGCTGGATATGGAAAAAATATTGATACTACAGCGGACGTCCAAAATCCTCTCTAGATATTTTGGCTTTTTCATGCCCCAAACGGCCTATTAATGCTTGTTTGGCTCCCCAAAAGGGAAATTTAAGAGCTCGATTGACCTAAAGTAAAAGCAAAGAGAATGCCGAACAGGCCCTTAGAATGACGTATTTTGATTGAGGATAAAAAGAATGAAACGGTTTTCATTTTCTTTTCTATCGGTTTTCATTTTATTATTGCTCATCCACAAATATCCAGTTTTGGTTAAAGTACACGCGTAGCGGGTTTCAGCGCATGCTGCTTTAGGGGCCGTTTGGGGCGTGATTATTGCAAAAATATCCAGACTAGATATTGGATATATACTGTAGCATCCATGTGGATTTTTACATCCATATGAAACACCTCAGGTGGATATATAAAATATCCAGATGCTACAGTGTAGCAAAACATCCCATCTGGATGTTTTGCTTTTAATCACGCCCCAAACGGCCCCTTAAGGATAGGGAGGATGTAACTGAAAAGATATAGTAAAATTTTTCGACGAAGCTCCCCGACAACGTTCCAAAAGTCCATTCGCCTCCTTACCGTAATTCCCAATTTCCGCACTCCGAATCTGTGCTCCTTCAACGCCGCTGAAGGCAAATAGCGACGACATGGATTCGTCCCAGAACCTCTCCTCCGCGGCTGGCGCCGCCGCCCCGGCCACCGCCGCCGCGGCGTCCGCCGAGGAAGAACAGAAGCAGAGCCTCAACAACGTCATCAACTCGGTGCAGAAGACCCTGGGCCTCCTCCACCAGCTCCACCTGACCGTCTCCTCCTTTAGTGTCTCCTCCCAGCTTCCCCTCCTCCAACGCCTGTACTACCTTCCAATCCAACCCTCAAGAACCCATTTTTCTTAATTATAGGATTTCTTGAATCACTCTTCCCCCTTTCCCAAGAATCTCATGTCTTGCTTTCCTTTTTTTCTTGAATTTTTTTGGGTCTTTTGATGTGTAGGAATTCACTGGTTTCGGAGCTCGACAACATGCAGAGATTGGCGGAAAGTTGTAACATTCAGGTTCCCATGGAGGTAGTCAGGTGCGTCTGGTGTGGTTTTTCAGGTTTATTTATATTTATCATGAATTTTTGGGTGGTTTGGTTGATAAAAATTGCTTCTTGTGATTGGTTTTGGTGCATTGAGTGAGTAGTTTGATTGATGATGGGAAGAATCCGGATGAGTTCACGAGAGATGTGATTAATAGTTGCATCTCCAGGAACCAGATCACTAAGGGCAAAACCGACGCATTCAAGGTAGTTTCTTCGCCGAGATCTTTTATGAGGAATTAGGCTGTCTGTATGAAGAGATTATAATTTTTGGGTAGTTTAAGGCCCAGATTCTTACTTTATGTTTATCTTTGTAAATGATATATAAATATTCTTAAAGGAGTTTTCTTCGTTCAGAATTATGTGCTTGTGTTTAGAATTCTTAGAAATGTTACATTATCAATTTCTAAATACTCGCATATAAGTGTTTATATTCACAGGGAAATTTATATATAACTAGGCTCTCACTTAGTTTCGAGGAAATGTGGTTGATGATGCGCTTACATGGGAATACTATAGAAATCTGTAAAATTTTATTAGAAATCTGTAAAATTTTATATGAACCTGGGTTCACACATCTCAGCGTGAACCGAGACAATGTGTACCGGCGGATTGAGATCTGACGGCACACAGGGCGGGCAGTGATTCAAACCTGCCTGCCCCCCTGTTTTAATGCACATTGCCATATGGAAATTCAATGGCCGCCGCACCTGGGCTCATGGCGATGGTTTATATGAACAGGATTCATAGATATCGTACTTTTAAAAGGTTATAACTGTGTACTTGTGGATTCTAGAAAATATTTCCTGTATCAATGCATGCCTATTATCATGGTAATGATGCATGTCTGTGATAACTTTCTTCTACATGATCAACGGGCTACAGTTGTAACCAATAAAAGAAAAAAGAAAAATTATTCATGAATCTCAATAAGACTTATACCTACTTTAGCTCATTAATCGTGTGCAAATGTGATAGTGATGAAATAATAGGGATTTTGCTTGATAATCTGTTCATATGGATAGTTTATATGATTATATCACATAATTGTCAGTTTTGAAAGATAATTTTGTTCTAGTTTTCATACACCTGCAATCCGGGTAATGAATTATATGGTTTTACTACACCTTTTTTCCTGGAATAAGCACATGAAACTTGTCTTAAATGATCAACGAGCTCAATGGATCTCATGAGAACTACTTTTACCTGCCTTTTGCTTGCAGAGTTTGCGGAAGCACCTTCTGGAGGAGCTTGAAGAAGCTTTCCCGGATGAGGTAGAATCATATCGAGAGATACGTGCATCATCAGCTGCTGTAAGTTGTCTATGAAAGCTATGAATTCTACTTTAAGTAGGTGAAAACTGAAATGCTTCACTATAAAAAAATAGTCATATGTCATGTTTCCAAATAACCGAATGGGTGTGCGTGTACATGTTTAAATGAATATGCATCAGGTTATGCTGTATCTAAACCCATTTTATATGGTGTATTAGTGCAATAGGTACAAGTGGCATGCTCAGTGGTTTTGATTATCAGGCTTTTCATGTATAAAGTAGATGCGTCATGATTGACAATAAACTAAACTTTAGAACTTTTAAAATACTTACTAGTGGCATGCCTTTGATTTTTCATCAGTATGTTGTTTTTGTTTTATTAAGATTTCATTTTTGCTCAAACAATTGCCTTTAATCATAATCATAATCATGATCATAATCAAGTAGCGCATTTTCTGAACTATTTGGGGTCGGCGACATGGATCTTATGCCTCCATTCAAGCCTGTTTTGTGCCAACCCTTTTTTATTAACTCCATCCATGTTCTTAGGTTTCCCTCTCCTTCTTTTGGCATCATTTACATGCATCCCTTCCAATCTTATCTCAGAAGGGCATCTTTTGGTCTTCTTTGCATATTCCCATACCAACTCAAACTCCATTCCCTCAACTTTTCCCCTCAAGGAGCTAACCTGTAAACTCCTATCTCTCCTAGCTATCCCACTCATCCACCTTAGCATTTTCATTTCGGCTACATTTAACATATCTATATAACTTCTCTTTGGTCCCCAACACTCTGCTGTATAGAGTATTGCAGGCTTAATAGTTGTCCTGTAGAACTTGTCTTTAAGGTTTTTTGGAACACACCTATCATATAAAACTCCCGAGGTTGCCCTCCATTTTACCCGCCTTTATCCTATGCACCACATCACTATCAATATCCACTTCTTTGTGGATAATGGATCATACACTTCTTGCTCATCTATTTCAAATAAGGTTCTACCTATACTTCTACTTTCCTTAAAATTAAATTTCATGCATCCTATCTTAGTCTTACTTATTTTGAAACCTTTTGATACTAGAGCCTCCCCTCTATAATTCTAGTTTTGCATTCAAACCTAGTTTAGTCTCATCAATTAAAACTACATCATCTGCAAAAAGTTTACACCAAGGTATACTATCTTGCATATGTTTAGTTAGCTCATCCATAATTAAAGCAAAAAGAGGACTTAAGACTGACACTTGATGAAGACCTACCGTAACAGGAAACTCCTTTGTTTTCCCCCCAAATTGTTCGTATACATATCTTTATAATATCTATGTAACCTCTTATGACTCATTTCTCTGTCAAAACGTTCCAAATGAGCTCTCTCGACAGTCTAACATAGGCTTTTTCCAAATTTACGAAGGTCATATAAAAGTCTTGTTTTCTATCCCTATATCTTTCTACTAGCTGTCATAACAAAAATATAGTTTTTGTTGTTGACCTCTTCAACACGAAACTAAATTCATTCTCAGTTACTTTTCGCAAACGTCTTTCTACTAATCTCTCCCATAATTTATAGTATGTTCGATAAGTTTTATACTTTTATAGATTATACAACTTTTGATGTCCCTTTTATTTTTATACAAGAGTATGAGGGTACTTCTCCTCCAATCCTCTAGCATCTTCTTAGACTTCTATATCTTGTTAAATAAACTAGTCAATCAAGTTAAGCCAACACCTCCCGGAGCCTTCCATTCTTCATTCCATCGGGTCCTAAAGCTTTATCTTTCTTCATCTTCCTTAACGCAACTTCTACCTTCTCTACGGAGAATCTCCTAAAATAAGTTATCTCTTTAACGGAACTAGACTAAATATCTACTAATACAATTTTCATTCAATAAATGCTCAAAATATACACGTCATCTCTTCCTAATTTCCTCATGTTTTATTAAAACCATTTAATCTTCACTCTTAATGCACGTAACTTGCTATAAGTCTATACTTCTCTTATCTCTTAACTTAGCTATCTTATACATGTCTCTCTCTTCCTCCTTCGTCTGTAGCCTATTATATAAGATATCGAACACCTTATATCTAGCTTCACTCACTATTTTTTTAGCCTCTCTCTTAACCTTAGTATATCTTTCACAATTCTCTTGATTTTTACATTTTTATCACTCTTTAAAGAAACACTTATTTTCTTTGTTGACTCTTTGAACTTCCAAACATCACCACCATGTTTCTTTCTTGACATCCCTTCTCCTTACTTCACCAAGTATTTTTTTTTCTATTTTTTAATGCAATTAGCCGTGTTACCCCACATCATTGTTGATCTCATTTAAGTTCTAATTTCCTTCAACCCTCAACCTCTCCACAAAAGTGTCTGAGTATCTCACCCTTCAAGTTTTACCATTTTATCTTAAGTTCCACTTTATTCGCCCTTCGCTTCCTCCACCCCTTCATGTGGACATCCAAAACTATGTTGTAGTGCTATAGGTTTTTCCGATATAACTTTAGAATCCTTACATTTAGTTCTATCCTTGCGTCTGACTAAAAAAAAGTCTATTTGGCTCTTGTGAGGTCCACTTTTGAAAGTTACTAGATGTTCTTTCCTCTTCTTGAAATAGTATTTTCTATACTTGGATCATTTGCTATTACAAACTCAAGAATAACTTCTTCCATCCATTCATCTCAAAAAAACCATACCCTCCATGCACACCCTCTTGTATCCTATGTTCTTCTCCCCAACATGCCCATTTAAGTTGCCCCCGATAATAACTTTTTCCTTATTAGTTATCCCTTGCATCACTAAGTCCATTTCCTCCCAAAATTATTTCTTAAGGTTCTCTCCTAATTCTACTTGAGGCGCAGTGCATAAGCACTAATAACATTAACTATGAATTCTCCTAATACGAGTTTCACTAATATAATTCTATCACTAAATCTCTTGACACCTACAAGATTTTCTCTCGAAGTCCTTATCAACCACTATACCCATCCCATTCCTATTTTAATCTTTACCTACGTAAACAATTGTTTTTAATGTGTTCTATGAAATCTTGCACTATGCTTGCACTATCCTATGAAGCGGTTAGACATGTAGCTTCTACGTAAATAGTTGTGGTACCAATTGTTTTCTTTTGGTCGATGTGATTGTCGAAGTCCGAAAGTTCTTGTTTCAGTATTTCCATACGATATCTTAAACAAGTTAATCAATTACAATATGATACAAACAGACATAAAATAGTTTATATACTGTGAAGTGGGAACTACGATTAATGGTTCACTGTCAATCTCAAACCTCCCCCCAGAAATGTCAAAACTTTCTACATTTGCCAATTTACCCAAAAAAAAAAAATTTCGTATCGCAAATCTAGCTTATTTTTGCATGTCATCACAGACATATCTTCATAATTGTTTAGTTTTGCATAGATAGGGCAGTTGTAGTATTCAGGAACCATATCTGTTGTATTAATATTTCTTCAAAGTAAAATGGCCATATTTGTTGTCAAGCTTGAGCTCTGTGTTTGAATCTCAAACTAAAATTGTTCTTGCCAATTAGAATCATTCTCCTGTTTGGAATGCTTTTACTTTATTTATTCACTTAGATGTATTTTAGCAGGAAACAAAACGTCTATCTCAGTCACAGAGTAGTTTACCAAATGGAGATGTGAAAGTTAAAACTGAATATTGAGGATCAAGATTTGTCAGCCTAACTACTCTTCATGTAGCAGACTTGTGATTGAATTTTGAGGCATGGATTGTTGCCAAGATCAGAATCTAGCTTTCCCATGCTTGGTGTAAAATGATTGTAATTTAAGAAATGCATCTTTTTTTTCATCTTAATGATATACTGCTTTCTTTTGTAAAATTGTAATCGTAGAATCAATCTTTCAGAAACTCACTGGAAAGTAGATTCTCTTTCGAGAAATTTTTCCCTGTATCTTTATTTTCTGATGTCAATAGGAAATGCATTACTTCTTATTCCTTTCTATTCCACTTCCTTATTTGTAATAAAATGATATTTTAATGCTTATGTTTATATGCTGCTTAGATATTCGAGTGTCATTGGTATAATATATACTCTGGTTACGGCATTCTGTCCTAGAGTTTTCAGTTAGGTTGGCATGGATTTGCTTGAATTGCTTGATGAGCTCTTTGGTCGTTTAATTTTTGCAACTCCTTTATGTTCTCAATCTCAACAGTTATGGACCCACCAGACCGCAACCCTTAACTTCTGAAAGTGTGCCTGTAAACAATGAAAATGCAATGTGCCGATTTGTGGAGGAAACGATATCTGTACAGCAGATTCTTACCCACTCATTTCTATATACATCAGCTGTGTATGAAAAATGTGTAAGAATTTGCTGTAGGGTTATCACTGCCCGATTTGTGGGTACCTAACATTCAAGATTGGTAGATATTACACCAGTAGTTAGAAGAGTTCATAATTAGAAATGATCCCAGTCTGTTGTAGGGTTATCACTGCCCGATTTGTGGGTACCTAACATTCAAGATTGCTAGATATTACACCAGTAGTTAGAAGAGTTCATAATTAGAAATGATGCTTGAACTTGAGAAATTGATTTATCTTTTGGTACTTAGCGTAGGGAACATAATTCCCTTGTTTTGTTCAAGAATAATCTTCTATGTCAATCTCCTCTGGATCTAGGACTTCTTCAAAGAACATCTCCTTGTTGGTCACTCGATATAGTCTGTGAGTGACGGTTCGGCAATGAGGTGACTGGAACAATGAAGCAAATTGCATATTGTGATAACAAATGTCGGAGATTGTTTCACGTCTCCATACTATGTTATAAACAAGTCAATATCTGACAAGATGGACTAGATAGTTGGTCTCTCTCACTCTCACACAGAAATTCCAAAATTTTCTGTATTTGCCTGCTCATTATGAATATGATGTTAGCTTGTTATTACTGAAATAATATAAATCTGGTCAACAGACTTGAGTAGAAAAGTTGACTCTGTCACAGGGAAGTCCCATACGTTGGGTTGTCTTTACGGAAAACAAAAGGGAAAGATATCTTGCTTCTCAATATTTAATCTTAGATGAATCAAGTACGATGATTTCCAGTGTACAAAATATAGCCCCACATCTTCTCTTAGTATTTTAACAATAAAATGAGTCCTCTAGGGTAGCTAATCTAGCTTATTTTTTGGTATATTTACAAACATGAATTTGATCTCTGCTTGTATTGTTTAGGTGTGGTAATGGGCCATAATCAGGAGTCAGGATTATGTTCGTGATTAAATTCTTCTCAGAGGTAGAACAAAAATATTTGTTCTTTTTTTAGGCAGCATAATCATATTTGTTCTTATGTTTGCGGTCTTTGTACAAATCTGAAACTAAATTATTTTCGCAAAATAACTCGTTCTCAGCAAAAATAACGAAGTTGTTTAGCTAACTTTTGATTGCTTATGTTTGTATACTTAGCTATTCAAGTTGTCATTGGCTGATATATTAGGGCACGAGCTCAAAAAACGACCTATTTCGTGGAATTTCCAACTTTTTTTTTCTCAATCTGAATAGTTTTGGGTCCATTTAGTATAAGCAGCCCTCGTGTTCTGAAAAGGGTGTCTGAAAGAATGAAAATGCTACATGCGCTTGCACTCGCATGCTTGCTTCGTACGTGCTGACCCCACGTGTGGGCTTGCATGGAACGAGCTTTTTCTATATTACTTGGCGTCAACTTTCGTTTTCCCATATTACCTAATTTCTTGTAAAATCTCATATGACCTGAAATTGACACCTAGAGTACCGAAAATACTTTTCTTTTTATATTTTTCGTGCCTTTTGTATCCCAAATGCTTCATTCTTCCCAAAATTAGCAATTTCCATGAGATCAAATTGGGGAAGAAGATAGTTCGGCAAAGGTCCGTCTATCATCATAGTTCAAATCACCGTCGGCGCCATCCAACCCGGAAAAAATAAAATTTCATGCCGAAAAATAGTAAAAAATGCGGAAAAGACGAGAAAAATTCTATGATGAAGGGATTTTGATGTAAGACAGCGGGGAAGCCATCCCAACTACAAAAATTAAGATCTACATATAAAAAAACACATATAAAGGCCACCCATTGGTGCTCGACCACTTGTGGACATTAAATAAGAGGATAAAAATGGGCAAAAATGTGAAATACTCGTCGGTGGGCGACAAGCTCAATTTATATATCTTTCTGTGATCCTAATGAAATTGAATATGAAGAAAAATAAGAAAAAAAAAGGGCAAAAACGGATAAAAAACGAAAGAGTTATGATATTTTGTAGAATGCAGTAAAATCGTGTTGTTGAAGACACGACTTAAATTTTAGTCGTCTTCGATAATACGATTTTATATATCTTTTTGTAACCCTAATAAAATTGAAGAGGGGGGAAAATAAGGAAGAAGCAAAAAAAGGGCAAAAATAGATAAAAAATTAACGAGTTATGATATTTTGAATAATGCAGTAAAATCGTGTCGTCGCAGACACGACTTGCATTTTAGTCGTGTCTTCGACAACACAAAAATACTACAATTTTTAAAATGTCATAATTCGTTCATTTTTATCCGTTTTTTTTCCTTTTTTGTTCTTCCTCATTTTTTCTCCTCTTCGACCTCATAAAGACATTAGGACAAGAAAGTAAGAAAAAATAATAAGAAAGAGGAAAGTGGATGCTTCATCGGAAAACTTCTAATTTCTTCTTTCTTCTTTTTTTTTTTCTTATTTTCTTGTCCTAATATATCTTCATGAGGTGGAAGAGGGGAAAAAATAATGAAGAACAAAAAAATGGGAAAAAACGGATAAAAAATGAACGAGTTATGATATTTTGAAGAATGCAGTAAAATCGTTTTGTCGCAGACACGACTCGCATTTCGTTCTTCCTTATTTTTCCTCCTCTTTCATCTCATTAAGATATATTAAAATAAGAAGAAAGAAGAAAGTGGAAGTTTTTCAACGTCCAAAGCTTCGCCGGAAAACTTCTATTTTTTTTCTCCGCTTATTTTTCTTACTTTTTCATCTTAATATATCTTAATGAGATTAAAGAGGAGAAAAAATAAGGAAGAACACAAAAAATGGGCAAAAACGGATTCAAATCGTGTCACATAGTACACGACTTGAAGTAGAAGAGGAGGAAAAATGAGGAAGAACGTAAAAAAAAGGGAAAAAATGGATAAAAAATGAGCGAGTTATGACATTTTAAAAATTGCCCATTTATCGTGTTGTCGACGACACAACTTGATTCAAGTCGTGTACTATGTGATACGATTTGGATTGCTCATTTTTTTGCGTTCTTCTTTATTTTTCCTTCTTGATTCAAGTCGTGTACTATGTGACACGATTTGGATTGCCCATTTTTTTGCGTTCTTCCTTATTTTTCCTTCTCTTCTACTTCAAGTCGTGTACTATGTGACACGATTTGAATTCGTCGCTTGCCAACGAGTATTTCATTCATTTGCCTATTTTTAGCATATAATTTCATGTCCATGAGTGGTCAAACACCAATGAGTGACTTTTATATGTGTTTCTTTAAATGTAGATCTTATTTTTTGTAGTTGGGGGGCTTCCCCGCTGCTCTTATATCAAAATCCCTTCATCATAGCTTTTTTTCTCGTCTTTGCCGCTGATTTTGTTGTTTTATGGCATGAAATTTTATTTTTTTCGGGTTGGACGGCGCCGGCGGTGATTTGAACCGTGATGATTGACGAACCTTCACCGAAATGTCTTCTTCCCCAATTGGATGTTCCAGTAAATCGCTAATTTTGGGAAGAAGAAAGACTTAAGTCATATTTGAGGGAAGAAGGGAGCTTTTTCCATATTACCTGGAGCCCATTTGGGAAGAAGGGCATTTTGAGTAGTTTCTAGGTTATATGGAAGAAAAGAAAAAATTCTGGGTAATATGAGAAAATAGAAGCTGGCACCAGATAATATATAAAGAGCTCGCACGGAACCTGTAAAATGGTGTTGGAGTATCCGTGGCCTGTGGGCTGCGAGAGTGGTCTAACCCCAAAATAGGTTGACAAATTGTAATATATACTCGGTAAGTCCAAGGTCGAACCACAGGGAATGATGTAGGACTATTCTACTCCAAACGAATCTAAATACTACTTAGCTTAGCAAATTAAAGTTCTTATCAGGAAATTTTGTAGAGAAATTGTAATTTAATTAACTACTAAAATGATGATTAAAAATTCAATTAAAACTAATTAGAGATAGGAAAGATAATCGATGAGAGATATCAAAGCTTCAAGGATCAATTATTTAATTAATATTCTACGTCTATTTAATTACGCAAGTAGATTTAAATAATGATTTGACCTAATCGGAAAATATTTCATTCACGTTCATCATATCCTTTAACATAAAAAATATCGATTGAATATTTATCATCAACAAGCTCAGTCTCCTAATCACATGGAATTATAAGCATTCGTCGTACCTTACGTTAACGACAAATCAAATAATTGTATAGATTATGACTATTTCAAATCATCGCATTCAACCAAATAAGCATAAAAAACACTTCTTTATAGACGTAAAAATACCAATCAAATAATGTCACCTCTAGCTTTGACAAAAGATTTAGCTATTCATATTAATGAGAAAAATCAGATTTGGAAAAAATCGCATCGGGGAAAAACACTGTAGCAGTTTTACTATTCACGGGTACTGTAGCAGCGGAAACACGGTTCAGATAACACTATTCATCGTCTTCCTCGAATGTCCGGAATCACTGTAGCAATTTCGCGTGCACTGTAGCAAATTCGAAATCAGACCCAAAATCAGGTTTTTTTCCTCACTTCTTCTTCTCCTTTCTTCTCCCGTCAATTCCTCTTCCTCCTCTTCGATTTCCTCTTCGATTTCCGGCCAAATCACGACCCAAACACACCCAAAACAGCTCTGTTTTTTTTTTTTGAAACAGAACAGAGAAAAACCAGTTGTTCCTTTCGTCCAAAACCCGTCCTTGATTCCTCCCAAATCGTCTGCTTTTATAGACAACAGAAGAGTCCTTTTTGCTCCTCTAATTGCACCTTGAGATGAGCACGATTCTTAATCTATAGTCAGCACGATTCTCCTTCAAACGAGTCCTAAATCGAGCCGCTTCTGTTTGAGAGCACCGCACAGCCCAAATCGACAATCCAACTCGAGCATGCCTCTTTCAAAAGTCAGAACTTTCCTCCTCTACTCGGTTTCCAGCCTGCTGCACCGATCGTCGCCGTCGTGACTGCCATTTCGAGCTCCGCCGCCATCGATTGCCTTCATCTTCTGCTCTGGTCGTCGCCGTGAAACCAGCCCAGATCGCCATTCCGCCGTCAAGACCCCGACATGCCCAAGCCGCCGTGAAACCAGAGCCACTGTCGACTGCTTGTCACCGCCGTCTCTTGCCTATCAGTCCGCCGGAGCTTGCTCGAGCGCCCTGCTCTGTTTCAGAACGAAGACACCCGAGCCGATGGCTCGGGTTTCATTTTCTTTTTCTTTTTTTTTTCATTGACCCAAACTGGACCAGCCGGTTTTCATCCATTTCTCTCTTTTTTTTCTTTTAATCAAATAAAACCCGTCGTAACGATCTCCACCGCTGAATCGAATCTGCACGTCTGTACTTCAATTTCGCGCCCGTCTTCTCTTAAGTAGCTCATCATTGGTTCAAATTCTTCAATACGCGTGATATCAGCTCATGGGTCACTTTGGCATTTTAAAACACGTCTAATGCGCTCGTATGCTACAGATCTGCAATTCGTATTTTTAAACCTGTAATAACAAAACCAAACTAAAATTAGACGCATAATAAAAATATGATTCTTTAAATTCTTTAATGCATCTAAAATAATGAATTAGAGTAATTTAATTATTAATCCCCTAATTACTACCATAATCACAAATAACCCATTTTATCCATGTTTTATCATAAAAACTACACTAGCATATAGGTAAATAAGGCATATAAATATGTATATTTTATGCTTATGAAATACCCCCAAACCTATATTTTGCTAGCCCCCGAGCAAAACAAACAAAACAAAGTCACACAAAATAAACTAAAGTAAATTAAACTAGAAAAATAAATGCCACTTTCGTAGGGAACACGATTGCATTGAGCGTATGCAACAAGCCGTTAAACCTCTAGGTGTCCCCAGTAGGACGAGTTTTGTCTCGTGAGGGTTTACAGCCATGTTACCCACAAACATGTACTTATGAAATTAACCTTATTAATCTAAGTGTAAAAATAAAAATAAAAACGTCAAAACAAACAAACCTATTATCCCTTCAAATGCAAACCACAATGTTTAAGAAAATCAACCACATGTACTTGCATTTATAATCAACTGGAATATAGAAGCCCTCAAGTAAGTGGTTTTATTTTACACCTTCATCTTGGAAATTTCTGCTCAATATGATATGAAATGATAATATAATAATAAAAGTGTAGAACATTATAGCAATACACCCTAAATTTCTGTTTTACACATATCTAGTGTTACCCATTAACCAAAGAACATCAGAATTAACATAGTCATTGTAATCTTTAGGTTCATGATAGCACACATCTGCGCGCCTCCTTCGGGTCCAACATTCTAGATTTGAGAGGATAATACACCATAGACTTTGTTTTTCAGCAGGACTGTGTAAGGCCTAACTTCAAGATGCTTAGGTTTAACAATGACTCAGGCCAATGACTCCCAGCACAGTTGGCTTAGGGCATTAGGTTTTAAGAGACCGCTTCGGGCCCGAGCATCAGCCTAAGTTAATCCTATAAAGTCAAGCAGCCCCTTTCTTTCTTTTTGTTTTCATTTTTTTCTTTTTTTGTTTTCATCATCATTCATATTTTCCAGCAATCTCATCATGTCCAGGTTGTATTATACTCTCAACCTATTTCCGGTTCCAAGCCCTTGCCATAGCCAAGTAAATGGTCTATCATGATCTTTTAAGCTCAACAGACAACTACATATCATCTAATGACTATGACTAAAGACATCCCACTGAAGATTAGTATTCAACAAATCTCTAGAGGGTATTACTTTATGTACTAGTGTGTGTGAGTGAGTTTTATTAGCTCAAGCACATGATCCAAGAGGACTGTAACACAAAGATATGCTCAGTTAAGTGTTTATATCCTCCACTATACTTACTCACACTTCCAATGTAAATTAATCTCTTAAAAATTAGAGTATACATCAAGAAGAGATAAACTATCAAAACCTATAAAAAAAACTAACAAACAACTTAAATTTTTATTTGTTTTTTTCCTTTTTTTTAATTTTTTTAATTTTTTTTTAAAATAAACAATGTTATTCCTATATACCCCCAAACCTAAACTAAACATTGTCCTCAATGTTAAGAATGAAATGAAGGATAAAATAAAGAAATAAATAAAATAAAGGATAGATGTTACCTGGAGAACTGGAAATTGCTAAATTCCCATGCGAGTGAAAAACATCAATAAAGAAGAAGATGAGAGCAATCACAATATCCAACAAGAAAATATCATCTAACTAAATAAATAACCTAAAATAAAGAAAAAGCTGGGCTGCCTTCCAGGAGCGCTAAGTTTCTTGTCTTCAGCCAGACTGAGTGTAAGAGTATTTAATCATTATAAGTGGGATCAGACAAAGGAATACTCTCCACTTCTGATGGAATCAATTCCAGGAATGGCTTAAGTCTTTGACTATTTACTTTAAACACATTGCCATTCATTGGATTTTCAACTTCAACAGCTCTATGAGGATAAACAGATTTAACAATAAATGGACCAGTCCATCTCGAACGGAGCTTGTCAGAAAATAAATGCAATCTAGAGTTATACAAAAGAACTTTTTGTGAAGGTTCAAAAGTTTTTCGATGTATGTGTTGATCATGCAAAACCTTCATTCGTTCTTTGTAAATTTTTGAATTCATATATGCATCATTCCTTATTTCGTCCAATTCAGTTAGATGAAGCTTACGCACAGAACTGACATCATCAAAATTAAAATTAAACATTTTTATAGCCCAATATGCCTTGTGCTCCAACTCCACAGGCAAGTGGCAAGCTTTTCCATAAACAAGTCTATAAGGAGACATACCAATAGCAGATTTAAATGTTGTACGGTATGCCCAAAGTGCATCTGTTAACCGCAGAGACCAATCTTTGCGATTTGGGTTAACCGTTTTTTCTAAAATGTGTTTAATCTCTTTGTTGGCAAGTTCAGCTTGCCTACACGTTTGTGGGTGATAAGGGGTAGCCACCTTATGAGTTATTCCATATTTTTTCATTAATGCTTCAAAAGGTTTATTGTAGAAGTGAGAACCCCCGTCACTTATGATTGCACGGGGTATACCAAACCTTAACAAAACATTCTCTTTCAAAAAGCGTATAACAGTTTTATGGTCATTATTTCTACAAGGGATGGCCTCTACCCACTTGGAAACATAGTCAACAGCCACTAGGATGTACAAATAGCCAAAAGAAGGTGGAAATGGACCCATAAAATCAATACCCCAATAATCAAATACTTCAATCACTAAAATGGGGTTTAAAGGCATCATATTCCGACGAGTTATTCCACCAAGCTGTTGACAACGTCCACAAGTACGACAATAATCATGAGTATCTTTAAAGAGGGTAGGCCAATAAAATCCACATTGTAAAATTTTAGCAGCAGTTTTTCTAGCAGAAAAATGACCACCACAAGCTTCTGAATGGCAGAAGAAAATGACACTATGAATTTCATCATTTGGTACACATCTCCTAATAATTTGATCCGGACAATATTGAAAAGATATGGATCATCCCAAAAGAAATTTCTTACCTCCACCATGAATTTCTTCTTGTCTTGTGTTGTCCAATGAGAAGGAGTTTGACCTGTGACAAGAAAATTCACAATATCAGCAAACCATGGTAAATCAGAAAGAACAAAAAGTTGATCATCTGGGAAGGTGTCTTTAATTGGAGCAGCCTCATTGGAATCATCCACAGTCAGCCTAGATAAATGATCGGCCACCACATTTTCAACTCCTTTCTTATCTTTAATTGTAATATCAAATTCTTGCAGTAAGAGTATCCTGCGAATCAACCTAGGTTTTGCATCTTTCTTTGATAGAAGATATTTCAAAGCAGCATGATCAGTAAAGATAACAATGGGATATCCTGTCAAGTAAGCCCTAAATTTATCCAAAGCAAATACTATAGCAAGAAATTCCTTTTCTGCTGTTGAATAATTCATCTGAACATTATCTAAGGTCTTACTTGCATAGTAAATAACATAAGGCTTCTTATCCTTCCTTTGACCCAAAACAGCCCCCACAGCAAAGTCACTAGCATCACATATTATCTCAAATGGTAAGGTCCAATCTGGGGGTTGCACAATAGGGGCTGAAGTAAGCATTCCCTTCAGTTTAGCAAAAACTTTTTCGCAATCAGCATTCCATTCAAAAACAGTATCTTTAGATAGGAGATTACACAATGGTCTAGAAATAGAACTAAAATCTTTGATGAATCTCATGTAGAACCCTGCATGACCCAAAAATGATCTAATATCTTTAACCGTCTTGGGTGCAGGCAAATGAGTAATTAAATCAATTTTTGACTTATCAACTTCAAATCCCTTCGAGGAAACAATATGAACCAGAACAATTCCTTTAGAGACCATGAAATGACATTTTTCCCAATTAAGCACAAGGTTCTTCTCTTTACACCTGCTCAAAACTTTCTGCAAATTAGACAAACAGTCATCAAATGAATCACCAAATACAGAAAAGTCATCCATAAACACTTCAAGATAGCGTTCAACCATATCACTAAAAATACTCAGCATGCATCTTTGAAATGTTGCAGGTGCATTGCATAAAGCAAAAGGCATTCTCCTGTAAGCAAATGTGCCAAAAAGACATGTGAATGTAGTTTTCTACTGGTCTTCTACTGCAATTTCAATTTGGTTGTAACCAGAGTAGCCATCTAAGAAACAGTTATATGTGTGGCCAGCTACTCTCTCCAGAACCTGATCTAAAAATGGCAATGGGAAATGGTCTTTCCTTGTGGCTGAGTTCAGCTTCCTGTAATCAATGCAGGTTCTCCAGCCAGATGTAACTCTAGTGGGTATTATTCATCACACCATTTCTACAATTAATCAAAGCATTTGAAGTAGCAAGAAATGGGCGACCTAATATGACAGAAATATTTGCACTTGCATTTAGAACAGGATGTGTGTCCAAAACAATAAAATCAATAGGAAAGTAAAATTTGTCTACTTGAACAAGCAGATCTTCCACCACTCCCCTTGGGATTTTAACAGAACGATCAGCAAGTTGGAGAGTAATGGTGGTGGGTTTAAGCTCCCCAAGACCTAACTGAGTGTACACTGAATAAGGCAAAAGATTAACACTAGCCCCAAGATCAAGCAAGGCTTGGTCTGCCCTAAAGTTCCCAATCACACATGAAATAGTTGGACATCCGGGATCCTTATATTTGGGTGGGCTTTTGTGTTGAATTATAGAACTTACCTGTTCAGCTAAAAATGTTTTTTCTGCACATTCAACTTACGCTTAATAGGACACAAATTTTTCAAGAACTTAGCATAAGAAGGTACCTGTTTGATTGCATCTAACAAGGGAATGTTAATTTTCACCTGCTTAAAAAGTTTAAAAATTTCAGTATTTTGGTTCAACTTTTGAGGTGGTTTCAACCTCTGTGGAAATGGAGCTGGAATAGGACATCTCACATTTTCACTCGACCCAGACTTATCAATTTCCTGATTATCATGTTTTGATTCATCGCTCTCTAGAGATTTTTGGGCCTTAAGTGGAATTATTTTGTCAATTTCTTTTCCACTACGAAGAGTGGTAATTGACTTAGCATGTTCCAATTGTAAATCAGAAGGTTTCGTGTCCATCATGTGAACTTGCCCTTGCGGGTTGGGTTGGGGTTGAGCAGGAAACCTACCTTTCTCTTGAACAGCTAGAGAAGATGTCAATTTAGTGAGAGAGCTCTTTATATCATTAATGGCTTCTGAGGTTTATTGATTAATGGTAGCTTGCCCTTGCATGAAAGTTTGCAGCGTCTCCTCAAGTGTTTTCCTGTGAAGTGGAACATATGGAGTATAATTGGAAGATGCTTGAGGAGGTGGTGTTTGTGCAGCACTATCATTCCTCCAACTAAAATTGGGGTGATTCCTCCATCCTGGATTGTAGGTGTCTCCATACGGAGATTGCCTTTTGAAAGGGGTCATGGAATTTGCTTAGTCATGTAACACCTCCTTAAAAGCAGGAATGGTAGGGCACTCATTAGTAGGGTGTCCCATGACATCACAAATTCCACAGACCTCTTCTGTAGCAACAGACTTAACAACATTAGCTTTCCCTAATTCCCTGGCCTCCACCTTCCCAGCCAAAGAGGCTAGCCTAGCACTTAAATTATCCTCCTCCCTAAGATGATGCAGACCCCCACTAGTAGTTGAAGACTTCGGCTTATTAGTAACATCAGAGGGATCAATAGGATCCCAAGAATCTGAGTCTTCAGCTATTTGATCTAGAAAATCAAGGGCTTCATTAGGGTCTTTATCAAAGAATTTCCCATTACACATTGTTTGCACAAATTGTTTCATTGAGGGCGTCATCCCATCATAGAAGAAACTGATGGAGCGCCACTTTTCATACCCATGATGTGGACAAGAATTTAACAAATCTTTATATCGCTCCCAACATTGATAAAATAATTCATTTTATTTTTGCTCAAAGTTTGTTATTTGTCTTTCAGAGCATTTGTCCTATGAATTAGGAAATTTTTTTTAAGGAATTCTGTTTGTAGTTCTTTCCAAGTTCCTACAGATCTAGGCTTAAGAGAATTCAGCCAAGTTTTGGCTTTATCCTTCAAAGAAAACGGAAACAATTTTAGCCTGATAATGTCTTCACTACAAGCCTGCTCAAATGTTGCACAGACTTCCTCAAATTCCTTTAAATGCAAATAAGGGTTTTCAGAATCTAAACCATGGAATTTGGGAAGCAAGTTTATCATTCCAGCCTTAAAAGTGAAGTGATGTGCCTGTAGAGGCAATATAATACACGAGGGTGCACTAGTGCGTGCAGGTTGCAGGTACTCACGCAAGGGCCGCATTGGTGTATCATGTTCAATCTCATTTTCATTAATATCAGGGTTGCTACCCTGATCAGCCATATTGTGTGGTGTGTGTGATGGAACAGAAAATTCAAACAAAGGATTCCCAATCAAAATAGCAGAATTATCTCTAACCAATCTTCCACTGGCATCTCTATTCCACGAGTGCATGCACAGGCAACAAAAATTTCAAAGAGAGATATGGAACGAAGTTACCAAGTTTGAATAAAAATCCAATGAAAAGTTTTTTGTTCCAGATAGCCTCAGAATACTCCAAATGTCCTACAAAATAAGCAAGCTAAATTAAACTAAGAATAATTAAAATTAACTAAACTATGCTAGAAAGAAAGAAACTAATTAGAAGATTAATCCTAAACTTCACTTCCCGGCAATGGCGCCAAAATTTGGTCTAACCCCAAAATAGGTTGACAAATTGTAATATATACTCAGTAAGTCCAAGGTCGAACCACAGGGAATGATGTAGGACTATTCTACTCCAAACTAATCTAAATATTACTTAGCTTAGCAAATTAAAGTTCTTATCAGGAAATTTTGTAGAGAAATTGTAATTTAATTAACTACTAAAATGATGATTAAAAATTCAATTAAAATTAATTAGAGATAGGAAAGATAATCGATGAGAGATATCAAAACTTTAAGGATCAATTATTTAATTAATATTTTACGTCTATTTAATTACGCAATTAGATTCAAATAATGATTTGACCTAATCGGAAAATATTTCATTCACGTTCATCATATCCTTTAACATAAAAAATATCGATTGAATATTTATCAATAACAAGCTCAGTCTACTAATCACAGGGAATTATAAGCATTCGCCGTACCTTACATTAACGACAAATCAAATAATTGTATAGATTATGACTATTTCAAATCATCGCATTCAACCAAATAAACATCAAAAATACTTCTTTATAGACGTAAAAATACCAATCAAATAATGTCATCTCTAGCTTTGACAAAAGATTTAGCTATTCATATTAATGAGAAAAATCAGATTTGGAAAAATTGCTTCAGGGAAAAACATTGTAGCAGTTTTACTATTCACGGAATCACGGGTACTGTAGCAGCAGAAACAATGTTCACAAAACACTATTCATCGTCTTCCTCGAATGTCCGGAATCACTGTAGCAATTTCGCGTGCACTGTAGCAAATTCGAAATTAGACCCAAAATCTCATTTTTTTCCTCTCTTCTTCTTCTCCTTTCTTCTCCCGTCGATTCCTCTTCCTCCTCTTCGATTTCCTCTTCGACTTCCGGCCAAATCACGACCCAAACACACCCAAAACAGCTCTGTTTTTTTTTTGAAACAGAACAGAGAAAAACCAGTTGTTCCTTTCGTCCAAAACCCGTCCTTGATTCCTCCCAAATCGTCTGCTTTTATAGACAACAGAAGAGTCCTTTTTGCTCCTCTAATTGCACCTTGAGATGAGCACGAATCTGAATCTATAGTCAGCACGATTCTCCTACAAACGAGCCCTAAATCGAGCCGCTTCTGTTTGAGAGCACCGCACAGCCCAAATCGACAATCCAACTTGAGCATGCCTCTTTCAAAAGTCAAGACTTTCCTCCTCTACTCGGTCTCCAGCCTGCTGCGCCGATCGTCGCCGTCGTGACTGCCATTTCGAGCTCCGCCGCCATCGATTGCCTTCATCTTCTGCTCCGGCCATCGCCGTGAAACCAGCCCAGATCGCCATTCCGCCGTCAAGACCCCGACATGCCCAAGCCATCGTGAAACCAGAGCCACTGTCGACTGCTTGTCACCTCCGTCTCTTGCCTATCAGCCCGCCGGAGTTCGCATGCCGGCGCTCTGTTTCAGAACGAAGACACCCGAGCCGATGGCTCGGGTTTCATTTTCTTTTCTTTTTTTTTTTCATTGACCCAAACCGGACCAGCCGGTTTTCATCCATTTCTCTTTTTTTTTCTTTTAATCAAATAAAACCTATCCTAACGATCTCCACTGCCGAATCGAATCTGCACGTCTGTACTTCAATTTCGCGCCCGGCTTCTCTTAAGTAGCTCATCAATGGTTCAGATTCTTCAATACGCGTGATATCAGCTCATGGGTCACTTTGGCATTTCAAAACACGTCTAATGCGCTCGTATGCTACTGATCTGCAATTCGCATTTTTAAACTTGTAATAACAAAACCAAACTAAAATTAGATGCATAATAAAAATATAATTCCTTAAATTCTTTAATACATCTAAAATAATTAATTAGAGTAATTTAATTATTAATCTTCTAATTACTATCCTAATCACAAATAACCCATTTTATCCATGTTTTATCATAAAAACTACACTAGCATATAGGTAAATAAGGCATATAAATATGTATATTTTATGCTTATCAAAGAGCAACTTGCATTACTCAAAACAGAGTTTTTTAAGATGTTATTCCAGTACTTGGAGGAATTTAATTCGAAAATGGTGTCTGAAAGTGTGAGGAATTTAGAATTGGAAAATGATGTCTGACAGTGAGAAATTGCCTCACTTTATGTGTATAGCAATTAGCAACAGATGCAGTTCCCTTAGTATTCAAGAAAACTACTTGTGTCGATCGATCACCTCGGGCTCCGGATTGCATAACAATCTGCGGTTGGTTCTTGCAACATTACTTACCATAAGCTCTGACCTTATGGCTTTATGTCTTGAAGAAGTGGAGAGGGGGGCGATATTATATAATATCTGAAGATTAAGTCCTTCTGCCACACCAGGCCTTATTCGGTAGATGAAAGTGACAAAATTTAAGTTTAGAATTTAACATCTCATTTGACACTTTGTTGCCGTATGTCCACCAAGGATTCTCTAGAGACTTCGTAATGTCGAAGATATTCAGAACAAATGCTACTACCAAAGTCATACTTTAAGAAAATTAGTGCTTCTCACCAATCATATTACAACAACGAGTCTTGCCTAATCCCATGCTGTCTTTTCCATGACACCAATTAAAAGCTTTTTTAAATGGTAGATGCTAAGATTTGTCTGATCAATCCCTCGGCCTAATCATCAGCTCAAGCTGATTTGAAAACTACTCAAATGATCATCACAAGACTTTACTTGGGCTACCTATGACTTATCCCTTTATCATCATAAGATAACAGTTTTGTGAAAGTTGGGATAGAGGATCCCCACTTTATCTTCTAGAAGCTGATTCATGGTTTCAAGCTTTCATGTCAGCCAGAGCTCTCTGTTATGTAATCACAAAAGAGATTTGTTCCACAAATTTCATGTTGTTTAAATTTTAGTTTATATTCTTTATATGCTGACAGAAAACCATTCTGGCCAAGGAGACAACTATAGCTTGGCATCTCTCGCTATCTCTTTCTCTCTCTCCACCAATGCTTAGGCTTTTCGTGGGCCAATTGAAAGTAACAAGAGTAGGATATATATAAGCATGGAAGGTTAGAAACTTAGAATAAAGCAACTGGAAATTTTATTTTCACAAGTGACGACTACATTGAAGCTATTCAGTCTCAATATCTACATGACCTGAGCACTCAAGAAAACTTTGAGTAGAAAGGATTGAAGGCCTTGCACAATCTCATTATCTACTAGACAAGAGCACTCAAAATGACTTTTGGCCCTTGGCATCTGGGGCAAAAATGTACAGAACAAGACCCTTGACACTACAAGTTCACAAATTACGCCCAAAAATCCCACCACTCCATCGTGCAAGATGACTGGTCCGAAAAGCCACCGGAGTCGAGGTCCTGCCACTCCTCCGGCCACCCGTTAGCAGCAGGCTCTACAATCGGCATAAGGTTGGACTCCTCTGGCCCGAATCTCTCCATACAATTGATACTAATTTCCCCATCTGAACACACATTTAGTCCAAGATCAGCTCCTTCCCCCATCAAAAGCTTTGGCTTCTCTTCAACTTCTTCACATTTGACAGCGACCTCATTATCACAATCTTCACCATGGTCCCTTCTCCTCTCACTTTCTTTCTTAGGCTTTTCCACTACTAATTCTGTGAGTTTCTGCACCTGAAAAAGAAAACCACCTTGTCACTTTTGCAACTTAAGAACTGAATTATGCACTCAAGCAAAGACACAAAAGAATCAAACATGAAAATCCTAAAAATAAACAATTCAGAATTATGCACTGAATTTAGTGCGTAATTTAATAATATTGATAATAAAGATAATTTTGTCACAAAAGACATTACTAGCTTAAATGCTTAATTGTGCACATAAAAAAACTTATAATCAAGTTACTCAGAATTGTGAACATATTTAAGTACCTTAGACGTTTCGAAAACGTAAGCAAATAGCTTAAGAAAAACAAACAACCGAGTGCTTATAGAAAAGAAACAATTAAGCGCTTAACATTTTCAAGAAGCAATACTTGTCTCAAGTGCTCACCTGTTTGAGCAAAGATTGCCTCTCCTTCTTCAACGACTCAAAACTCTCAGCCAAAGCATCATAATCAGCCTTCAACACATTATACTCGCGCTCGAGCACCTTCGACTTCCACCTCGCGCGTCGGTTCTGGAACCATATAGCCACCTGCCGGGGCTGCAGCCCCAACTCCCTAGCCAGCTGCAGCTTCTTCCTTGGCTCCAACTTCGTCTCCCCCTCGAACATAGTCTCCAGCGACCGGATCTGCTCCTCGCTAAACCTCCTCTTGTTACTCTTTCCCTTCTTCCTCCCCCCCAGATACTCACCACCTCCACAACCACGATCCATCACCTCTTATGGTAGTAGAGGTAGATAGATAGGAGCTAAGAGCAGCTTGCATAAGCTTTCTATGCTTCTGTGGGGTGGCTGGTATATAAGAGGGCTAGTGGGGGATATGTACCTAGTACACTTGATTTATGGGGGGGGTAGGGGACACTGGGGCCAATGAAAGGGGATGTCGTGTGAGGGAATTGCCCGCAAGCGTGTCTATCCTGGTTAGAGCAAAGCAAGAAAAAAAACAAACCTAATCTTACTTGAGCCGCTTGGCCTTTGACTCTTTCTCGTCTTATTATCCTCACTGCCCGGATATAGCATGTACTGTGCGCTCTAGCAAAAGGCGACTTTTTACTGTAGTGTAAAGACATGTTGTTTTTGGTCTTTACAAACGTGCAGAAAGTACAAAGGATAAAGCCTGGTGGGCCCATCAGGTGGGGCCCACTGCTAGCTGTTGGGGGAATGTTTCGCACAAGTGGAAGAGAGGTGGGGCCCATTGGCAATACGGTCTAGAAACGTAATGTGTGCTGTGGTAGGTACACGTACGCCTTGGGTTACCAAGTGCATGCATGTTGGCTGCAGGTGAAACCATTCTGATCCAGGTTTTGTTTGGTTTTAGGTTTTAGGCTTTAGTATAGATATGACCTCTGGTCCGGGTTGGAAGTTATGAGATTGGTCGCGATATGTTGGCATGAACCTCTTTGGTTTGAGAGAAATAGGGGGTTTGATTCGAGTAAGAGTAGAAGAAAAGTGTAGGGTAATTCTGAACTAGTTTGAAAATGATGATTGAATGATGGTCTTAGGCTCCGCTTGACTGGCTGGCCCTTGAACTGAAAGAGCCCATGAATTTTTTGAGCGTGTCCATAGGTTATGTTTTCTCAAGCAGTAAGTTGTGTTAGGAAAACAAAATGCCCTTTTATTTTAATGAGACCCTTTTGAAGTATGAAAAGAAAAATAAATAAAAGAAAACATAGTCAGAGCTGAGTATTGAGCACATCCTAACTTAACATGACATCAATACTTGGCTCTAGCTACCGGTAGACAGAAGTATTAATAGCAAGGTACCATAGACCACATTCACTAACATGTTAGTTGGTGAATGGCGAGGTACACGGCCAGAGTGGTGTGGTAGCATTTTAGCTCCTAATCTCTTCCCTTTCCGGTCCGGTTGCAGCATTACATGCTTTTTAAACCGGACCAAACAAACCGGGTTCTTCTCGTCCCTCAGCCGGCTCAATGGCCCAGACCCAAAAGAAGACATTAACCGGGCCAGTCGACCCGCGATTAGGTAGCAAGTACAGCCACTACCCATCCACCACGTGTCCAAAGCCAACAGTCCGCTAATCTCGGGCTTGTTCCTCTCACTGTGCCAGGTGTCGGCTCTGTAGAGAGAGGCCAAAATGGTGGGGGGGCACGCAAGGTCACGTCAACCTCGCGGGTGGTGGAGAGTCGTGTCGCCGAGCAATGCACGTTTCTAATGACGTGTCCCACATTTTTCGGAGAGCTCGCAACACGTATACCTCCCCGGCGTCGCAGTAGTGACTCGCAGGAGGCAGGGCCGAGGCCCCATCCCACTGGGATAAAATCTGGGATTAGGGTTTACTTAATTTCATAAATCAAACTTTAGCATAAGAAATTGTGTTGATTTATACATTTAAGTAGTTTATAATTATATTAACTATTGTTTAAATAATGGGGATGAGATCTTCATTTTGATGGGAATTTCGACATGTGATTCATGTGTTGGTGATTAAGGGTCCCACAATGATGGAGCTAATTTTAGGGAAGGTTTTGTCACTAACACCTTTTTTTTGCTGAAAAAATGATGGAAGAAGGATAGAGAAAAGGAAGGAGGGGGAAGGAACTGTTGCAGTGAATGATCAAGGCTAGTGGAGTGGCTTCTTTAATAAAAATTATGGGTCTTTCCTCTTTGGATGTATAAAAAGAAAGTAAAGAGAATGGGTCTTTCTTCAATACAGCTGAATTAAACATGGTTTTGCTGAAAATTTAAACCATTTAAAGTAGGAAGGAAGCACCCACCAACACGGGAGCTGAGATTGCAACTCCCTTTATTTCTTCCAATATTCTCACACTTCCATGCATCCTCTTCCCAGGTGAGTACAAACTCTGTTCCAGTAATTTCCCTTTGAATAATGCTTGCTGGAACACTTCATCCACTCGGACAAAGAAAGAGAATAGACCTGAAGCCAAGGCATAGCAATAATTTTACTCTTCACAAGGGAAGCATTTTTTATCCGCCCAATGTCTTGCTGACACGACAGGAACTATCAGGATCGACGGCATACATGCATGTACTGTGCACTCTTAGTTGACAACTCTTGTTGAGGATATCCTAGCAAAAAGAAAATTATTTTCGTCACCAAATTCCATCACCAGAACAAAGCACCAACTGCCATGTGGACTTAAAAGGCTTTGACAAGAGATGTGAGTGACATTATGGGAAGCTAACATGTAGAAGAACTCCTGGGATAAGATAATATGGAATTAGGGTTTGCTTAATTTGATGAAGTAATATTTAAAATTAAGAATTGTATGTTAATTACACTCCCTCCGTCTCTGCATTAGAAAACCAAAATGAAAATCAGTTTATTTTGGTTTTTTAATATAGACAGGTAATTATTGACAGAGGGAGTATTTAACTAGTTACAATCATTTAAATAATGGGAATCAAATCTCGATTTTGATGAGAATTTCGACAAGTGTTGCATGAGTTGGTGATTAAGGGTCCCACAAGATGGAGCTGATTTTATGGAGGATTTTGTCACGTAACACACCTGTCAAGCTGATGGGCTAGCTTACCTTAATAAGGAAGGCATATAACAATAGATGTGAGCAACAACATTGGAAACTCATTTGTGAATTTCAACTGCTCGTTGATTAAGTGAAATTCTTAGGGCGGATTTCATCAGAAAAGATAAAAGAAAAAAAAAATTCTTTGAACAGACCCAAGGCAATAAAGGGAACAGCAATAGAGAAAAAATTCTAATATGAGATACGTCACGTTTTTTGTTAGATCGCATGCACTAATTTTGTTTCCTCATCCCATTTTCACAATGTTGGTAAAATATGTTCCTCCCACTAGAACCTCTGTGAAATTGCCTAATACTCTCTCAGTCTTGTTTTAGATGCTACATTTCCTTTTTTAAATGCTCCATTTGCTCAATTTTAAGTGGATTTTGGACCTCTTCTAATCTGCATTAGCTAGGGTTTCTACCATCCAATAAAAAATAACTATTTTTCAAATGGAGTATCTAAAACAGGACGGAGGGAGTAGTACTTCCTATAAATTGGAAACGTGCAAGGACCACATAACTTGAGAGAAGTTGATAAAACTTGATAAGGCCTAGATTTCATGGTGTCTAATCTTGATGATGGAATAAGAGATTACGGTTCTTGTCTTTTATAAATTCTAATGATAAGAGGATAGGTCAAGTTGCCCGTCAAGAAGATGACTCCCAAATTTGGATTTAGTGATAGTCAGCAGCACACATGATTTGATACTTGCCTGTCCTCTGTCTTTGGACCTAGATTGATCCCGCGTAGATGTATGTAATCTCACAAACTGAAACTCCATTTGTTACCAAAACCATGAGAACATACGATCACAAGTACCATGTTGCGAAACAAAAAATAATTGATCACAAGCACCAGATAATATAAGGTATGCGATTTTTTCGAATAACAAGAAAAAATATGGATCACTCATTGGAATAGTGAACTCATCTCCTTTTCCAGTCCATTCACATTCAATTAGGAGACAAGTAGCAGCTAACTATAGAGGTGTTAACGATAGGTGGTACTTATATAGATCACCAAGGAGTTGATACATTCAATTAAGAGACAAATACCAAAAATGTCGAATTTCTCGCAAATACAATTCATTCACATAAGAGTTGCTCATGACGCAAGAGCTAGAATTCTCAAACCATTGCAGTCATGGGAACTGTAGTCATATTCTCATATCACTACCTTTGTAAATCATATACTCATGAGAAGAAGTGATGGCGAAGGCTGCTTCTTTAAAGGTTAAACAAGCACTTGTGTTCAATTATCTTGGATTGTATCTCCACTGATGAGGTATGTCGTTTAGAGTAATTGCCTTAAAGTCTCACCAACGCAATTGTGAAGTTGTTAAACTTTCAAAGGAATAAGAAGTTTGGACATGAAGAAACAACCTGTCTATGACATATATATTTGGGAGACTAGCCTCTCATAAATTATGTATGTCAATGGAAAAGAAAACCATTTTTGTATTAAAATTATCTTAGGGACGCTGTCAAATAAAGTATCAATATGGACTAGAGGGGAGATTTTTCTTCTTTTTTTTTGCTATCTGGATTTACATCCAAACCTCCCCTGAGCTAAAACAAGACGACGTCAGAGATGACCAACATGAAAGTAAGAGCGCGTATATATAATCAAGCACAAACATTAAAAAAATCTTCCTTCCAATCATCTTGTGCTCTGCATTGTTATGAAAATGTAGTGTATAGACTTCGGACACAGAAAATTTGGACTCGGCTGGAACTTGTGGTTCAAGATGACTGCAAATTTTAGTGCAGAGAAAATTGATCTGAGACACTATAAATATTTAGAAGCCTCTGTTGCAGATTGGATTAGAACTCTTCTGCAAAAATTGTTGTGAAGATAAATGACTCGACATCTCATATATAGCAGTCTCTCTATCCTAGATTCCCCCATCTCATTTTGATTGTCTGATTTCACAAACATATTGGTACTACATTAATTGCCTCATCTCCTGTTATCCTTCTCGTGGTAGTAGATAGAGTAAAGTTTTTAGTGGAGCAAGTAAAAAGGCTGATTTATTGAATTTCTTAAACAGCACCTTTTTTAATGTGAATGTGAATTGTTCAGCTGGTCCTTGTTCACCAGCTGAAGTCCACATATCTCCGGACCCCTACCATGTTTGCATTTGCTCTGAGCTGTGGCCAGCTTGCTGTCCTTTAGCAATAAGCTTTTTATCATTGGGCTCCATAATTCAGGCCTAGTCTTGACTTTTTTTCCCACAAAGGCCCAGCTATCAATGCTTGTTGACTTCAGCTAAGAACCTCCGCCGTCCCTCCTTTTTCATCACCCTAAAAATTTTCATTCTCACTGCGTGGCAAGCACTCATTCTGCTACATCTTTCAATCATGGAAAATCGTCTCGCCGATATATCGGCGATATATCGCCGATATATCGGTATCGGCACTAAACCGATACATCGATACCAACCCGTATCGTTTTTTCGAAAAATTCCAAATATCGCCATAGTCCATATGGCAACCTTTGCTTTAACAAATTTATGAATCCAACATTAAGACCTACAAGCAAAAGTATACCTAGAGCAGGGCCATAGTCCATATGGCAACCTTTGCCATGAATTTGAGTCTTGTTAGCATGTGCCCCAGCTCAAAAAATTGTGTTGCCATGCACCGGAGAGCCACTGGCCATTGGATGAAAATTTGAGGATCTGTGTTAATACTGGGGGCAGGCCGGTGATTCACACCTCAATCCCCGTATAATATGTACCGTCAGATCTTTATCTAACAGCTTACAGTTCCTTTGTGCACGCATACATCTTTTGTTTGACAGTGTATACAAAGCTTTCTCAAACAGAGGACCAGGTGAGCAAAACCTTGCATGGAAAGGATTATCCACTAACCTTTTTGAACCATATAGAAACAATGGTGGAAGGACCAAGAAAGAGAGAAGAAGTGGGATCCTGGCAGGAAAGGAGACGTCCTTGGTTTGGTGCCCACAATTTTAATGAAATCAACTTCAACTTTATGGAGTTTTTAAATGGAGTATTTAAAATGGTATCTTTGTAATAAAAATGGAGACAGGTCTGAGTTCGAAGAGCAGGATTTGACATTTACGTGCTGTTTGCTATCCTTAATCTTTCTACATCGGGTGAATGACTGGACAAATGGAGAAGACGATACGTGCAGCTGTTCATGAGAAGGGTTTGTGGGACAATGTCACATAGGTTGGTCTTCTCATTTGAACGTAGTGTAGAATATTTTTTTTACTTGGAAACCTGATCGAACTGGGGGGATGGTTGGAAGATAAACATATATCAGATTATATATTATGATTAGGAGACCCGATGGTAGGGGTGTAAACGGACGGATACGGACGCGGACAAGCTAAGTCCGTAGCCGTCCGCTCACTCTAAAAATAAGTGTCCGTCCATCCGCCGTCCGTGCGGACACCCCTAGGTGTCCGTCCGCATGTGTCCGTCACGGACACGGACGGACATGGACGGACACGGACACTATGAAGTAAAAGGTATTCCTTCTTTAAAATTGATAACCGATAATTCTTAGTTATTGTCGTCCATTGTCAACTCAATCATTCTTTTCAGTTTTCCCATGATCCTCTCGGTATGATGAACTATTTTCAAATACAAAAATCACTTCTCTCACTGTCCGTCCGCATGTTGATGGAAGCTCATTTTTTTATATATATACGGATGAAACGGACGGCTCCGGACGCGGACACAGTCTGTCCGCGGCCGCAGCCGTTTGGAAGACGGACATGGAAAGCTGTCCGTGTCCGTGTCCGTGTCCATGACAGACAGAAAATTATGTCCATTTAGCCATCAAAACGGACGGACGGATGGATGGACACGGACATCCGGACGCCGTTTACACCCCTACCCGATGGCATGGCCAACAGGAAACCTCATCGGTATGGATAGTAGGAAACCTGTTTGGCATGGATAGTAGGAAACTTGAACAACAAGGACTCCTCTTTGATGCTGGAGATAAGCCTTGTATAAAATTGGATAGCATCTCATTGGATGAGATGTAGTATGGATTAGTATAGATGAAATAGAATAGTGATGTAGACCATAATCTACATAAGAATCCATCATAGAAGAAATTAAGGGGGAAAAAAGTAGGATTAGGGCTAAGAAACTAATATTAAACTAAACTAGAAAATAAACTATTTCATTGATAATTGATTTGGTAATCCCTCAGGGAAGACCCCCTTTACATATTTATAAGCTCTTAAGCCGTAATCCTAATTGATATATGATAAAATCTAAGCTATAGTCCTAATTGACATAGAAGTAGGCTAATCCTAACTAAAATAGGATCATAACAAATAGACATAAAGGGGAATTAGATAGCATGCAATTTCTAGGGTGCTAGAAGGGAATTGTATTATCCCACTTTAAGAAGGGATATGCTTGGGTTAGGAGTGGATCAGCATGAAGGAGAGTGTAATGCTAACTCCACTCGAAGTAGGACTCATTGGACGAGTCTATAAAAGAGGAGTAGGCAGCCCTCTTTCTCTCACAATTTATGACTCAAAAGCTCTCTCTTTCTCTCTCTCTCTTTGCTGGTTCGACTAGAGCAGCAACAAAGGAGGAACTTAGAATTGTGGAAGTAAGGCTGAGGTGAAAATTTTCGAACGACGAATCTGGGTAGGACTCTTTTATGCAATTTCCTGTCTACAATTTCTGTAACTTTACAGATTTCTATTCTTTTGAGTTTGCAGTCAAATATTCTTGTTATTGCTCTTGGTATTGATGTGTTCTTGACTCTATGTTCCTGTATAATTGACCACATATTTCTGTTTAGATTGTTCATGTGTAGAGAAATTAGTATATGTGTAGAGTGTCTGCAGTTTTTGGCCGAAAGCCACTTTGACATGACTAATTACTTGCATGCATTAAATTATGTTAAGAACCTAGAAATCATGATTCTTTCCTTTTTGCACTCTTCCATAGATATGATCTTGTTGTCAGGTATTAGATAATACAATTCATAAGATATTATATATTGCTTATTTGCAAAGGGGTCTCTCATGTTGGCAATATATATATATATATATATATTGCTAAGATGGTGTCATATAATGTTCAGACATGGAATTTGTAACCCGACTACAAATATGAAGTTCTACGGCTACAAAATTTTGTAATAAGTTTTACATAATAATTTTAAAATACATTAGCATGTCAAAAAATTGCATATGATAGTATCTCGTACTATATAACTGTCACGTCCCAAAATTCCTGACCTCGATTAGAGCACGGAAGCAACCAATCAATGATAGTCAGGAGGCTAGAACCTTGATGCGTGACTGAATACTCAATTGCTCATTATGTTTTGCCACACAAAAGATGCAGGATCATTTCAGATATGCAATCTTAAAATAACATTGCCAAAATAAAGAAATAATCTACTTAATCTATTACTGCAGATAAAATAATAATACTCCAATCCAATATAATTTTAGTTCTAGGCACACGCTTGCAGAACAATCAATAAAAGTCAAATCATAAATCCAATAATAAAAGACTTCCAGTCTAAGCTTCTGTCATCCTTACCAACTCCAGTAATCGTCACCTGTTCAGCTTCACTCTCTTTTACTTCCTGCATCAAATGATGCATGAGTATTCTGAAGAAATACCCAATATGATGCAAAAACCCCATGGAGAATAGAAATAGAAAATACAGATATAAAGTTCACAAAAGGAATTCAATGTTGAATATAATTAGGATTAAAAATACCGAGTTTACTTTACCTAAATAGTAACCATAATTAGAGACAACATCAACTCAGTGTATGGCTAAATTGAATAACAATTTCAAGGCTCCGAACGATTATCCCGTACCCGTAAGGTGAAACAATCGGTAAGTTCAGACTCCAGACATCCATAGTGTAAGGAGACGTCAATTTCTGCTCTCAGATCGGTCCACTTCCCATGTGGAACATTATACCAGAACATCCTAGAGGTTCTCTATTTGGAACCCAGCCATGAGTCTAGGGATGTTGGTCCCATCGGTGCTTACGGGCACAATGGGTAGAGACTGTAGACCTTTCGCAATATCATACAGTCTAAAAGGTACGTGTGCCTTCATCGGCTGAACTACAAAGGTTCAATAAAAATCGGAGATCACCATAGATCTAGCAATGGCTCGTGAGCATACTATGATTTCATCTCGGAGAGTTCCTAACAAGAATCTTAGTGGAAAAAACAATTTACGGGGAACTGAATGGTAACTCATAACTACAGAGGTTGTATCAAATAACTCAAGTTTCTCATCTTTCAGGGTTCGACTCACATAGGAGTACTAATAAGATTTCAATATCTCAATCAGTAGTCGACTCACCAACGGAGTAATAAAAAAACTTGTTCAATCTTGATCATCAACTAACTCATGAGAGATATTTCAGCAAGGTTCAATTCGTCTTATATTTTCATTGTGCATAGCCCTATAAAGAAATTCCCAAAACACTAACTATAGAATTCGATAATCATCAAGTAGACGAAATACTAGGGTTCGAGAATTGAAACCCTAGCTAATAACTCTAATGACTCAAACGGTATACGAAAACTGCGAACACGCAGGACACTGCTCCAATTAGGAAAGATTTGACCAAAATTATCTTTTAAGTACATTATTCTTGTTGTGATCACCCATCCTCAAACCTTTTAGTATTAATTAAGGTTATCTTAATCATAACTCACCAAATACTCAAATCTTACTAAGTAATAATGTTTAGAAATGCTAATTCGGTGTACTGTTATTTACATAAGAGTCCACTTCCGATGCTTACTACAATTTTTACAGTTCAATGAAATTCTGAAATTTTTAATGTTGATAGTCCTACGTGTCTAAATTCCATCCCAATAGACGGCATATTTTTATTATTTTTCTACAATTAGTTATGACTTTTTAATTACCCCTTGTCGGTGCAAAAACAGTTTTGGCAGAGAGAGTCTATCTCAATTTAATATTTTTTAATCATATTAGATACATTATATGCCACCTAGGATCATCATAATAAACATAATTACCCATTCCCGAGGTATGTTATAGAACCTTTATGGCTCTAGTAATAGGTAGTATTTCTCATATTAAGATACACTTTATTTACATACCATCGTGTTATACAATTAGTATCTTAATTACAAACTCTTTACCCAAATCGGATCACTAATCCTGGATAGAA
This sequence comes from Houttuynia cordata, assembly GCA_039654745.1. Classification (NCBI taxonomy): domain Eukaryota; kingdom Viridiplantae; phylum Streptophyta; class Magnoliopsida; order Piperales; family Saururaceae; genus Houttuynia; species Houttuynia cordata. Next base: position 5,571,803 of record CM077511.1, read on the forward strand.
ATATGAAGTAGTAAAATACCGAAAGGACATAAAAAGATGGCCTTTTTTATGAATCAAAAGGATTGTGACCCTGAATTCAACATGAACCACAACAATAGGCCACTATCTACTTAGTTTTACAATAACTTACCCTTCTTGGAAAATACCTGATTTAGGATATCCAACAATAGACCAAATAATGAGACAAACAAAACCTGGAGCGTACATGATCAGATCATCTAAGCAATATACTAAGATGCACATAGTTGAACAATATGGGAAACCCCTTCTAGGAGCTAGCACAAGAAATATTACACATAGATCCATTAGCATAATTCATGAGTGAATAGGCATATCACAATCAAATAGATTTCTCTTATGGAATAATCATCATCAATCACACATGGGTAATAGATTACAAGGTCATCAAAGTCAGCAATCATATTAGAGAATTGAGTAAAAGTCATCTTACCACTTTCACAACGAATCACTTATCGTCCCGAGTAGTGCTCCATTACTTCTTCGCAAAACCGCCTTGTCCCAAGGATCGAACATGGCCAATATTTGATGATTGAGCAAGGAAGAAGAAAAACTCCAAATCTTCAAGAGGCTGGACATTCATGTGCATGACATGGTCCTCTCTTATGGGATTTTATAGAGAAACCCTAATACAACTAGGAAATCTCCTTCCCAATCATTCTCCTCATTAGTTACACTAAGTTGATCTAAAACCACTTCTTAGCCCTCTAGGATGCTCTCCCAATAGCCTTCCTCGGTTTGGTAGGATTCTTAACTCAAAAAGATAATAAAATCATCAAAATCGAAAACTGCTCTTGCCAGTGCGATCAATTGCGACGATTGCTGCCCAAAATTGCAACATCACAGTACTTACGATCAATCATTCACAAGGCGATCGTTCGCAAGTGCAAAAACTAAAAATCACAGTAAAATCGTCACACAAGGTGATCGATCACGGCATCCTTTTGTTCAGTTATAAAACTGATCGATCGATCTCGTCACTTCTGGTGATCGATCGTGCTCAAAATTTCACACGATCACAACTTCTTATTCTGAAATATAAATTTCACAAAATTTACGATAATGGAACGCTTACCTCAAACACTTCAACATCAGTACTTGCCATCTCAACCACCCGCATTAAAGATTTAAATTTTTTGGGTGTTACAATAACTAGTTCGGGTGACACAACTACTAATTAGAATATTCAGTCAATTCCTAGGCAGATAATCATAGATTATCCTGAATTATTATAATCATGAGTATGCTTGCCACGACCTAGTCTTTAGGTCTAGAAAACCATCACTTTTTTTACTTTTCTATCTTTTCTGCCTAATACTGATCGTTTAAAATTAAAACCCTTGCAAGTGCACAAGGCAATTGTACTACGGTGAGTATTGATAAGGGTTGTCGAACCTCAGGGACGGATGAATGTTTTACCAAATTCAAGAGAAAATAACAATGTTGATTCTAGACTAAGAAAGCAATGAACTTTTAACTACTAAGCTGAGTTTTAATCAATGCAAAGAATTATCAAGGCAATGAATCCACCACTAGACATGCAATTACTACTCTCAATTATTATTAAGCATACATTGACATGATATGGTAATTCGTGTTCTTGATCGGACACACGAATTACTAATGAATTCACTAACGTTCTTGATCGGACACGAAAGTTCATCCACTATTGTGTAATCAATTCTATCCTTGATCGGGCATAGAATCAATCACAACTTTATTATAATGCAATTAATCTTATCCTTTAAAATCAATCACAATATCTAATTTCATTCATAATCAATCAAGTCTATGATCAAGCACTCAAAAGAAACTCATGAAATCGCATTAAGCATAAATCATAATCAACTTTATAGAATTAAACTATCAAGAGTAGCAATAAACATCTAGGGCTTCATCAGGCCTTGACAAGGAATTTAGTTACACATAGAAAGAGAGAAAAGAAAAGCATGTTTATGTAGATCCATCGTCATGAATCCTTCCTCTTCTTTGCTCCAAAAGACTTCTTCTCTTGCTCCTTTCTAGCCTCCAATAAAGCTCAAAAATCTATTCTCTAGTACTCAAAACGTTCTCCCATAAGGCCTATTTATAAGAGTGAAGAGAAACCACGAAGTCTCCTTCTAAATCCGAGTCGAAATAGGTCTTATTTCAGTTTTCCACAGCGATCGATCGCTCCGTATTGCCGATCGTTCGCTGTCCGATCGATCGCAATTCCTTCGTTATTTTCCTCCGATCGATCGCTTTGTCGATCGATGCCATATAATATCGATCGATCGTAATTACTGTTTTGCACGATTAAAAAATTCCAGTAGATACGATCGATCGTTTTGAGGTCCGATCGATCGTTTCCTTCAATACACTGCTTTTGCGGCTCTGGCGATCGATCGCATTGATAGTCGATCGATCGTGGTTACTGTTCATGAAGTTCAAATGGCTATAACTTTCTGTTCCGAACTCCGAATTTTACGTGGTTGGTGGCGTTGGAAAGTTGACTTCTTGAACTTTAAAATGAACTTGAATCAGTCCAATCTGACATTTGTACATGAAGTTATGATGATTTAACCATTCCAGTTATTTTTCTCCTCATTTCTGTGTATTACTCTTGTTTCCTACAAAAACTAAAAACTATATTAAAGTAGTATTTATTCTAATCAAATACTAGCATAAACATAAGTTTAGGAGATAATAAAATGCATATTTCATGTGTAGATCAAATACCCAATTAGAATTCGTGTCTGTATAACCCTATCATTAAAACCTTGTTATGGAGCCTCAATCTTAGTCTTTATCTGGGGTTCTTATTTAATTCAATTACATGTGATTATTTATTGTCTGCAGTTAATTCTTTTGGTAGTTCTATCCATATTAAGATTAGCCAGAATTAGGAAAGTATGTTTCCTCAGGAATTAGCACACGCTCTTATTTTTCTCATAAATATTTGTATGTTTGAGTTATCGTCTTGCCTCCATTTGTATGAGAGTTTATTCCATTTTCTTGTCACATCATCAACTTGGAAGTATCTACAATATTGGTCTGTGCATAGACAAGATTCAATGTGAGATCTTTATTAAAGAGTTTCCATAAATGTTGGTATTTTTCTTCGTATGCATGTAAATGATTGAATCATAGTATGCTCACCAAAAAGCCATGACCGCACTAGAGACCCGTCTGGTCTCCACACATTAGGACCCGTCTAGCCCCTGCCCTTTTGTGGTACCCCCCTTGCTTAATTAGATTATTATGCATCATGGAAACTTATATAGCCTCCGATCATTGTGTCTATGAACATTGATGGTACCCACGTTTCTAAACTATGGCAGGGGTATATAAGAATCCCTACATGCATATGGGCTATGGTGTTCATTTGACAGCCACACTAATTAAGAGCATAAATTTACTTACTCCTAGCAATATTGTTCTATGTGTTTCATGTTATAGAGTTTTATCATTTTGTCTGGCTATTAGCAATTTATGACGCTATAGTTGAATTATTTCTGTCAATTGATTTGTATCCTATTGGCAGTTTGTGCTACTGCAATTGTCTCTTCCACTATTTGCATTGATTATCTTGCTTTATTTCCATTATGATTTTATGTTCTACCCATGGAATTCCGTATCGGATATCGGTATCGTATCGGTCGGCTTAAGAGACAAAATATCGGAGATATTTGTAAAAAAATATCGGTAGTTAAAAACTAGTTTTTACGATATAATTTCATAATCTAGCTTCTAAAATGAGTTATACTAATTCAGACAAAGCATAGATTTTAAAATATGCATATTAGGATGGGAAACAAGTGGGAAAGTTACTTTTTTTCCCTTTTTAAAATTTTTTTTTTCCGAAAATATTATTTTATTATTAAATAGCGATATATCGGTCCGAAACCGATATATCGGCGATATTTGAAAAAAAACAAAAAACGAGATTTATCCATCTCGTTTTATCGGGTGGGGCCCGATATCGATATATCGGCGATATATCGCCGATATGGAATTCCATGGTTCTACTAAGTATTTGTAGCACTCATGCATCTTTTGATGTAGCTTTAGTGCAAATAGAGATTAGAGGATAGTAGATTAAAGCTGAGCGCAACAAGAAAGTCCATTGCTTAGATTTCTAGACTTTCAATTTATTTTGAGAACTTTTGTAATATGGCATTGGTCCATTATAACACATGAGGTTATTATCATCTTCCATTCTGAATTTTATTTACAGATAGTCTATCCTATGTGATTGTCATTATACACTTTTCATTGTATTGGTGTGAATGATGTTGTACATGTGGTGCCTCAAGTCTTTAGCATTTAAAAAGATATTTACTCTTATATGTGTCTAAAACTTTGGGGCGTGACAACTTGGTCTCAATGCCTTGGGATATCACTATATGTAAATGAAATATGGAATGAATGACATAAATATAAAACTATCCAACCTATAGATGGGATAAGTAGTAGCCTCAGTGTCTAATGAATCTTTATGACATAGGTAAAATACAAGAGAAAACTCATTCAAGATTGATGTAGAGGAGTCAACTTAGGAGGTTGAAGTCGACATATCACCTTTACCAAAAGATGATGAATATGACGAGTATCTAGACTATTTTGAGTCAGATAGAATACCCAATAGAAGAGGAGCCAAAGGTAGACGAGCATCAACAATACATAGTCATTGAGTTAGTTGACAAGTATGAACCACCTATAATAATAAAGCCCGTACTTAGGTAGTTAAAGGCCACCCGATCTACCAGGTAGCGACGCAGGGTGGAGCCTTATGGGATGATTTGTATAAGCAATTCAAGTCTCAAGGATACTACTGGCTCTATATGTCCCCATGGGAAATAGTTCTGCATCAAGACTGGAACCGCAATCAGTGTATATGACTATATGGATTCTAGATGAGTACCACTGAAGATAAAGACTTAGGGGAAGGATCAGTAGGACACTTGTATGAGTAATACGACAATTAGAAAATTACCTTGTAGCAATCCCTTGTCGTATGCACAAGGTTGATATAGACTCTTCTTGTAAAACTTTTAGAAGAATTAATAGAAGTATTATTTGAATAATGCTATTGATTTATGATTTTTGTGAATTGATTGTATTGTGGTATGATTGTTTGATTTGAGTGTTGGGAGTTAGAGTATTAGCGAAACGGGCATCCATTTTGGCTTCAAGCAAACACAAGAGAGGAGGACGAGCACAACCAAGAATCAAAGTAGCAATTTCAAGCGGTCAAACAACAAAAGAATTGGATGTAATAAAAGAAATGAGAATCATCTGTTTAACCAGTGGAAACAATAACAATAATACTCGCAGAGTCTACAGAATTAGCGTAATAGTTGAACAGGAACGAGAATAAGTGTCAATCTTGTGGTCAGTAGTACCACCCTGGGAAGCCCTGCCAATGTGATAAGAGGAGGTGATACACTTGTAACGAGATAGGATATCTCTCAAAAGACTACCTTAACAAGGACAAGATGGAAAGAGATTGATCCAAAGAAGATGGTCAAAACTAGGGTGTTTGTCTATCATTTGAAGAAGCCAAGACCTCTAGGTTCCAATGCAGTCGTGGAAGGTACCCTTTTTATCTATGATATTATTGATAGAGTCTTGTTTGATCCGGAAGCTTCACGTTCCTTTATTTCCTTTGCTTTTGCTTTGATATGGAAAATCCATTGACTAGCTTAGAGTACAAATTAGTAATTGTTAAACTTGTCAAGAATTCGGGGTTAGCACGTGATTGTCTAGAGAATACCCCTATTGTAGTTGGGGATAGGATCTTGCTTACTGATCTTGTTTTGATTGAAATGTTTGATTTTAATATGACTTTGGGAATGGATTGGTTGTCTGAGTTTGGGCAAATGTGGATTGTCATAAGAAGAGAGCCCACTTTAGAATATCAGGAAAGGAAGAAATACTTTTCCCGGGCGTCTAGGATAAAGGTGGAAGTTATTTCATCTCAGCTATGAAGGCATATAAGCTTCTTGCCAAGGGTTGTCAAGCATACTTAGCAAGTATGATTTCTTTGGAATCAATTGCACCAACACTAGAAAAGATAGACATTGTTCATGAATTTCCTAATATCTTTCCTGATGAGCTACCTAGCTTGCCGCCAAAGAGAGACATTGATTTCACTATTAACATTATGCCTGACACATCCCCCATATCCAAGGCACCATTCCTGAAAGTGTTCTTTAGTCCCAGAGGGGGAGGGGGGGTGAATAGGATAACCACTTAAAAGCTCTCACTCTATTTTACTAACAGATAATGTTAATTTAAATAATTATTCAATGTAACATTCTCTTATTAATAAGTAATTGAAAGCGCATGAGTGAGAGAGACTTAAGAGGTGTGGAATGTGTATGTATGTATGTAACAATATGCAAGACAGGCAAACACAAGCAATCACACAAAGATTTATAGTGGTTTGCCGCTAAGCAACTCGCTTCAATGGGTACGTCCACTCTCGGAGCACCAAATCCAAGGAACCTCTGACATCCACTAAGTGAGGGTTTTTAGCTCACCCACAACATCATACACTTACTGGTTTTGCTTGGATCACCGGGAACCATACAAGAGTGAATCCACACTCACTATGAGTCACACCGACCCAACTCTCTCAAAAGAGTGGTTCAAACCCTATGGCTTACACCACAATCTAACACAAGTAAAGAAGAGATTTAAGAGTACTTACTCTAGTATGGATAAGTGACTAGAGTACATACCCTTGAGGGGAGGATGTGAGATATTATACCCGTTTTGCTCAAACTAATCTTGAGCTAATGGCCTTCAATTGTCCATGTTTGGATTCAACTAATGATGCTCCGAAATTTTAGAGGTTTTTTGGACAAGGGATTGGTTTCTCTAAAAAATTTTCTTTAGGATTAAGTGAAACCATGGTCAAAGATACTTTGAATTACTCTCAAGGGTCAAGAGTATGAACCCATCGAATCACTAACGAGGGACCGGAGAGTGGATCAAAGTAACCAAGACCTTTGAGAGGATTTGCAAGTCCTTGGTTCAAGGTCAAGTAGAGTTTTTAGTTTCCAAAGGGTGATTCTAGATGATCTAAGAAACCATGATCCAAGATGACTTGAATCCCTTCATAAGATCTTGAACCCTTTACAAAAAAATGAGAGAAAGAATAATCAAGAATAATCAAGATTCTCTCATGATTTACAAAGAGAAGAATAAGGTCAATAGGTTTTGGGGGAGAGGACTTCTACCAATTTCTCCCAAAAATGAGTATTTATAGAGGGAGAGGGAGGTGTGTATCAACCCATCAATTGGTGGATTCCTCATATCAACCCATCCACGGGTGGATACCTCATATCAACCTACCCATGAGTGGTTTCCTCATGTGGGTTGGATCATATTAACCCATATGTAGGTGGTTCTTTTTTGTGGGTTGGATCATACTAACTCATATGTGGGTGATTTCATTACATAAACGCACCCATGGGTGGATTCTTTATATGCATCCATTCACGGGTGGGTTCTTCCTATATCCACCCATCTATAGTTTGATTTTTTTATGGGGGTTCAAGTAAACTAGGGAATTTTCCTAGAAGGACATTTTCTAGAGCAATAGATGTCACGCCCCGAAATCTCATACCTCGGTCGGAGTGCGGAAGCCAAACAATGAGATACAATTCGAGGTAGAGATCCCGGGCGCGCGACCGAACAGTCGATTTCCAAACCGATTACAATCATCTCAAAAGGACGTGTAACCGATTATGCCCACAATCAGTGTAATACAATAATAGACATCAATGAATACTATGAAATGAATTTACTTAATAATAATCCCTTTAAAAAGGTCAAATAAAATAAACCTATAAGTCTATGGCACACAATTGCCAAAAATGTCATAAGCATCAATAAAAGTAAAGCAAATAACTAAATCATCTTTAAACTCTTCTCGGCGCCTTCAATCTGCCATTCCACTACTGCACTTCCTGATCTCACTTTTTATTTGCGCCTGCATCAGAGGATGCATGAGTATTTCATAGAAACACTCAGTAGGATGTAAAAATCCACTGAATGAAAACAAGCAGTATGAAGAGGATAAGAATAACAAGGGATGGTGAACATCTCACAACATCTAAACTGAACCGAGGTCTATAGACCTGCAAGGTTAGTCAACAACAATTCCAACTCGCAAGTAAGGAAACATCAATAAGGCTCCGACTACACATATGAGTAAGGAGAGAATAATAATCATATCAAAGGCTCCAGACATCGAAAGTGAAAGGAGTTACAATTTTTGCTCGCTGAACCAGTCGCTCGCAAGTGACTAAACATACCAGAACCACCCTAGGGGTTCTCTCTTTGGAACCTTGCCATGCGTCTAGGATGCTGGCCCCACCAGTGCTTACGGACACTATGGGCGGAGACTGAGGACCTTCCGTAATGTCCGCAATCTAACGTACGTATAGTGCCTCCCTTCGGGCAGTATGGAATCGCAATTTCATAATTATAAGTGACCTCGCAAGATCTAGCAATGGCTTATTTGAGCATACTATGAAACCACCATGAGGAGAGTCTCGCAAGGTCTCCAGTGGAAGAAACAATCGTGTAATCAATATGAGCAATATCTCAAAGGAATAGAGGTCACAACACTCTAAGATCATAGGGTATCTCTTACCAGAATAGACTCTCTCAAGGAGTATGGATAGAAGCATCAAAGTCTTTGGTCAACACATAACTCACTCATTGGAGTAGCATAGAATAACAAAACAACTCACACAAGGAGTAACACACAATCAATACATACCTTTCATGCTCAGCTCTAGATAGGAATTCATCATTCGCATTAGAGTTTTATAATACAAATATCAGAGATAATAAATCAAAGAATCTTAGATGATTTGAATTCCAAGTAGAATATCAAACCGACATCAACGCTTTTAAAATAGATAGTTATGAATCACTTGCTCAAAGGATTATCCCTCATAATTGAATTATATCTAACCCAATTCTTACTGTGATATTCCATAAGTATATAGTTCGATTACTGTTATTAACATATTAATCGTCATTATATCATATTACATGATGATATTTGTATACTTAGTATTTTCTCTCATATTCTGCTCACTGTCTCCTGCACAACAGTCCTCTTCCGACGGCTACTGTGCTCTGTACATTAAGACTCAATCTCTGAAATTTTTACTGATAATACCCTCATGAGTCTAGTTTCTAACACCACTGATTTTATATTTTTCGTATTTAATTTGAATTAGTTATGAATTATTTACTACCGACTGTCAGTACAGAAACAGTTCTGGCCGAGATTAAGAATCTTAATTAAACTTGATTATCTTACTCAATAACATATTATAAATAATAATACATCAATAACAGAACATATACTCCCCTCCTAGATCAATTACAGAACCTAGAATTATCTGGATTTACTAAAGTTCACTCCTTTCTCGTGTTCTTATATATATAACATAGTTTGTAAACATTAATACACTCAAACAAGATAATTAATGTAAGACACACCTTAAAGGCACAAACTCAACGTGAATCATCATTAACCAAACAATAACAGAACTTCTACTCTCTGGAAAATTAATAAAGCATTAGAATTTAGATGCGAATTCCCATATAGAAGTGAAACATGAATGCACATATGATTTACGATGCACTACGCATAGAAATAGGAACATAACTCAATCATCTCGCAAGAATCAAAACAATAACTAAGGTGTTGAATCAAAACACATGTCAAAAGCAGATATAATCAAAAGAGAGAAGAGGGGAAAAACCATCCTACTTAATCCTTCAAAGATTTTGCCTTTCTACGCGCCTCTCGTCTCTTCCGCTTCTTCCAAGGCTCCCGCTCCAAACTCTCGCAAACTCCCACAAGAACAAGCCTCCAAGGAGATGGGTGAACGTGGGAAGGAGAAGGGAAAAGTCTCTGGACATTCTAGGGTTAGCAATAGCCAAATCTCTAGTGTTTATATAGAGTTGGGGGAGAATCTATTCTCAAACTAATCTCCCAAATTATGGACACTTTCAACCAATGGGAAGGCTTCACAATCCCCCTAGAGACGTGCTAAACAAGTCCAATTGGGATTTGGTATCTTTCCCAAGCAAATCCACCCCAAAAATACTTCTAGAAAACGCAAACCGCAACCGGCGATCGATCAGCAATACGGCGATCGATCGTCGTATGCACTGTTTTAACACTACACGCTACAGCCGATCGATCGCTATTTATGCCGATCGATCGCTTTACGTGAAACACAAAATTCACAAATCACAGTAACTACGATCGATCGGTTTGGTAAGGCGTCGATCGGCTCAGCTTGCCGATCGATCGGCTCTTAAGGCGATCAATCGCTGTCACGTTTAATCAAATCCAATTTCTCATATTTTTTTACCCCGAACTCCAAATCACGCATAATAGGTGGCGTTGGAAAGCTCTTCTCACCAACTTTAATTTGCACAAAGCACAACACGACCAAATCAAACATTAAGAGGGTTAAATTTAGGTTTTAAAATACTTACTAATTTTTCGGATGTTACAATAGATCTTGCAAACCAAGGGGAGAGGGCTTGATGACACATCGCCATAAGTCTTGAACCTTTGAGCTTGACCCTTGTTGACTTCACTTTTCACTCCAAGTAATTTGCCTTGAGCACACATCTTTGAGTCTTGTCCATTGATATATGTCTTCTTTATTCTTGTAGTGGGTTTTTCGAAATATCTCTTATCTTGAGTAGACTTTTCCTCTTTTTGAGTGAGCTCTCCTTAAACTAGCCTACCACTCTAAGACATTTACAAATGGGTCATCAAATTGACAAACATAATTAAGGAAAATAACTATGACATTAAAAATTCCGAATGACTCCTGCAGAATTGAAGGAATTAAAAGAGCAATTATAGGAACTGCTCGACAAGCAATTCATTAGGCCAAGCTCCGCGAGACCCAGAAAATTCCTCCAAATCATCATCCATCTCGTGCTGAATATTTCGTGGTCGTGGAGCCATTGGGGCATTTCCACGAACACCTTCCATGCCTTGCGCCTCCAGGCCATGGCGGCCACCCTGCGCGTCCATGTAAACAGATCCGAATTGCATGCCACGTGGAACAACTTGGCCAGTAGGGTGGCCAAGTAGTGAGCCGCTCAGCGCTTGAGGACCCCCTGGTCGGCCATGGCCTCCAGCCCCCCCTGTTGACGGTGGCGGAGGGGTCATAGCAGCAGTCTACGTGTCTCTATCATTCTGTCTAAGGTTCTGTTTAGTTATAGCTTTTGAATTGGTCTCATTTTTTATGGTCCTCGAAAGCAAGTCTTATGCTCTGTTTGGCACCCTTAAAAAGGCTGGATTCTTTAAGAATCCAGCTTCTTTTGGGACCAAAAGGAGCTAGCTTCACTTCTTCTTGTAATGGCAGTTTGTGTAATTTAAAAAAAGACAAGGGCATTTTTAAAAAAAATGTAATTTCAATGATTGAAACCGCTTTTTTGCTTTGAAAATGACCTTGTCTTTTTTTCAAAATTATAAACCCTGCCATCGAGCCCTAAATTCATTCCTAAAATCTGCTTCTTCCCAACAGAACATCTTAAAATGAAAACCTAACTTCATCTGATAAATCCAGATTTCCCTGATGTTCACTGATGAAGAAGACGAGCGTTGAATTAAAGTGTGGGCGTTTAGATTCGATCCGGTGGATGAAACTCTTACAACATGTTTTAGGGTTTGTTTGGATCCAGGGAAAGTAAGGAAAAGAGAAAGAGAAAGAGAAAGAGGATTCTAAAAGAAAGAGAGACATGTAGAAACCTAAAATTTTCCACTTGTTTGGTTCTATTGGGAGAACGTGGAATCTACCTTGGTTCCATGCTGTCTGACTTTAACTTCAAACATCTTTTTATCTCGGTGCACTCTCAGAAGAAAAACAACAAACATGTTCTACGCTTTGGAAGTGTTGAGTAGCTTCAAGGCTTTGCCAGGGCTATAAGGCATTTCCTTTTGTTTCTTTTGCTGGTAGCCTTCTACTCATGTCTACTTTCCATGGAAATTCGCGTACTGAGAGACCCACATTCTCAATTTTTTTTTCTCATTTGGGAAAAAGAAGATAGTAATGAAAAGCTTAAAAGGGGAGGAAGAGCGACTTCACCTTGGGCGAGCCGGTCACAAGCGACCCAGCAAGCCGACCCCTCTTCGGAGGACAGCCGCAAGGCGGGGGAGGCCGAGCGGTGGAGGCGGGAGCCACATTCGGATCCTGCTACTTAGGCAGTTGGCCGTAGGGCCTCAGCGGAGACGCAACAGCTCCCGCAGGTACTGCTGGCTTAGGCTTGGGCGGACATCCGCGGCCACGGTGCACCGGCGAAGCTACCTCAGCAGCAGGGGCACGCGTAGTTCCCATCCTTGGACAGAAGCAGATGGCCGCTCTCCATCTTCTCGAGGTGGTTGGCGAGGACGGCCTTGTGATCTTCCGGCATAGACGTGAGACTGATGAGAGAGCTCTAATTAGATAACCGACGAGAGAGCTCTAAATAGATAGAACCCGATAAACTTTCCCCCACAATCCCCACATCAGAGGGTGGAAATTTTTAAGCCTAATTTTCTACCAAAATCCCCCCTTCTTTCCTCAGCTTTTCCCTCACCCATTTTCTTCTTGTTTGGTTGATCTATGGAAACTCGGGGATTCTTCTTTCCTTTTCCAGTTTCCCTTGGTTTCTAAGGAACCAAACAAACCCTTAAGAGGGGAAAGAAAAGAAAGAAAATTCGAACCGAACCGGTTTTGAAGGAAGAAAAAAAGGATAAAAGATAAAACAACCCGAGCTGGAGCTTGGGTGTTCTAGTCGAAGAGCAGAGAGTAGAGCTCGAGCTCTGCTCGAGAGATGGCGAAGGTGGTCCGAGAGCGGCGGCCGAAGGCGGATTGAGGACCATGGGTTCGACGATGATGGCCATGGATTCCCAGCTATCGAGAGGAGAAGGAGCAGGCGTGACTGTGAGATGCAACATCGAGTGGTCGAAAGAGACAGAGAAGGCGAGATCGACGGTGACAACAAGGTCGATGGTGACGACGATGGCGAGAGTAGACAGCGACGGTTATGACGGCGAGGCTAAGCAAAAGATGGAGGAATCGAGCAACAGAAGACGAAAAATCTCTATTTGGAAAGATTCCGACAGAGGGTAGGCTGAATCAGGAAGGTAAAAGGAGCTTCAAGTGCGGATATGTCTCAGAATGGTAAGTTGCCGAACTTCAATTCAATTTAATATGACAAAAGAGGCGGATTTGACTAGATTGGGAAGCTTTATTTTGGGCGATTTGGCTCTGTATCGAGAATGCATAAAGTTGGAATCTTTGCTGCAATTGGACGAGAATTCAAATAGAAAAATGCTGGATTTAGAGGAAATCAAGGCAATGATTGGTAATTTCAATTGCTACTTAAGATCTAGAATGGAAAGGTTTGGATTGGGAAAAAAATGAACTGACTTGCAGTCTCTGTATAAGGATAGAGCAATCGAGCAAACGATCGGAGGAGGAAGAAGACAATTGAAAATTTTTATTTTATTTTATTTTATTTTTGCTTTTGTTTTCATTTCAGTTTCTGCTGTTACCGATATGGAGTTATATCAGTCAGTTCGAACGATTGCTGGGAACAGTCGATCGACACAGAAGAGAAACAATACTGTGTTTTCCCTTTTATCTCAGAATTATTGTAAGTCAGTTTTATTTTTATTTTTTTAATTGAAATGAGTTTAATTATGAATTTAGTATGTATTTTTTATTAATATGATTGGCTAGATTAGTTGTTAAGACTAGGATGAGGCTGTAGTAATTGTAGAGAATTCCTTAATTATGAAACTTGAATTTTTCTCTTAGAATTGTGCGATAATGTTTATGAGTTCTTGTGTTAATTGCTTAGTTAATTGCGGATATAGCATCAATCATGTTTTTACTATGATTTGGGATTAATATTGTCAATGTATGCTTGTATTAATTGTTTAAATAACAAATTGGATACTAATTATGATTTGCTAGTAAGCAGATACATCTAGTGATTTTAATTGTTAATTTAAATAGCATAAAGGGCGTGAATTTTGTTATGAATATTTGTGTATTAAAGTAAGATCTTTCATAACAACGAGAATATGATTCTAGTTTGTTATGCGTATTATTGAGAATGATCAATAATTGTAAGTTTATGATTCTCTATAAATTACTACATGCCGATTCTAAAGCCTTAGTACTTTGTTAATTTGATAAAGTTCATATTTTTATTTCGTTATTTAATTTAATTAGACGTTAGTTAATTAATCAATTTCTATAAATTTCATAATTAATTCAAGGGTTTAGTTAGAGTTGGATTAGATTTCCGCCATACAAGTCCTTGTTGGTTCGACCTCGTAAAATTGTACGACCTCAGGTGAGGTTTTTTCTAGGAATTGACTTGAGATCTGGCTACCACCAACTTAGAATTAAGGATGACGATATACCTAAGACGGGTTTTAGGACAATATATGGCCACTTTGAATTTTCTGTTATGACTTTTAGACTCACAAATGCCCCTGCTTGTTTCATGGATATGATGAATAGAATTTTTACCCACATGTTGGATAAATTTGTTATTCTATTCGTAGACAACATTCTTGTCTACTCAGCCAACTGAGAAGAAAATAGAGAACACTTGATTCAGGAAATGTGAGTTTTGGTTGGATCGTGATAGTTTTCTTGGACATCTTATCTCTAAAGACGGAGTGTTTGTTGATCCAACTAAAGTGGAGGCATGATTGCATTGGGAGAGACCGAAGACTGTCACAAAGATTCATAGTTTTCTAGGATTAGCAGGTTACTATAGAAGATTCATTGAGGGATTTTTTAGCTTGGCATTGCCAATGATCAAGTTAACTAGAAAATTAGCAAAGTTCGTTTGGGATGATGCATATGAGAACAACTTCAAGGAATTAAAGAAGAGAATGACATTAGCTCTTATTTTGACATTACCCTAAAGCACAGGCAGATTGGTTATCTATAATGATGCCTCTAATATTGGACTAGGTTGTGTTCTGATGCAACATGGACGAGTGATTGCTTAAGCTTCCAGACAACTAAAGAACCATGAACAAACTTACCCCACACATGACCTAGAGTTAACAGCTGTCTCCTTCGCTCTTAAGATATGAAGACACTACTTTTATGGAGAAACTATCTAAGTTTATACAAGTATATATTCTCACAAAATGATCTTAATATGCGCTTAGAAGAGGTGGTTAGAGTACCTCAAGGATTATGACTTTTCTATCCACTATCATTCTAGAAAAGGAAATGTAGTGGCACATGCTTTAAGTAGAAAAGATGAAGTGGAAATGTCCCACATGATGGGTAAAGAGTGGAGGTTAGTGCAAAAGATGAGTGTTATTTGGATTTGCCGACAGATTAAAGTACATCTTTTCTAGGCAAACTTACCATTCAATTTTCAATTATTGAGAAGGTGATTGAAGCACAGAAGTCTAATGTTCAAATCCAAAAGCTATTAGAACACCCAAACTTCAGCAAGGGTGCAGAATATTAAAAGAAGCACATCATTCTTGTACACCATTCATCTAGGAGGTACTAAGTTATATCATGACCTTAAGCGTAGCTTTTGGTAGAATGGCATGAAGAGTGATATTAGCAAGTTTGTGTCCACATGTTTTAACTTATCAGTAGGTTAAGGTATAACACAAGAGACCTGCCAATTTGCTACAACCTTTAGAGATTCCACAATGGAAGTGGGAGTACATCATCATGGATTTTATTATACCCTTACCTAAAACATAGAAGAGGTGAATTCCACATGGGTTATTGTAGATAGATTGACCAAGGCAATACACTTTCTCTCTATTTTATAGAAACAAAAATTATGAGAGTTTAGCACAGTTGAACATTAGGGAGGTAGTGAGACTTCATGGTACATCATTATCTATTGTTTTGGACAGAAAATAGATTTACTTCCCACACCTAGAAGAGCATTCAAGAAGCCTTGGGAACAAAGTTAAATTTTAGTATAGCATTCTATTCGCAAAGTGATGGTCAGCCGGAGCGAACAATTCAAACCTCGAAGGATATGCTTAGGGCATGTATCATCGACTCGAGAAAAAATTAAGATGATCACTTACCAATAATTGAATTTGTCTAGAACAATTATCATTCAAGCATAAATGATATATACAAAATATACACATTTTTGTATGCCTTTCTACCTATATGTTAGTCATAATTTTTAGTTAAAATAAGGATAATTACTGGTTGTTAGTGTTAATTTGTAATTAGGAATTTAATAAATAATTATGCTTAATTAATTTATTTAGATGCATTAATTGGCTTTAGTAGAGTTATATTTTATTATGCATCTAAATTGAGTTTAATTTTATTTATGTAGGTTTCATGAGCTCGAGTTGTGGATTATTGAATTATTGCGCGTCAAATAGATTTTTATGTGAAGAGATCAAAATAGAGACATCTGACGGTTAAGAGGGTTGTATCAGGTTTTATAGGCTCCATTGAATATTCTAAAGTTGAAAGATCAATGAGGGAGTAATCTGAGCCATTGATGAGCATTGGAAAAGACTATGGGTTGTGTCCTTAAACAGAAGAATGGTGAATTGCAGATCTCATGGAAGATTTTCATAGGTCCACGTGCCTGGGTCTCAAATTGGAAATTGCTCGAGGGAAGAAGAGATTGATATGAAAAGAGGCTGGAATATGGAAACTACTGGTTTGAGATTGATTTGTCGGCCTTAGTATGGAAGCTGCTGTTTAAAGAAGAGGGTTTATGAAAGGAAGAGACATCGGAGGGAGGCCGGCTATAGAGAGCTAAGTGACCAAGTATGGGTACGGCAATTATACGGTTCAAGTTGGCGTACAGTAAGATATGGCAGAAAACGGAATATATGGAAAAAATATGCAAAAAGTACGGGGAAGTAATAAAATTAAAAATCCAATATAACAAAAGTGTATTCTTAGTTCAAAATAAAGTGTCTTCTTCCTTAGTATCCTAAAATGCTAAAAGACACTAAAAAAACAAAGTGTCTTCTTCCTTTCAAACTAGACATTCAACTTATTAAATATATCATAATCATCATTATTTTCTACAAAGTTCTCTTCTAAATTTTCGTCAATTCCATCACCTTCACCATCCACGTGCTCTTCTTCATCTTCTTCAAAGTTTTCTCTTTGTGGCGGTGGATCGGAAAATGCCATGATTTTGCTAAGTTCGATTGATTCCGAATCATTCAATTCTTTAGTTGCACATGTCTCCATGAAATGAAAATTCATCCTTACAAAAACTAAATCACTTAGTTTTGTTGGTTTTAGGCGATTTCTCCTTTTAGTATACTCCACATCAAAGGCACTCTAACTTCGTTCGCATAGTGAGGCGCTACAAGGTTGACTAAGCAATCTAATTACTATTTTTTGTAGCTTTGGAACCGTCGAGCCCCACATGTCGCACCAAATCCCTACAATTCCATTAGATAACAATTATAAAGTTAAATTTTATGTATACAAAAAAATTATCAAAAGAACAATCTTATAAAAAAAACTTACTTGATGCGAATCACGAAGACTTTCAATTGCCATAGGACTAAAGATGTGGAGCCTTTGTGTGATACAACCTTATTTCTTTGCCAATGTCCTTTCTCTCATCGGTTGTCGGAACCATCTTCTCCAACACCTTCTCTACTCCCAACCTTACATAATTTGCATTTAAGCTTATTACCACCCTCTTCGATTACATACTCCCAAAAGGGATCCTTCGGCCTCGGCATTTCACTACAATCCACAAGTTTACTTTTCATTGTAGACAATAAAACACCATCAAAATATAATAATCACCCAATAATTTCTACCCTTTAGGATAAAAATTACATGGAACAATTAACATACCAAATACAAACATACGGAGATAATGAAAATAATTGAACATCTTTACCCAATGCACTGTTATAATATAAGAATGAAAATGTACAAACCTACAGTTTCTGAGAAACAATTTTCACCATATAAAAACAAATATTCAGAAAAAAGGGCCACCTTATAAAGGGCCAGATGAGTCAGAGTGACAGGCAAGACAAACTTCAATTGAAAGTGCGCATGATCTAACAACACTCTCCAATCTCCTCTGTTCTCTAATGATCACTCTTCTTTCTTTAATCTTCCACCAAATGATTAAAATATCACCAAAGACATCCCCCAAAAGTTGTTAATGATCTACCAGTTCTCTCCTCTCCAGCGCCCCTCCCCCCTACTCCCCCAGCCAGAGCCAAGCTAAGACATGGCCGTCAGGCTTCTCTTCTCCCCCCAGCTCCAAGCTGAGGGTCTTCTTCCTCTCACTCACAATCTCTGCATCCCTCCTCCTCTTCATCATCACCCTCTTCCTGTTTCTGTACCTTTATTTTTTTCTCTTCCACTGCTCCCGCACCCTCCCTTTTGACTCCACTGCTCTACTTAAACTCCACAAGTTCTCCTACAAGGACATCAAGAACAACAGCTCTCTCCAGTCTCCTCTGTTCAATTGAAACAACAGCTCTCTGCACTCTCTAGGCGACTCTGTTAGTTGTAAAAGAGCTGGGATTGTAGTCTTCACAAGTTCTCTCTCTTTTTCTTGGGTCCCTCCATTTTACTGCAATCCCAACTCTTTTAAGAACAATAAAACAACCAGATGTTTAATAAAAGGAAGGTAAAAGCTTTCACTTCGCACCACAAATATGTTACTTTGACCAGCATCCAAAATGAAACAGCCCAAACATCGATACAACAAGACAAACAAAAATCGAGATTGAAAAATAAAACTTGCATACATGAAGATCAAGAAAAACCGAGATTGAAAAATCAAAACTTGAAACAATTCGAAAAAGAAAATACCTCGGAGAAATCGCAGGAGGAAAGAACGGGATAAGGGAGGGACTCCTCCGGCAACCGCAGGCGGCGCAGCGGAGGGAAATGAGGACGGCGGGACCTGGGTCATGGTCGTCGTGGCGCCGGTGCAGCAGAGGGAAGTGAGGACGGCGGGATGAACAGTAGGCAAAATTAGGGATGTATTATTCAAACGCGTAAAACACGTTTATATCCGTTTTGCATGTTTAAACTCATTTTTTTGCACAAAAACCTGTTTTTCCATATGTACGTGCTTTAAATGCCGTTTCTTACGGCTGCTACTCAAAACGCATTTTGCGCGTTTTATACCCGTTTAAAACGCGTTTCTGGTCACTCAGGTAGAGAGAAGAACAACCGGTTGCAGCACTCTGAGTTAGTTTTTTCAATAAAGTTCTAATTTTTATATAATTTTTATGCTCAAGAGAGATAGTTTTTATTGAATATTATTTTAATTGTTCAAGTGCGTACGTCGAGAGGAGTTTGTATATAATTATGTTATTTCGTGAAAAGTTGGCTAGATCTTGCTTGTAGTAGAAATGGGCCTTGCAATCTTTTTATACAAGCCGGATGGACATATGACGTGCCTCGTACTGTGGCATAAATGCATGGTTTTCAAAACCGGACCGGACCGGCCGGTCCGACCGCGGAGGACCGGAACCGGCCGGAAAACCGGTCCGGTTTTTTCGAACCGGTGAACCGGACCGGACCGGATTATAATAATATTTTTTTTTGAAAATTTTTTTTACGTGAGGGGGGATTCGAACCTCAGATCTCCCGGGCACCCTCATGTACTTAACCACCTGAACTACTTTTGTTTTGATGGTAATGTTAAACAAATAAATATATTTATCACTTATTTCACCTAAACCGGGTCAAACCGGTTTGACCACGGTCAAACCACGGTTCAACCGGACCGGCCATCAATCCGGTTCGATGGCCGGTCCGGTTTTGAAAACCTTGCATAAATGTCCTCAATCAAAGTAGATTGGGGGAATTTTACATATAGTCAATGAATATTTTTTATTTATGGAACTGCCAATTTTTTCAATTAAATAACGTCATTAGTCCATCTGGCTTGTATAAAAAGACTGAAATGCCTATTTCTGCTACGAGGAAGATCTTAATCAACTTTTCACGAAATAACATAATTATATACTTTTTTCAAAATAGCATAATTAAGTTATTTTGGGAACTCATCCGACCATGGAAGCCATCACTTTGAATGGTCTTGCCACCTAACGTAGCACTTTAACACTGCGTAGTTGCTGCCATGGTTTGTCTTCGGTGACAACTAGCATCGCTTGGTTACTGTCATGGTTTATCTTGGGTGACAATCACTTGTATGGAAAATCACAAAGTACATAGTAGCATAATTATATTATTTCATAATAATTTATGCCAACCGGCGAGGAGAAAAGCGAGAGGGGAAAATGGTAAGTTTGGGATTTTTTAAAAAGATCGTAATCCTAAATTTGTAGGATGATGCTAATTGAAAATTTAGAATTTATTTTAATAGGTATTTGAATAAATATTTTTGGGCTCTAGTTTTATGTAAATAAAATATTTCGTATGACTTTATGTGAAACTTCCCCTCAAATAACTCATTTTTAAATGCTACCAAATTTTTAGACAGAGGGAATATATACAGTTGGGCTTGTTTATCAACTACCGAGGCCATTTCCAACATTGGGGGGTTCACAGAATCATAGTTAGGGTCTAGCAATTAGCTACCTTGCATGTACCCAATTGCTTTTGGTAGGCCGTGCCTCGGGTGAATTGTGAACATTTGATCTCAATGTAATGGCGAGCACTAATATGGGGACATGCAAGTTTGAATATTAAAGGACATATTTTCTAAAAAAAATAACAATAACGGGCTAGTTTACACTTGTACGTAAAATATATTTTTTCCGTTTGCATATACCATTTGGAGATTCGGGAGATAGTACCTAAAACATTAGCTCCATTAGTTCTCTCCAAGAGAAGCTTAATTTGTTATAAATAAACAAGAGAAGCTTAAATTACATTTCGCATTGCAGTCTGAGCTAGGTTAAATTTACAACTAAGATGCTAATGTGAAAAACACATATCGTATAAAAAAAAGAAAAAAGTATATAGGAATTGAAACAATATTTCTCTTTTGTTTTTGGGTATAAGTTGAAATTTGTAGTGATAATTTTTATCGTTTCGGTATCCAAACCCATCCATTTAAACCTTTCAAAAAGATTGCACAAAAAAACTCCTTTGATGAAAGTATAAGCATTTTTCTCATACAACTGAAAAAAAAAAAAACTTTTATGAGCCCGGGAATCTACACTTTGGCATGAGCTGAGACAATCTGACTTGTCGGATTGGGTTTCGATGACGTGGAGATCAGCAGTGATTCAAATCTGCCTACGCCCTTGTATAAACGCTGGCGGGAGGACTGAAATCCGATGGCCCACATTGTCACAGCTCATGCCGACGCACATTAGCCCTTGCTCATATGCAATGGATTCTATTCTTTTGTAATATATGTAAATATTGGACTCTTGAAAGAATTAATTCGAATGTGAAATTCACACCTACACAAAATAACAGGTGCACCCATGGTTTCCAAAACCGGACATTCCAACCAAGGAGAACTGGAACCGGCCGAAAAACTGGTGCGGTTCACCGTTCAGCCGATTCATTAAACCGGTCGGTTTTTTCTCCCAAAGACTTGATTGTAAGCCTTAACCACTTGAGCTACTAGTGTTTTGATATTAATATTATACAAAATATATATTTATCATATATTTATGACTCCTCACACTTAAACCGGGTCAATCCGGTTTGACAAACCGAGGTCCAACTGGACTGGCCATCAATCCGGTTTTTAAAACCTTTGGTGTACCTTTGGCCGTTTGGGGCGTAAAAAAATCTAAATATCCACAGTGGATTTTTCACGTTTAGCGTAAAATGTGACTTGAGGTGTTTCAGCTAAAAGTGGAAAAAATATGAATGCTACAGTGTAACAAAAGCTTTTTTAATCATGCCCCAAACGGGATGAGAATCAACATTCGGACACAAATGCTGAGGATTCGAATGGTTAAAAGGGCCAATTGAACGGTAGACGAGGAATTCAAATAATCGGAGGAGAAATCGGGGTGACAAGGGGAAGACGCACGAGAGAGTAAACCTTTGCTGGCACTGCCTAAGCTGTCGGTCACCCGCCTCGATTTCCACACACACCCCTCAGTTTTATTAATAATTTCTGAAAAAGGACAACTCGGTAAACGATGTGGATCCCACTCACTGACGACTTTTGCGGGACATCCACGACCTCCTCTCCCTCAGTTGTCAACCTATCATTGAATCCTTTAAGATGATAACTTTGGTTTTTTTTTGTATTAGAGATGATAACTTTGGTTAATTGAATGGAAGAACACAAAATTTTGAGTAATGGAAGAGATGCCTCTCACTCAACATGTCAAATTCATGCACGTGGCTTTAGTGATCATTTGTATCCAGTCAAGCCCAATAAAAAAAGAAATAAGAAAATACTCATCCATCCCTACGTTGGAGGGTTCTGACTTGTATAAATTCCGAGTATAGTTAAACTGTGTTATGTAATCCAAGGATGGAAACCCGAATATGTAGAGAAATTGTTTCCATGACATTGCCTCGATCAATTTGTTTGAAATTACATGTATTCCATGAGTATTTGCTGGTTAATTTATCACTTTTTCATCCATCAATATCTTGAGTAAATGAACATATTCAACTCAAAATCGCATCACAACTGTTCATCCCGATTATCCTATTCTTTTTCAAATTAGGAATATGCTAACCAAAAATATCTACACTATTATCTCACAAACTCTGGCTCAACCCTGACGCTGGACCTGACTTCGCACAAGGTACTGCTCAGGCGCTAGGGCCAGGCTCAGCCGCAACGCCAGAGAATCTTGGCTAAAACAAATAACCCGTGAAATTATATTCCTACTATAATTAGGAAATAACATTAAAATTAATTATTCAATTAAAACGAGCTCAAAAACTTAAGCATGGTTTTCTACATGTATTTAAAGCAAGGTAAATAACAAAAAGCACGTTTTCGATGGCATACTCAGAGCGTGTGAGGGTTGTGAGCTGTTCGATAATGTGGGCTGACACGATCCAATAGTTCCCACCCTAACATTCTTCTTAAAATGCAATAAGCCTCACAATTCACTTGGGGATCTTCCATAGACACATACATTGTGAAGGTCAAGCTCTCAGTTAGGGATGGAACTTGGGTCGGGTTTTTACCCGACCCGACAAGACCCGGCCTTATTGGGCCGGTTCTGGGATTGCTTATGCAATACCCGGTTCCGGTTCCGGGTCTGAAAGAGGAACCGACCCATCGGGTCGGGTCGGGTCCGGGTTTTCATGTAAAACCCGGACCCGACCCGGGTACATGATAGATATATATATATATCATATACTTGGACCCATATTTATTTTTTTTTATGAATATTTTTTTTGGGCGAAAGCACTCATATCTCTTGATTTGAGTAGTTTGGATTTTTATAGATATATATTATTAATAAAAAAATTAAAAGAGTTAATAGTTTAATGTATATGACATTAAAAATATAAAAAAACTGGTACCGGGTCGGGGCGGGGCGGGTCCGGGTTTCAAGTTCTGGTACCGGGGCGGGTCCGGGTCCTTGAAACTGGACCCGTAGTGGGTCTGGGACGGTTCTGGGTTTGAAGAATTAAAATGGTTCCGGGGCCGGGTATGCCAATACCCGGCCCAAACCCGCCCCGGTTCCATCCCTACTCTCAGTACACCCTATTAGCTCTCTCTCATTGCCCGCACAGCAGTGGACTAGTAGTAAGTAGCTGTGTACTAGTATTACCTTAATTACAACTCGCACTTGCAGACGATCCAAGTCCCTTTTAACTTTACATTGTTTGTCTTCACGTCGTCTCTCTCAAGTCTCACTCTTCTCTCTCCTCTCTCTCTCAGGCTTCCCATCCCTCTTCCCTCAGTCTTCCCATCCCCCGGCCTGTCCGTGTCCACTTCCTTTCTCTCTCTAGAGTCTAGACCTCCTCCACCCACTCTGACCAGATCAGTCCTTCTGTCTCTCCTCTCTCTCAGCCCTTTTAAATTCTGAAATCATTACTACTTTCATGATATAATGATACTTATGGAGGAGAGCTCAGAGGGAGTCTCCCTTGACGGATGGCGCGAGTTGTGGGGGAGAAGAGGAGAAGAAGAAGACATGGGAAGCTCTCCTTTGAGGGGAATGTTGTCTGCTCCGAGGCCATCTCTTTCTCTACTTTAAATTCTATCTGTACATATCTGATAGCCCTCGGACCAGGCTTCATTCCCCCCAGAAATAGCTACCCTCTCTCTATGCAGCATGTAAATCTGGCATTAGTATGAATTTGTAGATCAAGAGATCTGGTGGATGGTGGGTGTGGGTGCAATTTGGATTCATGTGTGGTTTTTCTGATATGGGTATTTCTTGTTTTTGTGTAGTTTATGGTACAGCTGAAGATTTGCCGGTGGTTGGAGGGTTCCACGGGGGAAAAGACTGCAGCTTTGTATAATGATTTTGGTCTCGACTGTTTTATCTCTGACGAAAAGGGCTATAAAAAAGGTTTTCCATCATTACTTTGCCTTTCTATTTCCTGCGTTTGTGTCATGCAGCCTACATGAGCCAAGTCATCTTAACCGGTCACTTTTGATCCGACGGCCAGAGTTGAATCAGTGTAAATCATCACCCACTTTGTAACTGTCAGATTAAGTTCCGACGGTTCAAGATTAATCAAGCTCATAAAAGTTGCATGAAACAAGTGTTGTTTAAACTTTTGCCTTCGAGAGAGTCCTGTTTACATGAGATCTCTCGTGCAGTTTATATGAGCTAAGTCATCTCAAGCCATCCAATTTTGATTTGAAGGTGGGTGTCGAATCAACGGGTAGGTTAGTGTGAATTATCACGCACCCTTATATTTTCCTAATCTCTTTGTGGATTTTATCATGACTTCCCCTTGGGAAAAATATTTTTGTCACCAAATATCATCACCAAACTCCGTCACCCCCCGCCATGTGGGCGTGGAGCCCACCAAATTCAGGGCAAAATTGTAATTTGTCCTGAATTTGGTGGGTTCCACGCCCACATGGCGGGGGGTGATAGAGTTTGGTGATGATTTTTGGTGATGCTAGACGTACTCTTCCCTTGGACCTTCTAGAGATTCTTATATCCACTGGAGATCAAGGTTTTGAAACACTAAAGGTTTTCTCTTCGATCTATTTAACACTTTTTTTTATATTTTTTTTCAATTACAGGTCAACTAAATTTGTTTATGTATTTTCTTCATTGGAATTTGGATCTTGGTTTTGAAACACTAGTCCACCAAATAAGAAAAAGAAGATGATAATTTGTAGGATCTTCTCTTCTCCCTCTACTTTTTTATTTTCAAATTTTGCAAATTGGTATTCTAAATTTGATTTTGTTGCATGGTATAATGTTTACTAATAGAAAGCCAAGTTATTTTTATGCAATGGGAAATTATAGGTGAGTACTGTGCATTGTTTCCTAATTCCTACTAAATTCAAGCTCATCCTCTGCTGCTAACTTTTGTTTAGTTACACTTGCTCCCTTCAGCGTTTTTAACTTATTGTGTGTTCCCTTTCTAGCGGTTTTCTTTTTTTGTTTCGTTTAGTTACTCTTCACTTTCCTCAGTGTTTTTAGCTTAATTTCTTTGAATCTCTTGTACCTTTCCTTTGTTTAGTTTAATGAAGTTTTCAATTGCCAAAAACACTAAGATTTCCTACATTCACCTTTTCTTCTACATTATGGGAAATGTTGAAGGCAATGACATTTTGCTCTTACCAAATTTGCTTACTTTTTCAGGATATATTCGTTCAGGAAGAATAACAATTAAAATAGGTTCTCTTTAGATTTTCCAATGTCAAAGATATTACTTTCCCTTTATACTACTAAAACCATTTCATCTTTTATAAAGGAACTTCAAACAAGGACATTATCTTTAGCATCTCTTTCCATGCAAGAATCAAATTCTCTACTCACTATGACAGCCTTTCCTCACCTACCAATACCAAAACCCAGCTCAAAAGCTCAACTACTTTCCATCTACCAAATCCACCTTTACATTAGATTAAACCAGCCTTTGTACCATATTATCAAGGAATACCTTCAGGAGAATAGTCTACAAAGCACAAGCTCCAACACGTGAGTCTGGCCATGTCCTTGTGTGTGCCATGCCAACAGAGAGAAGGAGAGCTTAAATTTACTTATTTATCTTTTGATAGGGAAGGAGAGCTACATTTGATGAAGCCAGAACATTGGCCATGGTCCATGGTTGGAGACCTCAAGAGGCCAAGCATTGAATGAAAAGATTTGAAATTTGTGAAACGCCTCATTCAAATGTCAGAGACCCAAGTTGGGCATCTGGGGAACAATGTCAGGTTCCTCCTTTTTTATTGTTCATGTCATCATATCTACTGGTTCTAAGCAATAGTTACTGTGTAAAAAGAAACCAAATAAGTCTGATGGGACTCACTCGGAGAGCATTGAAGCTTTTTTTCGTACAAGAGAGCATTGAAGCTATATTTATATTATTTTATGCTGTCTCATGGGGAAGCGGCATTTTGATTGGGAATGGGGGTCTTCTTGTACTTCTTTACTAGAGTACAGTAAAAACTAGTGTAAAGCCTTGTTATTTTTTTTTGGGTCTGGAAATTCGAACAATTTTGTGTTTGTCTGATTCTTCTTCCCCATGGAGTGTCTCATTGTTAATGCTATTAATGGTGTAGGCTTTGTATGTGGTCACTGTCTTTGGCATTATATCGTCTGAATTCTCATATCAATAGAAAACTTATCTACTTTGTGGGTGAAGGGCAAAAATGCAGATCTAAATTGTGATTTGTAGTTGGCTTCCAAAATCTATAGCTAGTTGTTATGGTCTTCATTAACAAAAATGTATGGTCACTTGCTACTCCCTCCATCACACATTAATATTTTCATTTATTTTTTTTAATGAACCAAAATAATTTCATTAAAGAAATCAAATCGGACAATCAAAGTAGGATGAAAGAAGTATTTATTTGTTTTTTGGAACAAATTATGAAAACCAGTTGGTCATGGAGATATGTGTTCTATAAAAGTAGTCAATGTTTTTTAACGAAATTAGTGTGCGTGTGGTGGTTATCAAATATCAGCTCCTTTTTGGTAAAAATAACTGTTGGTTTTTGGTACTCTTGCTATGTACCCCATGTGTTATTTCCCGACGTTTTCATCTGTGGCTTGACCAAATATCTTTTGCATATTATTATAACTTCGATTTACTGCTTTATCAGTGATTCATAGATTTTTTTAAACTGGTTCTAAAGCTCTCATAATATTGTGATAGTTGTTTAGGTCTTGATTTTAAATTTTGTACAACTAATAGAGAATAGGCATGTGAAAATTTAAAGAGTAGAGCTTTAAGGTTTGCTTCCCAGTGAAGTGTGTGATTTTGTAACACATGAAGTTATTGGGCTTAGTTCACAACATGAGTGACTGATTCACCCATGATAAATTCGAATATTAGTCGTATAGTTTATGCGTGCTCAATGCAACAATGTTACACCTTAGTATATACGATTGCAAAATTCACAAACTGCCCAATCTATGAAATTCTGATACATTATGAAAGGGGAAACAATATTTGTACAGCAGATTCCTACACATTTTTCATACACAGCTGATGTGTATGAAAATGAGTAGGTGAATTGATGTGACCCCACATCAGTTCACCCACTCATTTCTATAGACATCAGCTGTGTATAGAAATGTATAGGAATCTGCTGTAGGGTTATCACTGCCCTTATGAAAGGCCGCCTTGCTACTCTTCTGATGTTAGATTGATTCCCTTTCTAATAGAAAAATAATATTATTACACTGGCCTAGACATACATCAGAGGCAGGTGTTTGTTGGAGAGTGAAAAAGTGGACCATGTGAGGGCCACTTTGACTGTCCAATAAAAACACTGGTGTAGTGTACATCTACCCCAACTTTTATTTAATAAGAACTTGATTCATTAATACAAGCCAAAAGGTTTCTTACTGATCTTAGCTAGATAAGTAATACTTCTCCATCTGGAATTATTATCACTATAAGGATTTTTAGAATGAACTAAATGTAGTTCATTTTGGAAAACCTTATGGTGATAATAATTCCATATGAAGGGAGTATGGAATATAGTCTATATGAATCTTTTAGGCAGAAGTTGAGTATTGTTTTACCAACTGAGAAAGTAGGCTATTATAATTTGCATAAGCAGTTTGGCCAAAGCGCAAACGAAAGACCTGTTCAAACTCGTCCTATATAGAATTTGGGTGACGCTCCAATACCAATACTAATGATGTAGACGGTGGTCTACATGAGAATCCATGGAGAAATATATCTATATCTAAGAAAGTAAAAACACATAAAATAAACTTAATTCTTAATTCTTCATTGTTTAACCAAAAGAGAGGACATTGGCTACACATTTATAGACATAAGAGCCTTTGAACTTTAAGAATCATAATTCAAAAGGAAACTAGCTAATATAAGTATCTTACCTATAATAGATCAGTTACTATAGAAGACTTAACTAAATTAGGATATTAAATCCTAATTAATCTAGTGAATCTCAAATGCAGACACAACCCCTAAGGCGGATCATAACATTCACTAAGTCAATAATCGAACCGCATTCATTTTTATTTGGAAAAATTTAACATGAGCGCCATCTCAAGGGCGTCAGCATACACTATGGCGCTGTGACCTGTCAGATCAAGATCCGACCCTACATCAAACCAACCGATTCAATCCCCGTACTCCCTGTATTAACACGCGTTATCAGATCAAACTCCAATGATCGGAGGTGCCCTGATGCACATTGTCGCATAGTAACGGGACTTCGTAATTTAGTGGTTGTTAACTCTAGGTGATGGGGGTGACATGAAGTATTCTGCCTATTATAGCTTTGAAATTTGAAAAAGATGGCTTCGTTTTTTAAACACTTCTTAAATGTTATATTTACCAATCTCTATTCAGAATATAAAGCATGATATGCATATAATTGTACCCAATCTTTGAGGATTCACGTTAGAAAGATTTTATGATTACAAGACATTGAATCTTGTAGGCAGTAAATATTGAATCCATATCAAGTATGTGTGATTAAAAAAACGTAACATAAAAAAGCATCTAGAAAACGTAAAGAACATTGCAAATGAAAGCAAAAGCAGGTTAAACTTCTTTCGAACTATATAGTTGGTTAATGGACAAAAGAGTTGCAAGTTCTTTCAATTAGTAAGAATGCATGGGTTATTCAATGTCCCGAAACATACACTTAAGTGTCCATCTCTTATATCACATTCGCTGACATGGGCCAAGATTGCTCCATGGAAATTGGGACCCTTAAAGACTAACCAAAGCCTATTCCAAGCCCAGCCATCCCAAAGTTAATGAACTTAAAAAGACTCTCACAAGTTTTCTAAACTCATCTGATGCACTCATGACTCAGATCTTCAAGTGATTCTCAAACTTGTAAATAGAAATGTCAAGAGTTCTTCTTGCTTTCCACAAGACAATATCATAAGCTAGTTTCGACATGATATTCAGACAATACTCTTTTGGATTCTTTTAGTCCATTAGATCCTTCGATTTTCTATTAACTATTTCCTTTTTGTTTTTTAATACTGTGTCTGTCCAATGAATCTCATCTAGATTTTGAAAAAAGACGGTTCTTACATTACATGCTTACTTTTCTCCCTCAAGATCAAAAGCACGGGAAGAGGGTGGAAAAGTCTGTATTTTTGTATGGGCCTTAGACTCCAATAAATATGACTCATTTCACAATGCAGAGTAGCTTCATTGGCCAGAGAGAGCATTGAATATGTTTTCTAGTCCGATGATTGTACACTCTCGGCTTTGAACTTCAGATCATGTTGTCGTAGCTCACGTTGAACCCGATTTGTAAGGTAACAAATATTTTCACTCCATCCCATATTAGTAGCAACATTTCGACAAGGGAAATGATATTTGTACAGCAGATTCCTACACATTTTTCATACACAGCTGATGTGTATGGAAAATGTGTAGGAATCTGCTGTAGGGTTATCACTGCCCCTACTCCTGTCTAATAAACCCTGTATGCATTTTAAAACTGCATGTCCACTATTACATGGCTGACTTTTCTCCATTACTAAAAACACAGGAAAAGGGTTTCTCTGGATTGTGAAACCCTAGCAATACTAGCACCGGAGCTGTTTGACCTAGCGTCAGTGGAGATTGCAGCGGCAGTAGGTCTGGTGGTGGGGGGTCATGAGGCGGCGGCTTTCGTGGAGGTAGGGACGGGAAAGAGATCTCCGTCGCCGGGGCTGGGTGTGCCGCGATCAGGGTCCTTGTCACGGCCGGTGAAGCTGAGAGTTTTGGACTTGGTGTGGCGCCGGAGTACAATGCGAAGGGAAGCCCAAGCGACTGCCAACTCCGTGTAGCTAAAGTTTCTCCTGGAAGCACCATGGAGGAAAATGCCGCTGGCGGAAAAGATGTCGGCTGGCTCTAATACCAAAGATCGAAGGATCTACGAGTAATTCTATAATACGAGAAAGGGGAGAAAAAGAAAGGATTAAGACTAAGATACTAGAATAAACTAAAGTACGAAATAACTATTCTATTGATTTCTGGTTAATGAAATAGAGAGAGATCTCAAATAAGAACCTTAATCCTAATAGATTTGTAAGTACTAATCCTAATGGGCTTCTAATAATTAACCTAAAGCCCAATTTTATTATTTAGAAAGCTATTATTTCATCATCGTCATCATACGCCTTATCCCAGTTACATGGGTCAGCAACATATATTATATACCGTGTTTGACTCTTTTTAGAATCAAAATGGTACAAAATCCATATAAAGAAACATAGTTGCAAGTTTTTACGCCGGATGCCCTTACTAACGCAACCCTATGAAGAGGGGACAATGATTAGTATCATCGTATTCATCATACACCTTTCCAGACATGTGGATTGGCTTCGTGATATGATGCTTGGACATGAAATATTAATATAGTCATCTTCCATCGTAGAGTTGGTGACAATGAAAACTAGTCAGCTTTTATACGGGAGCAAGGCACCAGAAAGCTATTATTTATACTAAAATAGGTCATAACACGAGATAGAAGAGACCAAGCTATAGTTTGCAAGTTTAAATAGCTGGCTCCTTTTTCCTAACTAAATAAGAGCAATGAAAATGCTCATGTGTCGTAACCTAGGAAGCAACGATATGAAAATTTTGCCCCCGTATCTGTATTCGATACATATCGGATATGGATACGCCATCGATACGGCTGCCTGCATATCGATGGCATATCAAATTTTATTTTATTTTTTAAAAAAGCCGATATGTTTTTGATACATTTCGAATATGCTTCGAATATATTTCTGATACGTATCGGTATAATTTGGGCAGGAATCCCATTTCTTCCTGTTGAGTATTGAATTGCCTTTCATTCTCTCAGCTTTCAGTATCTACATTGCTTTACCAACTCATGTTAAAAGCATGGAGCTTATGACTCCTCAGCTTTATAATTTAATAGATTATAGATTTTCTTCTCTTTCTTGTATCTTCCACACCAAAACTCTCATTCAACCCACCCTTTCTGACACTGAGGTCATGACATGGAATCAGACAATTTATTTAGTTTCTTCCTCTTGGGAAAAAGTGTTGTATGAGAACACTTGCGCATGACCCAAGTCTTGTCTCATCACTTCTATAGCTCAAACATGCAACATCTAATACCCCAATTGGACTCCGTGGCACCGAAAACATGGACCACTAGCACATTTCACAGGCTGCTGGTTTTGACCAAGTCTTGAATTAGCGCATAACACCTTGAAACTTTGTCCTGCAATTCAGAGACAGTACAATATTGAATGATTGAGCAAATGTTACTCAGGAACAAAAATTACTGTTTCAATGAACATTATATAATTTTTTTTTGCTATAACAATAAGCATTATATAGTTGACTAAATATTGAGCTGTCGACATTTTACTTCATCAGCATAGACTAAACTAGATATGACATTGTTGAATTTTATAGAGTGAGTTTCCCCCACTACAAAGATGACTATGGCTGCTGCAATTTCTAAAGGCCTAAATTCTAGTAATTCAAAACCTGCAACACAAAATAGGTGCTAACATAAAATAAGTGCTTATTGTTAGTTTTGACACCTTAAAATATGTTTTAAAAATATAAAAAAATATTTTTTTAACAAACGTATCCATGACGTATCATATCGGGACTTTTTAAAAATTACCGTATCGTCGTACCGTATCGTATCTTATTGCCGTATCCATATTGGTGCTTCCTAGGTCGTAACTTCCTTCTTAGGTACAAATACTACAAAGCCTGATTGAACTCCGAAAGACCAGTAGTAAAGATAATGCACATTAAAGAAAATGAGACATAAGGTAAACTAGAATTAAAAGAAAGTGGATTCTGATCTCGTACTTGCTCTGTTTCAGCCGCCCATTTCCATCTCAGACAGGTTTACTTAGATACTGTATTTTCATGTCTAGAAAATACATTAGCAAATGATCTGTACTTAAAATGTTTCCTTTTATATCACTTTCCAAGGTTTCAACATTACTTATGGTGATTGGTGGAACATCGTTTAAACTTAACTATCAAAATAAGAAATCTGCTTTAAACTTGAGTTTTAGATGTGCATTTCTCCTTTAATTTTATTCCTTTCAAATTAATGCTCCCTCCTTCGAGTAAAGCCCGACTGGATTTCAAAAAAGATGGACACTCATTACGTGGCTGACTTTGCTCCCTCAAGACCAAAAACACAAATGAGGAAGAAAAACCCTGTTTATTTACTGGCCCTAATTTCCAATAAATTTTACTCATTTTGCAATGCAGATGAGCTTCATTGGATGGAGTGAGTACTGCCACTATTACCACGGATACATGTTTTCATCTAATTTAATTTGCTCAATCAACTTTCTTTTAGTTTTCACATTCTATAAGCAACTTGATGTACTCGTGCTATTTTCACGTCGGTTTTCTCTTTTTGGTTGGTAGCCATTATGCAAACAGTTTATCTTAAAGAGTATTCTAATGCACTTTTTTTTTTCGGTTGTATTATCTTTCTTTGATACAAAACTATTGTCTTGGAGATAGAATGGGCGGACTTGGAAATAACCAAAAGGTATGATTAGTGAGATCCTTTATATATATGTTACATAGAAAAAACACCTTCCTAGATGATGAAGGAGCTTAAAAGATAGAAATGGGCTGGCAAGGCAGTCAAATGATAACTAGAAATTAATGGAGTCGTTCTGGATTTTTCAGGTACTTGGCAAAAAGAAATCCGAAGATTAAGAAGCAATGCTCCAAGAACCAATCATCTAACATGCAAAGTCGATTGCCAGTATTCAACAAATGCATTCAGCTCGCTCACAGCATACAGGAAAGGTGCGACACTATATCATAGGAAAGAAGCAGCTGCAAGATGGCTGCAAACAAAGGTTAGTTGCAGAGGGATGTGAGTCGATCAGAGTAAAATAAAAAAGTTGAAATTTTCATATATGAAAGACGAGAAGCAGAGGAAGCTTTAGTAGAGTGTTGTAAGTAGTGCCTGCTCTGATACCATGTTATAAACTGATGTGATGAAAAGAAGAAGATAGATAGGAGGAAGAAGAAGAAAGTATAAAAAGAAAGAAGTGAAAAATAAGAGGTTGTGTTGCCTAGCTAAACCACTAGCCTCTCTATTTATAACATGATGGATTGGCACCAGTCCATGTTGACTTACGAGCAACAATTATGATTGACTTCTGTACAAGCAGCAATATATGACTTTTCTTCCTGGTTATTGTAAATAAGGCTATTTGAATATGCCACATCTTCTTATATTCACCATTTGTTACAGTAATCACTTCATTGGGCCAACCGAATGAGCAACGTCTTTATATGGTCACGTATGTGATTCAACATTTATTCCTCATTCCCCTGAAATTGAGGATGAGTCCTTTCTAAGAGGAGGTGAATGATATAGTAGAAAATACATGTATATTTTCACTTTCATCATCTGGGCTTCAAGGGCAGTTATGTGATTTTATATTAATAGGAAACTCTAGAACATTATAGTATTCTTAAGAAGGGTGGTGTCATAATTGTGTGTTGTAGGAGAGGAACCTAGTGAGGGCTTGCTAGATTTTTGCACGAAATGGCACTTTGGTTGACTTATATTCATAATATGTTTTGATTGGGAGATCTAGAAGCTTAGGTTTTGCTGACTACAATGTTATAAAAAGTCTAGGAACTTCAGGTTTATGTTTAGTTCTATAAATGTTAGTCTGTAGCCCATCAGGCAGATGAAGATTTATGAAATGAAAAGCTATGCTTACTTTTGCTCCTTTCAATCTTCTTTTCCCTCTTATTTTGTTCTGGCCATTTCTTTACTTTTCCTGCAAGGCCACAATGCATGAAGATTGATTCCTCTCTTTCTGTAGAAGTATCACACATTGGAAGCTGAAGGATCTTCTTCTTAAGAAGGTTTTTTTAGTTGAAAGAATAAGCCCTCCATATATAAGAAATAAAATTTAAATTGATAGTCGTAAATTTTAAATCTCCTAATAATTTAGTCTCTCGAGTAGTGAGATTTATCTTCAGAGGAGGCATTGGCCTTGGGCGGTACTGAGTCATGTTAACGAAATGCATTAAGTGAATTAATTGCCATCATCACGCTATGCTTTTGGCATGTACATGGATTTGTCTCAGCTCTACATCAATGGATGAATGACAGAAAAAAAGCAACAAAGCAATTAGTCATTATACAAAGAGTCCATGTAATCTACTGTATTAATTGCTTTTTATTTATTTATTTCTAATTCATATTGAATTATATTCATTTATTTAAGAATTTCTCAATTTATTTTCCTGCTTGTCCAAGTGTAGCTTAACACCTTTGAATGGGTATGTTATGGATCCGCCAAGTCCATTCATTCAACTTTCTCCTCCTGCCCCTCTTTTCCTGTAGTGCTTGGCATCAACAGCAAACCAAATTAAAATTGTGAGCTTTGAATCTTTTAGCAATGGCAAAAATGATGATTCTCAAGTACTTCATAGTACATACTATATACGAATTTTATGTGTTTCCCTTTCATTTCATTTGTAATGATTTAGATAACCTGTTGTAGTATATTTTTATTCCCAAGTTTTGAGTTTAGTTTTATTAGTTATTTCGAAGGCTGGGCAGCAACATGTGGAGCAGATTTACAATCATCATTAATAAAATCATTCCTAGGGGAAGAATGTTTCTCATCAGCTCTCAGGACACTCCAAGGAAAATGCAATGCTAGACTATTTTTGCTATTGGAGACTACCTGTGATGCCAGAATTGGAGACTTTCTGCGATCCCAGTTCAAGCAATGATCTAGCAAGTATGTGCAGACTTCTGATACAAACTATGTTCAGGGACACTTCAAATACGGATGACAAGGTGACAGGTTGACAAACCATGGAGGACAAGGATTTCAATATCATGAGTGATGCTCTCCACATAAATAATTTTTTGTCCAGATTAGTACAACTCCCTGATAGTGGTGAATTAGTTATTAACGAATTTGAAAAACAATTTTTTTGTTCAATTCATTTATCTGTCCACTTGAGACATTTTTACAAGATGGAAATCTGTCTAACCCAGAAATGTTGATTGAAAGGTTGTCCATTGTCTCAGATATTTTTTCGTATCTTAGTTAGTCTTCTAGCTCAGTATTCCCGTAGCCGAAATGAGACTTTTGTCAACAGCAAGGAGAACTTCTTTTAGTAGGAATGTATTAGGAAATTACTTGGAACCATACTATCTCATCATTGTTTCAATATTTGCTTGGCCATATCCCATGATAAATATACTCGCCACCCTTCAATGCAAAAGTAAGTATATCTAGTAGTTACCTGAACTGATAAGCTCAGTCAAATTCCACCAAATCTGCTGAAGGGTAAACTATTTTAACATCATTCTCAATTTTGTAAGTTTTAAATGAAACTAAAAAATATATCACAACAATTATCTATATGAAGTACAACTGAAATTAGCTTTTGCCAACTAGCAAACCCAAATTTTAATCGAACTTCAATAGTTTTTCGTTGGCGTTTGAGGAGCAAGTTAGACCCTTGCAGGTAGCATTAGGTTCAATCAAACACATTGTAATCCAACTTTTTAACAGAGTCAAAGTTGGTTCAAAATCACCCAATAGACATATATAAGCAGAAGAGTACATCATCCAACAGAGTACATTAAGTGCAATTGTACAAAAAAAGCACACATTAGGTGCAAAAGTTATACAAAAGCATAAGCAATCTAAATTCAATAAGTGTGCTTGGATTATTCCTCATTCTCGGAGAATTTTAATTGAGTTTTCCCCCTCTCTTCTGTGTTTTTGGTAATGATGGACCCGTGTTTTTTGAAATGGTAGTCAGACTTCATTGGAAGGAGGGAGTACTTCTATTTGGTATTCCCCTTTCTATACATGGCGCAATGTCGGTCACCATCACAGGCAGCATCTTCACTCGCTTGTCTTCCTCGCCCACCACCTACACCACCACCCTTTACGCTGCCTCATCCACCAACACTCCTTCCCCTGGTTGGTGTTCCATCTTAATAAACCAAATAGGACACGTGATATGGGACAGAGGGGCTATTAGCATCGACTCTTCATATAACCTTGAGACTGAACAAAATTTTAATGTGGAATTTGCTAATATTTGACTTTTTAATGATATGAGGAATTCTGCGCTTTGCAATGAATTCTATTTGAAGCTTCTCTTAGCTCCAAAAATCAAAGATTAGTACAAAATGCCCTTAAATTAATTACTATACTATAGAATTGGCTCACATGACTAAATTAACACCTTTATCCTATTTTAAACTGGCAATTAAACCTTTATCTTGTGAACCCAGAAATGAAGTCACTAACTTGTAGCCTCGAGCATTCAAATCAGTCCCTTGTCAAAGATATACTTTTCTTCAAAAAGTTAAACTTATACTTGGTGGAAGAAATTCCCATATAAGACATCTGCAATCTACAAAGTTCGAAAACCAGATATGCTCCCACAAGAGAAAGAAGAGAAAAACAAAATCTACTCAATTCATCTGTTTTATATTCCACATGTATATGTAGCAAAAAAGAAAATCCACATGTCATGAACATAACACAAAGGCCTGACAGTGCGAAGAACCGTGAACCTATGTGAATGAATACATAAACATTCGTGAGAGGATGAATCTGGACAGCTAAAATTAAGTGATTTCACCATTTGTTGAACATTTCTGTTGCGCCAACATTTACCAACTAGTTAATTGATGCTTTACAGCTTTAGCCAAAAAAAACAGGGGAAAAGAATATTATGGGATATGATAAAAAAACTTACACTTTTGCTGCTCACCCAAAGCCGTTCCCTGCGTTTAATTTATGTGAATAGCACAATTATTCTAAACGTAAATGGAGGACATGAAGTTTTCATGTGTAACTTCAAAGTTGACTACAACAAAAAGTTACATAAAAATTTACTAGATGATATAGATATGCCAAATTGCCAAAATAAAAAGAAATAGGAAGATACCACCACACACCATATATCAACCAAAAGAACGTGGCTGACAGCAAGAAATGCTTCCACCAAGAAAAAGAAACAAATGACAGCAGCATTGTTGAAATAGATGATCAATTGCATTTAGCAGTTGAAAGTGGGGTAACCAAAAGAGGGACAGACGTTGAGCAATCAGACAAATTCAAGAATGTTGGACTTTCATGAATTGGGAGGCCAGCATTCTAGAAATAATTTGAGCTGCATCTCAATGTATTTCTTTACATCCAAAAATGATAGAAAATCATCAGCATCATCCTCCTCCTGCCTCCCTTTTCTGTGTGCCGTCCAGCTTTCATAATAATGAGAATCCAATGTGTTGCTACCAGAAGAGAAGGGCAAGCAAGAAAGAAACCTAACAAATTCCTACACTGCATAATGGTACGATACCTTCATAATTCATAAGCACATAACTGTTGTCAGCACTAATTTTCCAAACATTCAGATCATTATCAACAAGAATGTCTCTGGACTGGCAAAGCGAAAGGCAAGGTGCATATCAGGTGATTCAGTCTTGGAAATAGTGGGAACCATCACGTTAATAAGGATCCCCCCAGGTCAAAATTTTTTAGCATGGGTTTAGACATATTTATCTCAGGAACAGTGTAACAAGGTCCTGTGTCTGAGTTTCTGCTGTAGGTTCTTAAGAGACCACGGAAACGATTTTCCAGTTCCAAGCCAAAGCAGCAATACATGGATGATAACTGCATTGCCAGAACAAGGGAATTCCTGTCAGGAACACTATGAAATTGCAAGTCAGAGGTTACACAAAACAAAAACAATCACAACTACAACTATCATCTCATTGTTAAAACAAATAAAAGCATCCATTATACGGTAGAATGAAGTTCAATTTGACTATACAGAAACCAATAGCAATATTTCGTGACTTGCAGTGCTTTCAAATCAGAAATAGGAAAAAGTGATATTATGCATTAAGAATCTACTTATGGCCTGAAACAAAAACTCAAATATGTACCAAAGAAATGTAAATGTGTACGTCCAATATTCACATGCTTTGAGCAAGTCACTTGTAAAAAATAAATAAATTGATTCTTGTTGAAATCGGTTTATGCCGTAAGCTTACCGATAAAAAGAAAACATATGGAAAGTTTTGACGTGTAATGAACGGTCAATATTAGAGATGATGTTAAACTTTAGAAATGGCCGAAGTCCCAAAGATTTCAATTAATCAAGTACAGGAATTGAACCAAAATTCCATTACCGTTGACCACAACTTGTTGAGCTTTAAATAAAGGTAAAATATCATAAACAATTGAGACACAAAGAAGTTAATAGTATAAATGTTTTGCTTTTTGAGTGTTCTGAGCTTAGATAATTCTACCATTTTAAGCAGGTTAAATTGCTGTTTAAAATTTTTTCAAGTATTAATTTAGAGATAAGCATGAGGTGACTGGCTAACTTATATATGAAGTAATTCTATGCAGAGATTGGCACTTTTCACCTCCATCTGCAGAGTCGTGAAGTTGCTTGTCACCTCAATTAAGTTCCATCTGAGAAGCGGAGACTTCATTTCCCTTCACGAACATTCTCAGCTTAGCTTTCTCGCCAACAGCAGACAGCCACTCTGTTAGGATCTCCATTGTTATATAATTAGGTACACATCCTTGCATGGTCATTTGATCCATTAGCTTATATGCATTATCAAGCATATTCCTCGCGCAAAGGCCTTTAAATAAGGAGTTGTAGGTTGTAATGTTTGGAAGTACTTTATTTGATTGCATCTCATCCATTAGAACAAGTGCGAGTTCAAGTTTGCTTTGCTTGCACGCACAATTAATCAGAATGTTGTATATCACAATATTTGGCGAAACTTTCATGGCTCTAAAAAGCTTCATGGCATCATCAAGATTATTGGCTTTGCAAAATCCATGAATTAGTGCACCATAAGTTATTTCCGACGGAATATGACTCTGATCAATCATTTGCCTCATCACTTCCTGAGCAGTTGAAAAATTTCCATCTTTGCTCAAAGCAGAGATAAGGGTGTTGAATGTCACTTGGTCAGGTTTAATTCCTTTCATTTCCATATCCTGAAGGACCTCATATGCTCTATCAAATTTCTTTTTCTTGCAGAACCCATTAATTAGCACATTATAGGTCACTAAATCAGCACGAAAACCATCATTTTGCATAGACGACAAAATGGAGCATGCTTCATCGACTTTCCCGGCCAAGGTAAGACCAGATATCAAACTACAATAGGTGATAAAGTCTGGAGACAAACCACTCTTGGACATTTCAGCAAACAAGTGCATTGCTTTTTCAACATTATTCGCATGAAGAAAAGCTCCAATTAAAATAGTGCACGTGACAGCATTTCCTTTGAGACCCTTAGTGGTCCTCATCTCGTCAAAGAAATCCAGAGCACTACTAATCCTCTCATGTTTGCACAACCCATCAATAATTGTGTTAAGGGTTATCACATTTGGTGGAAGTTGTTGTTCCATCATCTTCCTAAACAGTTCCAGGGATTTGTCAATTTCACCAGCTCTAGAGAATCCAACAATCAAGCAATTGTAAGTAGCAGTATTAGGACGACACACACATTTTGTTTCCATTTTGTCGAGCAATGCAAGGCCTTCTTCTTGCCTACCAGCCCTGCAGAGTCCATCAATGACAGTGTTGAAAATAATGATATCAGGCTTACAACGCATACCTGATTCAGAAATCATGCTATCTAAGATGTGCAACGCCTCATCCATCCTTCCAGACTTGCAGAGGTAGTTGATAAGAATGCCAAACGTAATAACACTAGGGTTGACACCCATGTCCTTCATCTCAACCAAAAGAGAACGCATCCTGCAGAAATCAGCATTTCTGCCAAGGCCAGTCAGGAGGGCATTAAAAGATGCAACCTGAATTGAACACCCCAACTCCTTCAAAGCATGGAGGCTATCCCACGCCTTATCAGTACCATGATTCATACACAAACTTGTAATCAGGCGTTTGAGCTGCAAATGATTGGGAAATATACGACACTTCTTTGCCATATGAAGAAGCAGGTCGATATCAATTAAAGATGTGTTGTTGAAGAATGCCGACAAGAGAATGGTGTACGTGACACGGTTAGGACGACAATTGAGCTCACGGACGTCGAGCATTTCGTGAACAAGACGAATGGCATGTTTGTGGTCCAGTGAAGCCGAGGAGAAGAACAGAACTTCGATCATTTTATTGTACAGCTGGGTATTGCGAGAGCGGGCATTGACATCGTTGAGAAAAACATGAAGAGCGTCAGCCACCAGCCCCACCCGCCCAAAGCAACAAATAACAATGGAAGCCGACCATGCACTAAGAGTAATCCCCAGCTCCCTCGACTTCACAAGAAGCTCCTTCACCCGAACATGGGGCTGGGGCTGCTCCATACTGGCCAACTCAATCAACACCTCAAACGCGGAGGACTGGTGCGCAACAAGGCTCATCTCAAAGGATGAAGCCTGTTGGGATGCAGCAGACCAACGTTCAAAGAATTCAAGTGCTTTACTATAGTTATCAATCTGACGCAAGAATTGGGGAAGATAGGCGGGAGCAACAACAGGTTGTGCTGCATTGCCCAACTCATCCTTAACCACCGCCGCTGCAGCCGCAGAATAGCAGCGGCAGTGCAGGACAAGATTAAGCACAGGGTGAGGGGGACCAAGCAGTATTCTCTTGCTCATATTACTCCTACAACATCTACTAATTCTTCTGCAGTTTCAACAGTTCCATTTTACCAAAAACGAAAAACCTTTATATAAATCCAGCCTTCCCAATAATGACTATCGGTAAATAAGAGCCATACAGTATGTTCTTGATTACAGACTGTAAGAAAATGAGAAATATTGCATTTTGATCAGAAATTTGAGTGGGTCTTACTTGAATATCTTTCTCATATTGCTCCTACAACCTCTACTGATTCTTCTGCAGTTTCAACAGTTCCTTTTTACCAAAAACCATAAA
This sequence comes from Houttuynia cordata, assembly GCA_039654745.1. NCBI lineage: Eukaryota > Viridiplantae > Streptophyta > Magnoliopsida > Piperales > Saururaceae > Houttuynia > Houttuynia cordata. The sequence continues at coordinate 5,613,331 of CM077511.1, forward strand.
CCTTTACACAAATCCAGCCTTCCCAACAATGACTATCATTGAATAACAATCATACTGTATATTCCTCATTACAGTCTATTAAGAAGTGAGAAAGATTGCATTTTGATCAGAGATTAGAGCGGTTCTTACTTGAATCTGCTACAATTTGAGCGTAACAAGTTGCTGCAAGTGGAAAGATGGCGAATTAGGGAGAAATTAGAGATGGGTTTCTCTGCAGAAGCTGAAGAACGGCGTCGTGTCTAGAAGAGATCTTTCGGCGGGGAAGGGTGGGGAATGGAAGCATTGTTGGTCCGCTTGGTGAATGTCCGCCAGGATATCCTCCATAGGATGTAAGCCGTCGATCATCGATGGGGCATACGCTTTACTGTGCGCTACATCAAAAGAGGTACTTTTTTATGGAGCGCACATTTAGAAGCGTGTGCGCTGTCGATCCTGAGGACGGCTCGCTCCCTTGATGGATAATCCATGTAGGTGGCCAACGTTGTGGCTGTTCGAACTCTGTGCTTCAAGGCAACCCCTTGCATCACACCAACACCCAATGGTTCTATATTGTTCATCTTAACTGATTTTAGAATTAGGGTTTATATAAATAAATACAATTGAAGCAATGTGCAATTGTTTTAAAATCAGTTTATTTTGGTTTTCTAATGCAGACAGATAGAATTCGACAGAGGGAGTATATGAATCCCATTGATTTGTTCATCGGCTCATGCAGGACAGGCATGGGGCGCACTACGGGCATGGAATGTCGTATCGGATATTGGTAAAATATCGGTCGGCGAAAGAGACGAAATATCGGAGATATATGAGAGATATTGTGTAAAAAAATATCGGTAGTTGAAAACTAGTTCTTACCGTATATTTTCACAATCTAACTTCTAAAATGAGTTATACTAATTTAGACAAAGCATAGATTTCAAAATATGCATAAAAACGCATATTATGATGGGAAACAAACAGGAAAGTTTTTTTTTATCAAAAAAAAATTTACTGATATATCGGCGATATTTGGAATAAAAAATAAAAAATGAGATTGACTCGTATCAGTGTATCAGGTGGGGCCCGATACTGATATATCGGCGATGATGATATATCGGTATATATCATCGTCGATATATCGGCGAGTCGGCATTCCATGACTATGGGTCAATGGGTTTCAATTCGGTGGCACCATGGAATGTCGTATCGGATATCGGTAAAATATCGGTCGGCCAAAGAGACAAAATATCGAAGATATATCGGAGATATTGTGTAAAAAAAATATCAGTAGTCAAAAACTAGTTTTTACCGTATATTTTCACAATCTAACTTCTAAAATGAGTTATACTAATTTAAACAAAGAATAAATTTCAAAATATGCCTATTAGGATAGAAAACAAACATGAAAAGTTTTTTTTAAAAAAAAAAATTTGAATTTTTTTTTTAAAAATAATTTTTTAATTCAAAAAATACCGAAACCGATATATCGGCGATATTTAGAATTTTTTAAAAAAACGATATTGATGGGTATCGATGTATCGGTTTAGGCCCGATACCGATATATCGGCGAGATGATTTTCCATGGGTGGCACCCGTTAAAACAGGGGCAGTCAGGTTTAAATCACCGCCAGCCCATCACGCTGTTGAATTTGATCGGACAGCTCACAATGAACAAATGCACACCAACATGTGTTGGAGCACTTAACTTTTTCCTGGATGTATAGACCGTCACTCCAATCAACATGTATAAGCTACTTTGTCAAATGCGATACTTGGGTCTATTCTTTCTTTTGAAAAAATGCTACAGCCTATAGGTGCTTGCCTTAGGGACGCTGTCAAGCCCAGGACAATTATCATATGGCATATTGTTAAGGAAATGTAATTAGTTACACTGATTACTGTTTAAGCTAGTAAACAAACTCGTGAGGAAGAAGATGATCGAAGAGTCTGTCTTCAGAACAACCCCTGAAGTGAATGAAGCAAAGGGCGTTTTCTTAAAAAAAAGAGTGTTGAAACATCTCAGAGATTAAAATATCACCAATATCGGCGATGTATTGGCAAATTATGTTTGATTTTTTTACAAAGCGTATGGTTGATTGGTATCAGTGCCATGCTCCTGTGTAAAAGCATACTGGTTTTCATTGTTGCCAGTTTTGTTATGGAAGATGGCTATATTATTATCTCATATGCAACCATCGTGTCATGAAGCTAATCCACATACATGGAAAGGTGTATGATGAATATGATGACGTTGAATCTTCTTGTCATCTCCCATCTTCATAGGGTTGCGTAAAGAAGGGCATCCAGTATAAAAACTTGTCACTACGTTTCTTTGTATGGATTTTGTAGCATTTGGATTCAAGTAAGTATCAAACACCGTATATAGTCTGTCACGCCCCAAATTTCCACAATCCCAATATGCGCAGAAGCGAAAATCCAATTAAAGTTATAAGGGTCGGAATTTGGGACGGACCGAATACTCGAATCATCACATACCCATTTACATGCTTGGGTCATACTGGATGGATAAGACTTAAACCATATCCACGTACATGAGATAGAATAACATAATGAAGTTTTAATTTAATTATTACATTATTCGACAAGTCTCCACAATTAAAATAAAATGGGCACACAGGCCGCAAGTTCAACAATCATCAACATAAACATTAAATTAAAAGTAACTTGTCTTCTGACTCCAGCGTCCAACCTCACCAAAAGTAATAGTCGATCACTTCCGTTCCTCTTAATCCCTGCATCAGATGATGCATTAGTATTCCATAGGAAATACCCAGTAGGATACAAGAAAACCCACAATAGAATAATAATTCAAATGTCAAAAGATTCAAAGATTGAAGACAAGTACAAATAGACTCAGGATAAGCAATTATGCAGTTCGCTTACCAGGAAACCAATCATCATCCGAGACTCTCAAAGGTCAAAGAAGGATAAAATCAATATTTAAGATTCCAAACTTACAGAGAGTAAGGAGATATCACAAGTGTATCTACTTCAAACATCCAAAGGGTCGGAGATAACAATTTCTGCTCTCAGCTCTTTCCACTTCCCCTATGGACATTAATACCAGAATATCCTAGAGGTTCTACAGAGGAACCCGGCCATACGTCTAGGGATGTTGGCCCTATCGGTGCTTACGGGCACAATGGGCGGAGATTGCAAACCTTTCGTAATATCATACAATCTAAAGCGCATGCGATTGCCGTCATCGGCTGAACTACAGAGGTTCAATAAATCTGAGACCACCATGGGTCTAGCTATGGCTCGTGAACATACTATGATTACAACTAAGAGTTCTCATAAATGACTCTTAGCGGATAAACAGATATTTCAACCAATTGACACTGAAGACATTTGAGCCCTCTCATTAAGAGGCTTGAAACATGACTTTCTAAATTCGACTCTTCGTAGGAGTGTAAGACCAAGTTCGGACATAACTTGAATCGACTCATAAAGGAGTGTTCAATATCTTAAAATGATTGAGTCTGGGAACTCAACTGAGACCCGATAAAATGACTCATCAACGAGACACGCTACAAGATTCGCCAAAGATCACGTTCTGCCACGTTCACCGTACCTAGCCCTAGAGTTGACAATCCCTGACACTGAAACGATTGAATGACATGCCCATAATAGATCATATCAAAGACATTGAATACAGGTCAAGCAATGAGGCCTCTTGAATAAAGGATCGTTCAAGATATGAGATACATAGGATGATTAATTATAGATAGATGTTCTCAGCTCTAAGACCCAAAAGTAAACTTTTATGATTACTGTTTCAAAGGCCCTAGAGGTCTTATCACATTCAATTAGTGTTTTAAATATTGTCTTAATCCATAATTCATAGTAATATTATGGTTTAGGGTTTTTAGAACCAAAAACAGTATTCTGTCCTGATCATTTAAAATTAAACCCTTGCAAGTGCACAAGGCAATTGTACTACAGTAAGTATTAAAGGGTTGTCGAACCTCAGGGACGGACTAATATTTTACCAAATTCAATTGAAAGAAAGTTACAGTTTTAATTAATCTAGAGAAAGCAATAAATTTTAACTACTTTTAAATAGATTTTAATTAATATGGAGAAGTGCCAAGACAGAGAATCCACCACTAGACATGTAATTACTACTCTCAATTATTATTACGCTCAAATTGACATGATATGGTAATTTGTGTTCATGGTCAGACACACAAATCACAATGAATTCACTCACGTTCTTGGTCGGACACGAAAGTTCATCCACTATAAATTATTGTAGGTAATTCTATCCTTGGTCGGGCTAATGATCCTATCCTTGGTCGGGCATAGAATTAACACCAGCCTACTTTTAGCTAAGCATAGGAATTAAAAAGATCTAATTTCATGCATATCAATCAAGTCTATGGTCAAGCACTCAAAAGAAACTCATGAAATAGCATTAAGTATAATCATATCAACTGTATTAAATAAAACAATCAAGAGTAATAACACAAATCTAGGGCTTCATCTATGCCTTGGACGCGAATTTAGCCGGCCATCGGACGAGGAGAACGCTGTTGATTCGTTGGCATCATTTTGCACTATTCACTGGAAAACACTGTTCACTGTAGCACCACTGTAGCAAATCACTGTTCACGCGTGGGGGCACTATTCATCGTCTTCTCCAACGAGCAGGGGTACTGTAGCTTACGGCTGGTTACTGTAGTAGTTCCGAATCACCTCCTTTCTTCCCTCTTCCTCTCCTCCGGCCACTCCTTCCTCTTCCCCCTTCTGTTCCGGTGAAGCACCACCGGAATCTGGTGATTCTCCGACGGAAACAACTCCAAAAAGGGCTCTGTTTTTCTTCTCCCAAAACCCTCCTCTCTCCGGCCAGAAATCGTCTGTTTTTATAGACCTCAGTCCCGTCCCAAATCGAACATAATTCCAAGTCCAATTTGAAGTGGAATCGAGCCCAAATCCAGCACCGACTTTCCTATTCCGGCCGACTGTTTTTTTTTTATCTTCCCGATCTAGCACGATTCTTCTGCCGTCCAGATCGCCGCCTTCTCCGTCGTCCATGGTCGTTGCCGTCCTGCTTCGCCGCCGCTATCGCTAGCCTCGCCGCCGGAGCTCAGCCCAGCCTCTGTCCTCGCCGGCTGTTCTTCACCGGCGCTCGAGCAGAGCTCGAGCGCCTCTGGTCTGTTTTTGGACGAAAGGCCCGAGCTTTGGCTCGGGCCGGTTTTTCTTTTTTTTTTCTTTTTCTTTTAACTGAACCGGACTGGACTCCGGACCGGTTCATATTTCTTTTTTTATTTTTTTTCTTTATTAAATAAAAACCTGTTCTATCGATCTCATCCATCCAATTTCATCTTAACGGTTCTTCTCTTTAATTGTGTCTCTTTCGCATGTGATATTTCAAATGATCATAACTTTTTGCTCAGAACTCCGAATTGTGAACAGTCACTGGCGTTGGAAAGCTGACTTCGTGTACTTTAACATGAAGCTTAAATCAGTTCCATCAGAGATATGTAATCAAAGTAATTAATATTCAATCATTAGAGTCGCGTTTCATCCCATTTCTGCGTTTTACTCTTGTTTCCTACAAAAACCAAAAACTATATTAAAGTAGTAGAAATTCTAATCAAACACTAGCATAAACATAAGTTTAGGAGATAATAAAATGCATAATTCTTGTATAGATCATATCCCAAACAGAACAGTCCACTTCAATCGTTTTCCACTTCTTGTACAAAGCGAATTAACCTCTGAAAATTTTATTATAAGTAGTCCTGGAAGTCTAGTTTACAACCTGACAGTTAGCATAATTTTTAGATTTTTGTACAATTAGTTATTATTTTTTTATTATGGTTCATTGGTCCAGGACTAGTCCTAGTCGAGAATAATCAACTTAAGTCATATTAATTAACTAATGATATATACTTTATTAATTCATTTATGACTTTTTCTGATACTATCTTAACATTCTTAACAACTTTTACAGAAACCAAATGGTTCTGAAATTCGTTGATTTAATTCATTTTCTGCTACAATTTCATAACCCGATTAGTGATCCTCTCCACTTAATCCATTGTTCGCATCATACCAAATGTGCCATGTATTTCCGGACACTGCTGTGAACAGGGACGTATTGACATGATGTAAGACCCCATTCGGTATGACAGAGAGAGAATTTTATAAATTTTGTGCTAATTAATTCATTACTTAGCATGGTATGCACTTAGATACATTACTCGATTTGCCAACATGCATTCTAGTATGATAGTATCATGTTATCATAATTAGGACACCTAAACTCAGACATATAAATATTCTATCATGCTGGACCCTGACTTCAAGCTTACAACTTTCAAAGATCAGAGCTTTAATTATGGCTTTTATCTATATTTTAAAGGAGTAACACAAGGAATCATCCCGATTAATATTTACCTTAGGTTAACGGTTACATTTAATCCAACGTAGTGTACAATCATCATTAAAAAGGGACAATAAATTTTGGACAGACATTCAACATCATCTTCATGCATTAAAGATTATATCTTTACACAATAGAAAAGGTGGGGATGTCTAACTAGAAGCTAGGACGAGAAGAACTAGACATGCAACATACCGAATATGATATCTCACTTAAACAAGGCATGTAACATTATAACATATAAAAATGACATCCAATATGAACGTGGTATAAGCAAAATATCAGCAACCATTCACTCATGATCATACAAAAATCAGAGAAAATAAATTGTGGTAAAAGATTATCCTACCTTGTGGAAACCGATACCTAATGCTCGTAAATCGGTTTCTACTCGATCTTGATACCCTTCTTCTTTGCGAAAGCACCACGAAAGCCACCAACGGACACACTACCACCTTGGACGAACAGAGGAGGAGGCTGGCTGCTCTGCCCTCTTGCTGGCACGTCTCCCAAAGCTCACAAAAAAATGCTGGTCTCTCTTATGGAGGGTTTAAATAGAAAGAGCTTAAATCTCTAAGGCAACCTCCACCATTGATCAATCTCATCCAAGGGCCATGATCCACAAGAATAAGGGTGAATCTCTCAATTAGGGACGTGATCCAATCATCCCAATCAGTTACACACTATAGTTGGTAAGTATATAAACCGAATCAATTCGTTAGAGGTGAATCATACCCATTATTCAAAATCTTTCCCAATATATTCCAAGACAAAAGGGCGCCATCCATGTAGATGGGAAGGCCCATGATTCCTTCTTAATCATGCCCAAAAATTCTCCCTTAATTAAGCTCAATTAACTGAAGTTAAATCCCCATTTAAATAGATTGTCAATTAGCTATTAATTAGGGTTTTCAAATTTGAAATACTTACCAAGATTTAGTCGGTTGATTGAGGCCATTCCAGAAGGCCACGTCTTCCACAAATCTGGTAAGTCCAATCAACAAAATCTCTAATTGAAAATATCTCAAAAATCACATAATTAACAGCAATCGATTGGTTCCGTAAAGGCGATCGATTGTCCATCGATCGATACGCTACAACTGCGATCGATCGGCTACCATAAAACAGAAAATCAACAACACTCAAAATGTCAAGTAGATAAGATCGATCGTACCAAACCGCGATCGATCGTCTTTCGATCGATCGACCATGCAAGCGATCGATCGGTCTGACGAAAAATAAGTTTTTTTTTCAAGTTTATTTTTAATGAGTTTTCCAGAACTCAAAATTACTCCCTTTGAGCAATAAAATTTCTCTTTATTAATATAAAATTTCTGGCTCTTACATAGTTTATGCCGCCAACCTTAGATAGTTGGGATAAGGCGTACGATGATGATAATGATGATGATGATCATTGATAGATATCACATATATCAACAATAATGAATTTTCTGAACAATATACAAGGCTTAGTTGACCATTTGCTTGGTCATCTTAAATGTGCTTATTATTTTGTTTATTTTGAATCACAGTGTTATTTTTCCCTGAAAGCTAATTTTTTTGAGATCTCCCGTTCCTTCTCTTACATCTCTATAGCTTAATATTATGTGATGTTAATTCATTTATTTTCTTTTAGAGATTGATTTCTTGCGGTGATTGTGTTTTATTTTAGTTTTAGCTAAACAAAAGATAAATTTTCTCTTCAAAATCATGTTAACTTTCAATTAGTACTAGTAATTCCGTTCACTTGCCATTTCATTTTCTTGCTTGTTTAGAATTTAAATTATGTTTATGCTCAAATAGAAATTATAGTGCTTGTTCTCATTTTCCCTGGTCTTGTATCTCCTTGCTATAGTCATACTACATAATCAGAGTTAGCATGAGTGGAATTGGAAGCTATGAACCAAAAGTATTTATTAATATCTTATATCCTTATGTTAAATAAAAAAAATACATTCTTGGATGCTATACATCTGCCATGTCCTAAACATTTTTTTATTAAACAAAAAGTTCAAAAAATTACACTACAAGTAGCTCTCAAAGTTTTCCTCATTCCTACACATTGATTTAATTGTGTTTCAGATAATTTAATTGTATTTTACCACTTTTCAATGAAAAGCTGATATGTAATGGGTTATGATCAAGAAAGAACAACTTTGGAAAACTAAAAGAATAAATGTGTATCAGTGAAAAACTAATATGTAGTGGGTTATGATCAAGAAAGAATAACTTTGGAAAATTAAAGAAAATAAATGTGTAATCAACCTATCTTACCATTGTTTATACACTATAAAGTCACTAGAAATGTAACAGCTTTTATTATTCTTATATTAAGTGATCAACCATCTCTAGAAATGCTCATTGACATAAAACTTGAGCCTTTTTTAGTTGCCAACTTATGTAGTTGTGCAAAGAGTCTAAAAATACACTATGATCATCGACATGATCAAGGCCTCTTCTAATGTGCTGAAGTTTGCAGTAGTTGTTGACCAACATTTGATAACAAACAACTATTATTACCTTAATTGTTTCAATTAATAAAATGCAGACTTCTTTTCTAGTTCTTGAATAAGTGTTGAATATGAATCAATTGATGTTTGTGATAGTAGAGCTTCTTTTAGTGCCTTCAATGTTGAAGAAAGGAATTTGAAATTCAGCTATATTTTTGGAAGAAGGTTCATCCACTCAACCACTAAAAAAATGATTTGAAACAATACTTAGAAGAAGTTATTAAACCTAGTGAGCATGTATAATATTATGATTTTGACTTTATGTTTTAGTGCAGATTAAATTCGGTGTAGTATCGAACTTTGTGAAAAGTTGCTTGAGATGTTATATCTATGTCAATCATCTTAACCGTATTCATATTATACTCGAATTTACTGAATATTTTCTTCTTATAATAGCCCAAGCGAATGCTAATTATTATTCTCTCCAAATTTAGGACAATGTTATTGAAATTGGTGATGGTAAACTTAAATACGATAATTGTATGTTGGATGCAATTTTACCGACTTATTTTCTTCTTTTTTTTTTGAAGGTGGAGAGGAAACACATAAAACAAAGCTCTTATTAAGTTTCCATTTGTGTCCATGGATATGTGGTTAACTACAACATGATTACTTTACAATGATGTGCATTCATTATAGCTTGAAAACTAAAGCAGCTAGTGTCATTATTTACTAATGGAACTATATAAACTATCACGTAAATCCTTGTCATTTCCTTTCTTAACATGTAGATACATTATGTGCAGTATGTAATTACCATCTCCAACATATTATCTTCAGACCCCTTCTGAATGGAGGTTGTCATCAATCGCCTTCGTATAGTAATACTAATGTATTAGCTTATATGTCGTCGGTTTTTCTTAAATTTCTTCTAAGTTCTATTTCTTTCTTTTTATGGAATTAAACACTCTAATTTGAATAGTGACAAGTTCTATTGCTTATGTATGACCTTGTTGTATTGCTTATGTAGACGATGGACAATGGTTGGGAACTTGGCATGCAAGTGAGCATGTATGGCTCACAGTGTAATTATTGCCTAAGAGTAATGAAGACCGGTGGAGTAACGAGGTTGAAGGACCAATTGTACGATAGTGGAAAAGATGTCAAATGTAAAGACTTACCTCGTTCGCGATGAATTTTTATCATCGAAAGAAGAAAGTAAAAAGAGGCTCGCTAAAATGGAGAAGGGAAGAGAAAGGTTCTTGAGGACCTTAGACACGTTCAACATGAGTCCAATGTTGAAATTTTTACATCGAATGATGATGAACATCAAGAAGGCAGGGATGTTATTGATGGAAGATTACAACTTGTACTGGATTCCATGTGTTGCACATTACATTGACTTAATGTTTGAGGCTATTGTTAAACATAGTTCATGGAATATACTATAGGAACGGGAAAAAAAGTGACAGAGTTCATCTAAAACCACAACAAAAATGTGCATGAAATAATAAATGCTTGTAGTCACGATTTGGTTTGACCTTGTGTCACTTGATTTGCTAGAAATTACATTGTTTTGGAAAACTTGCAAAGGGAGAAGGTTGGATTAATAAGTTTCTTTCCCAAGTCATACGTGAATCTTGTGGTCTTACCGATCACCCACCCAACTGCTAGACATGTAGAGTGTACACTACTAGACAATTAGTTTTGGAATAGATTTAGAGATACACTTGCCATCATGACACCGATGCTTGAGATTTTATGGATCATGGGCAATGAAGACATCTAACATTAGGTAGATTCTACCATTCAATACAAGGAATGAAAAGTGCTATTCAAGTAGCCTCCCCTAGATCTTATAAGCGGGTTCACAAGATTATTGACCAAAGGTGTGCGAGATCAATGGACTAACCACGATACAAGGCTAGTATGATTTTTAATTAACATTTTTCTTTTAATAATACTCCTATCTACCATCCATGTGAAGCTAATGTGTTTGCTTTTTATTAGCAATTAGTTGGCAACCATATACCAACCTTATATTATGGTCCGTCCACTGATCTAGCCCACCTTTGATCAATAATCTTGTGAACCCATTTATAAAACCTTGTTTTCAAATGTAATGCATGGATCTAGTTTAGAAAAATAGTAATTTGATTGCCCCAAACATTTTTGGCATAAAAAAAATCCCAAACATGCTCGACGCGTGCTTGTTGTAATGTTGGAATAGAGGCGGAGTAATGCACATGTAGACATCACGACAAGTGCTTGTTCACCATTTAAGTCTTTAAAATTGTTTCCAAAGTCCAATGATTATAACCTTTTAACGCTAAAAGCTTTCCTCCATTTTATCGTTTTCTTCATCATTTTTACTGCTGCTTTGACTTTTAAATCTTTTGCTCTATGGAACTTGAGGAGCACCACGTTGCTGGCTAACATTAATTATTAGAATTAATTTTACATAACGTCAACAATAAAATTAAGTAATTTACTTTCTTAAAAAAATTAACTAATCATGTTTAAATAGATTTATTTGTTTGTGATTTTAGTAGTCCCATTTATTCTTCGTCCGAGGAGGTGCAATACACGGAATCTAGATTATGGAAGACCATTTTCCTTTAAAAAATTCCTTAGTCATGTAAAGAATACTTTTCGAGGGAGGAAATAAATAAATGGTAAATCCTATTCAACAAAAAAAAAAATGGAAACCGCTTCAAGGGCTTAGAGTTTCCTTAAAAATAGATGAGGACTTCACGACCATATACTTAAGCCCAACCTAGCAATTTTATACATTAGCGGCGGTTAGTCGTGATTGATAACTTTTCCAGTCACAAAAAATGCCTAAAAAAACTGCATACTTTAGTCACGCATGATTTTCACATGTTAATCGTACCCGATTTTTTTCAGTAACAATCTACCATATATTAGTTATTTTTTACCTTGAGTTTGAAGGAAATTTAAATATTTCCACACTTGTATTAGTTTTGCCTCTATAATCGTGTAAATTTTTCACTCTACTTCTTATGTACAGAATTTTCCACACAAATTAACTATTTAATCGTGGATCCTAGCACATATAGATCATGATTGTCATTGTGAACCAAGATGATCTTAGCTGTCAGATTTTAAAGTTGGTTAAGTCCATCTTTAACCAAAAAACAAAACTTAAACATTTCGAATACACTTCAGTTTCCTTTGGGTTTCTGATGGTAGTGTTAATAATTATAAGCACTTTTTTAAAAAAATTAGAAAAACTGTAAGAAATTTTAGTACCAAAGGGGAAAATTGCAGCTTTCAAGCCCCTCTTTAACCCCACTGCACCCCTATGACAACAACTTCAGCCTGGCTTACATGCGTTGTCTAGTATTGGGAAGATGATGATCAGCTTTTTCCGTACACTTCGTGACTTCGTTGTTGTCATCGCGAGATGCTAAACTTTCTTATTATCGCAGGAGATACTATGTTTATTTTACCTGAGGTTATATTTGTCCTCCTCAAATTATGAGTGGGCAAAGGGCCTATTTTTTTTTTGCTACAGAAAAAAAAAAATTTTAGGCTACTTCTTATGCAAAGGGCCTATTGCAGATACATCGTTTATAATATTTTCAATATGTTGGGATTGCTTTTTCTTTATCCGAGAGGCGTTGGCTTATCTTTGAATGGCCCATAACGAGCCCCAACATGCCAGTTATTGGGTATATGTGAACTGTGTGTAGTTGCTGCCTCTAGTGAAAAGTGACCGAAACCATTGTATCCAGGCATTTAGCTATCTTTTCCTCATTGTGTGCTAGTGCAGGCGCAATATTAAGTTTCATTGTGGAAAATTCTGAGGGTGTGAAAAAGAAGAGGCAATATTATAAGGGAAAAATTGCAGCTTTTAATCCCACTTTAACCTAAAAAAAATTAAACATATCGAATACACTTCACTTTCCATTAGGTTTTTGAAGGTTGTTTTAATAATTATAAACACAATTTTTAGCTTTTCTCGAGAACTTCGAGCCAAGAAGAGGTATGATTGAGCTTTGCTTGACCAACTTCGAGTTCGAGTCGGCCGTAACACCCTTATGTGTGACCACTTAATTCATTTCAAGTAGACTGTGATTGGTGAGTTACTGTTAGGTTGTACCTTATTCATGTTTTATCAACATTTTACACAATATCATCTAGCGTTTTAGTGATGGACTGCAGTTACACACGTAGATTATTGAAAATGTCATTTCAACTACAAACATATATTTTTATTTCTATATGATTCGGTTCATTTTTCATGTACCTTTTGTCTTTGTTAATTTAAACAGTTGGCAATACAGTTTATATTATGAAAACATATACAGTTCTATATGGGTTGATGACTTAGTAGCTACGTACGTCGGCACACTCCTTGAGTCCTGTCTCTGGGGCTTTGTGGAGGAGAATAGGCTTGATCTTACTGTGCTCCGTGTCTAGTGGTTCAATATATTTTGATTTTAACAAAAAGATGTGAATTGAGTTGATAGCATTTTCCCTGTAGATTAATCAATTACAGGGAACTAGATACTATCCACATATAACTTGTATGACTTCAGGATTAAATTTCATTTAAAAAAAAGCAAGATTAATACTAAATGTTTGCGTATATTTGCCTGAATGGAAAGGTATTTTGCTGTTTGCTCAGAGTTGATTATTTTCAGAAATAGAAATTAACGAACGTGAGGACTTTTTTTTTTTGATATTCCGAACGTGAGGACTTAAATATGGATTTTGCATGGAAGCTAGAGTTCAGTGTCAAATCATGTAGCATCTTAATTATATCCCAATTAAGTAAACTATCTTACCTTTCTTTGAGTACGTAGGAGGAAGCAAAATCATTCACAGTGACATACTCCCTCCGGCCACTTTTAATAAATACAGTTTTCTTCAAATGAACTAAAATTAATTCAAATAAACTAAAACTGTATCTATTAAAGAAAACTGAATTTATTAAAAGTGGCCGGAGGGAGTAGCAGTCTATTTGATCGAATAAAAAGAAATCCAAAATACACCTGTTTTGGATTTTGATTAAGGGCAACAACATGAGCACCATGCCAGAAGCATCCCAATCTCAAATACTGTATCCTCCCAAATTAGGTGAAATGAGACTATCACGAACAGTCATTTCACGAAAGAGATAAGTTTATGTTTTGGTCTTGCTTATCGACAATTTTAAAAGATCGAAGCTACAAACTGAGATCAGCAAAGAAGAGGTTTAGTGAACAATAATACAATCTTTAATGGTTTCAACTTTTGCATAGCTAGACTGAACGTCTGATATGATCTCAAAGTTATATTGGTGGTGATTATCATGTTGTTCGGTAAGGGGTTATTTACTTTATAACCGATGGCCCCCCTTGCATATACAAGCATATATCAAAGTTTAGCATGTGGACATAACAAGAGGACAGAGGAGAATAGTAAATTTGGACCTTTTGAAAATGCTCCGGAACAAATATGTAAAATTATTACTCACCACAGGATTCAAACCCAGGCCCCGGGTTCTTATACCAATTAGAACCGTAATCGATATTACCCTGTTGACATAATAACATTGATAGATGCTTAGAAGTGTCCTTAACATATAGATGTCATCATCTACCTTGTATGTTTCTACTTTTAGTTATTAAGGATTCTTTTGCATGTTATTAGCACTACACTAGAGATATTTTTTTTATTCCTACCTGGTGTACGCCATGATATGGTCCACTGATAGTAGTCGTCGGTTACTGCAAACACCAGGTAGGAGGACAAAAAATCTTCCGCTTACCAGTTCACTTGCACCACTCTCGAGTAGTAGATGAGTCTGATCTATAGGAGAATTCATCGTAGGAGAAAGAGGAGAGAGAAAGAAATAAATCTAAACTTAATTCATCTTTTTCTTATGAAAACTAAGCATAGACTCACACCATCTAACCTTAATCCTTATTAAACTCTTAATTCATAATGGGCCTCCTAACATCAGCCTAAAGCCCAATTGCATTAAATAAAAAATAATGATTAAATTAATAAACTGACCCTAATTAACTTATTAAGAGTTCCTAATAATCAATGGACCAGAAGTCGGGATCGACCCTTGGATAGGTCATAAAATAGCCAATTTGTATTTTACATTTAACTAAAAGGAGGACAACTGTAAGAAAACTTTTAATGGATAGAAATTATAACATTCTCTCCGTTCCAAAATACTATGTACATTAGGAAATATTCACTGTTCCAAAATATTGTGTATATTTTGCCAAATCACATGACTTCCTCTTTCCAAAATTGGAGGAGACTGGGAAGGATTGACTTGAACTTAGTTCGAGCATAAAAATGAGGGAGAAGACTTCTTTGTGGGCTTCATTGTCCAATAAAAATGAGAATTTTCTCAAATGTACACAGTATTTTGGAACTGAGAGTAAACAAGATTATATAGCTACATATATATCTATAATCTAGAAGCAAGACAAAAACATAAACTTACAACCGTAATATAATTAGATATTGATATCAAACTGTAATCATTTGGTCCAATTAGTACTTTTACGAGGATTTGTTAAATAATTGCCCTGTATCACATTTTATTCAAGAAATATCACCAACTTTGGTGCATTCCTGGAACTCGCCCTTGTCACATGTGAGCCCTATATATCCAGTCTAAAATACACCGACAGTGGAAATCCATCGACCGTGTAAATTAAAGTGGGTTTAGGTGGCGAACTACTCATGCGGTGACATTTTGTTATGAACACCTAAGGAAGGGGTCCGCACCACGAATAGGCCCAAAGTACTAAGTCTTAGGAATATAGATGTTCATGATGACTTGGAAATGACAAACATACAAAGTTCAGGGTCATTATTGTTAAAAATGGGTTCTACTTGGGGAGGGATAGTACTATTTTATACGGTGAATGCACTTGCGGAGGCTCATTGATATTCAATTCTCCGTCCGTCCAAAACCTGTCTAGATTAAAAAACCAAAACGAACGAACTGATTTTATGTTGAGGATATTGAGCTAAACATGAAAGTGTCGTATATTGCTTTCCATCAACCCAGGACAATATTTGCGTAGACAAGCACTGTGATTTTAATTAGCGCAATATCTTGGTTTTTAGAACCCCTCCCCTCCCCGCCACCCAAACCCATGCATTGATCTTGCACATCAATATATGAACTTCAAATTCTTTGCTTCCTCCCCCATGGGGAGGGGACCAGCCTCCTTTACTAGCTTTCGACGATGGCAAGGACGCATATGAGGCTGCATTTGTGAGCATACCTAAGCTATCTGCCATATTGTCTGTGGTAGCATTGAGTTAGCTTATTTTATTTGAGATTGAGATCACTATGATATTTGCTTGTAAGCACTTAATATCATATTTCACCGTTACATAGTACCACGTGTAGGATATTGGTAATATCATGTTTAGGGCATGTAGTATATTATTTAGGTACACCCCATGAGAACTACGTAGTACGTAGACCTGAACCTCTTGGCATTCAAGTGGTCTTTTTTTTTGCTAACACATTCAAGTGGTCTCTTGGAGTGCAAGTGGTAGCATGACATTCAAGTGGTATCTTGAAGTTCAGATGGTAGATTGGCTTGCAAGTGGTACGTTGATGGAAGCCACATTAGTTAGCTGTGAATGGTGATGTGTCCGATCCTTTTATAATGTTGCATTTTGTTTGGTCTAACAATTTTCCAGGTTAAGTATCGGCACGACATTTTCCCTAACTGAGAAGATCTTGAAGAAGAGATCAGATTGACCTTAGTAGTCAGGTATGATATATACTTTGAGATTGATGATACTTATGGCAGAAAAATCCTCTGGAAAATCAGGTTGTGGCAGACATCCTACATAACTTATTAAGTTCAATTACATGACCGAAGTCTGAGAATACATGTTTAGAAATTTTAATTTGAGTCCTTTCCCATTGCTTAGGTTGAAGTACTATTCCACCCCATTTTAATTTTACTCTTTGGTTTTCCAGATTGAACTAATCTTTGTGCTACCATTTCTTTGACATTAGTCTCAACAGTTTTAATATAATACCAGATATCCTACGATAACTTATTAATTTCAATTGCACAACCGATGCCCTACAATTGTCCTTTTTATTTCTCTTGTTTATTTTTTCTTTAGCAAGATTATAGAGCAAAAAGGTTGTGAGTTTTGTGTTAGAAGTGGGTATACTAACCCATATTAAAACCCACTTACTATGATATGAATGAGTGAATTGGGTGAAGGATGAATAGTCTCACATCCACACCAAGGAGGTGTTGTGGATGGTATATAAGGTCCAAGGTTGGCCTTTGAAGTTAGGCCCAAGGGCCACCCCACTTTTGTGGGGGAGAGAGATGTTGGACCCATGCACCTAGGTGGGCTAACCCACACACGCACGCGCGGCCGGCCGGGCCGGGCCGGGTCGGGTCGGGTCGGGTCAACAAGATAATATTATTTTGGGACAAATTCAATTGGTTTGGTTTTCTAATTTATTTATTTTGGTTCAACCAAAATGGGTCCGGTTTATTTTTATGACTGGGATTTCTATAAAGCTTGAGAAAACGGGTTTTTTTGTACGGATTTTTCCAGAACTTCATATCTTCCTCCTTTCTAGTCTCTTCTATGAAAGCATTACATATTTTGAGTGCTTCTATAGTACGTGGTTGATCGTTTTATCCTGGGAGGCAGACGCCCACGAGTCCTAAGCACCGTAGGGAGGGCGTATTCTGTCTTAAGGACAAAGTGTTTCGCTTGATTCGATCATCAATTTCTTCTACCTGTTTTATTATCATCTTTGCAAAGGTACACAGATTTATCATCCTTAAGACAGTAGCAGTAAGAAAATTATATAACAATCTTAAGACAGAATTCACTACTATTAATTTTAATTATTGTACTGTACTGAGATAATCTTCTTATTAATTACTGTATTTTACTAAGATAATCTTCTGTGATATGCAAAGTTACAGAAATGGCTACTGAGGGTACCATACTTATTCCCACTCCGGTGAATGCTCCTGTTCAAGTTAAAGGGGAGAAACCAGAAAAATTCAGTGGTGTGGATTTCAAAAGATGGCAACAGAAAATGTTATTTTATCTTACCACGCTGAATTTGGCCTGATTCCTTAAAGAGGAAGTACCCATTCTCACTGAGGAGAAACGGGAAGACAAAACAGCTATTGCGGCAGTAGATGCATGAAAACATGCAGATTTCTTATGCTGAAATTATATCCTTAACAGATTGGACAACACATTATATAATGTGTACAATTCGATGACAAGTGCTAAGGCACTGTGGGAGTCATTAGACAAGAAGTATAAAACTGAAGATGCTGGAACGAAGATATTCGTGGTCAGCAAATTTTTGGACTTCAAAATGGTGGACTCTAAGACTGTGATCAATCAAGTTCAAGATCTACAAGTTATCCTTTATGAAATTCATGCAAAAGATATGACTTTAATTGAGTCTTTCCAGGTGGCAACAATAATTGAAAAACTACCACCATCCTGGAAGGATTTCAAGAACTATTTAAAGCATAAGAGAAAGGAGATGAACTTGGAAGATCTGATTGTGAGGTTAAGGATTGAAGAGGACAACCGTTCTTCTGAAAAGAAAACCAGGGGTCATGGCATAGAGGCCAAAGTCAATGTTGTAGAACAAGGGCATAAAAGCAATGGCTTCACTAACAAAAAGAGGAAGCATCCTGGGGGTCAGTCAAACAATGACTCCAATATCGCCAAGTTCAAGGGCAAGTGCTATATGTGTGACAAGGTGGGCCACAAGGCTAAGGATTGTCGCAAACAGAAGAAACAAGATGGTTTCAAGAAGAAGAAGGCACAAGCCCACATGACCGAAGTGGAGAATAAATATGTTTACTTGCTGAGAAGTAAAGATGAGGCAATAAATATGTTTATGTTATATAAAATAGAGGTTGAGAATCAACTTGGCAAGAAAATAAAAGTTCTAAGAAGTGATAGAGGTGGGGAATATGAATCACCTTTTGGTGAATTCTGTTCACAATATGGTATTATACACCAAACAACGGCACCTTATTCACCACAACAAAATGGAGTTGCTGAACGGAAAAATAGAACTTTAAAAGAAATGATGAATGCCATGTTAATCAGTTCTGGGTTACCTCAGAACATGTAGGGGAAAGCTTTGCTTTCAGCCAATTAATTATATTCTCAACAAAATACCTCATAAGAAAACCATACAGACACCATATGAGTTATGGAAAGGTCAAAAACATTCCTATAACTTTTTAAAAGTGTAGGGGTGTCTAGCAAAAGTGGCGGTCCCTAATCCCAAGAGGATTCAAATTGAACCAAAGACCATTGATTGCGTATTCATTGGTTATGCCAATAATAGTAGTGCATATCGTTTTTTTGTTCATAAATTGAATATTTCTGATGTAAATGTCAATACAGTAATTGAATCAAGGAATGCTTCATTTTTTTAACATATTTTTCCTTGGAATTCTACACAAAATGAAATTTCTCTTAAAAGAACTTTGGATGTGGCAAAAGACACTAGTGATGACCAAGAGGGAGAAGATGATGAACCTAGACATAGTAAACGTACTAGAACATCAAAATCCTTTGGTCCAGATTTTCTAACTTATTTGTTAGAAAATGAGCCTCAAAGCTTTAAGGAAGCCATGTCCTCTCCTGAAGCACAATATTGGAAGCAGGCTGTAAATAGTGAAATTGAATCCATTATGCAAAATCACACTTGGGAATTGGTAGATCTACCTCCAGGGAGTAAACCTCTTGAATACAAGTGGATATTCAAGAGGAAGATGAAGGCTGATGGATCAATTGACAAATATAAAGCAAGACTTGTTATCAAAGGATACAAGCAAAAGGAAGGTCAAGATTATTTTGATACATATTCGCCAGTCACAAGAATAACTTCCATTAGGATGTTAATCGCTATGGCTGCTTTGTATAATCTTGAAATACATCAAATTGATGTAAAAACAGCATTCTTGAATGGTGACTTGAATGAGGAAATATATATGGAACAACCTGAAGGGTTTGTTGTACCGGGTCAAGAAAACAAAGTGTGAAGACTTGTTAAATCTCTTTATGGGCTTAAACAAGCACCTAAGCAATGACATGAAAAATTTGACAAAATGATGATGTCAAATGTATTCAAAATCAATGAATGTGACAAATGTGTTTATGCCAAAGCTAGACCTGAAGGCTATGTTATTGTATACCTCTATGTGGATGATATGCTCATTATTGGTAACAATGATAATATTATTAAAGCTACTAAGAGGATGTTAAACAAACAGTTTGACATGAAGGATATAGGTGTTGCAGATGTTATACTAGGGATGAAAATCACTAGAACATCTGATAGATATATATTATCTCAATCTCATTACATTACAAAAATTCTAAACAAATTTAATGAGAATGATATTCGTCCAGCGAGAACACATGTAGACGTGACATTGCATTTAAGCAAAAACATGGGAGAGAGCATATCACAACTCCAATATTCTCAAATTATTAGAAGTCTCATGTACCTCATGAATTGTACAAGACCGGACATAGAATACTCAGTAAGTAAACTGAGTAGATATAATAGCAATCCAGGGGAAGACCACTGGAAGACTTTAGTCAAGGTTCTTAGATATCTAAGATATACCTTGAACTATTGACTGCACTATACAAGGTATCCAGCCGTACTAGAGGGGTACTGTGATGCAAATTGGATATCTGATACAAGAGACTCCAAATCCACAAGTGGATATGTCTTTACTCTTGGAGGGGCAATAATGTCTTAAAAATTTTCTAAACAAACATGTATTGCAAGATCCACAATGGAATCAGAATTCATTGCACTTGATAAAGCAGGCGAAGAGGCTGAGTGGCTTCATCATTTTTGAGAAGATATTCCAATGTGGGGGAAACCTGTGCCACCTATATGTATCTATTGTGATAGTCAATCTGCTATAGGAAGAGCACAAAGTAACTTGTATAATGGTAAGTCTCGACATATACGTCGGAGGCATAATACCATAAAATAATTGCTCTCTAGTGGAATAATTTCCATTGAGTATGTTCGGTCAAAAGAAAATATTGCGGATCTGCTTACAAAGGGTTTGGCCAAAGAACAAGTGAGCAATTCATCGAGGGGAATGAGCTTGAAGCCTATACATTAAGAATCACCATAATGGCAACCCAACCTAGTTGACTGGGGATCCCAAGATCTAGGTTCAAAGGGACAACCGAATTATGGGGGATTCAAGGGGAATCACTATGGAGATAAAATCTCGTTCCCATTCCTATGATGAGATAGTGATGTCTGCTGAATGAATCAGGATAAACTTTGCTTTTAATGATTCTCATAGCTTGACTTAGTTCGAGTGGGGTATGGCAAGATGCTCCTAATGAGAATCACTTATATGAGTGTGAAGGGGCCACTTCTATGAGGATTTTAAGGCTAAATCTTCTAGAGCACTCATGAAAACCAGGTTTTTTCGGGGCCAAAATGAACAAAGTCATGAGAACTACAATGTGTCTGAGAAGTGATTGTGTGACTTCTATTGTCTTGGTTTACACAAACGGCTGAACAGTTCAAGACATCACGTTCACTGATTAGTCAGTAAACCCGATAGTCTTCACAAAGGAAGGTTCAAAGCCGAAATGTACCTTTCCCCCATGCATGATCTTCTCAATATTTGCTTTCACAAGTTTTCTGCATTGTTTTGCATACGTTATCCAGCCAATTCTCATTCATGTGGGGGATTGTTAGAAGTGGGTATACTAACCCATATTAAAACCCACTTACTATGATATGAATGAGTGAATTGGGTGAAGGATGAATAGTCCCACATCCACACCAAGGAGGTGTTGTGGATGGTGTATAAGGTCTAAGGTTGACCTTTGAAGTTAGGCCCAAGGGCCACTCCACTTTTGTGGGGTAGAGAGATGTTGGACCCATGCACCTAGATGGGCTAACCCACACACGCGCGCGCGCGCGCCGCCGTCCGGCAGGCCGGCTCGGCTCGGTTCGGTTCGGTTTAGGCTCGGCCGGCGGATAAAATATATATTTTATATCGGATACGGCAAGACACACATACAACCATGTCATTCCAATATATGTATCTGATACATATCGGATACGATATGGGAATGTTTTTGCCGTATCCGTGCTTCCTAGTTTGGGAATAGTGTTAAAAACATGGTATATTAAGGCTACTATTGGGGTTTATGCCTTGAACTCCCATGGAGGAGAGGAGGGATGGTTGAAGAAGGAGATTTGGTTGGAGGAAGAGGAAAACGTAGAAGAAGGAAGTGAATAGAAGCATGTCCAGTCTACCGGCCATTTCTGGTGAGAGTTTATAGATGGATGTCAGGTAGACTGGTTCTCTCTTGTAGTGGACCAGACCTCACATGATGTTGCATCTGATAAACCGGTCCTCTCTTACAATAGATCGGTTGTCTCTGGGCAGTTGCGTATGCATGCGGAAAACTTCTATTCTGAGACATATCTTCATGGGATTCTGTCTCCTATAAGGCTAGGCACCTTGTCGATGTCCAAGGGCCTATATTTGGGGGTTCTAGGGCTTCCAAAGATGTATGTACAATAGTTTACAAAACAGGGATAGCTTATAGTTATACATGGGCACTAGGTGAGAATGACCTTTGTATGGGAGTTTGGGAGGGGCACAAGGTGTGCATAACCTATGTCTAAACCTTGTTTATTTTTTTATTATCTCATGAGTATCTCGAGGATTAGAGTTATGAGAGGCATGTAGCATAAATCATGTTTACATGCAAGGTCTAAGAGAGGGTTTGGGTACTACAAATGCTTACATTCTGATACGAGAAGTTGTGAGCATTATTATTGTACTCTTGTTTCTCGATATAGTGGAAGTAAATCATCTCTTGGTAGCGAGGCGGTTTTAGCCAAACCACACCGAATTGCTTGTTATATTTGTTATGTGTTTTTCTCTTGTCTTGACTTCTTAGGTTTTATTATATCTTCGCCCTCCAACGGGAAAAAACCCAACAGCTATAAATTAGAAAGGTACAATACCTCGTTTGATATCTTTAGTTGCCTCCATGGAAAGTTTAAGTTTCCATTGGGTAATCAATGACACTCTTGCAAACTGAATTACATACTATACTCAACAAGGGAGCAAAAAAATTATCGTGAAATGGACTGCGAGCTCCATCTTTGGGACAAGTCAAGATCAAATTTGGTGGTTTTTGCAAAGGAAATCCTGGAAAGGCAACAGCCACGACAATTTTCAAAGATCACATTGAATGCATCATTTTTGTTGTTCACAAGGGGAGTCTGAGTCCTTAAGACTTGACTAGAAGGGGCAGGACAGACCGGCCTCTTAGAGCACTGTATCTATGCCGGTCCCCTTGGACACATACAAGGGCCACACATCATTGAGAAAGAAGAACATAATCTTGGTAGGTGACCATCATGCTTAAGCAGGCGGAGTGGTTTTAGTTACCATGCATCATAATTGAAGGGGATTCGTTCTGATAATTATCATTTTGAAGGATAGTAGTGCAAATGTTTCTAGCTCCATTGATGTGATTATTAAACAAATTAGGGAGTTATATTTTCCTTTTGATTGTATTACCTTCCAACTTGTATATAGGGAAGGTAGACTAGTCTCTCTGTCAATCAGCCGGTGTGAGGGAAGGTAGACTAGTCTCTCTGTCAATCAGCCGGTGTGGTCGGCACCAACCTTTGACATGCTTTGCTTGATTGAAAACTCTCCTCTTTTCATGTGAGGACGCATCTAGACTGACTGCATAGTCGATGACCATGGTAACCGTACATAGGAAACCTAAAATGGCACATAGAGGTCTACATGGTAAATAGTCACAAAACTGTCCTAGCATGGTTACCTGGTAATCTATTATGTACCATGTTAGGCCTCAATTCTAATGTGTCAAAAAAATACTACATTTTCATTTTTTCTACTCCATTTTCATAATCCTTCGCGCTGGCACAAGTTGATTGGCACAAGTCAATTGGCATGTCCTTCATTTGTCTAATGTCAATGGCGCATTACTACCGAGGTCTAATTAAATTTCCTTCAGCAGAAAACATACTCCCTCCATCACTCATCAATAACCTAATTTGATTTTAAGGAAGGAACTAGAATCAACTTACTTTGAAAAACAAAATCAGACTACTAATGTGGGACGGACACACAAAGCGAGTATATGAGTATGGCCTACAATGAATTAGCTTTATCCATGTGATTCATCTGCTTGAGGTAATTCATTGCAGGACTGAAATGGAGAGAATGCACAGACCATTTCTCCGTCCTTTTCTGCTGCCGTCGCTTTTGAGAGAAGGCTCCTTTGCCTTAGCCTGACCGTTGGCTGCTTTTTTTCTTGAATGCTTCTAAAAATGATCCAACCTCCTAACTTCACTAGCTAATTACTTTTTCTACATGAAAACCGCGTCAAGAACTAGCAATTGTCAATAAGCCATTGTGTTCATCCATTTGGCTTGGTCCCTGGCAACAAAGAGCCGGGATCATCCCTCTCTAGCATCATCAATTCATCCGTGTGGACCAGATCAATTGACATATCAAAGCAGCATAAACTGATATAGTCATGCAATGGTGACTTCACTTCCTTAAATTGCAGTTTGATGTGCAATGAATCAAGACTTATGGGGCCAATTTGCAACTACTTCCCACCCTTAAAATTATTCAAGAACTAAAAAGTGGCTCTTTGCATCAGCAAATCACGTGTGTAAAGTTTCTTTTTTGGCATTCAAAGGTGATCTCATTCAAATCCTAGTTTCTCTTTGATGTATACGGTGGTCTACATAAGAATACATGGAAGAATACATCTATAACTAAGAAAGTAAAAACACATAAAATAAATTTAATTCTTAATTTTTCATTGCTTAACCAAAAGAGCGGACATTGGCTACATATTTATAGGCATAAGAGTCTTTGAACTCTAAGCATCCTGATTCAAAAGGAAACTAGTTAATATAAGTATCTTACCTACAATAGACCAATATTATATAAGGCTTAACTAAATGAGGATACTAAATCCTAATTAATCTAGTGAATCTCAAAGGCGGACTCAACCCCTAAGGCGGGACGTCATAACACTCTTATGTTTTAAAAAGTTGATTTACTATATTTTAAAGAACTATTATGTCTCTGTAGACTATATAATCTGTAGTCTCCTTAGAAAAAGTCAAGAGAGAATATTTGAACAAAGAAATAAAAGAGGAGAAATTCATGGTTATATAAGTAATGTTCTTTTTGTTACCAAAAAAAAAGTAATGTTCTTTCTTTTGGCAATGTATGAGTGATGCTAGTATTAATGTACTCACGGATTGGTTCAATTAGCTACTTTACAACCGTTGATTAATGGAGCCTGCATTTTCTATGGGAGAAATGATAATGCTTCACCGATTATCTGCCGCAAATTCATGCACTTGGGTCTTTATAGGGCTTACTGTCCAATGAAAAATGAATGTATGGGTTCGGTGAAGAGATTCAGTGTACAGTTATCAGCTTCCATTTCCATTTAGGGCCATGATTTAGCCTATCTGAAACCCATAATTAATATGAGAACCGTTTAGCTTAGCTTTTCCTTGATGCTTTTCCAGGAAGGCTACCTTTTCAAATTAAATGGCATGTCTTTTATTTTTTTTTAAAAATATAATTGCATAGTAATTAACAACCTTAAAAAACTTGATATAAGTCTTTGGTACATTCCATGATTTCGGCTCTTACCAATTCAGCATAATTTGCTAGGTTCATAAAACTATCAGGCTCTTACCAAGTCAACATAATTTTTTTAGGGCAAAAAATAATACTAATTTGGTAAGAGCGTAAATCAACTGATCAGTACTTATATATACCTTGAAGGTTCTCCTCATTTGAATCTAGATATCTTAATTATAAAAAAATTGATGAATTCGTATGAGCCAAAAGTGTCCGATTTGTGTTTGCCAAGGTTATTCTAGTTTTCACTCTCACAATCAAACACTCCTTCCGTTCACAGTAGTAGCTTAATTTTCACTATAGCTCTCATATTTGCCACCACTTATTTTGGGATATATTTGCTACCATTTGAACTGATCCAAATAAACCTATCAAAATGGGATATAATATTTTTTTCCAAATTATTTATTAATATGGGATGGAGGGGTACTATTGTGATTATAAAAGAAGCACCGGAAAGATAGGATGCATATGTAAAGTCAAAAGCTAAAGTAATAGTGGCACGAAGCTCGCCTTCTCATATGATTGAATGCTACGATAATTCAAGTGCTGAGTTGGATATTTGAATGAAATCTTAAACATCATTTAAAAAATAATTTGGTGCCTACACGCCCAAAAGATTATATCCTGATTTATTTGATACAAATAAGTATGAACCTTATAGGCCTGAGGGGATTGACAATGGGATACGGGGTCCAAGAGGTCGAGTTCCCTGCCCATTCTAGATAGGTCCTAGGATTGGGACATCCTAGTTGAAAAAAAAAAGAGATTTAAATACTAAAAATTAATTAGCACAAATACAGTTCTTGAATCTGAGCGTTTAAAAAGATCTGAGCGTTTGACTGCTTGTGGTTTGGATTCCAAGGTTGACATTTTGCATTCAATTAGGACGTTAATTAATTGGAAATTAGTAAATAAATCACCTAGCTAACTCAATCTCAAGAGGAAGATTGACCAACCTGAGTTTCCACAAAGACACGGCCCAATGAAGATAGGGGGTTCTAAACCAATGGATACGAATCCACAATTGTAAAACTCTGTTTCGGTGGATGCTATCATCTTTAAATTATCCCAATTGCTCGCAAAAAGAAAAAACAAATTAACCCAATTGCAATTTGCAACTCTAGGACTGAAGGAGTAGAAAATAGCACTCTAGGACTGAATATTACCTCGACGATGTTGCTCTAAATGTACCATCTTTATCCTTCCATAGTAATTACTCCCACCATCTAATGAAGCTTGTCTGGATGTGGAAAGATACTGGTCCAACTACATGGCTGTGTTTTCTCTATCAAGGCAACAAACAAGGAGTAACAAAAAAACTTTGTTTTTTGCACAGTTACAAAGTCCAATAAAATTCACGCATTTTGTAATGCAGACGAGCTTAATTGGATGCAGAGGGTGCCTAATAGATAAAAAAGATGAAGCCAATCCGTTTTCACTGTTAATTCTCTCACACTTGAAGATGAGATTCGTAAGTCTGAATTCCTCCTCTCTTGCTTGGGGTGTGTGGGTATTTCCCGTTGGGGTAGGGGAGGGGGAAATTTACCAAAGGAGTTATTTAGAACACTTAAAACTTTATTATGTTATATGTCATATGTATTACATGAAAATTTGCAATATAACAAATTATCCACAAGAAATATGAGCCCGACATCAGCTGTAGTGTGGCCTTTTTTTTGGCCACTCATATAGTGATGACATTAATTGTTGTTTGGTAAATGTGAGCACAGAAATTTGGCCCTTGGGAAATATTGCAGCCTAGCCTTGCATTTAATAAAGTGAGAGCTTTACAAAAACTTAAATGAGCTTGACCAAAAGAATTGCATTTTCTTCATACCTATTTCTTTTGTAAATGTAGGCAATAAAAGCAAAGCATATGAGAAGATGGCTAAAATCTTCATCATAGTATAACCATTTGTTAAGATAAATACTCCTGAATTAAATTTAAGCGAAGCTTCATGGTCAGGTAGATAAAAAAAACGAAAACTTAAAGAAATCAGGTAGTGGATGATTTCAAATACAAATCACTCCCAAATAGGTTATAATATCTCCACTTGGAAATAGATTATCTTTAAGAAAGCCCCTTTTGCTACATCTACTTACTATTTTATACAATCCACTAATCATAATGTGAAGGATAACATTATATGGAGTGATGGAGCACTTGATATGGGAGTATACTTGTCCAAACTTAACCTGAATTCCAATTTTGTAACAATGGGTAGAAGGCTCATCTACATATTGTATAGATTTATTTTTATATGTTGCATATATACTTCGTAAAATCACTTACTTCTCTTAGTCTTCTTTTGAGGATAACAATTAACTTTAAATAATTTAATTGTATGCTTTTTAACAAGTTGTTTAATAGCAAAAATATGTTATACTTTGGTATCTACTAACCCCCTCCTGTCACTTTTAATTGAAATTGTCACATAATTGATCAATTTTATTGAGATGTGAGGTCCAAAATATAAGCCTGTGCTTTCCAAGCAAGCAAGTTACCTTTTCATCGTAGAGGCCTCTCGACCTAAGGTTGCTGTCGGGTAGGTTGTAGTTGCCGTCTTGGACCATGCGGCCAAAGGATAATTAGGGAACGATATCATCTAATTTTGGTCTTCTATTTGGCTACTTGTCTCAATTAAAAGTGAGAAGTATCTTAAAACACCAAATGTCAAAAGCTATAACAATTGTGTATCTCATGATATTAATTATTTTCCCCCTAATCCACAATTTTTATGGGCTATTAATTATTTTCCCAGATTTAAGCTACATTTTACATTCACAAATTTTAACGGCTTTGAATTTCTTGGCTCCTTTTTTCTTCTTTTTTTTCCTTCGATGAAGCAAATTGGACCCATATTTTTCCACATCTAGATGAGCTTCATTGGATGGAGGGAATATAAATTTAGATGTCCTACTTTCATTTTGCTATCTTTTCTAGACAATTTTACTAAATTTTGGTATGAACCTTCCTCATAATCCATACTTGCCAGCCTTACCAAATTTGCCGGTGAAAATTCAGCCGAAATTCCATTTCCAACTCACCCTCGATACCACCCACCATGGATATTGGATATTGGATATTGGATATCTGACCGTACCTAACCGTATCCAACAGTATAAACTTCCATTCAACGATACCGTCTATATTCCCCCTCGAATCCATTTCATATTCAAAAGTCAAACCGCTCCCCAAAACCAAACCACTATGTGTGGAGCTACTCTTTGAGCAACACACATGTTCTCCTGTCCTATACGCGGGTGTACGTCCACACACATGCCGACATGCGTAGGATTGTCTCCGGGCCGCACGATTTAGATCTTGCCACGCCCCTAATAAAAAAAATGAGGTAGAATCTTCTTTTTCATATGGCGTAGGACAAATGCATTTAGACTGGAGATCATGTATGCTCACTCTATAGCTTCACACCACATAGAGTTTGTTGGCTCTCCTCGTGGGTTTTCGTAAGAAAAAGTGTATAAATGTCCCAGCTAATGCGTGTTAGCATGTGGCGGGCACAAATCATTTGCTTTTGGTGTGTGATGGGGCGTTAAAGCCGTCAAATTAAGATCCAATAGCGTGTGGGAGTTAAACCAATAGCAGGCCCACCTTCATGTTAGGTTAACATTTGCACTTTTTTGGGTAGAGCACACAAGTGATGCACATGTACCGTGGATCTCAAATCGAACGACTTGTTGATTTCCGGGAGGAAAATATGCTTCCACGCGCTTTGACTCGTTTTTTTTTTTTTGAAATGGGTATGACTCGTATATTTGAATGTACAAGAAAAACGAAAAGAATACTCGGAAGAAAACCCCAAAACTCCTCCGGACCCGAAACTCGCGCCGCCCCTCCTCCCGGCATCGAGATTCCCAAATCCCACCCCCAAATCCCTCGGATTTCCAATTCCCGTCCTCCTCACATTTTGTCCCCATCCCAGTCTTCTCTTTTGGTCTTTTGCCTGCTCTCCCACTTCCTCGCCCTGACACACCAAATCGCTCCGATCTTCTCGTCGCTTTTGTCGCCGGGCTCTCCGCCCACCCCCATAGATGGGCCAGTGCTACGGCAAGAACATCTCCGTAGACGAGAACGGCGGCGCCACGGCCGATGGCGCCGCTGGGGATCCCAGGCGGACGCCGCCGCCGCCGCCGCAGGCAGCGGCCAACGGGACGGGGCCACAGTCGGTGAGGAACACGCCGGGGCACTCGTCGTCTTCGACATACGCGAGTAGTCCGTGGAGAAGCCCGCTGCCGGCGGGGATTGCGCCGTCGCCGGCGAGGTCGACGCCGAGGAGGTTCTTTCGACGGCCGTTCCCGCCGCCTTCGCCGGCGAAGCACATCTCGCTGCTGAAGAGGTACGGGAAGCAGCAACAGCAGCCGCCCAAGGAGGGGCCGATACCGGAGGACGGGGCGGCGGAGGCGTCGGAGCGGCCACTGGACAAGAGCTTCGGCTACGGGAAGAACTTCGGGGCCAAGTACGAGCTCGGAAAGGAGGTGGGTCGGGGGCATTTTGGGCACACTTGCTCGGCTAGGGCCAAGAAGGGGGAGATCAAGGGCCAGCAGGTGGCCGTGAAGATCATTTCCAAAGCTAAGGTATGGTTTTGTGATTTTTAATATCAACTATTATGGAAACGCTGCAAAATCAAGCACGAAGTTTGTGCCTTTATCGCAGGTCAATCTTAGATTCAGTACTATCTACTGATCTAAGGTGGAAATTTGCTTTTTTGGGTCAAAATTATAGGCAAAGGGATCGAGTATGATAGCATGTAGATGGAGATTTTCTTGAACAAACTGAAACGTAGGGTCATGAAGGTTTGCAGTTTTTTTTGTATGGGCAAATTTCGGTTTTAGTTGTGTAGTTTGACTGTAGGGGTGAAAGCTAATGAATTGGAGACATTTTTGTTGCTTACTGTTAGTTTCATGGTATGCACGTTTCTTTACTGTTACGTTGAGAATTTTCCACTATGAACAGTTGATTTGATGGGTACAACAATTTTTTCACCAGGTTGATGCTCACCTTCTTTTATACC
Organism: Houttuynia cordata; assembly: GCA_039654745.1. Taxonomy (NCBI): domain Eukaryota; kingdom Viridiplantae; phylum Streptophyta; class Magnoliopsida; order Piperales; family Saururaceae; genus Houttuynia; species Houttuynia cordata. The sequence goes on from CM077511.1 coordinate 5,643,950, forward strand.
ATGTTGTTGATCTGCGTTTTAATTATCAACTTTCTTTTTGGGGTGGTCTTGGTTCTCTTAATGGATGTTACCTTCAATTAGAAATCGAATAGCGAGATAGTGATGTATGTTTTTCTATAATGTAATTGGTCAAAGTCTTCATTTGGTTGCTAGTAGAGGTAATGAAGGCTCCTGGCTATTTGTTCGTTTGCTTGTGATGGCTACACAACCTGATGGAAAGCTGGGTCCATGGCTGAATGGTAGGCAGTGGAGGATTAATTTTGGTTTTATTTGTCCTTCTGGTTGGTTGATGAGTTGCTAGGTGCTAAGTTTTTGGGCTAGCAACAAATGGAAAGTGAATTTGGGCCCTGACAATTTACTGAAGACATTGGAGAGGATGTTATTTTGGGTCTCACTCTCCTGGTTACATGCAGGTATAAGTCTATCCGGGAGATGTTGGGAGAACTGATCCACTTTTACCCTACTTCTGCCCAATACATTTCTCACAGGATTTAGTAAATAGTCAATGTCTTTTCCTCTATTAGTGATGAAATTTGGACTGTATTTTACTGGTTCGGTGATGGACAAGCGCAGGAAGGGGCATTCAAGAATCACCTGTGTTGTTGGTCGGAGGCTGGAAAAATCTGTGGTGATGATTGACGTCTATGACCATCCAAATATGTGATGATGAATGTGTTTTCTTGTATATACTAGGGAAGGAAATCATTCAAATTGAAGCTGTTTTGTTACTGGTGATTGTTTTAATTATTCAAACACTAATTAAACTAAAAGATACTTGTGTAAAGCGAGAGTTTAAGCTAGAATAAATGATACTTTACAGTTTCCGGTGGAGAAATCGTGGCAAGGCAAGTAAGGTTGTAAAAGGACTTTAGGCTTATGATGATATGAGGATTAGATCAAGATTACCTTAACTTGTTGGTGCAAACAGGTTTGGTTTTTCCACAAAGTCCATTTCTACTGAAGGACTCTTGGATTTGGATGCGTCTGGAGAGATATACCCTGGGAATATTGACTCATGTTTTAGACCGACTAAGATGCTTATCTCTTGGAAGTTCTGTTCAAAGCAAAGCATCTTACATTCCTGCATAAATCTCTTATATTTTGTACGTATAGCATGTTGATGTATTTAATAGAAACTGCTACTTTAATGGTGCCAATTCTTACAGGAGCTTTGGAGTGACATATATGAATGTGCTGCTGTGGCTTATTAGGTTTTGGAGACATGCATAAAGGTTAAAGGTCATACTGTTTGCTGCCGATAGGAAAACTACAGCTGCTGTAGTTTCGTGAAGTTATTTTCAGGGATGAAACACAGTTTTGCTTAGTATCTAACTGAATTTAGTAAACAAACAGAAAGTTGGACAGTTTAGTTTCCAAGCAATTCTAATGGCTTACAAAGGGAGGAAAAGTTGAGAAGATACCAGTGGAGGAGATGACTACAGAAAGTTAGGGGTTTTTTTGATGGGCAGAAAGTGATGAATTTGAATCATAAGGAGAACAATGGGGAGAAAAGGAATTTGATTGGAACGGAAGAACAAAAAATAGAGAATTAGTGGAAGAATTAGATCAAAAAGAGGTAACCGTTGACAAGAAGAGTTTGAGATGAATGATCTCTGAATAAGGGTTAAAATATAATATTTCAACTTTAAATGCTGTGAAACTTCAAAGAACTAAGAAAGTACCGTATAAAACTCTGGTCAAAAGCTAATTGATGCTTCATTCTAATTAAAATGATAATAAAGGAGCCTATTACTGAAGTTAAGTCTCTATAAAATATATTCTATCCTAGGAAGCACCGATACGGAATTTTGGCTCACGTATCCGTATCCGATACGTATCGGATACAGATATGCCACGGATATGGCTGCCTGCGTATCCATGGCGTGTCTTTTAAAAAAATTTTTTTATTCCGATACATATCGGATACGGGGCCGATACGTTTCGGATACGGGGCCGATACGTTTCATATGAATTTTTTTTTTGGATAATTGTTTTATATGAAATCTTTATTCCTCATTATGCTTATTTTCAAAAATATAATTTATTTTGGGGTGGTTGCATTGGGATGTTCTGCTGATGATTCTTTTGACCGGAGGTATTGAATTTATTCGAGCTTGTTGGTTTGTGGTTATTGCATCAATGCAGGTTGATTGTGTGATTGATTTGGGAAATGTATGTTTGATTTTCGGACTGTGATGGAAAATGGGGAGTTGGCTTTCTGATTGCTGCTGTGTTTTCTGGGTTTATTTTTAATCTACTTTTGTTTTTATCGTACATGCTCAAATTAATGATGAAATGGTAATTATGTTGTTTGTAATTTGTTTTGTTCATCAGAATGTTGTAAAATAATGAGCCAAAGTGCTAGCTTTCTGATTTCTTCTGTATTTTTCTTTTATAAAATTTATTTACTATATTCATTGACTTTTGGCACGAAGGACCAACTTAAAATGTGTTTTAAAAATATAAAAAATATTTTTTTAACAAACGTATCCCCGACGTATCGTATCGGGACTTTTTAAAAATTGCCGTGTGGCCGTACCCGTATCGTATCGTATCGTATCGCCGTATCCGTATCGGTGCTTCCTAGTTAATATATTAAATTTGTAATGTAGTAAGAGTTAAATGGAGTTTATCACAATCCTGCCTGATATATCACGTAAATAACTTGTCTTTCTATTCTGGTTCTAATAAATTAGTACAAGCAATCTGGGTTTTCTTTGCCGATGACAAAGTTCTGCACATTTACTTTCCGGTTATGTATATGGAGCAAGAAACGTGTCTTATTAGATTATTTATGTGGTTATTATGAATGATGCTGTTCTTCACCTGAACCCTATCATGTTGGGTATATCATGTTGATGATGTCTGATATATTTTTATATTATGTGCAAAAGGCCATAACATGAAATATCCCCCACATACAATTATGTCCCTTGATGAAAATGTTGAATATATTTGTTCTACATAATATATGGCAGAAATAACTGAAAGTTTTCTCTTCAGCATTATGTAAATAGTTATATTATATGGACAAAGCCCTATTGAGCTCCAATACACTTTTGAAGCTTTCATGTTTTGTTGATCCAAATATGAGTTCGAATTTGCACTGTTAATAATGTATAAGCTGTCATATAAGTTATAGAGGTAAAACATAAATTTTTGTATAATTGACATTGGACTTTTATTGGTACCTTTATTTAAAGAAATTTATGAAACCTGAACTTTTGACCCGGTTGGTTTCAATCTTGGTATTAACATTTAATTATGCACTGGTCAGTTATCGTCCGCATTTGAAATGCAAAGGATTAGATAATTGTAGTTTTTTTAAAGGGTTGCAGGTTTGCCTCCCCTTGTTTGATAGTTCTACTCCACTTTCCTTGTCCTTTTTCCCCTTTTGGATCACTGCATTCCCTCCGGACTCCTGACTCTCCATTCCCACCTTCTCCAGCAATGACAGCACCTTGCCTCTCCCTCTCCGGCACCAATGCTACCTCCTCCTTTTCCCTGGCCCTCCAACTCCTCCTGGGTCTCAACCCACCTGCAACCTTGACTGCTTGCAAATGATGATCACACCAGACTCAGCCTCTGGTAATGCTGGCAATAACCAGTCTGCCAGCACGGCCAGATCCGGCGATGGGCAAGCACTGGCTGCAACCAGCGCTAGCTGGCGCATCCAGCCCGGCCAGCAGACAGATCTGGCCACCCCATTGGCTAGCGAGGCTGAGAAGGGTAGGGGGAGGAGTATGAGGCTTCGTGAACAGGGGAGTCAGAGTAGGGTCAGCGCCTTTGCTGAAGAAAAGACGAGGGTACGGGCTCCAGCTCCAGCACAAGAGAAGAAAGAAAGAGGCGGTGGGTGGGTAGACACCAGAGAGGGAAAAGAGGGAGATGTGGGTTGAGTGGATGAGGAGGAAAAATGGCTTAATAACATTGGATATTGGGGTGGGCCTTCTAAAGGCGGGGGTGGCGAGCCTGCTATCCTTTGTAAAATCAAAATTATTGTAGCATTGAGACAATGACCATTTGCCCTTTGTTCTTAACCATAAGCGTTTTTAATTTCAGTTCCGGAAACCTTTTGTGCTTCATTGTTTGCCTCAGCTTTGCCCTTATAGCTGCATGAATTTTTATAGTGAGCTTTATTTGGCAGATGACGACACCAATTTCCATTGAAGATGTTCGTAGAGAAGTGAAAATCTTGAAAGCCTTATCTGGGCACAGAAATCTTGTAAAATTCTATGATGCTTGCGAGGATGTGAATAATGTCTACATAATAATGGAGTATGTCTCATGTTTCTGTCTATTAATGTTCATTTCTCTCATCATGTTTGCTGTCATGCTTTGAATGTCGTTTAAGTTAGGAAGTTGTTGTAATTTGTGATAACTTCTGATAGTTCATCTCTATATCAGATTGTGTGAAGGGGGAGAGCTTTTGGACAGAATATTGTCTAGGTAATTTTGATTAGAGAGTTTCATGTGTTATTGAAGTACGACAAAAAATGCTTATGAAACAAAATGCTGCTTAATTGTAAGTTATAATCCATTGCATGCCTTCTTTTCATTTTAGAGGTGGAAGATACACAGAAGAGGATGCGAAGTCCATTGTTCTACAAATCTTAAGCGTTGTTGCTTTTTGTCACCTTCAGGGTGTTGTACACCGTGATTTAAAACCAGAGGTGTATGCTTTGTTCATATTGCAACTTGCTCTGTGTTTACTATTCAGAAATTGAAAACTTTTTTCTTGTAGCTATTGTCTCTAAAGTATTTCTACATATAAATGCTGCTTATAATCATTGTTACTGTCAATAATTATTGAATTTGGCTTTGCATATTCACAGAATTTTCTTTTTACCACAAGAGATGAGGACGCTCCTATGAAACTTATTGATTTTGGGCTTTCGGACTTCATTAGACCTGGTAATCAACTTTCCATTTTTGTTTTCTTATCTACTTATTCGAAATGAAGCTGTCAGCTTAGATGCAAACAGCGGAAACAGGCCTGCTGGGTGTTTTAAACCTGAAAACATGTTTAATTGTCCTGCATCTCCCTCCTGGAGAAAAGCATATAGAAATTTTTTGTTGTAGTAAGGAATCAGTTTCCTGCTTCTAGCTTTTTGGTTAGCAAGCTGCTGGGAATACTCCGATGTCAGTCAGTCCTTAATAGTGTATACTGATATTTCAACTGTTTCTCCCTTGTCTCTGCAGATGAAAGATTAAATGACATTGTAGGCAGTGCATACTATGTTGCGCCTGAAGTGCTTCATAGATCATATAGTATGGAAGCTGATATTTGGAGTATTGGTGTAATTACATATATTTTATTATGTGGAAGTAGGCCCTTCTGGGCCCGCACAGAGTCGGGCATATTTCGTGCTGTACTAAGAGCAGATCCGAACTTTGATGATGCACCTTGGCCCGCTGTTACACCTGAGGCCAAAGATTTTGTAAAAAGACTTTTGAATAAAGACCATAGGAAAAGAATGACAGCTGCGCAGGCTTTAAGTAAGTTGCGAGCTCCATTTTAATTTACTCATGCTTTCAAGTTGCTGTTATGCGGTTAACAAATGACAAGCTGAGTTGGCGGTAGTCACTTTAACACCATTCGGAATGTGAATGCAGTTAATGCAGCCACACTGGATACATGGACTTCACATAAATATTTGCATTTATATGAGTAGAATATGGAGATTAATGACGATATTTGTGATGGCAGCTCACCCTTGGTTACGAGATGATAACCGTCCAGTTTCTCTAGATATATTAGTATATAAGTTAATCAAGTCCTACCTGCGTGCCACACCTTTGAAACGGGCAGCATTGAAGGTGTCACTTTCTCTTTGATTTAAGATTTTTTCACTCCTAAAAATTGTGTAATATCTCTATATTGCATCTTATTATACTTGGGTTCCAGATTTTGCAAATGTTTTGTTTAAATGATACACCCTTCGTCCAATAGTACCTGTCTGCATTAAAATTTTAGTTCATTTTGGTTTTTAATGCGAACAGGTAATATTGGACAGAGGGAGTAGTTCATTTACTTGCAAGCAATAAGGTTTTGTCGTAAAGGGTCTAATGTGTGGAAGTGTTAGAAGTATATTCTGGCTTTACTTGAGTACTAATTTTTCGTGACTTACATTCCAGGCTCTGTCAAAAGCTTTAACTGAGGATGAGCTTGTTTACCTCCGGGCTCAATTTAAATTGTTGGAGCCGAACAGAGATGGGCAGGTCTCTCATGAGAACTTCAGAGTGGTTAGTTATAGACCTCTCTGGCTTCTTGATTCAGGAGATTTTTAAAATCTGTTTGAAAACCTTACTAATCATTACGGTGTGCGATGGTTATACGCTAGCTAGCTTACTAATGAAGCACAGGATAAGGATACATAATATATTGCCCTAAACTATTTCCTTTTAGCAAATGCGATCAGTAAGCGGACATGACTATTGCTTACCCATGGACATCACCTCTTCTTAATTTCTTAAAAGAGATTTCAATACATTTTGCAGGCTCTTATGAGAAATGCAACTGATGCAATGAGGGAATCTAGAGTTCCAGAAATTTTGAATTCGGTATGGACTATGCCATCTTGTTTATTTTTTTGGAATATTAATGTGAATGATGACACATTCTTGAAAAATTTTATGCTCTAATATTATAACATTTACATCCACGAAAAAGTAAAAGAAAAGAAAAAATGGCTAATAGGTGGAATTTGTTTACAATTGATATGGAAGTTTGAACTGTCGAAAAGGGTTTAATCTTCATTTGGCGTTTGTTTTTCTTGCTCATGTTACTCATCTTTATGGCCGAGTTAGATGGAACAACTCTCGTACAGAAAAATGGACTTTGAAGAGTTCTGTGCTGCTGCTATCAGCACATATCAATTGGAAGCAGTTGAGGGCTGGGAGCAGATTGCAAGCACAGCTTTCGAGCATTTTGAGCTAGAAGGAAACCGAGTGATCTCGGTTGAGGAATTGGCACGAGTAAGTAAAGCAGATCCATATTGGTTGACATATTTCGTGACTCAGATAATATGCACTAATTAAGCACAACATTACTGCCTTTTGTAGGAAATGAGTCTAGGTCCTACAGCTAACACTGTTTTGCGCGATTGGATTAGACCTGATGGAAAGCTAAATTTGATTGGTTACACGAAGTTTTTGCATGGGGTGACATTACGGTACTCGCATCAAAGACACCACTAGTGTTATTTTTTCTCTTTCCTTTTTTTTTGGTTTTTTTCTTTCTTGTAGACAGTTGATTGATTATTATTTATACGAAAATTGAGTTATTGTAACTTGTAAGGGTTTGCAAGTGCTTTTCGCGTGTAAATGAAATACTACTGGGCTTGTATTCAAAGCCTTTTCACTTAGATAAACTATTTATTTTTCCATGGGAACTGGAAACTTGTCATCCACACCCAATAAAACATTCTTTATCTCCTGCAATCACAGAACAGATGGTTATTATTTACATCAGAGCATGGGTACGGGCATCTTGATGCGATAAAAATTAGACCAGCCGAGAAGTTTTTGTTCAGGTCATGTTCTAAAAACCAATTAATAAACTGCACATCCGGGCAATCATATCTTCGATTAAGATATTCAAGTAGAAGATTAATGGATTGCTTGGCAACCCATATGTGAGTCTAGGAAATGAACATTTCTGGGGAATTCATTTGTCACATTCACATACAACCAGGCATTTTCCATTCATTCAGACGAGGGGCAATAGTGTAAAAATATATATAGTACCATAGACTAAGACCATTTCCCAGCAAAAGACCTCAGGAGGTTCTTCTTTAACAAATGGTCAATTGACCACAAATGGGCCATAAATGTCATAAGTGGGCAAATGTTTATACTAGACAAATAATATTAGTGGGCAAATCTCATTTAAAGTTTTCCAATAATATTATCCCAACATGAAAACATGATCAATAAGCCACAAATGGCCCACAAATGACTCCAAGTAGTAAAATCCAGTTCGAAGGAACTGATTGTGGTACAGATAATACTCTGTGTTTTAGATTATGGAATTACATCAACTATAACATGTTTCCGTGTTAAATACATTGACCTTGGGGAGGCAGGTGGCAGGTTTTGGCAAATTACATCGCGAACTAACCAGAATTGTGTGTACCCTTTTTTTTTGGCAATACAGAATTGCATACTTTCTGCACCCCAAATGGAATATTAACATAATTGTTATCCATTTCCAAAAATGTGGACAAGCTCTGTATGACCCGCCCAAGGAAAGAATCCACTGGCAGTTTCCACAGCAATTGGCAATTACCTGTATTACCAATCAAAGAATTGTTTACTATTCAAAATTATTGGTAACTCTAGTAATTCTAAAATGCATGAGGTTTGTGTTTCAAGCCATCTCTGCTTCCCAATGTACTAGAACAACCTTTATTTTGCATTCTTCGGCATTCAGTGAAGGTGGCCAGTAAAACATATTATAAAAAAACATCGGTAAAATACTCTACATAATAGCATTTGGGTTTTATGCTGGGAGGCGACTTCTGCCAGCTTTAAGATCAAACTGAGCATCTCCAACATGGTCAAATGTAGGATATCCAAATCTATGCAAGTCATAATCAACAAGAGGTTTTCCAACCATTTCCCGTATACTCAACTGCAAGCAAATGGTTCAGAAAGGCGTGTATATTTCGTTGCCTCAGTCCAAAATGTCTTACCTAAGCCAGCAGTATGAGAGGGTTCCTACCACAAAAAAACAGCAACAACAAAAGATGCCATATTATAGCATGTGAGGTTCTTTGAAGCTATGAAAGAAATAAATTGAAACCATTTGAACAAGATAGTAGGTGCATCCCCTCTAAGACTGTCAGCCTATGGTGCTCAATGTAATCAACATATCATTTCATGATCCAGTAAACAATTAGAAACGTAGTACATACAGCAATAACTGCTGCGAGGATGAGGGTGTCTTTTGATTTCTTCCACTTTATTGCTCCTACATGATTAAAACAAATGGAAGTGAAAAGGATTGTCGAATTCTGGATTATGTGGTCTTAAAAGCGATTCAGATGAAACATTACCTAGAAGTCCACGAACCACAGGAAATCTGTCCCCCAACAGCTTCACTTTTCCTTGAACGGTTGTTAACGCATTTCTCTGTACACCTAATGCTCCTCTAATTGCCTCAGCTTGACCAGTTAGTTACCTCATCAACCTACCATTTCAGATGCATTTTTTGTATGAACACTTGTTACACACACAATTAATAGGCAAGGATGCTTCAGCCTCACCCGTGTGATACTTCCATGTATAGCTGCCCTTTCTCTTAATAAGCTCAGTGTAGATTACGAAATGCTAGATGCCTGTAGCAAAGCATTTAGAGTCTCAGGAGCACATTGTAGAGTAACAAATTCATTGATCTGCTCAATAGCTAACCTTGTATTCATTAATGTCGTTACGAACAGAAGTGAGGAGTTCTGCATGCTCTCTGATGGATGTTATGTTGCCATTAGTGCGCTTAAACTCCTGCAACACAAGAAAGCAAGTAATTAACAGACTATACTGACACTGTAAAACTACACAGTGACCTAATTGAAAGTGTCGAGAGGGCCTATCATCTTCTTACCTTTATTAATCCTCTATTGTTGGCATGATTTCTAGATCATTTCTGACATTGTCATATATGATGGTACAAAAAAAGTCATATATAAAGGGTTCTTTCATGGAAAACTGCGACAGCTGCAGGGGTTAATCTAGCCTAAAACAACTTAAAACCTTCAAGCAGTGCTTTGTTTCATATATGAATTCAGGTAGCTGAATGTAGTTCTGATCACTGATCATAATTTATCATAGTTTGCTAGTTATGGTTCCATGTCCAGTATCTCAGGTCCTAAAGATGAGTACACTCTGAGAAACAAATCGTTGCCAGTTGTTTTCCGCCTCATGCAAAATATAGACATACTACTAGCTGATTCAGGGGTCCCATGCAGTATCTTTCACCCTTTAAAGGGAAAAGGGTAAACTACTGAACAAATATCAAATAAGAGAAATATGACATTGCACATTACCTACACAATACGAATTGGAAAATCAAAGCTAGATATTGTTAAAAACATAATGCAGACCCTACTAATGACCAAAGGCATGATTCAGAGCCAAGTAGTGAACTAGTAGCCAACCCTGCCCTCTTAATTTACTGTGTGATCCTCTTGAAAAGAATAAATAATTTGAATCACTCACAGTTGTAACATGGGGAACAAATTGTCAATGAGAAATATGATAAAATAACTTCTTAGGCATGTTTTCAGAAGTTCTCTCTGTACATTTCTTGACTGGCTTACTAAACAATCAATATTCATTCCACACCTCTGTGAAGAATCTTCCTCTCATTTTCACATTCATTTACAGACCCCATTTCTCATAATTCATAATACACAACACATTCGATGATTCCTACAAGGATCTCAAACCATTATTAACCCATACGCGACACGCCTCAACTATGCCCGTCTTTTCTTCCTCACACTAGAAAAGTCAAGATCAAAGTTTCAGTTTGAAAGCATGACTGTACAAAGAGAATATGCCTTTGTTAAGCCATAGAGAAGTATAACTGTAATAACACCTCAAGATTGCAACATCACAAATCACAATGCTCAATCATTACAACCTTGAAACTGAACATAGTTTTCAGTCCAGGACCACAGGAACAAACTCTCCATGTAAGCACATTGCACCAATCATTATACTCCCTCTCGTCCGAATTAGTAGTTACATTTGGTATTCACATTGCACTAATCATTATATTCCGTCCGAAAGTAGTAGTTACATTTGGTATGAAAAAATAAACTTCAGTTCATTATCGAAAATCAAATGCATCAACTAAAGCCGGACAGACAGATAGAGTAACACAGGACACACCTGGACTAGCTCATGGAAGATGTCACGATAGCGCGCGAGCTTCTGGGAGACGGAGGAGGCAGGGGCAGAGCCGGTTGCCTCATTAACAACCCGCACCCTCACCCTCACCAGCAGCGACTCGAGCTCCATCTCCGTCGACTTTCACTGCGTCTGCGACTCAGCCGCCGACCTCGAATCCGAGTATCCTGCAATAACAACGCAAAAATAAGGAAAACGAGAAGCAACCCATTAAAGAGGGGAACTTGGCGTCGTCAAGAGGAGGATTCCGGCGAGACGCACCGCCTCCGAGCTTGGCGTAGGAGAGCCGCACCTCAAAACGCCGGGACTCCTTCCTCATCTCGTCCCACTCAGATGGGACTTCGTCCACGTAAGTTTTACTGGCGCCGGAGTGCCGGAAGGGGACTGGTTTTCCGGCGGCCGGCGATGGAGGAGACGGTAACAGTGTTGGAGACTTGGAGGGTTGACCAGTGCGGGAGAATTGGGCCGCTGCCTTAATGTAGTTGGGCTTGGGCTTTGTAGTGGTCGTGAGCTTGGATGGGATAGAATTGCACTGGGCTTCTGTGGGCTCGAACTATTTTTATTCTTGTTTTATCTGAACTTTTCTTCTTCTTTTTTTATCTTTTTTTACACGAACCGCGAGTAGGCACCGACCCAGTCCATACCTTTGGAAGACTGAAGTTTTTCGAAGTCTTGCAAACTCCCTCCAGTCACTTGTAATAAATACAGTTATCTTTAATACTAAATTCATTTGAAGAAAACCATATCTATTAAAAAAATTGTAGTTATTAAAAGTGACCCCAATGTGAATGTAAAATTGGTAAATCTAAAAAAAAATACATGCGGATTATTTTTTTTGTACTTAAGTCGTAAGATATGCATTCCTTAAAAGAGAAGTGGAGAATTTTGCAAGCCATGCATATATTTCCTTTTTAAAGTCCTACTTATATAAAAGTTGTAAAATTGAAACCTCCAAGCCAATTATCTTTTTTATGTGTATATAGTTATCAAATAAATAGGAGTAGAGACTTTTGTAAGAATATAATTACGTTACCCTTTTGTAGTCCTACATCCATAAGTATGACTTGAAATATTGTGGACCTTACAAGTCAATAAATTTAACTCATCTTCAAATGCAACTAGGTTTTTTTTATGGAGGGTGAGTATATTACTAGAGCTGAAAATGTAAGGGAAATCCTTAAATAATGATTTAAAGTCAAATTTATATGAAGCCAAGACAAAGAAGCTAACCTTCATTTAAGGTTTTCCATGCACATGCTTTGAAGCACAGTTGGACTATCTCAATAATTATTTTCTTTGATCCCCTAATGTCCAACGCCGTCCTCTGTTTTGTTTCTTCTTTAAAAAATTCCTGAAGTCTCGGCTTCATCTCAACCTCTTCAAATACAGTACGCGAAAAGTTGTTGGGTATGGAATTGAAGGGGTTGGGGGGCGATACATGAGGCTCAGGGGTTGGGGAGACCTGTGCACAACCTACTTATTAATGCATTCTACATATATTGATTCCTAAGTAACACAATGCATCATATACACTATCTCAATAATCAATAGACATAATTCTCATATTTATACTATTATTTGTAGCCAAAGATAGATCCACATTATTTTAGTATTAAAGTAAAAAGAGGGATAAAAATTTCTCCAAAGAGTATATCAACTTTTCAAAGTCTACGTGCCTAAAATTGAGAAAACTAATTAATAATGCATACTGATTCTTGTTGTATTTAAGTTGTAGCATGTTGATTTATTAAACAAGAAGCTGATCAGAATTTTGCAAGAACATGGGCTATATAACACTTTTGAAGTCCTATGCGCTTAAAATTGGGAATATTGAGGCCTCCAAGTTAATTATCTTGAGTTTTCATATTGATGTTGTTATCAAATAAATAGGGGGTTAGAGAATTTTTGTAAGAATATTTGTCTATTACCATTTTACAGTCGTATGCACATAAAATTAATGGAATTGCATTATGCTATTTAGAAATGAATAATTTCCCCCAACCCATGGGCATCTTTAAACCTGTTGCCCCACCACCAATATGGGTCGGTGGCTAGGCCGGTTTTAAGAACACTTACGAGAATTTGATCACTCAATTAAAGGTAAGGAAATCTTACCCAATTTTTCAATGAGTCATGTGTAGTTTAAGAACTAATTTGTTGACTTTTGGATGTGATTTTCAAAGTTTATTAGATTAGTTAACGCTAATGGTGGTGATAAGTTCATCTCGATACTATGTCAATCCGATTTATGTCCAAATTCCAATATCGGCCCCATAATTGGAATACTCATGCTTTCTTTGAAAAATATATTTTTTTTCAGGTTAGTGTAAAGGTCTCTTTTGGTCTATGGATGGTAGGTGGGGAATTATTCTAATGTGTGTTAAAAAGGTTATTGTATATAGAGTTTTATTTCTCCTTATAATGTTAATAAAAAAATAGATGTATTATACTGCATCCTTAATTTTTGGAATTTTGTATTACGTAATTGGCTTCAAGTTTCTTATTTGACTCATTGTATCATAATGTACAAACTTAGCCATTCTAGTGGATCGAATCTTTCAATAACATGGGCCTTTATCATAATTTGCAACGCATTTCATTTATATGTCCTCATAGACTTAATAACATGGAACTTTTAGGGTCTCATTAAAAAGCTTCCCTATAGGTTTTGAGTATGTCTATACCATAATGAAATCCTACGTATGTAAAATGTGTAAAAATTAAACATGCAAGCAAATTATCTTTGTGTTAGATCTAGCTATTATTAAGAAAAGAAATGGGGGAAAGAAGTTTAGCAAAACTATGCCTATATTACGATTTTAAAGTCTTACATATGTAAGTTGATAAAATTGAAACATGCATGTATATTATCTATTTTCTATGTTTATAGTATTTTCTATAGCAAAAGGTAGATCCATATTATTTTAGTATTAAAGTAAAAAGAGGGATAAAGAATTTTGCAAGAGTATGTCAACTTGTCGAAGTCCTACATGCTTAAAATTGGTAAATCTAAAAAATTTACACCGATTACTTTCGTTTTTCAGTGGTAGCATGTTGATTCCTTAAAAGAGAAACGGAGAATTTTGCAAGAACATGTTTATATTTCCCTTTCAATGACCTATGCACATATTGGTAATATTGAGGCCTTCAACCTAGTTATGTTTATTTTTCACGTCTATATTCTTATAAAATAAATAAGGGTAGAGAATTTTGTAAGAATATTCTCATATTACTATTCTACAGTCCTACATATATAAAATTAGTAAAATTACATCATGCATGCAATACCCATGTAAATGGTAGAAATTGTAAATAAATTTGTGTAAAGAAACTTTTTTTTGTCAGAAAAAGTAAAGTTTCCAAGTCCTCGAGACTATGCTACAATGTAGGTGTAGCCATTTGCATTAAAAATAGATCAACCTTCAACAAAACATGAAATTCAATCTTTTTTTAGGAAATCCTTTTAGCCCATGCTATAATACATCTTTAGAATCCTCCAATGACAATCATTTGTTTATGTTTAAGTGCTTGCAAATAAGTGTAAATAACTTGACATTATTTGGCTTGTGTTCATTCACTTGTATCTTTCAAAGTGATTTTCTTTTACACGTAAGTTGAAGCTAGTTTTTCTGAAGGCAATGTTCAGCTTTAAGCTAATGTCATTGTGGTCATTGCATGGGTGATCATCCCTTCTCAAATAATGTTGTCTTTGAGATTATGTATGATGCACTTTCTTCTCATGGAAAACCATTTTACTTTTTGCCACATGTTTTTTAGATATATATTCTAAAATATTATTTTCACTCCGAAAACTTCTTGACTATACTCACTCTATTAACTTTAGAAAAAGTCGATAGTAACTCAAGATTAACATGTCTCCATGCTTAACTCTATTGACGATCAAGATTTAAAAACGAAACTCTATTGGCTGCCTGAATTAAATTCCAAAAAGTCATTAAACTTCATGGCTAGTATGACTCAACTTTATCTAATGCTAGACCATATATAGGTGAATTGGTTGTTTTTTGGTTGCCCCAAAGACAACGCTCACCCAGTAATGAAGAACATAGTTTCCTATATTATCTCAACAAAAATTTGATAATCAAATCATAATTTTCAAAGTTAAATGTATCATCATTGAGAGAAATTGCTCTAATCAAAATACAAGTAGATGTGCATTTGTATAAAAAAATCATATATTCCCTCCATTCGGATTTCCAATTCATTTGGTCTTTCGATACAATCAAATAGTTTGTGACAAGGGTGCCATATTTTAGGAGCCCAAACTGTGTGATTGAATAAAGGGGAAATTATAAAATAAATCACTAAATTTTTTTTTCCATTTTGATGCACTGTAGCAATTAATTCCTCAAATGGTGCTCTGATAAGCCACGCAGGCACTAGAGTGGCTTTTTTTTTAAACGACCCGAAAACCGTCGGTTCAACCGACACCTTTCTTTATAACTAAAAGGCATCGGTTCAATCTAGCGCTTCACCTCACCGCCTCTCTGGTGCTCGCCGCCGCTGCCTCCCCGCGCTCGCCCCGGCCACTGCTCTCCAGCGACGTCCTCGCCACCGCATCGGCCAGCTCCGCCTCCCCGTCCTCACCATGTCCAAGCCACTGCCTCACCTTGCCTCGGCCAGCAGCTTTTCCGGACACTTCCTCGCCCCATCGCTCGCGTCTATACCAGTAATATACGTTTACTATCCATTAGAAATACGTATTGATGTAGTTTTTATTTTGTATGAAATTGATTATGTTATATTTTTGTAGTATTTGATAGTGTTTTTTAAAAGTTTTGTGAGAAGAGATGGCGGGAGAAATGATTCCGTTTGTGTTAATATATGGTGGCAGAATTGAGAGATGTGAATACGAAGGTGGTAAAATTGTAGGATTATTTATTAATAAGCCAAGTATTTACGATGAACTAGAGGTGCAAGTGGCAAACAAACTGGGCTGGGACCAAAGATTGTGGAAAATTCGTATGAAGTACAAGATGCCTGTTACTGGAGGGACTACCGTAATACCAATTGATGATGACAATTCTATGCAACAAATATTCTATTTTGCACCTCATGTGCTTAGCTTCGAGCTATGTGTAGAAAAAGAGGCGTGCATGCCTAGGATTGTAAATGATGGTGAAGGCGGAAGTAGGAGTGCTCGCATAAATAGGTTGAGTCGACACTCTAGAGGAAGGCGTGTCGAAGATAATGAAGAAGATGATTTGTCTATATCACTAGCGTGCAACGAACCCCAATTTTTGCCTAGTTTGAGGTAAGTTTATTTAAAATATGTATTTTAACCATTCAACTTACGATATCATGAATTGTTTATTCATGATGTTAGTTTTGTTTTGTATAATGTAGGCACACATCTCATGCTCATGAAGCGATGAATATTGGCATGCACGAGGTGGTGAATGGTTTGGCATACAAACATCATTTCATAACCCCTATATTTACACTAGTTCAAGTGGTTGGCAAGAGGGACATATGAATGATGAGGAAGACAAAGGGGAGAATGAGGAAGAGGATGGGGAAAATGATGAGCATGTGCCTAATTCACCAGTTATTGATGTTGAAGATGTACGAGGAGAGGATAGTGTGCAAGAGATGATTCATAATGAGGGAGATGAATTGGTGGGCATCGCAATTGCTACGGATAACTTGGATGATTTTGAGGAGGAGTTCCCATATGAGGAGGAGCCCGCATGGGCGCGACTAACAGATGATGAAATAGATGGGGCAATTAATCGAGGTTTATATGATGAGACATATCATGAGGAAGCAATATATGTGAGGCAAATATTTCCTAACAAAGAGGAATTTGTACACGCATTGAGGAAGTTTTCAATAGCGCATGATGTTCGATATAAAGTGTTGCGTACAAATCCGACAAAGTACGCAGCAAGATGTCAATACACTGATTGCCCATGGAGAGTACATGCATCATTGAGGAAGGGGATTAATGATTTTACAGTGAAGAAACTTGGTGGTGAACACACTTGTAGAAATGCTCAGCTAGACACTGGTCATAGACAATGTACTGCAGCGTTTGTTTGTTGACATATATTACCCTCTATTAGAGCAGAAGTAGATATCCAACTAGTGGTTATTCAAGAGAGGATTAAGGAGACTTTTTTCGTGTATATTTCATATAAAAAAGCATGGATGGCAAGGAATATGGCCATCAAAGCAGTGTATGGTGATTGGGTTGAGTCCTATCGATTGTTGCCAATGTACTTGGAGGCAATAGTTAATGCCAATCCAAGAACCGTTTGTAGGTTGGTGACGACCCCAATGGAAGATGCGGGGTATCGACAGTTTGACAAGGCGTTTTGGGCCTTTGGGCCATGTATTGAGGGTTTTAAACATTGTCTCCCGGTAATAAGTGTTGATGCTACTTTTCTATTTGGCAAGTATGGAGGAGCCCTTTTGGCAGCGACTGCTAACGACGGGCACAAGGGTTTGTTTCCTCTTGCATTTAGCCTTATTTCAGGTGAGGATTACCCTAGCTAGAGATGGTTCTTACGTATGTTGAAGGAACATGTTGCCCTTGATAGGATATTTATCACTATCATATCTGATCAACGATCTTACATATGTATGCAGCCGAATTCTTTCCGCCTCCAGATCGACAATCTTGGGAGGAAGAGTCACTTATGTATGTGGTGAAACCCCCAAGGGTGACAGAAAACCCGCTCGTCCATGCAGTAGGAGAATACATAATGCGATGGATAGTGCGGGCATGAGTGCAGATGGTCGATCTCACTACCATTGTGGGAATTGCAACCAAGTTGGTCATAACAGGCGTCATTGCCAAAACACACCTGCTGCTGAATGGTACTTATATACAATGATCTTTATATGTAAATACACGGGTTTATACATTCTTTATAGTTATTATTAATTGTTGGTTTCTATGTAGATATTATGGACCAGGACCGATTGATCCCTCTGTCCTCAGAGAGCAGAGTTCGCACAAATCTGATGGCATATGGAACAGAGAGGTATGTGCATAATCATTATCTCCTTAGTTTTGAGTATTGCATATATCATTATCTTCTCATTGTAAAGTACTTTTCATGTGTATAGGATCCCGGGTGCATTGAATGCACCGAGCACTGGCAAAATGTGCGCCATTGGCTAGTTGATGCGTGCATTTTGCCGTACATAGAGATGGCAGGATTTGTGCACTTTACACGGTTACAGTATATCAGAATTGATAGGGCTCTCATCACTGCCCTAGTTGAGAGATGGCGGAGGGAGACGCAAACATTTCACTTGCATTTGGAGGAGATGACTATAACATTACAGGATGTTGCTGTATTACTCGGATTGCATATTGATGGCATTGCAGTGAGTTGCTCGACTATGGGCATTGATTGGAATGAGGTATATGAGTACCTTCTGGGACGGGGTACCTCCACGTGAAACATTAAAAGGATAAACTAGGGTAAGTCTTTTGTGGTTGAGAGAGCAGTTCAGTCGCCTGCCGGAGGATGCCACAGAGATTGACATCGAGCAACATGCATGAGCATATTTACTATATATGCTTGGTAGCACTATATTTGCCGATAGCAGCAGCAGCCATGTGCACCCCATGTATCTCCTTTTGTTAGAGGATTTGTACACCGCGGGACAGTATGCATGGGGCAGTGCCACCCTTGCCTACCTGTACAAAGAGTTGGGAAAAGCTTGCCAACCCAGCACATTAGGGATTGTCGGGTGCATCACCCTCATCCAGGTAAACCATAAATAATCTTTTGCTACTATATTTATCATAAGTTTAACATTTAATTCATGTTGGGTGTATGTGTCAAACAGCTGTGGTCGTGGGAGAGATTGCATGTCGGTCATCCAAACATTATGAGCACTCCACTAGATGGTTTATCACCATTAGGAGTTCGGTATGTGTTATTTATTTAAGTTATCTGATAAATATGTATTGACATTTTAGATAATTTATTTCTCATCTTCCTTATGTTAGGTGGACTGCGAAGAAGACAAAAACTGTGAATCCTCACAATGTCCTCGTGATGTATAGATCGGAATTAGACTATCAACGATCCGGCCAGGTATTGGTCATTTATATTGCGCATGTTATGAATATGACGAATGTACATTTCACAAAAAAGTAAAGTACCATCTTCATATGTTGTGTAGGTAACATGGCAACCATATCATGATGATGTGTTAGCGCAGTTACCTAGAGTATGTACGGATGGAGCGCATGTGTGGCTATCTAGGATGCCACTTATATGTATTGACATCGTCGAGATGCATGTTCCGGATCAAGTCATGTTGCAATTCGGATTAGAGCAACTTTTCCCCCCTCTTGTGGTGGAGTTTATTGAATGATTCTTGCGCCGAGGCAGAGGGAGTTTTGATTGGAAGTCACATCATGCGGCTTACATTACTAGATGGGACAATTGGACGACCACTCTCTTTCAGGGGGAGCCTGCTATGACAGAGTGAGATGCGGATAATGCATATATGAGATGGTACTTGAGGATCACTAGGAGACTTATCATGCCACCATGAGGCGGAGATGTTATATCAACCGAGGGGCGACACTGAGCGGGCATTGGTGAGTATTTTTTACTTCCTACTTGATTTAATTCACTATTGTTATGTGCATTGGTGAGTAGATAATATATATTTTTTTCTTTTTTAGCTTACTTGTGTGAGACAGACATTCGCTCAGATGGAGGTAGCTTTGGTGGACCGATCCTATGAGAGTTTGCTAGCGGCATGTCAGACGCTACACGATATCTCTGGGCATGTTCTTGCGAGTTTGTCATTGGTTCAGCCAGTTATGACAGAGATTCCTGGACTGGAGGTTGTTCTAGGACTGGAGGTTATTCCGACATTGTGACATCATCAGCCGACACGACAAGTTTTACCCCATCACCAGTTGTTCTAGATGCCCCGCTGGAGTAAGTTGAGAGGCCTCTTTCTTCGAAAGTATATACTCAGAGACAGCGTGCACTTCGTACTCTACGTTAGGCACCTTCGTCTTCACATGCTATACCTGACGTTGAGCCTAAGGATATTCCAGCTCGAGCACGAGGACGGGGTAGGAATAAGTTGAGGAGAGTTGATTGAACACTTGTAATTTTATGAGTAATTTGTAATACTTCGTATAATTTTATAATAATTTGATATTGTGTTAGTTTTTCTAATATAGTCTAAATTGTTTGTATAAGTTTAATGTTGTGATATATGTGATGTATATATATATGGTTTTATCAGGTGTTCAAAAAAATTTGGATTTCGTAGTACGCGAAGAGGTTTATAGGATATGAGTTGAAAGGCGTCGCCTTCAGTATAAAAAAAACATGGAAGTGCTTGAAAGGCGTCGGTTCAACCGATGCCTTTGTGCTGAAATTGAAGGCGTCGGTTCTTTCTCGTTCGACCGAAAGGCGTCGGTTACACTTCCATGTTTTTTTTAGCACTGAAGGCGACGCCTTTCAACTCATATCCTATAAACCTCTTTGCGTACTACAAAATCCAGATTTTTTTGAACACCTGATAAAACCATATATATATATATATATATTATATATGTCATAACATTAAACTTATACAAACCATTTAGACTATATTAGAAAGACGGGGAAATTATATAATAAATCACTAAAAAAAATTTCCATTTTGACGCACTGTAGCAATTAATTCCTGAAATGGTGCTCTCACAAGCCACGCAGGCGCCAGCGGCTGCGTGGCTTTTTTTTAAAACTTACCCGAAAGGCATTGGTAGCCTTCAGTATAAAAAAAACATGGAAGTGCTTGAAAGGCGTCGGTTCAAACCGACGTCTTTGTGCTGAAATTGAAAGGCGTCGGTTCAACCGAAGCCTTTCTACTTAAAGAGAAAGGCGTCTGTTGAACTGACGCCTTTCAGGCAGTTGCAAAAAAAGTGATCGCCGAAAGGCATCGGTTGAACGAGAAAGGCATCGGTTCGACCGAAAGGCGTCGGTTCAGGGTCTGTTTAAAAAAAAGTCACACTGGTGCTTGCGTGTTTGTCAGAGCACCATTTCGGGAATTAATTGCTACAGTGAGTCAAAATGGAAAAAAAAATTTAGTGATTTATTATATAATTTTCCCCTTGAATAAATCCTCCTCTATTTGCAGGTCAAGGGCTCCTTCCCATCTTCAAACTCCGATTAGTGTCTTTCTTTTGTAGATTTTGAAAAGTCTTTGTTTTTATTGGGCAATGGAGAAGTCATGTAACTTCTCCAAAGTGAACAACTTAAAAATAGGCATTGTAACACCCCAGATTTTTAAATACAATTTTTCTTTTTATGCAAGAAAATGGGAGATCTCTCTACACGTTCTTCGGTTCTCCCCTCCATAAAGAAGTTAATAATAGAATTCTACATCGCCAGTCAGGTGAGAATTCTCAAATGAGAAGAGTAAAGTAGAACAAATTTTTTTTATCAAATGGGAAGAGTAATACCGAACGGAGGGAATAGTAAATAAAGCCCAGTTGTAGAAAACATACTTTGAAAACAATCAATTGCTTCTCGTTTTACAACATTTGGCACTAAAAACTTGAATAATTTGTGCTTAAGTAGTGTGTTTCAATAGCAATTGTAATGCATGGGTAACCACAATTGTTGAGGGTCAAAAAATTCTGTTGAACCTGAAAATCTCTTTCTGTATTAGCCTCGCCACAAAACTTAATCAATACATTAGCATTTCATAACTTGTGTGGGAGTGAACCAAAAAGTGAAAAAAATTACATCAAGGAGAGCATTATGTCACAAGTTAACAAACACTTTCTTCTAAAGATACTTGTCTTTACAATAGCAGATGATCTAAGACTTTGACCTTGAAGAAAAGATAAAGTGCTAGCTCATGGAAGATGTCACGATGGTGGGCGAGCTTTTGTGTGATGGAGGCAGCAGGGGCGATGCCAGCAACGCACCGCCCCATGGCCTTATTAGCATCCCGAAGCTTCTCCGGCAGCAACTTGATCTCCATCTCCATTGACTTTCACTGCATTGCAGACTCCGCCGGCAACCTCGAATTCGAGGAACCTGCAACGAGTATCTTGCAACAACAACACAACAATAAGGCAAAGGAGAAGCTACCCATTTGAGAATGGATTTTGGCATTGTCAAAGGGAGGATTCCGGTGAGACTCACCGCCTTCAAGCTTGGCATAGGTGGAAAGCCAGACCTCCATCTCACTCTCCAGACGTCGGTCCTCCTTCTTGGAAACTACCCGATGCACCCAAGTCGCTCTCCTAAACAATCCATACACCCTGACACAATCCATACACCCTGACATTATGTTTTTTTAACAACGAGAAGGAGCAGGGAAACCGAACTCTTAGATCACAAAATCCCACGGCCAATCCCCTAAAGTGAATACAAGACTCACCCATCATATGCATCGGGTTAATCAATATATAATCCCTGGTGGGTGGCCAACTGCATGGGGTTCGAACTTAGGACCCCCGCTTTTCAGGAAGCGTGTCCTGTCCATTACACAACACCCTACCAACCATCCAACATGTAATACAATGAACGTTTTAAAGCCCTTTCAATTTATGATTGGGCGACTAAGTTTCAGTCAATTGCTTCTTATTTTATAGCATTTGGACAATAAAAAGTTGTATATATTCTGCAAGGAAGTGCGTGTTCAAAAGTTTTGTGGACCTAGAAGGCTCTTTTTCCATATTAGCCTCATCACAAGACTTAATCAAGACATTAACATATCATAACTGCTGTGGATCAAAAATTGAGCAAAGATACAAGGAGAGCATTATGTCACAAGTTAACAAACACATTCTTCTGATGATACTTATCTTTACAATAGCTGATGCTCTAAGACTTTGAATTGCCTTTGAAGGTAAAGCAATTGAACAAAGACTTGTGTGCCCATTCAGGAAAAGTTATATATTTGTTTAGTTGTGAGTTTTTCTTTTTCTTCTTCTTCTTCTTCTTCTTCTTCTTCATTTTTTCGTTGTTTCGCTCAATCAAACTATGTGAGTTTCCCAGCAAAGTTTTCACCGACTCAATCTTCTCTGAATTTCTTTCATCCTATGAAGGAGCAATGGTTTTCTGCTTACGTATTCCATGAATAATCCTAATAGTCTCGAGCTTTGGTAACAATGTAAAAATATTGCTCCAAAAACTTGAAAACTTCTTCACCAATTACTTGCCAACAGAGCTCCTGTAGGACAATTCTGCATTGAATAATTAGACCAATGCAATTAATTTTTTTAAAAGATGCTATTCAATTATTGTTTTGTCTACATACTTCCATTATGAGTGTTAGACTTGGAAGACGAGGAGAAGAGGATAAAATGCATTCAATTCTACTTATGAGGTTTTTGTTGGCACTCCATGATATCTTCAATTGCAAACATGTCCGGTCCATGGCTTGAGAAGTTAGAAAGATCGATAGAATATCATGAAAATTGAACTGTTGGAAAGATCCATATTTATTTATTTTGTAATTGGAACATTTTCCTATACTTCATACTTTTCTCATACTCTTAATATTTCACCATATTCTTTGGTACTTTCTCCCTAGTCGTACTATTGTCGTACCCATACTTGGTCACTTCTCACCGACTCAACTCCATACAAAGATGAATAAGAATTGGCCATCTGATTGTTGGCCTGGGAAATTTTGTGCAGGACCATGTCCGCGCTACGAATCAGACATTTTGTTCATGATCAATATACTTGATCTTGTTGGAAAATAAGTAAATGAGAAAATTGTCTCATTATATTTTAGGAATGGTCACACCCAGTACACCATTGACACCTTGTAGGAGTAGAGGTGGCAATGGGTCGGACCTGGGCCGGACCAGGTCCATTGGGTATGGGCTGGGCCGGGCCTGAGCCGGCCCATTGACACCTTGTAGGTGTAGAGGTGGCAATGGGTCGGACCTGGGCCGGACCAGGCCCATTGGGTATGGGCTGGCCCGGCCTATTGGCTGAGACGCAGGCCTGGCCCAAGGCCCATTGCCACCTCTACTTCTAATAGCTCTCTGTTTTGAGCCATTGGATGTTCATCCAACGGTCGTCAATGACTTCCAATAGCTATTTTTTTAGATATCGTTGGATGATCATCCAACAACCACCAACGACTTCTAACTGCTCTTTTTTATGAGCGGTTGGATGATCGTCCAACGGTGATTTTTTTGTACTGATTTCTTTTTAAAATATGGAGTTGGGCCACATTTGGGCTATGGACCAAGCCGGGCCTAGCCATCTCCGGGCCCAAGGCTGAGCCCGTGGGCCTAAAATTGAGGTCTGGCCCTAACCCACCTTCCCTATGGGCCGGACCGGCCCACTGGATGGCAAATAAATATGGATCATACTTCGTGTCCCCCCTACATAGAGGTGGCAATGGCCTGGGACTCCAAGTAAGATGACACCAGAAAATTATCACATTGTCCAAATGCTAAGTACCATCTCAACATTACCTACCTCCTTACCTGCTAAAACACATCTTCGCCTTCAAATCAGTCCTCAGCATAGGTTTTCCAAAAAATAGTGCCCCATTTATTTATACACAATTGTTGGCACTCCTCTTAGCTCCGAGAAAAATAACATTGGTGAGACAGAGATGCTTCCATTGTAATTACATCAACACACAGAGGCCTACAGGCCAACCACGTTTATAGGTAACAACTTTGTATAAATCATCTCAGTTTGTCAGAGTTCTGAGATATCAACATCAACCCTTGGAAGCATTTGGAGCATGGTGATGTAGATTGTAGGGGACAATGGTGAAGCATGTGGCCTCTCAAAGAAGATGTCTTCTGTAATGGTGGACTAGAAGCCAAAGTAACTTGAGCTCGCACCATAATGGCCACATATATCGACTTAAGTGTCTAAAAAGCCATGTTTGCTGCCTGGATGTAAAGCATAGTACTGGATAATATCATGTCTGCCACGCCCTACTGAAGAATTGTGTATTCTTGACAAATTAAACACCTCCTGATTACTTGATACATTGTTCAGGTGTTCTAAAAATTTTAGGTAAGCTATTTGGGAGGCTTTGTGTTCAAATGAAGAAAGGCGGCAAAATAAATGATAAGTAGAAGATTGAAAAAAATTAGGTATGGGCAAGTGCCATGATTTTACGTTGTTATAGAATCGACTCTACATTAGTGTCTAAATATCATAAAACACAAATGTAACAGTCATGTAGCTGCCTATTATAAATATATTCCAATATTCTTCAAGAATATAAAGAGGTAATCTTTAGCCTGAATAGAATATGAACGTTTCATTTCTTCGAACAAATCCAATCGAAAGTTTCAATGGTTAATGCAGGTGATTAGGTAATTTTTTGGTGGGTGCAGTAGGCCCTCTGAATTGCTTGAAGTTTGAACAGACACTCTCCTTTATCAATCCTAAGGGTACGTTTGGGTAAAGAAGCGGCTTCTTCTAAAGCTGCTTTCCCTTCCATTAAATGTCGCATCACGCTGCAAGAGAATCACTTTTCCTAACCCTCTTCAAGAGGAGGTCCTCCGGAAGAGTGGCTTCTAAAGAAGCATTTACATTTCCAAATGCACCTTAAGTACTATATATACGGTTTATATTGTTGATGAAGTTATCATTTTTATAAAGTAGAAGTTACAAAAAATGATGGACAAGATGGTGGTGACCATGCTCCTATCCCACTTGTAGTTTGTTGGATTGTGCATGTATTGGAGTCAGTTTTAGAAAGATTGATGTACTTTTTAAAGGTTTGTTCATCAAACTAAAGTATTAGAGAATAAATATAGTATACTAGGAATCCAATCGTCATATAACTAGCTACTTTCTTGGAAAAGCTAGGCTACAAGTGGCTCCCTTAACAATCTTAAGGAATTATTTATGGCTTCGACTAATTGTTAGATCGGTGGAAGTTCTAACAATGGGAATCCAAGCTTGCAAAGAAGAAGAAAAAGAAAATGTAGAAGAAGAATTCCCTAAGGCTCGAGTCGCAAAGCTCTCCTTAAAAAATTATTAGGATGATGCAAGCCTTGTGAAGGGAGCTCCTAGCAATGGAAGTCTATTCCAAAGTTCACTCCTTGAAGCAATTTAGTGGTTGTTGGCATAAGACTCAAGAAATAGCATGAAATGTATTGAATAACACCACAAAATATAGAGAAGAGGATTAGAAAACCATAGCCCACGATCTGGCTTTGATTCTCAATGATATGGGCAATCTCAAGGAGTCAAAAATATGGTCGCTTTAGAGCCGTTGTAGGAATTGAAACCAAAAGCCGATCGATTGGCCCATCAGTCCGCCAATCGATCGACCTCTGCTACATGTTTTTGTTAGTAGACTTTCCCAATCGATCGCTCTACTAAGAGCGGTCTAAGATTTTGTAAAACCGTTTGAAAACCCCATGACTAATTCTATCTGCTGGTCGATTGGTCCTTTGCATTTATGGTAAATCCCAACAACAGTTGTGGCTCCTACATTGTTCATTTCAGTCTATGCTGTTATTAATGTAAAAGTGGGGCTTCTGCCAATGTAGTAGGCCCGGGCCTAAATACCTCTTTTTAATGTGCTCTAAATGCGACTCGAGCCCATGACTCTCTCCTTAGAGGGGAAAATTATTGGCTACGCGCCGCGCAGGGGGGGGAACAGTGTGCTCATCACCAATGGGTGATGGCCCATCACCCATTGGTGATGAGCACACTGTTCTTATGCGCGGTGCGCAGTTAATAACTTCTCAGAGGTGGTTATTTACTCCCACTACGCCACTGCCAAAGATTGAGTACTTGAATATGCTTAAATGAAAGAATCACAAGTCCTGAAATCAGCGGCCACCTACCTCCTACCTACTAAAGCATGGACATCTTTTCCCTCAAATCAGTCCTCACACTAAGGGGCCATTTGGGGCATGATTATAAGTAAATATCTACAGTAGATTTTTCACATCCACTGTAGCATCTATGTTTTTATTATAGCAAAATTTTTAATCACGCCCCAAATGGCAGCTATATCTTAGATGTCTCTACTCTCTGGTGAAAAATGTTTTAATGACCCATTTTCAATCCCAGATTAAAGGACCTGGGTCAGGCTAGATGGACTTGACATCACAATATCACCAAATTGTCCAAATGCTAAGTATTGACTCGACATTACCTACCTCCTACCTGCTAAAGCATGTACATCATTTCCCTCAAATCAGTCCTCAGACTAAGGTTTCCAACCATGAATGTTAGGTAATGCCTTAACTATTTCTCTACACGCATTCTTGGAACTCATCTTAGCTCGCATAAAATAACATTGGTGGGACACAGATGCTTCCTTTGTAATTCATAATCATCATACACATTATCCTAGCTATCAAGGTCAGCAGCATGGATTGTACTCCCTCCCTTCTAAAATACTGTGTATATTTAAAAATATTCATTGTTCTAAAATACTGTGTACATTTTGCCAAATCGCGTGACTTCCTCTTTTCAAAATTGGAGGAGACTTGGAAGGATTGACTTGAACTCGGTTAGTGAACAAGCATACGAGTAGGACGGGATATCAGGGAGGAGTTATATGACTTCCTTGTGGGCTTCATAGTCTACTAAAAATGAGAATTTTTTCAAATGTATACAGTATTTTGGAACAGAGAAAGTATATCGCATTTGACTCTTATCAGAATAAAATGGTACAAATTTCATGTAAAAAAATATATTCACAAGTTTTTACGTCGGATGCCCTTCCTAACATTACTCTCTGAAGATAGGACAATGATAAGAAGATTCAACGTCATCATACACATTTCCAAATATGTGGTTTGGCTTCATGATATGATGGTTGCACATAAAATATTAATTTAACCATCTTCCATAACAAAATTAGTAATAATGAAAACCAATCTGCTTTAACATGGGAGCATGGCACCTTCAAATTAAAAACGGCAAGCCTACAGGCCAACCACATATAGGAAACAACTTTGTATCAAGCATCTCAGTTTGTCTGAGTCATGTGATATTAACAGAACCATACGATTCATTCTCTTGTAAGCATTTGGAGGATGGTGATGTAGATTGTAGGGGACAATTAATGGTGAAGCAAGTGGTCTCTCAAAGAGGATGCCTTGTGTAATGGCGGACTAGAAGCCAAAGCAACTTGAGCTTGCACCATCATAACCACATGTTTCCACTTCTAAAGAGCCAAGTTTGCTGCCTGCATGTGATGCATACATTATAATATCATGTCTGCCACGCCCTTTTGAAGAATTGTGTATTTATGAGAAATTAAACCCCTTCTGACTATGCTTGATACATTGTTCAAGTGTTATAAAAATTTAGGTAAGCTGTTACAATATGGGAGGTTTTGCGATCAAGCACAAAAAACATAAAGTAATAAATAGAAGATGGACTAGTAAATGTCCTGATTTTACATTATTATGGAATTGACTCTACATTATTGTCTACAATATCATAAAACACAACATAAATTTTTAAAAAATATATCTGAAACGTGGCTACCTGATTCTAACTTTTTTTCCATAGAATGAAAAGAGTAACTTGTAGCTGGAATTGAAAAGTTTCATCATTTCAAAGTTCAAACAAAGGCGATGGGAAATTCTACATAGCGTCACTATCTACCCACAAAATGGTTAATGCAGGTAGTACATGTAATCGTTAGTGGGTGGTAGGCCCTCTGAGATGCTCCAATATGTGGTGAGACATAATATAGGAAAAGCTGAGAGTTTACTTTGAAAAATGCATAACATAAGACATTGATTAATTGTTTGAGAATGAACGCCAACCTAAGCCTTCAGCAGATGGGGTGAACTTATAACAGTTGGCATTTGGTCTCTGTACTTCAATATAAATATGGTAAGCCAATTGTTTAGTTATGTAAGATGGCAAATTGGCAATGTGACATTTCTCATCTGATCCAGCCCTCCTTTTTTTGTTTTGCTAAACCATCTGATCCGGCCTTGGCACATCGTTGGAGCTTATAAAAGTCCTACCCAGCATTGGTGTAAAATTAATAGGGGCCATTTGGGGCATGAAAAATCAGCACCATCCAATTGAAAAAAATCTACTTGTTTAGGATTTTTGGGATAATTCACTAACCCGTCCTAAAAATCCACTAACCATGTATATTTTTGGGAGTGGATGAAACTGATTTTTTATGCCCCAAATGGCCCTTTAGTAAAAAGCCAGTGTATTTTTTCCATAAAATGTAAGTATGGGTGAGCTTTATAACATGCATCCATAACCAATTGAACCCCGTTTATATGAGCCTAGGCTCCAACGCATCTCCGTTAGCCGACACGACCTTGGCCGTCATATTTAAACCGTACAACAGGCTTCAATACAGGGCAGGCATGTTGGAATCACTATCCGCCATTACATTTCAATCCGATGGTTCAGATTCTCTCGACCGTGTATGCGCATATTAACTTTTTCCTAAGTAGAACTCCCTCCGTTCATGGAAGATTTTGAAGAGTTTTAATAACACTAACCACATCTTTCAAATCATCCTAATTCTGGAGTATAATTTTTTGTCCCTACAATAACAAAATAGCATTTCAAAAAAAAAAAAATAGAGAGCTTAGCCGGACCCGATAAATCGTGAGGTCCGAGTCCGGACCCTATTACATGGACGTGTCTGCCACGTTTCACATGCGTGAAGCTCACCGTAAGGGAGCCTTGAATGAGTAGCCTCCACGTTGAGAATCGGCCCTTTACTTCAGAGAATACTCTCTCAGACTCCTGTGGGCCTCACAAATATCGACCCCGTGGGACCCACCATTATTAATGGACGCCACCTACTCCTGGTGGCGCTCATGGGCCCGGCCACCGCTCCAAACACCGACACCAATAACTCTCCTGCCTTCTCATTTTTCACAAATACAATACGAAATGTCCAAAAATTAAATAAAAATCAGATCTTTCATTATTTGTTACAATCTATTTTATACATTTTTTCTTTTCATTTATAAAATTAAATTAATTTGTTACAATTTCCACTCTCGAAAAACAGCTCATTTGATTTCCTCTCTATTTTCTCATGACTACTAGAAAGAGAAGTAGAGTAATTTATTTGTTAATACATGAAGAAAACCAGCCAGCATTAATTTGCTTTTTTTTTCCAAATATTAAACAACACAAAAGGAATAAGATTTTTATTCTTTCATTATTTGTTACAATTCCATCTCTACAAAAATAGCTAATTTATTTACCTTTTATTTTTCCCATGACCACCAAAAAGAGATATAGAGAAATCTTTTTTTTTGTTACAAGAGAAATCCATGAAAAGAACCAGCCGGCATTAATTTGCTTTCCCTTTTCCTGCATTTATTCCATCACTCACCCATAAACAAGTAGCAAGCACAATCGAATTGTGAATCAAATAAAGAGATTTTTTTAAGAAGTCAAATAAATGAGAATTTAGTCTTGATAAAATAAGAATCTCCTAAATTTCTTTGTATTTGATATCCAAGAAAATCCACCCTAACCAACAAAAAACAAGAAATATTCCGCATATTCCCCAAAAGAAAAGAAACTAAAATTCTACTTTACATGAAACTCAATCCATCTTCTTGATCAAGTTTTTTATCTTGTTCTTGTTGTCATCGTCGTCGTCGTCGCCGCCGTGCGCCAGCCATCATACACCGCCAAAGCAGCCGACGTGAAGGAGGTGGTGGTGGGGGTGGCTATGGTGGTGGAACCCGGCGGTCTCGCGGTCGATGAGGCCCTTGACATGGCGGAACTCAGCGATACGACACGGGATAGTCACCGCGCCCTCGTGCTCGAACCCGTACTCGTCTTCGGCCTCCTTGAGGAGCTGCATGAACAGGGGATGGTTTAGATAATCCACCGGAACGACCACCCTTTGCCGCTCCTCCTCTGCGCCAACCACTATCGCCACCTGCCCCTTCCTCACCGCCGCCGCCGACCCGCTGCCGTCCTTCCTACCATGCCCGTGGTGGTGAAGCAACTGCGGAAGGTGCAGGTGGAAGCTTCCCCCCATATTCATCAAAAAAAAAACTTCAAAAAACAAGAAACAGATGATCAGGGATGGGATAAGAAAGGAGGAGGAGATGGGGTATGCTACAAGGAGGAGAAGGCGAGGGGGTCTCGGCCGGAGATGGCGAGCTTGAAGAGGGCGAAGGAGGTGTTGGAGAGGGTTTCAGGGACGTTGGACATGGTGGGTGGCTGAAGAACAATGCATGCAGTGGGATGGGAAGTATTTGAAGGTATTAATTAGGGTTTGGGGGTATGCTGAGGAGAGTTTGCTTGCTGCGCTAGAGCCTAGAGGGGGATGGAATTTATTTGCAAAAGCCCTACACTTTGGTGATTCTATTGATTGTGAGACTGTGATTTGATTTGATTCGATTTTGGAGGAGGGGCAGGGTTATGAACTAATTGCATGAGAATGCCCTTAGGGTATGGAAATTGTTGACTGGGGTGCTTGGTTGATGGGTACCATTCATGTAAAATAATAAAATTACCATATTTTTAGGAAATTAATATATTAATAGAATATAATAAAACCATAAATTCCATTCCGTATGAAATCCATTCAGTTTAGTATTCTAACGAGGACACATATTTTTGGATAGAGGGATATGCCCTCGGATCTTAATCTGACCGCTCAGATTGTCCCCACTTATGCGGAAGAACGTGAGCCCGGGCTCATGTAAAGGATTTTTCTTTTTATTCACATATCATGGTAAGTGAAAGAAACTAGAATAGGCCATTTCAGCACTCTTACGTTAAGAACAGAAAAATATGATTTGTCTAGGTCCTGCACCCATAAAAAGAAAAGGTGCTGATGCCGGAAGACAAGGTGGGGGCTATGGGGACATGAAATGGCTTTTTTTATTATCTTATTGGACCTTATCCTTGGGTTATACGATTATCTCAGTGGACTTGAAATGACTAAAAAATTCAAACCAATTATATGAGCTTCCTACTCAAAATATTGAAGGATTAATATATGGACTTACATTTAAAAGTTAGATGGACCTACCTCTAACAACGGCTCTTAGAGCCACAAATGGAAATACTTATGGTTCCACCATCAAAGTCAACTAGGACAATAAAATGGAGAAGGTGCATATGGCAAAACAAGGCCGTAAACAATTCTAAAACTGAAAATTAAAAATGTGCAAGACTCAAGGATGGTCAATGTGGGCTCAATATGTCATAATAAAGAATTGCTCAATTATTAAGAATTGCTAGTGATTAAGAATTGCTCAATTATTTGCCATAATAAAATCATGTTATTAAGAATGCTTCAGGTGAAAGAAATTGTCAGTGACAAATATGTAAACATATGTAATCGATAGATGTGGAAGAAGTCCATGGTTGAATCCCATTGGCATGTAGAGTATGAGAATGCATGATCTTTACCAATAAAAATATATATATAACTGCATTTGAGAAGCAAATCGTTATACAATTTTCAAATCAAAAGTTATACTGATCCTTCCATCCAGATTTATAATTGCTCTATCTATAAAAT
Source organism: Houttuynia cordata (assembly GCA_039654745.1). NCBI lineage: Eukaryota > Viridiplantae > Streptophyta > Magnoliopsida > Piperales > Saururaceae > Houttuynia > Houttuynia cordata. Next base: position 5,676,317 of record CM077511.1, read on the forward strand.
TAATATTTTTTATTGGATGGCAGGAACCCTAATGGAAAAGAAGAGGTTTGAAAGTCCTTTAAATTGACCATATGAAAACCCCCTGAGTTTAATGGCGAATTCGGCTGGGTCAGACTTACCAATCCAAGTGGAAGTGGGTGGAACAGGTAGGGCGGGGAAATCAAGCCGGCCGAGTGCACACGTGTGAAAATATGGTGGACGCGTGTGAGAGACAGAGCCATAGCTGTCAAGCGACGCTGACCGGCAGAGTGCGCGTCGCGATCAAAAGCATAGCCGCGCGGCGAGCGGCCAACGAAGTAGCAACCACGTGCCTCATGGGACCCACGAATGTGACGTCAGCGGATATTTTAGGTCCTTGGTTGTAATTTGTGATTTCCTGAGGACGTGGACTGGATCATAGTAGGAGCGGGTGTGGGCCCACACCGCGGGGTGTGGAATGCCGAAATTATCCTCGCTAGTCGCTGGGATTGAGAATTGGCTGACGTTGCGCCGAACGATCCGGAATGGGAACGCTGTTTGCGGATCCTGATGCAGAAAGGTCCGACTCCGGTTAAGGATCCGGATATGTTTGGCAACTGTATTTTCTCAAAAAAATTTATTTGGTCAATAAAATTTTTATGAAAAAGCAGGGCTGCTTCTTTGATTGAAAAGGTTACTGCAAACATATTTTGTTTATATATACAACAAACATATTTTATTTTATGATTATCGTGAACGCGTATATAAAAGAAAAGTGTGTGAGTCTCATAGATTTTGAATATGGCAGGTCTATCCAAGTAGATGAATTCCACTTTGGAATGGGTTTTTAAGAGACTAGATAATTTTCATCGTTTTGATGTTGAATGAAGTAGGCAACCAACATACAAACATAATGTAGGGTTGGAGTGATCCAGTATGAATTCCACTTTGGAATGAGTTTTTAAGAGACTGGGGAATTTCCATTGTTTTGATGTTGAATGAAGTAGGCAACCAACATGCGAACATAATGTAGAGTTGGAATGATCCTATATTCTTGTCTTATCCACACCAAACCCATCGCAAGATATGCTACTTAAATACCAAAAAGGATATAAAAGATTGATATGAATCGTGTCTCACGTGTCACAAGCTGTCTAATTAATATCCAACGAGGTGTGTCAATTAGGCTGTGAGGTATTTAATCCCGTATGCCCGCTTGTTTGACTACAGTCTACCCGATCTAAATCCAACGGCCCGCTACACTTCATTGCATTGGTCAACATGGCATAGATACAAACAGGACAAAAAAATGCTACATAATATCTGAATATCTTGTTTTAGTAGCCACTAAGCTGTCCCTAGGATGTAAACCCCTCACTAGGGTCTGAACAAGATCCGGACATATCCGATAAGTCGAGATATAATCCGGTCAAATAGGGTACGAGAGAATATCACGTCATCCGTGATGTCATCCCAGCTAGAATGGAGTAACGAACAGGCAACACGGGGGTAATAACGTAAAAGCATAAGGGTCTCACTCCTCTTCGCTAACCGTTGATGACTTTGATGAGATAGCTTAAATGCACACGCCATGTATTGTAAAGCAAGGCCCCCATTTTGCTAAAATCTTATAAGCCTCCCTATATTTGTCAATAATAGCATATTTACCATAAGGTTCTGGTCTAATTGCTATGGATATGAATTCTGAGGGAAGGTGCTCAAGGGCCAATGTGAACTTCTATTTGCAGTATTATTTTCAAGGGAAAAGTTTACCCACAATTGCATGAGCTGTGTCACCTTCAGCCATCGGACTTTGATCTGCACCTAAGGGTAGGTCGTGATTGACACTTACCTACTTAATTTGACACTGGCCATTGGATCAAAATCTGACGATTTAATGTGATTCGACTCATGAGGCTACATGTCTCATGTAAAATATTGCTCATTGCACATTTGCATGAGCTGAGTCACCTTGAGCCATCGGACCTTATCTGATGGCACCTAGGGGCAGGTGGTGATTGACACTTACTTACCTAATTTGACACTTGCCATTGGATCAAAATTTGACGACTTAAGGTGATTCGACTCATGAGGCTACGTGTCTCATGTAAACATACCCCAGCTTTAGCCAGCCCACCCACCACATACACGAGAAGTTATCCAGTAGAACAATTCATGGGACACATGATAAAGAGGTTCATTGGATGTTTAACATGTTTTAATGCATGCTAGATGTCATGTTCCGTAATGTCCAGCCATTCGACCACAAGTGTGTGCCAAAAATTGAATACACCTCTTGGCATGCAACATGGTACAACCATTCAACTGGATAATTTCACCATCCAAACACGGTTGATTGTCCACCGTTTATGTCTAAGTGGTGAATGGGCTGGCGAAAACCAGGAGTGGCAGACTACTCATCCTTTTACATATTGAACCTTCTCAAATCATCTGAATAATTTAATTTTGTAGATCTATTAATAGATGATGAAAATGATAATACGATTGTGATCTCCACGTATATGCTAGAACTTAATTTTGGGTCATACTCACGGAAGATCTTTAATTTGGTCCTCCTAGCTGGTGGCTGCCGAGATATCCTCAATTAGGTGGGATCCACCGACGATGGAAATTGACGGTGCACACGCAAGTGCATGTGTAACGTGCACTAGGAATCAGACAACGAGAGAGTGTAAATATAGCAACAAGGTAGAGGGTACATTAGCATTTAGCTATGTAGTTGTCGTACAATCAATTTTATATTTTTTAGAAATATTATAAAAGACAATTTTACCAATTAGGTAGCTACATTTTTTTTGATACACTTGTTTTTTTATACACAATTAGGACTTGATTCCTAAATATCAGAAATCTACGTGATGACGAATCCGCTCATAATATTTTCCCACACTCGGAGGGAAGGAGATGAGAAGTAACCATGCCTCCTCGCCAAATGACATTGACAATCCTCATTTACAATCCGAAGCCAAAGTTGAATGTTCATCATGTCTTAATATTATTACATTTCATGACAATGAAAAATATTTGAAGCAAAGTGCATTGAATGGAGCATTCAGGGGCGTAGCTTTTTTGTGGAAATTATAAGCCAATCCCTTGCCACCAAAGTGGGTTAAGATCGTTGAATGTTTGCGTGCTACGGATTTAATCAATAATAAGCAACAGCAAAAGTAGATTAATCCATGAATGTAGCACTTTGTTCTTTATTATGTTTTCTTGTGCATTGAACACTCGGTGTATTTTTTTAACATGATCACGGCATAATCAGGTGCCTTCTCTGACTGATAAATAAAAGTCTAAAAGGTGGAAAATGATACAACTCACCCCAAAAAAAAAGGATTTGCTTTGCTTTTGCTCGGCCAGCTCATAAAGTGAAGGCACTTTGCATCCATTTTAGAATATTTTCAATAAAATTGGTGAAGTTGAAGGACCAAACAGCATTTCTTCCTTAAAGTATATGGAAATCGTATGTAATTCCATTGATGTGGGAGAGAAGATTTCTCCATAGCCCATCATTAGACACCCCCACCACCCAACGGTGCTTTCTTCCTTTTCACATTCTCACAGCTTCTTTTTCCTTTTTTTTTTGCAGTCACATTCTTATGTCTTCACTTTCATCAACATACATGAATTCGTCTTGCAATTATATTTTCACTCTCTTAATGTCTACAGAACCCATATACTCATTAGCGCATTCACTTTAAGCATTGCATTGAACAAGTCGAATGATATATGATGTTTCCAAAATTAGCCAATATTTGTTTATCCAATATTTGTTTGTGGTAGCATGAATTGGTACTTTTGACAGATGAAAGGAAAATGATTTTTATGAAAAAATAAACATAGTCCCCTGCAATTGTTTACATTAGGATTTTTGTGGGCCCTATGGAGGTCCCATAAGATGGATCCCAAAGGGTTTGAAAGAGAGCCTTCGGATCGTAAATTAGTTGACGGTCCACCTTTCGATAATGACAAAAATTTGATGAACTATGAATGCTAAAAGAAGGGGCCTACACGCCTTCAGATATGATCCCTATTTGTGAATTAGGAAGAACTGTCATCCTATAAACATATGAGTTTGTTTTATCGGTACTAGCGTATTTTCTCATAGACATACTAGTGTATTTGCTCATGAAGATGATTATTGAAGAATAAAATTTAATGTCAAATAAAAATGTTCACATGCTTCATGAATCCTGATAACTTAAATTCTCTCAAGGACCCTTTTTGTGTGGTGAAGGCATGACCATTGGAGATAATATGCAGATAACAAGATAAGGCAAAAACTAGGGTATGGTTGAGATAGCATCCGATGGCTGGTGGTGATTTGTTTTTGTTGAGAATGATTGGTTCCAATACTTGACCCATTTGTGGCTGATGGTTGACAAAAAATCACTGAATAAAACAAAAGTGATAGCATTTCTCTCACCATCAAATGGATTATTGATGGTTGTCAAATTCCTCATTAAATTGGGCCATGTTAAAGTCAAGAAGTGGACGTAGAATCAGACAGGAGGGCATGCAGCTGCAACCTAATCTGGTTGAATCTCTTGTTTCAATGGTTAAAACTAGCGGGCTGAGCTTCAGCTTCAGCTAGACTCCGCTTTCCAACTTGTGGACCTTTCTTGCTCATGGTGCTGGTCCTGCTGGAGACCTACAGCTCTGCTTGAGCTCAAAAGAGTGGTTATTTGATGCCACAAGACTTGACCTCTATATATGCTCTCTTTACTTGTCTGCCAATAGTGAAAGACTTACGTTCCTAGTTGCTCGCTTGAGTGAGATTACACGGCAATGCCACATGGGTGGATCCCCCACAAAAGGTTCGCATGGCCATCCATTAGTCACTGGAGCCACACTGCTAGATGTGCATTCCCATGCAAATTAGCTTGATTACCGGTGCCTAAGTGTCTTTCAAACTCATAGCTCATCAAAATTGTTGGCTTGTGCTAGCTAACCATGTCAGTCAACCTCTTTTAGTCCAAATTCAAGAAAATATTGTGAACAAACATCAGGGGCAACATTTGAAAAAGATTGTGTTTATTACTAGGTAAATGTGCATCTTCAGTTATACATTGACATGTTACGTGTCCAAAAGGGTATTACTTAGGACACCTTGCTTGTAGAGGAGGCTCTACTACTTCCGTCCCAAATTAATAATGACACTTGAAAAAATGTGTCCCATATTGTTTATCTAATCTCATGCTATCCTCCTTATAGCAATTAGTGGATGGATCGAAAATTTTTTCCCCCTCGAAACCACCTTAGCAGGGTACCGAATGAAGTAAAAAGCCAGATTGCAAGGCGTCCTTAAATTTTGAATTATTATACGTGGATTAACTTAATTATTATAACGCTAGAAAATCTAATTCCTTGGTGCTTTACCATTCTCTACATGCATGCTATGATGCCTCCCTAACCACTGGCAATTTCTCTACTTTTTGATGCACAAGAAGTACAAAAGTGGCCAACGTACAATTCGTCTCCTTTACATAAAGATGCGGTTCACAACTTTCCAATGTTGGCCAACATCAACATTTTCTTAGTGTGAGGTCGTGGGGTCTTCATCAAATGATAATACTCAAGGAAAGTTGAGTATATATGTGCAAATCAACCAAAGTGAGAATTTGCTTTGCTTTTTGACCAAAGAAAGGCCACCAAAAATTATGACACAATTCAGGATCCCCTGGCTAGAATAGAATTTATAAATAACTACTACATTCCCATAGTTGTATAGAACATGTAAGTACGACTCGTTTCAATTAAAATGGGGGCCTATGTTTCTCAACAACCCATGATATGGAGCCCCCCACCACGCACAATGTTCGCTCTTTACACCTTTAGTTACAATGCAAAAGGCAAAACAATAAAAGAGAAAGCGAGAAAATTGTACACCAAAAACCACTTATATATCATCTCATAATCGAACCCTCACTCGATCCAATGGCCATTGCCACCGCCTTTCCATCTGAAATGTATTCCGATTTACTCAGTGTGTTAATTGAGTAGGCCTGGGTCATTTCTTTTGCTCCTCGTTGGGTCCTAACGATTTTGCCCCCTTCGCCATACTCGCTGTCGGCGAGTATGGCGAAGGGGGTCTTGGGGCCGAGGGACTTTGGCAAGGCCCATGGGGATAAATAGTTAGGGAGTGTGTGTGTGGTGTATGGGGCGGTTGTAGCAAAAAAAAAGGTCCTTGTTAGGCACCATATATATTTTGTTATAGTGCAAGGCCAAAAACATAGAGGCTCGAATAAACTTGTCAAACGAACATGGGTGCTGACTAGGGTGGTGCCAAGGGAACGAGTCGGCACGACTAGGTTCTATCGTTGGCCCAAGTTTGAATTAGCTGCTCTTGGAGCTCAAATTTGGCCTCGTCAAGTCGTGCTCCGACATCTAACTCACCCCTTAGGTTCTTGAATTTTTAATATGGTAAACATGATCTGTACAACTACAAAAATTACGAGTTTATCCGTAATAGATTATTTTGTAGTAAGAAATTTTTATATATTCGTTCTAATTTTTTAGGAACTGCAAAAAATGAAACATTGTTGTTGATGCGTGCTATTTTTCACAACTAACAGTGGATGAGTCGTTCAAAGCCCAAGACCAATTTCATTCATTTGAGAAAACTTTTTATTCCTTGCATTGTAATGCCTTAATGATTCTTATGTTAATTAGCAAGGCAGAAGTACTTAATTAGAAGCAAATTACCAATCTAGAAGGTCAAGTAAGGTGATAATGATGAGTGATTTTTCCAAGTTTTGGTTGCTTGGTTGATGTTATGGGCAAAAGTCCCTTGAATTAACAAATGGACTGATCTTTGGCGGGGGATTCGAAGCCCATAATTTAAAAGGCATTTTTGCACTGGGCCAAAGTAACGAAGGCCAACGTTACCAAGCTATTGTCAGCATCCCGAGTCACATTAGATAATCAAGACAAAGCATCAAGGAAAAATAGATATTCAAGACGAGAGGGCTCGTATTAGGCAATAAGTTCAGACTCAAAATATTGCAAAAAAATTTATCGTCAATTTTCCTTTGAACATCATTTCACAATGAGGTCTAGTTAACATATTGAGTATTCTGTAATGGACATTAAACTGGTGGAACCTTAACCCATATTCCATAGACGATGGGCTGAGACCACTGTTCTCTGTCATCTGAATACTCCCCCAATCGCACCGGGTTTAATTTTATAAAATGAACTTAAATAGTACATTAATTTATTTGAAAAAACAAATTGGACTATTAAAGTGAGACAGAGGGAGCATAAACGAAATTGCTAGCCTAGGAAACGATGCACACATAGAGGCCGGCATCAGGTCATGAGGCCGGCAGCATATCTGTAAATAAATATAGATCAATATATACTTTTTCTTAATAATTGACACCGTTTATGTATGCTTGGCGTTAGCTGGGCCTTTTGGGAGACAATTTCAATGCACATTTTAACTATGTTCGTTTGATTATACTCAAACAACAATTACATTATGAGATACATGCATGAAGAAAAACATAAAAAAATTTAGGTAATAAGGGTAATTATACTCGAGCCAAGTCACCAACAAGGTGCAGCACACTTGAGGGGCATTTCATATCAACAAAAGCAATGCCAACACTGTAGCATGCCCCCTTCCTTGAACTGATACAAGTTTTGACAGACACAAATCTATAAGCAAACTTGTAAAGATAACGCTTTTGGTGCTGATGATGGACATAAATAGTCATAAAGCCAACTGCTACATTTAGTAACAATTTCTTTTGAAGCATGACAAGTTGTTCTTTTGGTTCCTAATCCATCCAACTCCCGGCAATGGGGTTGTGAGTTGTTTGCAGTTCAACTGTACCGCCTACTGGCTCCACCAAAGTTTACCTTGCTTCATCATGCCTTGAAAAATAATTAAATTTTCTTATCTCAATAGAGCAAGCACTGAACCAACTGTGCTATAATCGAACATTTATGTCAGTTAAGAAGCTTCTTATTGATATCTGATGGTCCCATATTGTTGGAACTGTTCAATATAACTTTTACTAGGGAAATTGCCATCAACTCTACCAACTCTGTCACATTCTAAGATGGTCAAGATCCAGATGAGCGTTGTCATGAGCAATTTGATTAGGTTATACTCCAATTACAAGTTCATATCTGTGAGATATTTAAAGTGTTTGATTCCTGAGACAAGAACTGTTTGTAAGATTAATATTTCAGATGTCATGTCTATTCCTGACCTAATTGTTGGCTTCATAATGAAGATTGAGGTGACCTGCTTATACCCTAATCCCTTTCTCACAAAGAAATAAAATGAGAGTATTGACATGCACTACATACTTTGTGGAAACTACACACAAACTAGAGAACACAAATCGTGGCTCAAATCTTATGTCAATTTCCATTACCAATTGAAGTTTTAGGGGATTTAGGGGTTGCTTCTCTGCGTTGGAAAAGTAAATATCAAAGTTCATCAGAATATATATTATTTTATATACCTTTATACATATTTGGTAGTATCATTTCTTGCTTAAAATAAAAATAAAAGCATGTGTTTTAGTGTTAGGTCGGTAATTAATAGTTTAATAATTGGTTTGCTCTAATTAAATAATTTAGATGCACTAATCATTTTAATTGAATTATATTATATTGCACGTCTAAGACTGGGCTTAATTTTATTTACGAAGGTTTCAAGAGTTCGAGTTGTTAGATGATTTCAAAAGCGGATTTTTAAAAGCTCAAATTCATGTAAAGGCTTAAATCAAGTGCAGAGATGATCTTAGCCGTTGATTGCTACTAAAAAAATAGACAGGTATTGGTTTTAAAGTGGAGAGCTTCAGAGATGAGATCTACGGATGAGAATGAGACAATGGGTCTTAACCCAAACGAAATGAAAAAAAAAAGAGCGAGCTTGAGCTCGAGCTTGGGCTTGGGTTTGCTCAGAAGGAGCATTTGGTTCAATTGGTGTCTCCCTGCGACCTGGTTGTATGCTCGGTCTGAATAGAGTGCTCGTGCATGGGAGTGCTTGGATTTCACTGAAGCCGACTCGTTCATGCTTGGTCCTAGTTTGGCAATTTTGCAGGTGCCCAAGCTAAAGGTGCTCAGATTCGGTTTAGATTTGGAAGTGGATTTTTGCAATGGATTGGAGTCCGTGAAGTCAATCTCGAATTTGAAAGATCGTGGGACTCTAGAGGGGCGTGTTTGCATTTGAGATTAGGATCGGTTCAGATTTGGCAAGGATTGGATCATGCTCAAATTGGTTCTCTTTCAAAGATAGGTTACAGATCAGGGATCCGAATTGGAATGCACATAGGTGTGTTTAACTGGGACTCATGCGGGGTTGGCTATAAAAGAAGAACAAGCAAAGCAAGAATGGGAAGAACAATAGAATTAGAGTTTAAAAGTTCTTTTTTTTTGTCTATATGTTTCAGGTGTCTTTCTAGCCGCTGTTCAACGAGTTCATGACGCCTTGTTCTGCAGTCTACGGAGGACAGAGTTAGCAAGATAGGATTTTTATTTCTCCACTTTTATAAATTTTTACAAATATATTTGTCACACCCCGAATATAGCGCGGAAGTACCAACTCAATAATGATCATGAGGCTAAAACCCGGGACGTGACCGAATACTCGATCACACCTCGTTTCCATTCTAGAATGCTAAACAAATATCCATTTACAAAAATCTTAAATAATAAAACTTCGAGTTTAACTAAGTTATTACAATAATTCATATTTAACAACTCAACAAACATAAGACTTAATTCAGTATGCAGGCTGATTAGTTCTCCATGAATAGAAAAATAAAAGCATGAAATAAATCCACTTCTATCAACTTTCCACCATCAAGCTCGTTCGCACGTACCTTGTTAGTTCTTTTCCACTTTGATTCTTGTATCGAGAGATGCATGAGTATTTCGAAAGAAATATCCAGTAAGAGCTAAGAAAAACCCACAACAAAATAATAATAATAAAAATGCTGGCAACATGATAAAAAGACACGTTTAATAAGATCAGGTTGGGCAAATACAGAGTTCACTTACTTGGACAATAATCATCATCAAAGACCATCAACGGTCAAGAAAATAAACCAGCTTTTAAATTTCAAGACTCCAAACGTACAGTGCGTCGGGAGAAAATAGAAATGAATACTGACTCCAAACATCCAGAGTGTCGGAGATAACAATTTCTGCTCTCTGTTCAGTTTACTTCCCCTATGAACATCAATACCAGAACATCCTAGAGGTTCTACAGAGGAACCCGGCTATGCGTCTAGGGTTGTTGGCCCCATCGGTGCTTACGGGCACAATGGGCTGAGATTGCAGACCTTCTGTAATATCATACAGTCTAAAACGCACGCGTTGCCATCATCGGCTGAACTACAGAGGTTCATAATATAATGTAAGACCACAAGGGGATATAACAATTTCTGCTCTCTGTTCAGTTCACTTCCCCTATGGACATCAATACCATAACATCCTAGAGGTTCTACAGAGGAACCCGGCCATGCGTCTAGGGTTGTTGGTCCCATCGGTGCTTACGGGCACAATGGGCTGAGATTGTAGACCTTCTGTAATATCATACAGTCTAAAGCGCACGCGTTGCCATCATCGGCTGAACTACAGAGGTTCATAATATAATCTAAGACCACAAGGATCTAGCAATGGCTCGTGAGCATATTATGATTCCAATCTAAGTACATTCATCAAATACTCTTAGTGGAAAAACAGTTTATATAGAACTGAATCAGTCTAAAATAATAAGGGTTCACTCATCTATAGACCCAGACCATAATCTTCAGAAAATAGACTCTCAGAGGAGTATATTGGATTTTAACCATATCCCAATAGTGGGTTGACTCACAAAAGAGTAACCAAAGAATTTCCAATGATCAAGTACAGGACAAATAAAAGCTGAGACTCATCAGAAATGACTCATTAAACACCTTCACCATGCATAGCTCCAATCAAGACATCATCGATTCTGACAATAACGAGGATTATATGATGTTGGTACATGATGGTAGGGTCTAGGAAACTAAACCCTAACCGAGAATCTAAGATTTCAAGTTCGACACCAAAGATAGTACATTGGTAGAGCAATGCACCACGAATGAATGACTCGGTTCGATACAACTCAATTTCTGGGTTGTATCAATTACTAGACATTACTAACTTCATCTCTTTGAATTTTATATAGTTACTACAACTTATCAGTATGTATATCACATAGGTTTTAATATAAGGTATAGTTTAAACAACCCAAAAATATATTGTTATCTGCACCACAGCTCCCTTCTCAGGTTCACCACTGTCTGCAAAGAACATATTCTGGTCTGATATTTTTATGACAGATAGCCCCATGTCTCTAGTTTCTAATCCAATTACGGCATAATTTTATGAATTTTTTACATTTAGTTATAATTTTTCTAGTACAGTTTGTTGGCGCAGGACTAAGTCTGGCCGAGAGCACTAATCTTATACTTACTTAATCAATATGGTTTATTACTCAATCTAATACCTATTAGTGCCTTCTAGACTTAGTATATTACCTTTCTTGGTGATTACCAAGTCCCCATTAGTTCTGTAATTTAATAGTTTCTTACCTACATCGCTATTCCCACGACAGATTGTACATACTCAAACGTTTTAAACTTGTAATATGCAATCAAGACAATTAATTCGGGACACACCCCACACTGACTCATGAGACAACTAGGGTACAGTAATCTTCTAACTCCAGTACTTCTTTCCCATAAAAATTGTTACTTTAGCAATTTATATCATAAGGTATGTATTGTTACACAAAACAGTTTTGTACCAACCCATTCATTTTAAGGTTATAACCTGCAAATGGGACAATTAAATCGGAACACACCCATCACTAACTCGTGACTCCACATGTGACACTGCAAACCTCGAACCCCAGTAGCCAACACCCATAAAGGTTAAGTCTTTAATATTATAATCTTCTGGTATGCGACTCTTAATCAAACAGTTTTAGTTTAATTACCTTATGTCAACTGTAATGACTCAAATTAAAAGAGACACCTTTTTCAAGACGTGACCTTTGATGACTCAAAACCCACTTGGAGAACTGTATCTCACGAACACCAGCATGTATACATAAGAAAACTTGTTACTGGAAATCAATACTCTTCATACTATGGCAGCCAAGACCCGGTGTGATACTACGGGATCATCAACAAGATTTAATCATTGAAACAAAAGGAAATAAGACAACTTTAAGTGGACAATCAACTGTGCCATATTAAGCAAAGTAAAATCAACTCGATTCAACCAGTGAGCATATTATATGGTCTAATTAGAGCCATGCATGATAATGGTTCACAAGGGTTCAACATAACTTTTGGCAAATATCCGATGATGTTCCCATCGATTAATCAACATCAAGACCAATAGTCAATTTAATATCGACAACCACATCAATGCACCGATAGCACAACCATCATAAAACATTAGAATTGGTATCTTGAATTTGTAGGAAAAAGAGCACCTACTTGCTTTGACGAACCGAAACCTCTACGCGATTATCGACCACCGATTGCACTACTCTTCGGCTTCGTCGGTTCACCACCACCACGACCACTCAAGGGGAAAGGACGGCTGCTGGCTGCAAGGAGAAGAGAAGGACGAGACCCTTGCTGGTTCGCACAACTCCTAAGACGTCCAAAAGAAATTTGCCAACCCTTCTTTTGTGGTGGCTAAATAGCTTAGGTTTAAATCCAACCCTTTAAATCTCAGCCCTTGATTTCCCTCTCATCTAAGGGCCACCACCGATCCCTGATCCTAACCTCATCCACTTTCCAAGACGTGCTCCCCAAAACCAACTCCTAAATCAGTTAGGATTCCTACTAAATAGGACACATGATCTCCTATTTGAATGCCATAACTGTTTATGGCAGTTTCCCAATTCCGATTGATGCCCAATTGCCATGATCAATAATCAATTCTCCACCTTTTATCTCCCCAAATTCAATTAACCTTAGTTAATCCTAACCGTAGGTTGAATCTCCATCTGAAGGCTGAGTTTCTTTCTCCCCAAAAGGCACGATCTCACTAATTGAACATGGTCCCTTCAGTTACAATCCTAGTTTGTTAGGGAATTGAGTGGAATTAGTTAGTCTCCATAACTAACCCAAGATCTCTCCCTAATTGAAATCCAAATTTAGCACGATCCCCCATCTTGCCAAGCCAAGCCATTGGTTGAATTAATTGCTCCAATTCTCTCCTTAATTGGCGTCCATAATCATCTCCCTTGCATAAGATTTTCCCGTTTTAATAAATAAAAATTTCTAGGTATTACAATATTTAATGAAGTTAATTTCTATTTTTGCCATTATTTAGGGGGGGCGTGAAAAATCAGCACAAGAGCTTTTTACGTGTGACCTGGCGCCAACTACGGGTTTCTCATATTACCCGGAATCACTTTCTTTCTTCCATATGACCCAGAAATTACCAAAAATGCCCTTAGGTTTATGTATAAGCACCCACTCTCCGTTTTTCCATATTACCCGGAATGGGAGCGGCTACTCGGAGAAGCTCGCGTTAGTCGGAGAAGAAGGCGTTCTGTCCGGCCTCTCCGCCCATATCATCACCAGCGCCGGCGCCGTCGAACTCCGGAAAGGTCATCTTCGCGGCAAAAAGCGGAAAAACGAGCGGGAAAGACCAGGTATTGGAAAACAACTTCAACGGAGGCAGCGTACATCGAAAAACTCGTAGGTGAAGTTCAAATACGACGATTTTTATCATGAAAGTTGGTTCCAGAGAAGAAAGTTGAAAACTTAGCAAGCGTATAACGCATGTTACAGTCGTGTATTCGACAACACGACTGTAATAATAGTCGTGTTTGATAAAACACGACTCATAGACGTTGCTTTTCACTCATATACGGTTTTCAATATATCGTGTCTGATGATTTTTTAACTTATTTCGGTATTTTAATGGCAGGTATGGATAGAGAAGATAGTTATTTGCTTACACTACGATGGAGTTTTTACAAATTCTGATAAGTACGTAGGCGGGAAACGGAAGCTCCTGCCTATAGATACACGAGTAAAGTACCTGGAACTGTTGCAGCAAGTGGAAGAAAGATTACCGTTTAAGTTTACATCTGGTACATTAACTTTATCATATCGTGTTGACTCTGAATCCACATACCTCCTTGAAGACGATAAAGACGTGAAGTCAATATTTATACTTCACAAGAGCAAGCAAGGCACAAATGGACTACTCTGCCTGTACGTGGAGTGGACTTCTACGGGCAATAACATGGAGACTTCGACTCTCAATAAGGAAATAAATGCCAATGCAAATAATGAGGAGGAGAGGCTACCAGAGGCAGAAGTGAGGCCGGCCAGTAAGACACCGCCGGAGAGGCCGTCCTGCCCGGGCAATAAGACACCCGCATCAGCAGTCGAAGGAGGAAGAGATGGAGATTATGCGAGGTGAGACTTCTAATGCGCGGATACAGGCAAGTCGTGTGCTATTATAGTCGACTATAATAGTACATGACTAAAAATTTTGTCGTGCCGTATGCAACACGACTATATGTTGTTGTTTTAATTAATCTTCTTAATTTTACTCGCAAGTGTACGAATCGTGTTTGGAGTATAGTCGCACAATTCTTACGAGGTCGAACCCACAGGGACTTGTGTTTTTGGAATTCTAATTCGAAGATCAGATTATTACCCTTGTTGAAGAATTAAATTGATTTGATTCACTACAACTACGACTAATCGAAAACTCAATGTAATTAAACAACTTTAACTAATAAATTAATCTAAAAGCAATTAAGTAATCTATGAAAAAGAAACTAATTGACAAATAAAAATTGGAACGTTAATCAGGAATTTAAAACACTAGGGCATAAGAATCAGCACATGACGATCATAGGAATAATTATTCAAAATCAGCAATTGTTCTCATGATTATCTCGTAGAGAATTGGAATTCAATCTATTCTCCTACGGAAGATTTCAGCATTAAAGCATATAAATTTTTAAATAAAATTTTGTATTCTCTTGCATATCAACAGATGAGATTCAAATCATTAGTTGTATCCATCATTTAATAAATCACAATTAATATCCAAACAACATATTAAACTTATGATTCAATGCACTTGATTCGAAAATAACAATCGTTAAAGCATAGTTATTTAAGATAGCAATTGCATCACATGAATACTTTTCCTACGACTAATCATGGCTTCATCTCAGCCCTAGACAGAAAATTAGCTACTCATATTAAGGAAATTAACTGCAAACTTAATGGAATTCATTTGAATTAAAGGTAAATACTGACTTACAGGAATTGTGAGATAATGAAAAATAGAAAAATACTGTTCCTCTTCCCTTCTTGGTCGACTGTTCTAACAGTAACAGTTCGAGCAGATTTCTTCTTCAGCAGCAACAATTCAGAATGAAAAATCCAAAATGAAAACAAGAACAGATAATAAAAATCAAAATTTGAAACTGAAAAACAAAATGAAATCTCTGGTCGTCTCTCTCGAGCGGCTCAACCCGCCCCTGTTTCTGGCAGTGCTCTGTTTATATAAACTGCAAGACAGCAAAAATGACAACTTCCCAAATTGATTCTTGTGTAGAAAAATCTCCTCTGCTACTGTCTTCTAAATCAAGTAATCTGCCCTTCAATTTCTCGTCCAATCGCAGCAAAAATTCTAACTTCAATATTTTGAACAGATTGAAAATTCCCAAAATCTGGAGCTTTCCCCATTTGAGCCAAAATTTAACCTCTTTTCTTCTTCAATCGAAACGAACTATGGCAGCTTACCATTCTGAGAAAGATCTGCAATTGAAGCACCTTTTACCTTCTCGATTCGGCACTTCTCTCTATCGAAACCTTTCCAAATCAAGAGCTTTTCAAACTGATTCTGTTGCTCTGCTCCTCATCATCGCCGTGACCGTCGTCGGCTTCGACCTCCACCGTCGAGCTCTACCCATAGCCGCCGCAACCCAAGGCCGCCGCCCATCATCTCTGTTGGCCTCTTCGACTTCCTCTACGGTCTTGCCGGAACCCATGCCTCACTCCAGCCTCTGCATCGTCCGCCATCGCTCCTCCGTCTCCGTCGAGTGCTCTCACCGTCGACCGCCAGAACCCAGCCGTCGCCCATCATCTCTGCTCTCGGACCACAGACGCTCGGGCAGAGAGCTCGAGCGCTCTCTGTTCTCTGGAACACTCGAGCCTCTCTCGGGTTTTCATTTTTTTTTCTTTTGTTCCGACCCGACAAGCCGGTTCTATTCAGTTTCTTCTTTTTTTTTCTTTCTCTCAATTAGAACCCGATGTAGCAATGTCATCCACTGGATCGAATCTGAATGGCTCTTTATCTTAGCTCAGCTCCCGTCTTCTCTTAAGTGACTCATCAACGGTTCAGATCTTCAATGCGCGTGATATCAGCTCTTGGGTCACTTCGGCACTTCAAAATCCGTGTAATGGCTTCACTTTGGCCGTTCTTCAGTCCAAACACTTGAACCTATACAAAATAAAATATGTCCCACATTAGATGCACCAAATAATTCATAAAATTATGGAACATAGTTAAATTGAGCCATTTAGAGCACATTATTTATTTAATTCCTAATTACTCAATTAATTACTAAAACTCACTGTAATCCTTATTTTAACTAGAAATTAAGACTAACAAACAGGTAAAAAGGCATATAAAAATGTGTATTTTTCATGCATAATAAATACCTCCAAACCTAGATTTTGCTAGTCCTCAAGCAAAACACAAAAGAAAGAAATAATAAAACTACTCAAAAATAAATGCCATTATCTAAGGAATCACGATTGCATTTAGCATATGCAACAAACCTTTTAAACCCCCAGGTGTCCCTGGCTAGACGAGTGAAGTCTCGTGAGGGTTTGCAGCCATGCTACCCACAAACATGTATTTATAAAATTAACCTTATTCTTTATCTAAATGAGAAAGAAGTCAACTAAACACAGAACCTATTATCCCTTCAAATACATACTACAATACTTAAGAAAACTAACTACACGTACTTGCATTTATAATCAACTGAATATAGAAGCGCTTAAGCAAGTGGTTTTATTCTACACCTTCATCTTGGAAATTTCTGCTCAATATGATATACATGATACTTTAAATAATAGAAAGTGCAGAACATTGTAGCAATACACTCTAAATCTCTATTTCACACAGATCCAGTGTTACCCATTAACGAAAGAACATCAAAATCTACATAGTCATCGTAATCTTTAGGTTCATGATAGCACAAATGCCTGCACGCCTCCTTCGGGTCTAATATTCTAGATTTGAGAGGATAATACACCGTAGACTGTTTTTTTTTTGCAATAGGACTGTGTAAGGCTTGACTTCAAGATGCTTAGGTTTAATAATGAGTCAGGCCAATGACTCCCAGCACAATTGGCTTAGGGCATTAGGTTTTAAGTATAGACCGCTTCGGGCCAGAGCATCAGCCTAAGTTAATCCTATAATAGTCAAGCAGCCCCTTTCTTTATTTTCGTTTCAATTTTTTTTTCATTTTCAGCTCAACTGACAACCACATATCAACTAATGACTCTGACTAAAGACATCCCACTGAAGATTAGTATTCAACAAATCTCTAGAAGGTATTACTTTATGTAACTGGTGTGTGTGAGTGAGTTTTATTAGCTCAAGCACTTGATATCCAAGAGGACTGTAACAGAATGCTATTTCTCAGTTAAGTGTCTCTATCCTCCAGTATACTTACTCACACTTCTAATGTAAATTAATCTCTTAAAAATTGAAGTATGCATCACGAAGGGATAAACTTTCAAAACCTATAAAAATACTAACAAACAACCTAAAAACTACAAAATTTTTTTTACAAAATTCAAAATAAGTAAGAAAATAACTAAGATATCCTAAACAAATATCTTCCTATACCCCCAAACAGCATGAAACATTGTCCTCAATGTAAAAAGATATGAAATAAGTACTGAGAAAAATAAATAGAAGAGGGAAGGAAAGATAGTACCTGCACTCCACTGAAACGCTATATTATCTATCAAAATGAAAAGAACAAGTGAAGCACAAGAATAGCATAAGAAGAAATAAGCACAAAAATAAAAACTCTAAAAACTTGGGTTGCCTCCCAGGAGCGCTAAGTTTTACGTCTTCAGCCAGACACAACTATTAATCTTTAGTCATGATAAGTCGGGTCTCCCAGACTCAATTCATCGATTTGAGGTTGCTGCAATTCCAAGAATGGTTTAAGACGATGACCATTAACTTTGAATATATCACCATTCTTGGGGTTTTCTATTTCAACCGCCCCATGAGAATAAACAACACGAACTATGAAAGGTCCTGTCCATCGAGACTTCAATTTACCCGGAAACAGATGTAAACGTGAATTGTATAAAAGAACTTTCTGCCCCGATGTAAAAGATTTTCACAGAATATTTTGATCATGAACCTTTTTCATGCGATCCTTGTATGATTTTGCACACTCATAAGCATCATTACGAAGCTCATCTAACTCATTCAACTGCAGTTTCCTTTGAATTCCTGCTCGATTCAAATCAAAATTCAGGTGCTTAATTGCCCAATAAGCTTTATGCTCAATTTCAACAGGAAGATGACAAGCTTTCTCGTAAACAATACGGTATGGAGACATTCCAATGGGAGATTTATATACATAGTCGTGTTTCATAATACACGACTACAAATGAATTCGTGTTGCATAAGACATGACTTCACTACGTGCTATCGTTTTCTCAAGTCCATTCATACATCTTTTTTCACGCAGATTGGGAGATGGAGAAGAAGCTAAAGATGAAGAAGAAGATGAAGATGAAGATTCCAGTCCAGATGAAGAAGAATTGTTGGATGAAGGTGAATTACCATGGTCTGCAGATGAGTGGGATGAGCCTCTTACAGTACCACATTTTAGCCAGCCAGATCACACGGGAACATCAACTTCTAGAGTTCCCACGGCAGGAGACACATGTAAAGGGAAATATGTCGCGTCGGAGGACGATGAGTACCTCAATATTGCGGGTGATTGTGGTTGGGATTGGGGTACCTATTCGACCAGCAATTCTGCCTTTGCTTGAAAACAAACCTGCTTCCCTCTCTCGAGCAAAAGCAGATCTGATTGCAGTGAATTTCGGCCCTCTCTCTCTCTCGTTCTTCCGTTTGCCCAGCAAAAGCGAGTCTCTTCCCTCCACAGCACAACTGGCCCTTCTCCAATCCACCACTGCCGACCCTGCTCCGTTCGAATTCTCTTCTTCCTTTCTGCACAGCCCAGCAAAAACGAGAGCCGCCTCTGTTTGACAAAACACCCCCCCTTCGGATCGCCGCAGCACCTCTCTCCTCTACCCCGTCTGCACAACGAATCCAGAACCTTCCTTCCACCAACCCAACCGGCGGTCTTCTCTCGAGCACAGCCGAACAGACCAAAAACCACCACGGCCGGAACCGCCCCCACCCACAGCCACCACCCACGAGCAAGATATAGAACCCCTCTTCTCCGTTCGAGCACGAACAATCCCCAGCCGGCCTTCAGCACAGAGCCGCCTCCCTCTCGAGCAGCAACGCCGTCCCCAGACACAGCCACCACCCACCAACAGCACGGCCGCCTTCCTCTCGCGAACTCCCTCTTATAAACCAATGCTCTGTTTTTATGGAGCCGCCCCTCTTCTGCCCAAAATCCGTCCTCTATGAAATCTTCGATTGAATCAGAAATTGCAACTTACCATTTGAAGATAGATTTCGACTCGTCTTACTCGATTTGGCACCCCGCATTCGAACTTTCCAAATCGCGACTCTTTTCCCTTTCGGTTCTGCTGTTCACACCGAAATTCTCCCGTCGCCGGCTTCTTTTCCACCGCCGTCATCCCGCCGCCACCGTGGCCTCGCCGTCATCGTAGCTTCGCCGCCATGTCTTCGGAGGCAAGACCCACCGCCGGCGGTCGCCGGAATTCACCTCCTTCTGCTCACTCCGACAGAACAGAGCCTCGCTCTGTTCTGTCCCAGACGCCCAGCGCCCGAGCCATCGGGCTCGGGTCGCTTTCTTTTTTTTTTTTTTACTTGAACCGGACCAGAACCAGACCGGCCGCCTCTGGTTCTTTTCTCTTTTCTCTCTTTTTTTTTCTTAATTAAAACCCGCCGTATCAATCTTGCGCGTCCAATCAACGATCTCGGCACAGAACCCATTTGACGTGCATTCTCTTTGGCGATTTAGGACTTTTACAACCTGCATAAATATAGTTAAATATAATTTAGACGCATCATAAATTATAAATCCATTAAACCCAATTAACGCATCTAAATTAATCAATTAAGCACATTTGTTCATTAAACTCCTAATTACTCACTTAACACAGATAAACATTAATTATCCTTATTTTAACTAAAAATACGACTAACAAATAGGTAGAAAGGTATATAAAAATGTGTATATTTTGCATATATCACCGGTCCTTCAAAACATTGTGAAGAGGAGACGATGTTGACCGAAAGTTTGCAAGCAGAAGACTACGAGGCACAACTTACCTTAGGGGCTAGATTCGAAAGCGTCAAGCAGTTCAAGATGGTTCTAACTGATCTAGCAATCAAGAGGAAGTTCATGTTCAAAGTAGCGGATGAGAGCAAGGACACATTCGCTGCAACGTGCAAGGTTTCGGGGTGCAAGTGGTACATAAGGGCATTGAACAGACTTGATGGAGTCAGCGTGACAAGGAGGGAAGAATGGTATACATGTGACACTTCTGTAAGTTTGAAAGATCATCCATTGGCTTCTCACCTCTGGATTGCGAGGAAGTGTCATGGCCTCCATAAGGATTCAAACTCCATAAAAATCTCAAATATCCAACAATACATTGAGAAGCATTGGGGCGTGACAGTCAACTATAAAAGGGCATGGAGGGTGAAAGAGGAATTGATCCGATTGATCGATGGCAACCCTGAAGATGCATATCGCATTTTGCCACATTACGGAAGGGAATTAGAGCGGTCTAACGCAGGTATACATGTGGTGATAGAAAGATCAGCTGATATACCTGATATCCCAATTGAGTTAGCCGGCTACTACTTCAGACGTGTGTTTTGGATGTTCGGCCCCGGTCGCAAGAGCATTCCGAAGAACACTGAGACCGTTGCTCACGCCTGATGGAACATTCCTAAAAGGAAAGTACCCTGGAGTATTATTGGTTGCTACAGCAATCGATGACAATCAACAATTAATGTGTCTTGCATATGCAATTGTCGATAAAGAGAATATCAAAACGTGGTAAGTATAGAAGCAGGAAACACGACTATTCTAACAGTCGTGTTTTGGACGACACGACTGGGCACACATTCGTGTCTTCGAAAACACGACTACTCATACAGTCGTATTTTTTATACACGACCTTCTAACAACCTGAAGCATTCTGTATTTAATATGCTTTGTCTCTCACTTGTACAGGACGTGGTTCCTCACCTTACTAAAATGTTTTCTTTTTACGGACCCCCCGGCCTTTCTGGACACTATTGTCTCTGTTAGATAGAAGGGCCTTTTGAGAGCAGTCGCCAATGTCTTTCCCGAGGCTCACCATGGGTTTTGCCTAAGGCATATGGCCGCAAATATGCTTAATACTTGGAAGGATAAGTACCTGAAGGAACTTCTATTCCGAGCTGCAAAATGCTTCAGGAGACCAGAATTCGATGCAACCATGGGGAAGATGAAGGAACACAATGAGGCGGCCTGGAAATATGTTGACAATATTCCGAAAACTCATTGGGCTAACGTAGAATATCCGGGTAAAAGGTACGACACTCTCACGTCGAACGCGTCCGAAAGTGTAAATAATATGCTTCTGAAGGCTAGGTTTTGGCCAATAACTCTGTTGATCGAGCAAACGCGGGCGACCACAAGCGTCCATTTTCAGAGACGCCGAATAGAAGCAGATGGGCTATCGACTCCGTTAACAAAATATGCACAGAATCATATCAATCAGATGAGGAATCAGAGTGCTGGAACAGTTCGAGTTCAACCGCTATCATTATGGCAGTTTGAAGTGACATTTTTATACCATGTGGTAAGCATAAATTCTTTTTCTGTAAGAGACGACTATAACAAAGTCGTGTCGTCGAAAACACGACTAGTCATACAGTCGTGTCTTCGACGACACGAGTATCCTTGGAAGACACTGGTGTTGTTCATGTTTTCGCATCAGGATGTTGTTGACCTTACGAATAGAACCTGCATATGTGGCTTCTTCCAGAGCATGAGACTTCCATGCAAGCACGCCATGGCATGTATTGATGAGAGGAGTTTGGAACCAGTAGAATATTGTGAGAAGTGGTACTGCGCAAGTACGTACCGCACCACGTACGAAGAAGTAGTGTTTCCTACTTTAGACAGAAGTCAGTGGGGGAATTACGGGGTTTTATTTAAATGCGAACTGCCCATGGTTGAAGCTCCAAAGAAGGGCAGGAGAAAGACAAAGAGAATTGAGTCACAGCCCGAGCCACCTGCAAGGACAAGTTTGAAATGTGGGAATTGTCGTCAAGCTGGTCACAACCGTACAAGGTGCACCAACAGCCCGGTTCTGAAAGAAAATCGAACGCGTAGGAAACGAACACTTCCGCAACAAGGAAAACTGACTACGAACGAGACATCGCATATACGCCGTTCCGGCTTACCTAAGGCCCCCACCATTCTTTACTTAGGATGTAGTCAAATTCTTGTATAACGCATATTAACTTATTCCGAAATGTACACCTGTAAGGAAAAAGAAAATCAGAAATGAAAAAACAATCTCTCAATGCATCATCCGTGTATTCCATTATACCCGAATATTACAGTATACGACTATCTATACCGTCGTGTATTGTGAAACACGACTATTTACAAAGTCGTGTCGGCTAGTACGCGACTATATATAAAGTTGTATTGCATCAGAGACGATTATATACATAGTCGTGTTGCATGAAGGCCGTATTCAAAGTGATGCTTGCGATATTTTGTCTAAAGCAACTATGGGTCAAAAATGAATTCGAATTAATTGAAAGAGTATTGTAGAACAAGGTGTCAAAAATGAAGTTGAATTAATTGAAAGAGTACGGTATGTACACCAAAGAAGCTTTGTACAATAAAATAATATGAATAAAATGAATATGAATTTATTCTTTCTCTGGAAGCCGCATAAAACCCGCAACTGTGACAGCATCTTTTTCGACTCTTCTGGAATCGTCGTCAAACTCGCTGTTAATAGATACCGCGAATCAAGGTTGAAGCGATGACTGGTCACCAAAGTCGTGTAATTGTCGACTGATCAAACTCCGGTGGGCTGACATTGGATGCCAAGTGCGCGACGCACATCATGATGAAGATGCCACAGTCTTTCAAATTCTGTTGCCACGGCGCTTTGGCGATCTGAGTCATCTTCCAGTCGAGCAAACCAAACCACCCCAGCTTGCCTGCCATCACAACGTTCATGAACTGAGTGAATTTGTCAGCAGCTTTTCTGTGATGTGGATATAACTGGGATCTGCCAGACAGCGGGTTGTAGAAGCGCCATACACAGTGCGGGAAATGTACATACACGAGGCAGAAGTGGGAGCCGGTGTGGATTGGGAAAAATGCGTAGAACATGTTCTTGTTCAAGCCGTCGAGCATCCTCCCGAGCTTTTTAACCAATTTCACATTATTTCCTCCTTCTTTGTGCTCCTGCGAAACCGCAAGAGAGTTAGACAACGATGCTGGGAACATCATACTTAATTACTTATCACTCCTTATGTAGGGAACACTTACGTTGTCGAATATCTCTTTGAATGCGTGGCATCCAAAAAATGCCCACGGATACTTCATCCGGTTTATGTCATTGCGCTGCCTCAATAGACTTAAAAACGCATCTATAGCCTATAGAAAAGCATCCACAGGAGTCATAACAGTCGAAGTAAGGTAATATACAACTTTTAATAAAAGTTGATTATTGTATATACGACTTTCATGATAGTCATGTCGTCGATAGACATGACTATGCGTAAAGTCGTGTTTTGCAAAGACACGACTATGCGAAAGTCGTGTCTTCGAATACACGACATAACGTCAACTCACATATTTGAAAAAGCAAAAGAGGAAAACATATGAGGAGCATAGGTTTACTTACATTGGTGTTTATTTCTGTTGTTTGTAGGAGGGATACATAGTCATCATCACATAGCGTTGGGATTGGATAAGCCTTTCTCGGATTGGCGATCCATATATCTATTGCCACTCTATCCCGCTCTAACAATACCCCCATGTCGAAGCATAACTCCAAATCGGCATAGTTTTTGGGGAGTGCAATTACAGACTTACACTTTAGAGGGGTTAGGAGGACATCGACGTCAACAGGCTGGGATGCGGTTAAGCCATTGGCCTCCGCCACCTCCTCCTCCTTTGCCTCTTCGTCGTCCTTCACCTTCTCCTTCGCCTCCTCCTCCTCCGCCTCCTCTTCCTTCACCTCCTCCTCCTTCTCCTCCTCCTTCTCCTCTTCGTCGTTCTTCACCTCCTCCTCCTTCCCCTCCTCCTCCTTCGGCTCCTTGTCCAGAACATCCTCCTTCGCCTCCTCCGACTCCTCCTCCTTCACATAAGCCTTCACCTCCTCCTCCTTGACATCCCCGTCCTTCACATCCTCCTTCACCTCCTCCTTGACGGTTTGGATATCCGACTGCTGTAAGGAAGAGATGACCTCATCGATGATAGAGGTCGCTTGTTGATCGGATATGGTTTCTTCGGAGTCGGCTTTCGGCTGAGGGGACCTATTCCTTCTTTCCTGCTCCTCCGCCATTCTCCGTATATGGTCATCTTCCCTAATCCTCTGCAATTCCCACGCGGAGGTAATCCTCATTCTCTTCCTTACCACTAGACCAGGGGGAATAGGTCCTGTCCGTACGTCGGACGGGACTCAACTTCTGCACGCTCCATATCTTCGTTGAATTCTGGTTGGAGCTTCTTCAAAAACAACTTGGCGGAGGATCTCTTTGTAGCCCATTGAATCTTGTCTTCCTCATCCGCGCGTTTGATGGGAGCTAAAATGATATTTTACTTATTCGTGTGAGTAGCAGCACGATAAAAAACATAGTCGTGTTGTATGAAACACGATAAACTACATAGTCGTGTATCATGAAACACGACAAATATAATAGTCGTGTACCATGTGGCACGAGAAAATAAATAATCGTCTACAACTTACCTTTACCCCATTTCGTCGAATCAAGATGTGACTTCCGTGCCAGCTCCTTTGTCCGCATACCAATTGGAGTTTTCTTCATATGCTCCTTGTCACGGTACTTTGGCTCCATCTGATGTACCGATGACTTCTTTGGCTCCATTTGGGGCCGCTTCTTTGGCTCCTTCGTTGGCTCTTCAGTCCTCTCCAGCTTGGATGCTCAAAGATCTGACCTTCTAACAGCATTGACGCTGAGGCGGCAGAGGCCTTCATAGAGTGGAGAACCTCTCGTAGAGGTCCGACACTCCTTCCCAGCTCCTCATACGAAGACAGAGCTATCTCAATTAGTGACTATATGCCCTGAAGTGCACCCTCCAATCGCCCCATTGCAGTTGCAGTGGACTGGGCAGCTGTCCTCGAGGAAGGGGTTGCAGGTTGGTTGGGAGTCCTCTTGATTTCCGGCCTCTCCGGCCTTTGCCGTCGCGAAGGACGGGCCACTAAGGTTGACGAAGCAAGGAGAGATGCCTCTCCGGCCATGGGGCTGATTACGTCGACGAGTTCGTCCCATACTGCGAGAATGTGGAACACTCCCGTCCAATAGTCGGCCATACGGTGCTTCTTTTGTGCACCTTTCTTCACCTCTGTAGTGAGGGCCCCACTTCCTGGCCACCTTTTGGCCCGTGGACTGGTAGGGCCTACGACAGGATGGAAGATTGTCGTGTGCTTGAAAAACCAAATCTGCATAGTAAACATATGAAGGCATTATTACAAGGCGCGGTTGTCTTAGTCGACTATAACTAGTACACGAATTGAACTATGGTCGTGTCGTAAACAACACGACTATATACCTAGTCGTGTTTCATCATACACGACTATAAATATAGTCGTGTTGCATAATACACGACTATAAATATAGTGGTATTGTATAAGACTTGTTTGCCTTACGAAGACTATGAATGCTACATACCTGAAGGACATATGCGGCGCCATTTAGGTATCCACCGCCAGGCACCCTCCTTGCGATCTCGCACCCACTAGTCTGCTGGTGTGGGTTATACCAGAAACCAACATCTTATGCATAGCCCAGCCCAATTGTATGACCTCAATCTTGGGAGGTCGTCAACGTAACGGTACAAAGAGGGATGAACTGCTCTAATGCTGTGTGGAAACAGCACTGTGCAGAAGAGGAGGCAGATGATCATCTTCGCCATGTCCTCCTTTTCCATCTTCAGTTCGCCCGCGCTAAGCTTGTCTATGATTTCCTCAATGTGTGGAATTTCCGCTCTCCTCGCGGCGAAGTGCTTTCTGAAGAATTGACCTTCCGGTCGGCGTTTCAAGGAGGGGAGGACCTCAACTCTTTCGCCCTTTGCGGGCAATCTGGTGATAAGAGCAACTTCTTGCTCTGTGAAATATAGCGTCCTGCCCTTGATATTGAAGACCTTCGCAGACTCATCCCAGTACCTGACCAAATGGTCGAGGAGGTTCCGAGATACAACTACGTCCTCACCTTCAAAAATGACTACGAAACCAGCATCTTTGATCACTTGGGCACATCTTTGGTGACGCTGTAGGAGGGCCGCACACTTTTTCATCGCTCCCGGTTGACAAAACTTCCAAAGCGCCGGTCGCGCATTATATGTTCTCTTTACTGGTCGGTCCATCGGAGCCTTCCTCTTCCTGCCCCTCTGATTTCGTTGTCACGGTGTCAAGACAAAATCATGATCCTCCTCCTCTTCCGATGGTATTTCCTCCATAGACTCATCTCTTTTTTTATCCATCTGCAAGGAGTGAGGTAGAGTGATCAGTAGAAAAGTCGAATCGGTGAAACACGAAAATATAAAAGTCGTGTTGTCGCGTACACGACTAAATAAAAAGTCGTGTATTTTGCAGACACGACTTTATAGTTCATAGTAAAAATTTAAAATCCAAATGTCGGACCTTATGAAACTAAAATCAGTAAAGATTGTTGTAACTTACCGCGGTTTAGTCGTGTGTATGTGTGTATTTCCTCGCAGGTGCCTTTCACGTCAACCGAAGCTCAATCGGTCAATCCGCCGGTTGCATGTAAGCGGAGGGAGCCGCGGGGGAACTCAGAAGGTTGAAGATCTGAAATACTGATGTATACGCTTCAAATCGCCGCCTTTGTGCACTCTCCCTCAGTCGTGTCGTCGAAATCCAGCAGGGGGTAGCTCGATATCGAGATGGGGGACGCAAATAGGCTCGTCAAAATCCATGTATTCCGCCGGTTAAATCGCCGCCCGAACTCGCCGGCCGCCGGTGAAGTCGCCGATGTATATCGCCGGAGAACCTTGTATTTTTTCATGTTGTACACAACACGCCTCTTCGCACAGTATTAGCACGAAAAAATAGAAGAAAGGGCATTTTGGGTACTTCAAGTCCAGATTCCAGGTCATATGAGATTTCACGGAAAAAATCTGGTAATATGGGAATATCAAAGTTGGCGCCAGGTAATATGGAAAAAACTCTCAGCACCATCCAGCTGAAAGAAAAAAATCCAACTGGTTAGGATTTTTGGATAATCCACTAACAAGGTGAATTTTTGGGAGTGGATGAAACTTGTTTTTGACGCCCCAAACGGCCCCTTAATGAGTAGCTAAATTCCTTGTTCTAGGGCTTGATGACGTCTTGTTAATGATTAGAATTTTTATAGTTATATAAGTTGATTACAATTTATGTGCGTAATGATTATATATTTTTATCTATTAAGTTAGTGGATTTATTTTAGATATGGGTTTAATCATATTCTTCCAATGACTTGAAATAGATTTTGTTATCTATATTAATGCTTGGTTTTGTATTATTAATGTTAAGATTAAGTATCCGTTGTAATTTACAATATTGGATACAATGGATGATTTAAAATTAATCTTTTTAAACAAGAAAAAACATAACTTTGAATTTTAATTAATAGCTTAATGATGACACCTTCTATAGTAAAAAGATTGAATTCTAATTTCCTATGACGTAATTTGTAACTATAATCAATAAACATAACTCTGGATTTCTATGATTACAAGTGTGGATTCAATGCCTTAGAATTTTTCATCGATAGTTTAATTAAATCTTAATCGATCGCTTTTACTTTAGTTTATGTTCTTATTTTATTTCTCTTGCTTTAGTATAATAATTACTTTTTAATTTACTTTATTTTATTTATTTATTTGGTTGATTTTTTTCCTACTAGTTTAAATAATCCAATCTTTACAATTAAATCTAAATGTTAGTTAATTTAGGTTAGTCTTATTTTCTCATACATAAGTCCCTGAGGGATCAATCTCGCAATTTGCATATTTATACTCAAAATCGATTTGTATGCTTGCAAATAATTAAAACACAACAGTAATCACCAATAACTAGATTTTCTAAAATTCATGTTTAAATATACTCGTTCAATGAGTTTTTACTCTTTTGTATTGTCTTCCTTATGGTTACAAGTTATCGGCTAAGTAGACTAGCTTTTACTATTAAGGAAGTGCCTTGAACTCTCAAACTAAGGAGAAAGAAGAAATATTTACCTTGATGGTGAAGCAATTTTGCCTAACCACACAAATTTATTGTGCTAGGCGTGTTGGTTTGTGTTTCCTTGTTAAATGCTGTCAGGTTCATCTTGAATCAGAGATCCAACCTTTACTTCATCCCTTAGCTCTTTTAACTGCATCAACTAATCACCGTGAGAAGGATAACATGAAATAGGCGATTAATACGCGAAACTTTTTCCAAAATCCAGACAATTAATAGGGTATGGAGGGAGTACTATCATTCACGGTCTGTATGCATCAGCAGATAACAGTACCATGTAAAATTTATTGAACAACCACACAAATTTATGGTGCATGAAAAGACATTGGAGGTGAGAGACTGATCACTCGTCCGGTGAAGATGCATCTCCATTCAGGAAAAGAAAATCTCAAAATTCTCTCTTGCGTCGTATAGATAATGACAGGTTTTAAAAGCTGAAAGTAGTCATTGATAGCTCAAAAGTATATGTCGGACAATAATCATATTATAGAGATCAATAAAAGTGCAAGTTCCATGTTCACGCTATATATTAATTACTCCTTGTAGCTACCAAAAAAAACTCTCTTGTAAGGTCTTCATAATACTCTTATGATTAGATAGTATAGCTAGATAGGGATGATTGCTCAAGAAGGATTCATACATGAAAAAGAGAAAAATCATGTCACGTGAAGATATACTTTGAGCATCTCGGTCAGTGAGGCATCTTGCGCATCGTGTTCCTCTTCGTATCAGGTCCATCAACCAAGCTGTCAACCTTCAGTGATTACCAACCTCATAAAGCGGAGTGGGTCCCCATGTATGGGGTACAAATGATGGGTGGGTCTTATACATGCCCAAGGGATTGACAGAGGAATAGTAGTGCTCTAAGGGACCGTTGCCCTGCCCCTTTTAGTAGCATCCTTAGCATTCGGACACTACTCGTTATCAGAAGAAGAAGAAGAAAATACCCCAAAGCTCGCGTACGGTTGCCACTGATTAGATCTAGAACCTTAAACCTTTTATGGATGAAGATGACATAAGACAAAAAATTTAATGACTTGCATAAGAGTCTTGCTACTTTCTATAAATACTTTGTCACACTCCCTAATGTGCACTTTAATTTGTCTGATAAATGTAGCGGCTGGTTCACTCAGTAACATATTTTCAGACCATAAAATTAAGACAAGTTTCAAGCCTTTGACAGCTCTAATTAGAAAAATACATTTAAAATGGAATCCAAATTCTAAATGAGATTTTTCAAACTCTGAAATGAACCAAACAAAGAAGAGTTATACATACAATATATTAAAAGCACATAAATGCTAGCAAATACTAATTATAGTCACTGTGGTAGTAGAGGAATGCATAAATGGGAGGAGAGAGAGAGAGGCGGTGGCTTGGGTTTCTTCCCGGCCGGCTGGCAGCACTTTGTCCCAGCCGACTGGACTTCTTTTCTTCATCGGGCAGTGCAAGCTTTTCTGTGGTGTTAGTCTCTTAGGATTTCTTGGGTTGAGTGGGGTGAAGACTCTCCAGGCGGATTTTCTTAGCTCTTATAAGGGAGAAGATCATGGAGATGGGAGTATACCATTTGTGCTTGAAATCGCCTTCCTCCCGTTGAAAAATAAAGTTTTATTTTCAAAATAAAGGTTCATCCTTTGTTGTGAGGGATTTCGGATTCATTGGGTTGGAGAGAAGATGGAGACGGTGATCATCTGTGAATTGACAACTATCTAATTCTCTCTTTCGATTGGTGATTCAAAAGGTATCTTAGGAGATTCTATGATTTGTGTCAATTTTTATTGCACATGTTCGGAAAGAGGCTTTGTTTGGTACCATTGCCTGGCCTCTGTGGTGCTTGGTGCAAGGAGATATCCTCCTGTTTGAACTGGCTTGACTTTAGAGCATGATTGTTTTTTATTGTAATATTGAAGATTAATGTATCTTGAATTTCTTTTGAATGAAATGTTCTTTGAAAAAAAAAACATAAATGAAGGATTTACATATGTGCGCTAATTTTCAAATCTTCAATCTTTTCGAATTGTATCACACTATTTTAGGTCAATTTTGTGATATTGATAAATTAATTCATGACATCAGGGTTTTTTCTTTTTAGCAACAACGACTCACGGTAGTAGCTACTCACACACACACACCTATGTTTTTCTAAATTCCCCTTGGCCTGGGTGGAGACTCAAATCCAGGGATCACATACTGGAGCCTCGAGACCAACACGCCAAACATGTTTCAGGGGTATTCATAAATATCGGCTTCTGTTGTGAAATCTTTGTAAATTAATCATAATCACGGAATAAGCACAAAAATAGTTTGAAGAGATGCAAGTGACAGATGTAAGTGACAAATTTTTGTGCTTATTACACTTTCGGCAGTAAGACTTTTAGCAAAAACGAGTAAGTTTTTTTACTTAAACTAGATCAAATATAAGAGCATGTGAACAGTGTTAGCTTTGCCATTTACATTGTGGACAACATAGTTTAATAAAAGGAGACAAATGCTATCAACTCTCGCAGGCCAAGATTTGTTTTCTAGCTTATGGAATCTATCTTGAGTTCTTCCCATGTAATGAATGGCCCTGGAGCACCAATTAATCTTGACCATAGGGACATCTAAAAATCTAGGGTTCCTAAGTTCCCCACATGTGGGTCCCAACAACTACATGCCCTTTCTTCACATCAAAACATGGTGGGTCTCAGAGTACCCTGGTATTCAGGAAATCAATCAAATTGCATGCCTACTCAGACAAGCTAGACCCGATGGCTTAAAATACACTATTGTGAGAGTATCAATGGTTTGATATGTGCTCTAACCATGGAATGTCGTATCGGATATCGGTAAAATATCGGTCGGCCTAAGAGACGAAATATCGGAGATATATCGGAGATATTGGGTAAAAAAATATCGGTCGTCAAAAACTAATTTTTATCATATATTTTCAAAATCTAACTTCTAAAATGAGTTATACTAATTTAAACAAAGAATAGATTTCAAAATATGCATAAAAGGATAGAAAACAAACATGAAAGTTTTTTTTTCCCAAAAAAAAAAAAAATATTTTTTTCAAAATTTTTTTTTTAAAAAAAATATTTTTTTTTTCAAAAAAGGCCGATATATCGGTCTCGATATTTGGAAAAAATGGAAAAATCGATACTTAATGGTATCGGAGTATCGGTTTGTGTCCGATACCGATATATCGGCGATATATCGGCGAGCTGGCATTCCATGGCTCTAACAGGCCTGGTTTCCCTGCCTTTTCTAGTCAGGCTCTAATGACTAAACCCTAAGAGATAAAAAATGAAATAAAGAAACAACAAAAAATTGAAGAAAGCATTTCAGAAGCAAAAAACCCAAGTGATCAAAGACAAAAATTCTAATTTGGAAGCATGCATTGGAGACAATAATCACCAACGGATGGGGTCCAACAACTTTCATCACCATTCTTATCAGCTTGCCTGTCTCCTCTTGAGAAGGTTCCGCATACATGACATGTGGGTGTCACAGTCAGTAGCTTAGTCGCCAGTCCTCACCTTCTGCTTTTCCTGTCCTTTGCCCTATCCCTCTCTATGTACTTTACCAAGGACATCCTCATTAATCTGGGGTTTTAATTAGTTTGTTATGTTAAGGTGGACTCAGGATAGTTGGAGTGGTTAGTGAGGTTGAAGAAGGCGATTTGGTTAGGTTGGACCCTTTATAGGAGAAATTGCCCCTTATTTAGTTGATAAAATTCTTTATTCATTTAAGTTCATTTAATATGTTTGTGAGCTAGCAACATGGACTAATAGATCACTCACAGGTGGAACCATGAACTCTTAGAACTCTTAGAAACTATTTTGGTACAGATGAATCCAAAAGTCTGCATAGGTAGAATAAATGAATCAAACTGGCTGGCTAGTGTTAGCAGGTTGTTTCCACATTAGTTTTAATGATAATGATAGATGTTAGGTGGTTTTGAGATGCAGTTTCTCCTGCTTGCAAAAAACATATAAAAAAAACAAATAAGAAACGAAGTTTCTCCTAAAATTACTTGAATATTGGCCCCTTTTTTCGCTGGAGGCTTTCTTTTGAAAATGGGCCAGCCACTTGTAAAAGATTAGGTTCCCATCAAACAATGATGAAAAGAAAAGGCTAACAATTTCTATAGAAAGATCGGGTATACTTTTTTTTTTCTTGAAAACAGAAAGGCATGGGTATAAAACTCTTAAAAAGGTACATACTTTTGGTTTCCTAAAATAGAATGATTGACCAATGTTGCTATTTTTTTCTTTGTCGATTAATATATAATTATCAGCTACGTACATCAGCTTTTACACAAGTCAATGGACTATTAATGATGATTCATGACCAATTAAGTTTGAAGTAGACAGTTCAAGCCAGTAATTTATTTCAAATATATTAGAACTTATCCATACATGGCGAATATTAATGTGCAATTATTTGATTGCGATGTTTCAATATTTGATTTTAGGTATATAATAAAATGAAGCTTTAAGTTATTTCCATCACCTAGTCAATGAAAGCGAATAGACATGCTAAATATTAACTACATCATCTTAGAAGTAAAATGAAAACCAATTTAGAACCCTCCATCAATAAAAATATATATGATGGCTGAATTTATTTTGTCCCTTGAAGAAAGTTTACAATATTATAAACGAAACTTAGCTTGATTCATTATACTTTTTTTCTATAATTGACTATTATGTAAAATAGTAAATTCGGGATAAGGCAGGTTTCAAACATATATTTATAAATCAGGTAGGTACTTGATTGTTTATTTCTTTGTTTTATTATGTTTAAGAATACCCTTTAATGATACTATAATATTGTAGTGGACTCTATAACAATGTACAATCATTGCACTTCATTACATTTCTTATCTTCAACTGATAAGAAATTTTGTGACCCCAAAATACCAAGAGTCCACTTTCAATCATATGGGACCCTTAATGGGGCCAAAATGAGGTATTAACATCCAAAACTTAGAATCATCTTATGGACAGTTGGGCCTCTTAGCTAAACTCATCCGAAGGAGAAATTATTCTGTACTCCTGGCAGACCATGCCACTTTTAGTCCCCCTTTACTAGAGCCATCGATTCCAGGATCGGCAGTTCCTAGGGAGGAATTGTGTTTTCCACCTAGAAGTAGCGTGAATTCCACATGGTTTTGCATAGCCTATAGTAGAGATTAACGTGTCCATAGGAGTAAATTCCACCTGGACTCCAGTTGGACAACATCATTCCTCCCTCTGCACGCACCGCCCATCCCAGAGATAAACGGCTAATATAGTGTGGGAAGAAATCCAACGTGGTCTGCCGGGAGTAGGGCAACAAAAGTGAGAAAATAAAGAGATAAAAATCAATGCAAAACTACACATGCCACCAGCATAAGCATCTATTACAATCTTGTTGCCAAAAAGAAAGCAACTATTATGATCTCATTACTCAAATCAATGCAAAACTACACATGCCATCAATCCAAGCATCTATAATAATTTCAACAATCAATAGTGACAACTTACCCCCTTATTGATCACACATTTCCATTGTATGCCAAAAAAAGGAGCATTTCCAAGAAAAAAAAGATATCCAGCTCAAGCGGCCTCCCCATTCCACTTATCGAAAGAAAAAAACTCAAGATTATTTCCATAATTCCACCAATCTAAGCATCTATTATGATGTCAATAATCCCTCTTATTGATCATCGTTTCTATTGTGAGCCAAAAAAACCAACATTTCCATAAACATAACACTCCAATACAAAGATCGATTAATTGTATTCAAAGGTAATAAAAAAAAAGAACAAATTACCTTTCGTGCACGAGATACAAAAAAAATTAATTATATTAAAAAATTTATCAAAAAGATTGATTAATCACAATAACATTTCCATCCCCATTCCCACCCCCACCAAACATCAAAACACCCAACTTATCCTCTCCACAGCAGCCATTCCCCGCCAAAGCTCCCCTCCACAGTCCACCACCCGCCATGTGAGAGAGCAGATCAAGAAGCACAACCATGACCCGTGTCTACATCTCCGGCTGCCGCAAAGCCGCCACCTTTTTCCAAAAACCAGACCAGGAAGCAGGCCAATAAGCAGACCAAGGTGACTCCTGTGGGCCGGAACTGCCTCCTGACGAGTTTATGGAAGGATCCAACTCGTCCCTGTCCGGCGAGGTGGCCGGCGCCGGCTCAGGGGAGCTCAGGGAGGGGGGGCAGAGGCAGAGACAGGAGTATACGGTAATGGCAGTGGTGATGGCGGCGCTGAGGAAGTCGCTGGTGACGTGCAGCATGGGGGCGGAGGAGGCGTGCTCGTCCATGGAGATTGGGTGGCCGACCAGTGTAAGGCATGTTTCTCATGTCACGTTTGACAGGTTCAATGGCTTTCTTGGCTTGCCTGTTGAGTTCGAGCCCGAGGTCCCCCGCCGAGTGCCCAGTGCCAGGTTTGTGTTTGATACTTTTTGCTAATATTTTTGTTTTCAGTGATATTGATTGAGATCTTGGAGTTTTAATGGATTGAACTTGTTATTTAAAGATAACAGAATGCATTCAATTGAAGCAAAAAGATTACAAAATGCAGTTTTTTGAAATGATGATGGTGTAGAAGTGCTGGTGTTTCTTTGAATTTGTGGTTTAAAGATAGCAAAATAAAGTTTAATGGATTTCCTTTCAAATCATGATTTTCTCTTATATAGCTTTTTTTTCAGTGGTCTTCAATAAGATCTTGAAATATTGATGGTGGTGAAGTTCTAGTGTTGAATTTGTGATTTAAAGATAATAAAGTACATTTCTTATGAAGGGAAGTTGTCATTTAGAGATAACAAAATACATTCAATTAAAGAAGAAATAGTTTCTTGAACATCTAATGGTGGAGAAGTGCTTTTGATTCTTCAACTTGTGGTTTATAGATGGCAAAATACACTAATGGGCTTTTCTTTCTTTCAGTGGTCTTGAATAAGATCTTGAAAATTTTCATGGTGGTGGAGTTCTTGTGTATGAACTTGTGATTTAAAAATTACAAGTTAAATTCACTGAAAAAAAAACAGTTTCTTTTGATTCATTTACCTGGTTGACTATTGATGTTAGCTGCCTTACTGGAGTTGGATATCTACGGTATCTGTAGTAGGGGGCTGCTAATCCAGTGGTTTTCTTTTTCTTTTCTTCTGAAATTGGGGGTTGATTTGAGTTATGGATGGCTAAGAACATAAATTGTCTGCCATTTTAGATACTTTTAGCTATAAGATTTTACTTGTTCTGGCTGGTTGAAGTTGAGTCTCCAGTAACAAGTTCTTTTAGATGATTTTCTTAGTGTTTACATTGACATAGTCCGATGTAATATTGTTTCGTGATGTGGGATCTGTTTTTGGTTAAAACCTGTTTTTTTTGCCGAGGTTGGAGAAAGTCTGTTCTTTAATGAAGTCCAACCTAATTCTTGCTTTTTATTTAGGTAAGAACTTTGGGGATTTTTCTGAGGTATATTTTGTAACACCAGGCAATGGACTCTGCCTATACTGCCGAAGTTGGGACACCTGGCTGTGATATTGATTAACATCTACATTTTCGATGGATTCTTGAAACTTTTTCTGATCTTTCTTTCTGAAATCTGTGGCCTATTAATTTGGATCTTGGAATGGGAGATAGATATTTCTCCTGTCTTTTGAGTTAAGATCTTCCTCTCTCTCTATTTTCCTTTGTTATGCGCAAGAAAATCTGCTCTTCTCCCCATTTTTTTTTTGAGTTAAAAATTTTCCTGCCTCTGTTTCCATTGTTATGGACAGGCAAATCTGCTCTGCTCTCTCTCTCTCTCTCTCTCTCTCTCTCTGTGACCATGAAACATACCAGATGTACTTGAAACCATTTAAAAAACCAAAGAGATACTCCCTCTTTTGGAAAACCAAATGGTATTATCAAAGTGGGAAGGTGGGACTATATTTTGATGTGATTTACTCCATGATTAACGTCATTTTCTGTATCCCTGTGTTTTAAATTGCTTATGCTAAATTCAAAGAAATAATATCTAGCAAAAAAAATTCTAAAAAATTACTATCCTCATTGGTGTATGATCGAAACGTGGATTCCTTGCTTTATACTATCCAATACATGCTTGTACCAAACTTTTGCTGCTTTGCTAATAATGTTAATACTATAATGCTTCTTTCTGTAAGATACCCCTATTGCATATTGAATCATGTGCTTGCGATTGTTATTTTGATCTATTCTTGGTAGTTGTAGTTTATGGCAACTTGGAGGAATAAAGTGAGTGCAAGTTCTTTGTCCCTATTCTTGGTAGTTGTACTTTATGGCAACTTTAGAATAATAAAATGAATGCAAATGGTTTTCCCAATTTTCCTAATAGGCGGACTTGACTCTGCAGTGTAAGGGTTTTTGGAGTTTCTGCTAAGTCTATGCAATGCTCCTATGACCACAGAGGCAACAGTGTACCAACAATTCTTTTGTTGATGCAAAGGCATTTGTACTCTCTGGGTGGCCTTCAAGTATGTTATTCCTTCTGTTGCTTATACAATCTTTATGTTGATCTTGTGTAGCAAACTCTTATGATATATTTGCATTTGATTGTGATATGAAGGCAGAAGGAATATTTAGGATTAATGCAGAAAACAACCAAGAGGAGTATGTTAGAGACCAGCTAAATAAAGGAATTATACCGCATGGGATTGATATGCATTGTTTGGCTGGCTTGATTAAGGTAATTATTTATCGTCAGTAAAATTCTCTCATTTGGTTTTGTTCCTCATATATCCCATATGTGTATGTGTGTGCACTCCTGTTGGTGCAGATACTAATCTAGTGCTTCAAGTGTAGACTTGTGTCTGAAAAAACAATTTCATAAAATGAGACTAAACGTGCATGTTCTGGTGATTGTCAAGTTTGTTAGTTAAGTGTTTGTTAAGAACTACTTGCTTATGCACTTAATTTGTGATTAACACTCTTCATTTGTGCTCTTTATTTTTACTTTTATGTGCTTTTAACTGAAATATCGAGTCATGAGATAAATAATAAAAATTATTCACTTTTTAATGACCTGGAGTTTTGATCAAGCTTCACTCTTCTCTAATTCTGTGAAAGTGAATCTATTTTGATTCCTAGAGTGTTTTGGCTAACAGGTTTGCAAATGTGTGTGTGCGTATATGTTGTTTGAAAGTAGTTGGCTTGGTACTTCGATAATGATTGCTAGCTTATTTTCTTCTGTAATCCTTCATTATATCGACGCTCTGTGGTGTTTAGGCATGGTTCAGAGAACTTCCAACGGGCATTCTTGATTCACTTACTCCAGAGCAAGTTATGCATTGCAACACAGAAGAAGAGTGTTCTGAACTTGCTAAGACCCTCCTGCCAACTGAAGCAGCTTTACTTGACTGGGCACTCAATCTTATGGCAGATGTGGTGCAGTATGAACATCTCAACAAGATGAATGCACGCAATATAGCCATGGTTTTTGCACCTAACATGACTCAGGTAAGGAAGTTCTTTTCTTTTTTTGACTTGCAGAAAAACAGATCCTGGGAGTAACAGCTTTATAACGGTTGTAAATATCTTTTCAGATGGCAGATCCTTTGACAGCTTTGATTCATGCAGTGCAAGTGATGAATTTTCTCAAAACACTAGTTATAAAAACTCAACGAGAAAGAGAAGAATCAGCAGCTGATACTAGAGAAATGTCTTCTTGCTCAAGATCTCCAGGTGACGATGGTGGATCGTTGTCACAGAAAAAGCCAGAAGCTGAGACACGCATCTTAGGCAAGTTCTTGAGTGCCCATGACAGATCAGAGAGCGATGTGGATGGGAGCTTCCACAGCTTCCGATCAAAGAGTGAAGGGGACGAAGATCAAGAACTTATTTGTTGGGAAGATGGACCTGCAAAATGCGAAATGAGAAGTTTAGATAGCAAGTGCTTAGTTCACGATGCAGATCGATTAATGGATAGATTCAGTTTGAGGGAAGGTGTGAGGAAGCTTTGCGGACACCCTGTGTTTCAGTTGAATAAGCCAGCAAAGAAGTCCGAAGGACATCTAGGAGATGTATATTCTAAAGGAGGTGTGAAAGAAGCTTGGGTCTGATCTCTCTCTCTCCATTGTTCAATTGTCAGTTAAATGTGTGATTACAGAGTGGTGTCATAAGCTAGTTGGAAGGAATCAAGATACTTGTGAATGCACAGGCATTTAACCTCACTGCCGTAGCAATGACAGTTTGATGTATAATATAAACTCTTACCTCTTCTCTATTCTTTGTCAGTACAAAATTTTATAAAAAAATGTAATTTGATTTGGTTCCATCAAGACTGCCAATTTTGCAATTTGGTGGGCTTCATGCTAGTGATTATTTCCATGTCTCTATCTATAGATAAATCATAAAAGATGAATTAATCTGATGCTAACTCTTGAGCAAATGGTGATAGATGAAGTACATTACCTATCTGGATTAGATCATAAAAACAAACAACTGGCTAAACCAATGGAATACTACGCATACTCCGATAATGCATGGCTTTTAGGGGTCTAATTCCAGATGCAAGTCTTTCATCTATCACCATTCTAATGATATCAGAATCTGACGACAGCAAAGTTCTGATGTGTAGTTATAGGAGTCTATCATAACTAAACACTTGACACAGCAGAAATTGTAGACTGCTGTGACGATTTCTGTGTCAAGTGTTAACTAAACACTAAACACTTGGCAAGCAGGATTTAACAAGCATGGATTGTAGAATTATGATGTGGTTTAATCTTGAACAATTTTGGGACAATCCCCTTCATTGCCCGTGTTAACAATTGGATGGCTAAGGCACTTTTATAATAAAAATCTCCAATTTGTAAAAAAAAGATTTATCATAAAAGACATGCAGCCTCGCCAGCATCGGGTGAGCACTGGCATTTCACTTAAATACAAATGCACTCAAGTACTCCCCTCGGCTGATCCATGATGTTCTCTATCATGTACTACTGTGTAATTCATTCTAATTCTAACTATATTATCCCAGTAGCTATCATGAAGCATTTGTTCTAGGCTCGTTCCTCAGTTACATTCCCATAGGATTCATTAGTCACTTGACTTATATCAACATCCCAGAAGACACCAACAAAGTACGAGCCTAAAACAACAATGAAGAATGTCAAAATGCAATACCATGGATTTAATTATCAATTGATCACCAACTCAGTAGCCATAAAAAACTGCTACTAATTGATTGGATTTCAGTCAGCTATAGATCATAATAAGAACCTTATCACCGACTCAATAGCTATACAAAAGTGCTAATTATTATTCAATTCACATCTACCTAGCCACTCAGTCTGTCCACATTAGCGAACTTTTAGTATGCTTAAAATTGGTAATTCACATGTTACAACTATTAGCGAGAATCTTACTTTTCGTAAATTTTTTTCTTTTTTTGGTACAGACGTCACTACGAAAGCAATAATCTCTAGAAAAGAAAGTTCTTACCATTGTAATAATGTAAATTTTTTTCTTTTTTTGGTACAGACGTCACTACGAAAGCAATAATCTCTAGAAAAGAAAGTTCTTACCATTGTAATAATGATAACCATAGCTTCACAAAGTAGACATTATCCTGCTTTGAACATAAACTTGGATATAAAAACCATGCGGTTATACCAGTGCAATTCTTTTTTAAGTTGGCACCGGAATAACTAAACAAACGAAGCTCGACCTATTAGCACCTATATTTATCTCCATAACTTAGATGCAAAACAAGAACTTGTTCAATTGTTAGCCTGCACAATATAGTCAAAACAGCTGCACTGCACTCCAGTGTCTATATACTTCCAGACGTATTTTCAGGTAAATTCTCCAGTTGAGAACCTATTTTCAGCTCTGAAACATTCATAGGATCCATTGCATCCTTTTTCCATTCTGAATCCACTGCCATGCCTGGAGTTTGCATCCCATCATTGTCCAAAAGGTCAAGCCCAGTAGGATCAGGAATCTGAGATACAAAAACTTTGGCCGAAACAAATTGCTCATTCAGTGACAGATCATTCTCTGTAGACGAAATAACCTCCTGCTGGTATGTCTTAGGTTCAGACATGGGCGCATCAGACTGTAAGTTGCAATCAAATTCTTCATTCGCCAACTTTCTACTATTAATCGATTGTCCCACAGTATTTATATCAGCTGCCTTGTTGTTCGATACAGGTGGCTTAATTCCTGTTGGCAAAAGCTCTGCTGCCGGTCCAGATTGTTCAGTCCTAGGCTCACAGATAGAATCTTCAAGGGAAGGCTGACCATCGTTTGACAATTCAGAAGTCCTGGCTTCAATTGTATTTGATTGTGCACTTTCTTTATGCTGAGCTTCTAGTAAGCTACTATTTTCTGATGTGACCAATGATTTACTAATCTCCCTGCTTGAAAAATCACCTCTTGACAGTTTGATTTCCTGAAGAAAAAGAAGCTTTATTAAGAACATATCAACATAGGCTAAATAAAATTGAGCTAAATGGGGGGTGAGTCTTCACAGAAAGTAAAATAAACGTATTATCATTCCTCCCCCTCTTCGAAGCCCATATTATTGGCACTTCCATTATTGACTGCAGGCAGCAATCACTCTCTAACTCTTGCTGAACCCCCTAATCCCCAACACACAATTAGATACATATATACCACCTGCAATACCTGATCTACAGCACCAGGAGTTCTCTTCGCATTACCATTTTCTTGCAGATTATCAGAAGTTGATACATTTGTCAGCTCTATATTAACACCTTTGAGTGCAGCAACATCACTTGAAGAGTTTTTAATTTGGGTATCTCGCTCTAGACATTCAGGTATCATCTTATCTCTCTCCTCAACAGAAGCTTGTTTATCACCAGGTAAGTCTCCATCAGCAACGTCACTTACATCTGCAACTTTTGAAGACGACTGAACCATAACTTTGGGAGGCGATATCTGACAATTATTTTGCAAGTATTGGTCACTTTTGTTATCAGATCCACTAATGGTGATAGCAGAAGTCCCATTACTAGACAATTTGCCCAATATTTTTTCCTCGTCAAATTGCGATGCTGAACCTTGGTTAGAAACCAAATTGGCCTTCAAAACAGTAGTACTTTCAGATTGCTTTGTAGGGGTCAAATTTTGATAGATGTGACTTGAATTAATTGCTACTCCGTTTATTGAAGCACCATGATCACATTTGTCCAAACCCTGCAAGAGCTGGTTAGGAGATGACCCGCATGTTGAAGCCACATCTGTGTTTTGCTGATATGGCTTAGGGGCAGTTCTTTGCGGTTCCGCTAAGGGAGTTTGTCTATGAGGTGCCACCACACCGAGGGGAACGTCACTTCTTTTAATCATATTAACATGGGGTGCCACATCATTTGCAGCAGTAACTGGTACAGATAGACCTGGATCAAACACAACTCCCCTCAGCAGGGTACCTGTTCCACCTACTCTAACAGTAAGCAAATAACCAGCATCGAATGATCCATCCAAAACGCCAGATACTATCTGACCCACCAATGCATTGTCTGAACCATCGGTTGAACTTACTCTACGTCTCTGATTTCTTTTCACTGTGTCAGACCCTGACAAACCAGATGCACTTACACTTTCATCTTTTCGGGGACGTCCACGTTTCCGCTTTACTAGGAATTCGGGAGTAGAATTATTCCCCTGAGTCACTCCACTGATCATGTTTAGATAGGTAAGAGAAAGCCAGATTGCAATTCAATCACTGCTCATAAAGCCCAAGGAGAAAATTGTAAGTTAATAAATGACCATCTGTCTTGATCTAATTGAAAGCAAACAAACCTAATACTTAAATTCTCAAATATTTGAGACCTTACATCTTGAATGAACTGACTATGAATGTAATAAGGAATACATGTTGTGAGTCATATTATACTGGATATGATCAAAGGTAATAGGGTCAAGGAAAGAGTATATAACAGCATCACAATTATACTGCAGATTCCTGGGCATAAATAAGGTTATATCAATTAATGATTAAATTTAGGCAGTAGAGAAAACATTGGGAAAGAAGATGATGCATATGAGATCATATGAAGAAAAAAGAAGAAAGAGCTGTTCTTAACCAATAAACAAAGAACATTCATTATTATTGTCAATTGCTCTGCTACAAATTAGGGCTATAATGAAAATTCCCTGTCGAATTGACATTAATTTTAAACATTGAAGCTCTTAGCTATTCCAAATCAAACTAGACAAACAAGATATCATTTTTCATGTGATAGCCCCATATGAATTGTGGACAGCTACCACCCGTTCATCAAATACAAAATTGCTACACCCTTCTGCTATCTACACGCCAATATCCTTTTAATTCTTGTTATCTCACATCCGGATGAACCAAAGTAAATGCTAGGTTCAAATCTAAAGATGTGGTAACATTTCCCTGAAAAATACTTCTTTCAGAGTAGTAAAAAATACCACTTTGTGTGATGTGAAAATCCAATGAATCAATTGAGAAATGGGTGTTAAAGTCTGGACCAAAACAAACAGCGTCCAGAGCATATTATTTCCATGCACATAAACAACAAACAGTCAAGAGAAAACAACGGTTCACTGATTTAGATAACCATCCAAAAACCAACAAAAAAACGAATTTCCTATAATTATTTAGCTATCTCCCATTCAAGAAGAAAAAATTGTGAGACACTTGTTATATCTAACCATAAACATGTCTCCTACATCCTCGCAAACCAAAAGGAACGCAAGGGTAAATCTAAAGATAGATATCCCTCAAATGTATTTCCTTCACATAAACAGTCCAAAAAGACAACTTTTTGGACTCTGAAAATCCAATAAATCAAATCAGAGCTGGTGTTGAAG
Organism: Houttuynia cordata; assembly: GCA_039654745.1. Taxonomy (NCBI): domain Eukaryota; kingdom Viridiplantae; phylum Streptophyta; class Magnoliopsida; order Piperales; family Saururaceae; genus Houttuynia; species Houttuynia cordata. Next base: position 5,719,834 of record CM077511.1, read on the forward strand.
TCTGAACCAAAAAAACAGAGCATATTACTCGCATGCAGATCAAGAACAAAGAGCTAAAGAAAACCCAGTTCACACAGATTTCAATAACCCATCCAAAACCAAACAAAAAAAAAGCCATTCCAAGAGCATATTATTCCCATGCAGATCAAGAAGAAACAGCTAAGCCCCCTCCCCCCGGGAAAAAAAAAGATATCAAGAGTATTTTTATTTCGTAAAATTCCAAGAGCATATTATTTCCATGCAGATCAACAATAAACAGATAAGAGAAACCCCAGTAAAACTCACTAATTTTCAATATCCGATCCAAATCCAACAAAAACCAAACCAAATCCCTGCTCTTCTCCACACCACTACATTATCCACACAGCAACTTCCAAAACATCAAAAATGATATCTTTCCTCCCCCATTTAAACACAAATCAAATTTTTTTGACCATTTACCCCCACAACAACAACCATGCATGACCAAAAGACAGCATCTTTCCATATAAATAAAAAATTTGCAATAATGCATCCGAAACCCAGCAAAACATAAACCAAATCCCTTCTCTTCTTCAGTCTCCACACCACAACATTATCCACACAACAGCTCCCAACACATCCAAAATCAGATCTTTCCTGCCCCCAGTTAATCATAAAACAACATTCTTTAATCATATTCCCCCACAACAACAACCATGCATGCCCAAAGACAGCATCTTTCCATAAATATCCTAAAGATTTTAAACCAGATTGCAATTAAAGATCAAATCTTGAAGAACAACATACCTGATATTGGAGGGGGAAAGGAAACCCTAGGGTGGCCAGGAAAGGAAACGGGGATTGAATCGGATTTGGGGGATAATTAATAATTACGGTTGTAATTGCTTGGGGTATTAACCAGTGGAAGGCAAAATGGCACACTGCGGGTTACGGAAATCAGAGTTCCTGCAAAGACCGGTGATCTACATCTAGGAGACCCGTCAACACCCGACTTGGGTAGCGTCGGGTAATGTGGTTTACCCTACTTTTTGTCATTTTCTTTTTCGCCTTATTTTTTTTTCAAAATTTTAGAACTTCCTCCATTCGGAAATAATGTGTAGATTTGAGAAAAAATTATTTTTATTAGACTATAGGGCCCTCCTAAAAACACGCGACCTCTTCCTAAACGGTCTCTGAAATAATAGATACACTATTTTCTATACAAAGTTGTGTCATTTTATCAAAAAGGGAGAGAGTTATGAATAGTGATGGTAAAATAAAAATTAAATAAGAAAAATATATAACTTTCACTTTAGCCATTATGTTGAAAGGCTCACATAAAAAAAGAAAAAAAGAAAGATGTTAGTTTTAGCAAGTTTCACTAGAAGAAAGTCACATGCACACCTCAAATCAGAAGAGTAGAGTAGAACATGATTTTTTTTTCAAAACGGAAGAAAAAAAGTATTTTTTTTGTTAATAATATTTAAGAAGTCAAACTTGACCTTTATTTGATTATATATATATAAAAAAAATACTCTCAAATAAAAAAAAAAATTTAAGTTCAGATAAACTTAAATTTTTATCTCCAAGTCCGTACATGTTTTAATCTATTTTCCTTTTTCAATACTCTGTTTTTCATTATTTTTTCTCCCTTCACAGATTACTTGATACAACCTAGTTGAGCCATTTGTTGAGTTCTCATGAACTCTGATAGTATTAGCCTCGATTTGATTGAGACTTCTATTTTTTGTTTCTAAGTTGAGGCTTCTATATTTACTTCATACTCGTATCTACAGACTTAGGTTGTCATTTCTTTTTTTAGACACATAATATGGTTCTAAAGTTTACATCTATCAATGTGCAGGTGAATTGTGGCTGAGCAGGGTTGGTAAAAAAAGGGTATTCTGTGGCATCCTGTCATCTCATGCAACACTAGTTCCCATAGATCTCAAGTCCCTTCCCCTTGGATATTGCCAGGTACTGTTCTCATTTTTTGCATTGTCATGTCCTTTATATGTGTTGAATTTTCTCTTTGAATATATATTTCAACCGAGAGTACATGGATGAACAAAGTGGCAAGCAGGAAGATGAGGCAATTAACATAAATGATGCATGGAATGGACTAGAAGGATATGAAGCATCTGAATGTAATGATTTAGAAGGCTATGAAGTTTATGGGAGCATTTGTAGAGGTGAATATGATCAAGATGTAAGAAAGGTATTTACATCATGCAAGATTAATAGGTTGATAACTAATATTTATCCTTATTTTAAGTAAAATTACGACTAATATATAGGTGGAAAGGCATATAAAATGTGTATGTTTTGTATATATCACCACTCAGCAAGTAAGAAATATTTTTTGGGCAGATGGAAGGTCCAGAGAGTCCTATTTGAATTTTGGAGATGTTATCGTGTTTGATGTTACTTACCGCACAAATTCTTTTCCATGCCATTTGCTCCATTTACAGGTATGAACCATCATAGGCAGTCAATTGTTTTTTTGTTGTACTTTATTAGCGGATGAGACAAATGAATCTTTTATTTGGTTATTTAAGACTTGGCCTGCATGCATGTGGAACAAAATGCCCATCTCTATCATCATAGACCAAGACTTAACTATTGAAAATGCTATTCAAATGTCTTTCCTAACACAAGGCATTAGTTTTGTTCATGGCACTTGGGAAGAAATGCACAGATTCATATTGGCAAGTTCCTTAGTAATGAAGAGTTCTCTTTAGAATATAAGGCTTGGGTGTACAGAAGTAAAATTGTTGAGGAGTTTGATAAAACATGGGAGCCACTGAAAAAGAAGTATAATTTAGAGAAAACATGGCTAGCTTACATATTTAATAATTAGAGAGAACATTAGGTGCCCATTTACTTAAGAGACACCTTCTTTGCATGTATGACTTCAAGTCAAAGAAGTGAGAGCATAAATTCATTTTTAACGGTTTTGTAAGTGCACAAACACCACTCCCTGATTTTGTTCGACAGTACGCAAAACCTAACATGTTTAGTGGACACTTAATAGAGGTACAAGCAGGAAGGCTTTATACAAGGAAAGCCTTTGATTTGTTCCAAGAAGAGTTCAAGAAAAATACTTTCTTATGAGCAAACATGGTAAATTAAGCAAGATGGTACTGCCTTTACATATGTAGTTGGAAAATATGACTTGAATAGCAAGAAATATTATGTGACATTTGATGATGGGGATGGAGTGACAACCACATGTAGTTGTCAGAATTTTGAGTATGAGGGCTACTTGTGTAAACATATCTTAAAGGAGTTCCACAAGGTCGACTTGGCAGAGATTCCAGATAAATACATTCTACATCGTTGGACAATTAATGCAAGGTATATGGTCATTGATAATTGGCAACACAGAGAAAATGAGAACTCACATATCAGTAGAAATAGGATAATACCTTTGATGATTTGGAATTTTAGAAGTGCTAATCTAACAATCACCAATTTGGCATCGACATCACGTGATTCTTACGAATATGTGATGCCATTGTTGGTTGATATAGCACAAAAGCTTCGTGAAATGAACTTAAAGGATGCTTCTGATAGTCGCAATGTCAATAAGACTACTATTGATCCAAGCCCATCTCAATCGATAGATCACATTCCACAAATTATAATTCGCGACTCTGTTATTGGAAAGACAAAAGGACGTCCAAAAAACCATCTCACATTCAATCATCATTAGGCTTCCAAGGCAAAGCCATTGACATGTAGCAAATGTGGGGGTCAAGGGCATTATGCAACTACTTGCTAGGGGCAGGTGAACTCCAATTTTATTTTAAGTTTCCCTATGATGTTTCTAAGATACTGAATACATTATTGAATACAAATTTTCTAACATGGCCTTAATTTTCTTGAATTGTAGGCACAATGACCACTATGGATTGCCTACAAAAAGCTCATGAGGCTAATCCATGCAACATTGTGGTTTTGGAAGGAATCACTTTCTAGATACATTGACATCAAATGAACATGATTTTGATTTATTTTCTTGTTCCCATTGTTATGTAAAAGATGTTTATTAAGACAGTTGTTGTGACCGGCAATGGTCACAAGGTCTCTCGATGGCAAAAGTGAAAAGAAAGAAGAAAAGTAATAACTGAAATGATTTTCTATTGCATAACCCCCCAACTGAGGAAGATGTCCAACATATAAAGAGAAGAGATGGTGTGTCTGCCTAGGGGCGCGTGCCATCTGGCCAAACTGATGGGCCACTAATTGGCCTAATTATTCTCAATCAGCCCGTTACCTAACAATTAGCCTAAACGGGCCTGATTACAATAAGATACGCAATACTAATCAATTATCATGATGGCTGCTGTAGACGACGGCCCGCTGACGTATTTCTTACTGGCCTGCTATGGCGTTCACAATAATCCACCACGCTCTGCTTATCGCCTTGTCCTCAAGGCGATCAGTCCGGAAAGCGAGCCAAAATGTCATCCTCTACTTCCCGCATAGCATCTTCCAGTGAATGACACTTCCATGCCACCAATATCTCTGTAATAATGCGACCTGCCTTACGAAAGCGTCGTTTGTCAAGGATAGACACTGGCACTGGAGTATCCGGATCCACAGGAGGCACGAGAGACAAGGGACCGCCTATAGTGACTGACGATGCGTCTCCAACAAAACGACGTAGACGCGAAACATGGAAAACCGGGTGCATCAATGACCCCGGGGGTAGAGTCAGACGATAAGCAATGGGCCTGATACAGTCGAGCACAGAATATGGCACATGATAACGAGGTGCGAGCTTGGCCTGATCTGATCTGAACAAAGAAGTTTGGCGCTGTGGTAGGACGGACACGTAGACCAAATCACCCACCTGAAAGGCCCGATCAGATCTCTTCTTATCAGCAAGTTGTTTCATACAGTTCTGGGCGGCTGCGAGATTTGCTTTCAGCTGGCGAAGAACCTCATCCCTTGTTTGCAACAAATAGTCGACCTCAGCAACGGACGACCTGTGAGGCACATAAGAGAGAACTGAAGGAGGTGGACGGCCATAGACAACTTCAAACGGTGTAAATCCTGTTCGTGTGTGATAAACCGTATTATAAGACCATTCAGCCCAGGGAAGAGGCTGTAACAATTTGCGAGGCTGATCCCCCACAAAGTAGCGCAAATATTGCTCCACACACCTGTTGACGACCTCCGTCTGGCCATCTGTCTGGGGATGATAAGCTGTGCTCATGGTGAGTTTCGTACCTTGGATAGCAAAAAACTCACGCCAAAATGTAGAAATGAAAACTTGTCTCTATCTGAGACGATAGTCTTAGGCATTCCATGCAACAGAGCGATTTCTTTGACAAAAGTTTCAGCAACCGTCCGGGCAGTAAAAAGATGGCTCAAAGCACAGAAATGAGCATATTTTGAGAGCCGGTCCACCACCACGAGAATGACTGACTTTCCTTGGACCACGGGCAAGGCTTCGACAAAGTCCATAGAGATATCCTCCCATATCTGATCCAGAATTGGGAGGGGTTGAAGGAGACCCTGTGGAGAGGTAGTGACAGCCTTAGCGCGCTAGCACGTGTCACAGGCAGCCACATAATTTTGAACGTCCTTTCCTAATCCGGGCCACAGAAAACTCTGGCTTACTCGTTTGTAGGTCCAGAAGGCACCCTCATGTCCCGCCATCAGCATATCATGAAAATGTGAAAGAACACGACGACGCAAGTCCCCACTGTTAGGCAGCCATAGCTTCCCTTTCTAAAATAAAGTGGCACCGTGCCAAGTGAAGGAAGGATCATCCAATTGATGCGCGTGGAAACGTTCGATAAGCTGGCGAGTGTCGGGGTCCTCCGTATAGGCACAATGCAAATCAGGAAGAAAGGGGCAAGTTGGGCCAGTCATAGCCATACAGGCCCTCTCCGTCGAGCGCCTTGATAGAGCATCCGCGACAGTGTTCTCAGACCCCTTCTTGTAGACAATCTCATAGTCATACCCCAGCAGCTTGCTCACCTAGCGCTGCTGGGCTGGTGTAGACACCCGTTGCTCAAGAAAATACTTCAATGGCTGATGGTTAGAACGGATGATGAAACGTCGACCCAACAAATAAGGTCGCCACTTGGTGACTGGATGAACAATGGCCAACATCTCCCTCTCGTAGGCCGAGAGTGTCAAAGAGCGGCCGGTGAGAGATTTGCTAAAGAAGGCCACTGGTCGTTCCATCTGCAAGAGGACCGCCCCCATGCCTGTGTCTCATGCATCCGTTTCCACCACAAATGGAAGTGTGAAATCTGGCAAGACCAAAACGGGTGCAGTAACCATAGCCTGTTTCAGCCGATCAAATGCCTCTTGCGCTTCACCAGTCCATGCAAAGGCCCCCTTTTTGAGTAATGCGGTCAGGGGGCTGGCAATAATCCCATACTGGTTGATGAATCTGCGGTAATACCCTGTCAGCCCTAGAAAGCCTCGGAGGCCCTTGACACATGTGGGAGCCGGCCAAGACAGCATGGCAGATACCTTCGCGGGGTCAGTGGAAACCCCCTCGTGCGAAATGACATGGCCCAAGTACTCCACCTGCCTGCTACCAAAGGAACACTTCGACCATTTAAGAAATAAGGAATGAGTCCGTAAAATGGAGAGAACTGACCGTAAATGTTCCAAGTGAGCGTCCCACGACTGGCTGTATATGAGGATGTCATCGACGAAAACTAGGACGACTGTCTGAGAAAGGGCCGGAACAAGTCATTCATTAGACTTTGGAAGGTAGAAGGAGCATTTGTCAGGCCGAAGGGCATGACCAAGAACTCGAAATGACCATCATGTGTCCGGAATGCAGTTTTGTAGATATCTGACGGTTTCATGCGGATTTGATGATACCTTGCGCGCAAGTCAAGTTTGCTAAACACCGTGGCACCGGCCAGTTCATCCAATAACTCTTCTATAACCGGAATTGGGTACTTATCTTTGACTATAATAGCGTTCAAGGGGTGGTAGTCGACACAAAATCGCCACGACCCATCCTTCTTGCGGACCAATAGAACCAGTGAGGAGAAGGAGCTGTTCTGGGCTGAATTATACCGGACTGTAGCATGTCGTGCACCAAGCGCTCAATCTCCGCCTTCTGAACATGAGGGTAGCGGTATGGGCGCACATTGGCTGGTGCGCCATCAGGCAAAATAGGAATGGCATGGTCATGTGATTGGGCTGGTGGTAGGCCGGTTGGCTCAGAGAATATGTCAGCATGATCATCAAGCAAGGAGCGCAAATCCTATGGCATGTAAGTTTGCTCAACATCTACCATGGCCCGCTGTTGCAACAATAGCCCCTATGGCGCGAACTTGAAAAACAACCCCACAGCCTGGGCCGTATGCAAGGCACCTGGTTGTGCCCCTTGGAGTCGAACCTCGAAGTCCATAAGAAGATCCTTAAAGTTCCAGACCACATCCCCGAGGTCCTGCAGCCATTGGACCCCTAAGACCACATCTGCCCCCTTCGTCGGCAGTAGGAACAAATCTGTGATGAAAGTGTGGCCTTGGATAGTAAGGGCAGCTTGGGAGCATACCCCTGAGCTCCTGAGATGTTTGCCATCCCCAATGAGCACGTCAAAAGGCTTGGCATCGGTCACATAACAACCCAATCACTGTGCTACCTTATCGCTGATAAAATTGTGGGTCGATCCACTGTCAATCAATACCGCGACCTCCTGTCGCTTGAGGAGTCCCTATACCCGCATAGTGCGTGGGGTGAAGGTCCCTGAGTAGGCGTGAACGGAGATCTTAGGCTGCACGTTAGGGTACTCTGGGGGTATCTCCTCGGCCTGGAATGAAACATCCTCGTCGACTTCTTCTATGAGTAAGCTTCCCCGTACTGCGCACCGGTGCCCGGGAGCAAACTTTTCATCACACCTGTAACATAGCCCCTTGGCACGACGCTCCTCTATTTGCGCGGTTGTGAGTCTCCGAATAAGGGAACAACAGAGCCAATCATCATAGGTCGACTGGGATTTGAAGCAGGAGACGGCAGCGGCCCCAGCGCTGGGCCAGCAGGGGCCCTTGCTGGAAAACTCCCACGTCCCCCCCTTCTTTGTCTGGCCAGCTTCTCCTCTTCGATGCGTGCATGTCGCACCACATCTCTCATCGCGTGACAAGAAAAATCCCGCATTTTGTCCACTATCTCCAGTTTCAAGCCGCGCTTGAAAGTGCCAACTAGTGCTGCGACCGGCCAGTCTGGCAAGCGGTTCGCAATCTTCATAAACTCCGAATAGTACGCCCTCACGGTTGTTGTTTGACGGATGGTGGAGAGCATCTCGTTGAAATCCTAAAATTCGTTCGGCCCAAACTGGATGCACAACTCATCTGAGAACGATGCCCAAGTCGGGAATTGTACCTCCTTCTCAAAGGCCTGGTACCAGACCGAAGCATCTCCATCTAAGTGAAAAGCGGCCACACGCAGGCGTTCGGCATCTGAAAAAGTCCCCTGATAGACAAAGAACTTGTCAACCTTGTATAGCCACTCCACGGGGTCCTCTTCACCATTGAATCGCGGGAATTGGAGTCGCGCCAACCTGGTTTCTGCGCTACCCCTCTGGCCTCCACGATAGCCTAGAGACTCCTCCCAATCCGCGTCCAACTCACGCTGGACATTTCGTAGGTGCGGATTCATTGTGTCATTTCCTCGAACACCTTGAGTGCCTTGTCCCTCAAAGCCAGATCTGCCCTCTTCAGCGCCTAGGTTAAAGGAACCTAGTTGGATTCCATGTGCGATGGAAGACCCAGCGTTCAGGGCTTGTGTAGAGCCGCCAAACACACTGGACCCCCCTTGTCGAACTGGACCACCAAGACCTCCTGGTGGTGGCGGTGGAGGAGTGACTGTGGCTGTCTGATTGGTCGGGTTCTGCGCCTGGTTCTGGGAATGGATCATCTCCAAATTTTGCAGTCGGACACCAAGCGCACTGATCATGGCAACCAGTACCTCCTGGTTGGATTCCGTCGTCGGTCGTGGACTAGTCATCTCTTTCGCCGCCTCAGGTTCCTCTCGGATTTCTGGCATGCCCAGTGGTTGTTTGCGAGGAGGCATGATTGCTCTCAGATCAGCACCGCTCTGATAACAATGTTGTGACCGGCAATGGTCACAAGGTATTTCAATGGCAAAAGTGAAAAGAAAGAAGAAAAGTAATAACTGAAATGATTTTCTATTGCATAACCCCCCAACTGAGGAAGACGTCCAACATATAAAGAGAAGAGATGGTGCATCTGCCTAGGGGCGCGCGCCATCTGGCCAAACTAATGGGCCACTAATTGGCCTAATTATTCTCAATCAGCCCGTTACCTAACAATTAGCCTAAACGGGCCTGATTACAATAAGATACGCAATACTAATCAATTATCATGATGGCTACTGCAGACGATGGCCCGCTGACGTATTTCTTACTGGCCTGCTATGGCGTTCACAACAACAGTCCACAATTTTATGCTCGATTTATGATAGATGTGCTAAAGGAGTGTGTCAAGTTGTTTTAAAATGAATGTCTTTTTTACCTCCTATTTGTACTATTGTGCATGCACAACTGATGGAAAATTAATAAACTCAAAATAAAAAACTCAAACTGCTAATGTCTTGTGGGGTGAAGACTTTTTAGGCAGACCAATTCCCTAGAAAATGTAACATGATGGAATACACAAATAGCTCATTATATTAATAAAATTATACAGTTCATCAACCAAATAATATTTGGACTCTACATGCCAAAGGCAGGTTCCAAAGAGTTTTATCACTGCAGATAGATTTGATTGGTACTCTCCACCACGTGAATGGGATTTGAATTGACGTAAATTATCTCCAATGTTAGAAAGTAGGCACTAGACTACATTACATAGTTTTCTCCTATAAATGACTCTTTGTGGACTTAAACCACCACCTTTTTTGGAAATCCAAAACGCTCTGCCATTTGAGCTAAAGAGTCTTCGAGAGTTTATTTGAAAAAAGATTTCCTGTTCAAAGGTCATATAATTTCGATTGTAGCACAAAGATATGAACAAAGAACTTCTCTTTGGATATGACTTGTCCGTTAATCCGGTATTAAACAAAGAAATATGAGCTTAAAGCCGGTCCCCTAGAGACCCAGAAAATGAAATAATATCATAGAATAGCATAACCAATGTCAGATTTGAGCAAGTTGACACTCCCCCGTATTTACATATAAACTTATGGCAACAGGCCAAACAACCATTATCATACAATCTGGATGATGGCCCTACTGGTCTACTTAAATAAAAGAATGTACATGAAACTATCAACTCATATGCTTGATTCAAGTTCAGATTTTCGAATTTCAGCACTACAAATTCCATTCTCCAATATAGAATAAATTCTTCCAACCAAGAGTAAGATTTGATACATTTAATGACTGCATAGCAGCATTAAACATTACAGATAAACGTGGGGGAATTGTCATCACTATCAGCTATTAAACATTACAGATAAACTTATGCTTGGGAAGATAAACTTGAAAATTATGAAAGCACGGACAATTTAATTGGAAAGCCACAAAATCCATTGTTGCACCAAAGCAGAATTCTATCACAAAAATATTAGTTCCCAAATAGATAAATGTTGGAACTGAATTATGAAATGATATTTTCTTGAACCTCATTCATAAACAAACAGGTATACATCCAAATCTCCATATTCAGTAGCTTTTTTCAGGACTTAGGGGCCTGTTTGGGGCGTGAAAAATCAGCTCCATTCAGCTGAAAAAATCCAGTTGGTTAAAGATTTTTGGGATAATCCACTAACCAGATGAAACACCTCGTGAAAGTGTACTCCTCATTGGCAATTGAATCAGTTAAATGATTTTATTTTTCAGGCATGATAGTCTCTGTTAGAGCAATACAGATGGAGTAACCAGCAAGAGGAGATAGTATTAAGGGATAGATCTCTCTCAACCTCAAAAAGGTAATTCATTTTTTTTACTTTTTGACATTATGTATGTCTAATTGTGTCTACATGCATGTCCGCTTGGGAGTTTTTATGAGTACGGAAAACAATGTCGAAGCAAGGTATAGTATAAAAATTAAACCCGAAAAAGGGCTTATCATGCAATCTGCAATGTCCTATCTCAAAACAAATCATTAGTATTCTGCCAATGTACCAAACTTCATCAGTTGCACGAGTTGCACAAATATCATTTGGATGCTATCCCACCCATTATCGGCCAAAACTGAAAACAGTCATAAAAACCATATGTCAAAGCCTTTTAGATGACATATGTAGCTGTTACCCCCTTCACACATGCATGCCCCCTTGCATTTAAAAAAAAAAATCAAATGTCGTGGCATCCCTCCTAACAGCCTTAGTACATTCACGCTTACTCATATCTTAAGCTTGAATCGCATGAGGCTCATCAAAATAGCTCACAGTTTACACTTCTTCTGCCATCATTGTATCTATCTATATACTATATATATAGTTACATATGGTTACTAAGATACCACTCCCTACATTTGTCCAACAGACATACATTCACAGACCTTGACTCTCTTTCTTGATCAAATGGCTTCTTCCTCAGCGTCTTCAGAAAAATCCGGCAAGAACTCATTAGATGTTTTTTTTACTGAAGAGAAATGCAGGGCTATCCAAGATGAGACCATCAAGGATCATGATGCAAAGTTCATAGCACAATTACATCTCATACAATCTTTCCTGGCTTCTATGGAGCAAAACATAAGCCCTCCTCCGGCTGGCGTTTCTGGTGGGACCTGGCGAGCTCTTCCCCTGCCTGAGGAGAGCCGGGAAGCCATGGAGAGTATCTTGAATGAAAAAGAGAAGGCTGAGTGCAAGGGGACTAACGGTTTGAAATTGGTAGCCTTTGAGCCTGAGCTCCACACTATTTATATTAGTATCAAGCTTGAGGCTACCAACTATGTTGTGATATGGCAATGGGATTTTGTAGCAAAAAGATCCCGGTTGAGGCCTAATGCAGTTATCAGCCTTTGGGGGTACAGGAAGGAGGATGGTGAGCTGAACATCACGTTCCGGCTGGACGGGTATACCGACGAAGGCAAGCCCCTGCCACCCTACAAGCCCAATTAATCCAAGGAGCTACAATGTGTATACCTGACTTTCAGAGGAAAATGTGTCCTGTTTAATTTCCTTGTTATTGTCTTTCATCACTTGATCTACTTTCTCTGTGTTCGTTTTTAACTTCTTTGCTGGTTATTGTGTGCTTTCATGCTCTTCTATGTTTGAGTAGGTACATATGGAGAAAGAGTTGTATCTTTTTCTTCTCCCTATAATATGAATACATTGGTTCTGTGCTATTTTTGAAGGAGTTCTGTTATACGTCAACCGTGTGGACAGGCGGCTAACAGGTTATCGTGGTAAGGCCACTAATTTCATGGTAGAGCCCAAAGGTGAGGACCAATCAGGACAGTCAAAATTAATGGGCCTCCATCTAAAACCTGTTCAGCCACCTGTCGAAGGTCCGAATGCATACTTTTTTTTTTCTTTTTGAAGTGTTCGCTACTTATACTTTCTCTAGAGAAAATGTGCAACTGCTACAGTCCAATGCAGTATTTACTGTGGAGTCCATTGCTACAGTCCAATGCAGTATCCAATGTACTACAAAGATAAGAAAATATACTTATACTTTCTCTAGAGAAAATGTGCAACTGCTTCAGTCCAATGCAGTACTTACTGTGGAGTCCAATGCTACAGTCCAATGCAGTATTTACTGTGGAGTCCAATGCTACAGTCCAATGCAGTATCCAATGTACTACAAAGATAAGAAAATACAAAGCAAGCCTTGGGCTAATTAAACATAGAAAAAAGAAAACTGAGAGCTAACTTTTAGAGAGGAGACGAACATAATGGATGAATTTACTTCCAATGTAACCCAAAGTCGGCCAAGAAAGAGAGCTTCTCTACTATAATTCCGTGTAACTTCGAATGCAGATATGACCTCCGTCCTTGATGAATAATTACATGGGCAACAGCCTGATGATAAGAGCAAATAGGTAATATTCTAATGGTTATGTTAACTCTGTTTGGCGAGATCATAATGCCCTTATCTTCAGGGGAGTTCTAGCTCAAAAATCATAGCCCGTATGAGAGGGAAATTCACACTTACATGTCCGTTCCTTCTTAAGTCTGTTAAACAAATTTGTTATAAATATTATTTAATGATCGTCAAGTGTGATTACAAGTTCTCTCATATCATTTTGTTTAGTGCTTAATATAATATAATCGATTTACTAATTAAAACAATTTACAAAGAATAAACTTTTTACAATTTCTTGCTTTTCACCATGTTACAATTTGATTTAGCTTGAAACATGCAATTGAAAGTCAAAATATTTTGTTAAGAGATGCTTAATTATCTTCATATATTTAGTTGATTGGAATCCTATTGATTTAGGATTTAATTATAATCCCATTAATTTTGGATTTAGTAGATTTGTTTTCTTATTAAGTTCTTTAGATTGAGGATCTGTAAGTTGTTATATATTCATGCAACTTTATTTTTTAAAGACACCACATTTTTTTGTTTATCATGGTATCGTAGCGTTGATCCTATCGTCTCTATAAAAACTTCCACAATATTTTTATAGAGGATACTAATTCCAACAATCTCATTCATACTAGTCCAAATAATTTGGTGCTAGTCAAGGAACTCAAAAGTCTATTGATTACACCATGTCCTCTAAAGAGTTTTCTTAAATAAAGGCCTTCTTAAGAAATAGTAAAAACCATCATTATGCAAATTATGTAGGTATTTTCATGCCTTTTTGGTCATCATAACATTCCAAATCAGTTAACTGGATTATTAATAGTGGTTCTACAAATCATATAGCACATTCAATAACCATTGACACTCTTGTAACGCCCGAAAAATTAGTAAGTATTTTAAAACCGAAATTTGACGCTCGTAATATTTTATTTGGTCATGTTTTGCCTTATGGAAATTAAAGTTGGTGAGAAGAGCTTTCCAACGCCACCTATTATGTGCGATTTGGAGTTCGGAGTGAAAAAATATAAGAAATTAAATTTTGATTGAACGTGACTGCGATCGATCGCCATAAGAACCGATCGATCGGCAAGCTGAACCGATCGACGCCTTATCAAAACGATCGATCGTAGTTACTGTGATTTGTGAATGTTTTGTTTCGCGTAAAGCGATCGATCGGCAATAATGGCAATCATCGGCTGTAACGCGATAGTGTAAAACAACGCATACGACGATCGATCGCCGTATAGTCGATCGCCGGTTGCAGTTTTACAATATCTAGCATGTTTTTGGGGTGGATTTGCTTGGGAAAGATACCAAATCCCAATTGGACTTGTTTTGCACGTCTCTAGAAGGATTGTGAAGCCTTCCCATTAGTTGAAAGTGTCCATGATTTGGAAGATTAGTTTAAGAATGGATTCTCCCCCAACTCTATATAAACACTAGAGAATTGGCTTGTGGTAACCCTAGAACGTCCAGAGAACTTTTTCCTTCTCCTTCCTACGTTCACCCATCTTCCTTAAAGCTTCTTCTTGTGGGAGTTTGCAAGAGCTTGGAGCGGGAGCTTTGGAGGAAGAGGAGGAGACAAGCAACACGTAGAGAGGCAAAATCCTTGGTGAATTAAGTAGGATGGTTTTTCCCCTCTTCTCTCTTTTGATTATATGCTTTTGACAAGTGTTTTGATTCAACACCTTAGTTATTGTTTAGATTCTTGCGAGATGAATGAACTGTGTCATTATTTCTATGCGTAGTGCATCACAAATCATATGTGCATTCATGTTTCACTTCTAGATGGGAATTCGCATCTAAAGTCTAATGCTTTATTAATTTTCAAGAGACTAGAAGTTCTGATATTGTTTGGTTGATGATGATCCACCAAACAATATTGATTATATGCTTTTATTGATTATATGCGTTTATTGATTAAAGCATTAGACTAGAAGTCTAATGCTTTATTGATTATATGCTTTTGATAAGTGTTTTGATTTAACACCTTAGTTATTGTTTAGATTCTTGCGAGATGAATGTCCTGTGTCATTATTTCTATGCGTAGTGCATCACAAATCATATGTGCATTCATGTTTCACTTCTAGATGGGAATTCGCATCTAAAGTCTAATGCTTTATTAATTTTCCAGAGACTAGAAGTTCTGATATTGTTTGGTTGATGATGATTCACGTTGAGTTTGTGCCTTTAAGGTGTGTCTTACATTAATTGTCTTGTTTGGGATGTATTAATGATTACAAACTATGTTTTATATAGAAGAACACAAGAAAGGAGTGAACTTTAGTAATTCCATATAATCCTAGGTTCTGTAATTGGTCTAGGAGGGGAGTATATAGTCTGTTAATGATGTATTATCATTTATAATGTGTTATTAAGTAAGATAATCAAGTTTAATTAAGAGTCTTAATCTTGGCCAGAACTGTTTCTATGCTGACAGTCGGTAGTAAATAATTCATAACTAATTCAAATAAAGTCAGAAAAATATAAAATCAGTGGGGTTAGAAACTAGACCCACGCGGGTATTATCAGTAAAACTTTTAGAGGTTAAGTCTTACTATCCAGAGTACAATAGCCGTCGGAATAGGATTGTTGTGCAGGAGGCAGTGAGCTGAATCTAAGAGAAAGTACTAAGTATACAAATAACATCATGAAATATGATATGATAATGCCTAACGTGCCAATACCATTAATTGGACTATATACTTATGGAATATCACTGCAAGAATTAGGTTAGATGTAATCTAATTATGAGGGAAAATCCTTTGAGCAAGTGATTCATAACTATCTATTTTAAAAGCGTTGATGTCGGTTTGATATTCTACTTGGAATTCAAATCATCTAAGATTCTTTGATTTCTTATCTCTGATATTTGTATTATAAAACTCTAATGCGTATAAGGAATTCCTATCTAGGGCTGAGCATGAAAGGTATGTATTGATTGTATGTTACTCCTTCGGTGAGTCGTTATTATTCGAAGTGCTTGGGTTGTCTTATTATTCTATCCATACTCCATGAGAGAGTTTTTTCTGGTAAGAGATACCTTATGATCTTAGAGTGTTGTGACCTCTATTCCTTTGAGATATTGCTCATATTGATTACATGATTGTTTCTTCCACTGGAGACCTTCCGAGACTCTCCCCATGGTGGATTCATAGTATGCTCAATTAAGCCATTGCTAGATCTTGCGAGGTCACTTATAATTATGAAATTGCGATTCCATACTGCCCGAAGGGAGGCACTATACGTACGTTAGATTGTGGACATTACGGAAGGTTCTCAGTTAATCGTTTAAATATAAAACCCTTGCAAGTGCACAAGGCAATTGTACTACGGTGAGTATTAAAGGGTTGTCGAACCTCAGGGACGGTGAATACTTTACCAAATTCAAGAGAAAATAGCAGTGTTGATTTTAGACTAAGAAAGCAATGAACTTTTAAACTAAACTAAGCTGAGATTTAATCAATATGTGGAATACCAAGGCTTCGAATCCACCACAATAAACTAGTGTAAAGTCTCTCTCTCTCTTTTAAATAAAGATTTCCAATTAGCTGGTGTATTCCTCTCAGACATACACCTGTCAATTTAAATTATAGTGCTCTCCTCTCGGACGTAACACATAAATCAATTAAGCATATGGAATTGTGATCTATCTCTCTCAAGCATAAATCAATGAAACTTTATTAATATATGACAAATCAGAACACTCACATTCCTCTCAGACATGCAAGTAATCTTTCAGATTGAAATTCATAAAATCCACTCTTGTCTCTCTCAAGCACAAAGAATAAACTCAATGAATTAACTTTAATTGCATAACAAAGGTTCATACACCAACTAGAGTAAAAATAATATGAGAGAAAAGAAACTACACAACCAGATTATTGGGCTTCATCTATGCCTTGGATAGGAGTTTAGCCAAGCATGGGAAGAGAATCCATCATCTTCTTCTTCCTCCTCTCTAGCCTCCAAAGGGACTCAAAACTCTATTCTCTAATACCCAATACGTTCTCCCTTAAGGCATATATATAGGGGTGAAGGAAAACCCTCAAATCCCCTTCCAAATCCAAGTCAAAATAGGCCTCATTTCAATTCTGTGTATACGGCGATCGATCACTTTTGTGCCGATCGATCGCTTTGCATCAATACGCAAATTCCAGTAGATACGATCGATCGCGTACACGTCCGATCGATCGGTTTACTATTTATTTTGCAGCACGATTTTCCAATGATCATAACATTTTGCTCCGAACTCCGAATTACGCGCGGTCAGTGGCGTTGGAAAGCTGACTTCTTGAATTTTAACATGAAGCTTGAATCAGTCCAATCTGATATGTGTACACGAAGTTATGAAGATTTAACCATTGAAGTCCGTTTTCACCTCATTTTTGTATATTACTCTTGTTTCCTACAAAAACCAAAAACTATATTAAAGTAGTAGTAATTCTAATCAAACACTAGCATAAATATAAGTTTAGGAGATAATATAATGCATATTTCATGTGTAGATCACACCCCAAACCTACATTTTGCTAGTCCCTAGCAAAACAAAACAAAATCAAACAATCGACTAAAAGAACTAATGCATAAAAGTAAACACCACTTTCGTAGGGAACACGATTGCATTGAGCGTATGCAACAAGCCGTTAAACCTCTAGGTGTCCCT
This sequence comes from Houttuynia cordata, assembly GCA_039654745.1. Lineage (NCBI taxonomy): Eukaryota > Viridiplantae > Streptophyta > Magnoliopsida > Piperales > Saururaceae > Houttuynia > Houttuynia cordata. The sequence goes on from CM077511.1 coordinate 5,737,449, forward strand.
AGTAGGACGAGTGTTGTCTCGTGAGGGTTTGCAGCCATGCTACCCACAAATATGTATTTATTAAACTAATTAACCTAAGTGCAAAAACAAAGCAAAAATTAAAACATTGCAAAACACACAAACCTATTATCCCGACAAATACATACTACAATGCTTAAAAGAATTAACCACACATACTTGGTTCATAATCAACAGGAATATAGAAGCCCTCAAGTAAGTGGTTTTATTCCACACTTTCATCTTGGAAATTTCTGCTCAATATAATATAGCATGATAACATAAATAATAGAAAGTGTAGAACATTGTAGCAATACATTCTAAATTTCTGTTTTATACAGATCCAGTGTTACCCATTAACCAAAGAACATCAGAATCTATATAGTCATCGTAATCTTTAGGTTCATGATAGCACAGATCTGCGCGCCTCATTCGGGTCCAACATTCTAGATTTGAGAGGATAATACACCACATACTTTTTTTTTTCGCTAGGACTGTGTAAGGCCTGACTTCAAGATGCTTAGGTTTAGCAATGACTCAGGCCAATGACTCCCAACCAAATTGGCTTAGGGCATTAGGTTTTAAGAGACCGCTTCGGGCCCGAGCATCAGCCTAAGTTAATCCTATAAAGTCAAGCAGCCCCTTTTCTTTCATTTTGTTTTCATTTTTTTGCATTTTTATTTTCATCATTCATATTTTCAGCACATCTTTATTTTGTCCAGGCTGTATTATACTCTCAACCTATTTCCGGTAGCCAAGTAAATGGTCTATCATGATCTTTTAAGCTCAATAGATAACTACACATCATCCAATGACTATGACTAAAGACATCCCACTGTAGATTAGTAATCAACAAATTTCTAGATGGTATTACTTTATGTACTAGTGTGTGTAAGTGAATTTTCTTAGTTCAAGCACATGTTCCAAGAGGACTGTAATAGAAAGATATGCTCAGTTAAGTGTATCTATCCTCCAGTATACTTACTCACACTTCCAATGCAAATTAATTTCCTAAGAATTGTAACATGCATTATTACGGGATAAACTATCAAAACCTAAGAAAAAAGCTAACAATCAACTTAAAAACTAATCAAATTTTATGATTTTTAATAATTTTTAATTTTTTATTTTTTTATACAAGTAATATTCCCTCCCCCAAACCTATTATGAACATTGTCCTCAATGTGAACAAAATATAACATGACAATGAGCATATAACAAAGAAAATCAAATAAAGGAGAGAATACACCTGAATACGTGGGTTGCCTCCCACCAAGCGCTAAGTTTAACGTCTTCAGCCAGACGTAGCCACGATCCTCTGTAGGGTCCAGGTTATCAAGTCGTCAACCTGGATCAATTAAATGATTGCACCACACACTCCTATCCTTGTGGCTTATATAAGGAGCATATCGTGGAATAAAAGGGTGGAGTGGTAGGTGAGGAAACAGTGGAAATATGGGTCCCTGCATTAACCATGAAAGAAGGTCATCAGAAAACTGTAATATAAAGGGAACCTCCTCCCCCACATCAACTATTTTGGCCTTAAGGGCCTCTTCTAGTAACCCAATTGAGAAAGCTTCCTCAATTAGTGACTCAACTAAACAATCTATGAAACAGTCTAAGTTACTTTCAATAAATAAAGGGTTAGATTGATCTAGACAAGGTATGAATGGTGTTCTAGGCATAGAAGGTTCTGTTGATAGTGCCGTAGAATGTGACTCCTCAAATATAGAAGACGGTTTAAAGTTGGGTTCTATTAATGCACTCACTTCTTCTTTAATTGCTACACCCTCTTGATCATTATGTAAAACTCACTCAAGCTCATTGTCAAACCTTTGGGCATTATGAAGGGATGTAACATCATAGTCAGGGGAAAAACAGATTCCTTCATCAGAAAATTGGCCCTTCGAATATTGGGGTTGGACAGGTGGGGTGTACTCTTCTCTCATTTCCTTATTTCCAGTTGACAACTTAGTTAAGGCTACGAGGATGGCAGATTGGTTGGCTATTATTTAGTTCATTTTATCTTCTAAGGTAGATTGACCAAACTGAGGAGTAAAGGCTGGTTGGTAAGGTAGTTGTTGGCTGAGGAAATCTTGTCTAGGGGCCTGATGCAGAGTGGGCCCAGGGTTGGGTTGCTCCCAAGGGGAATTAAGATGGTCCTCCCACCTATGAAGACTTTGGGTCTCATTTATATATTTGCGTATAAAATCAGGGTACTCATGGGCCAAAGGGCACTCCACTGGGGTATGAATAGGACTTAAACAGAGGGCACATGGTTCCGGCATATAAGGAGTTGTGTATTGTAGGGAAGATGTGCCACTCCCAAAATTAGAGTGATTATCCCAACCACTATTGTAAGTATCAGCATATAAGGGACGTGAGTGGTAGGGCATTTCATAGGGAAGGGAATTAGGTATGTGTGAAGAACAATAATCATTAAAGCTCCGATATGGGTTCTCATGGCTAAATCCATAAAAAGGTGAAGACATTTTTTTTCACCATGCATTCATCAACTGAACCAAAATATCACACATTCACAAATCAAATAAACAACCCTAGATATCCACAACTGGCACAGCATACTATCACAGAAAGAAAAAAAAACACCAAGCACACAAATTAATCTAAAAAGAGAAGGATAAGAGAATCCAAACTAGGGGAAGGGATGGCCCTTCCACGTTGGCGAGAATTCCACGTCTTCTCTTAACCTTACAAAAAAGAAAGAGAAACACAGATTAAGCTACTGACAAATAATCTAAGTTAAGACTCACTAAACTACTCTTAACACTAACTATGCTAAGAATTTAGTAAACTATTGAGCCGTCCCCGCCAGCGGCGCCAAAAACTTGATCGTTTAAATATAAAACCCTTGCAAGTGCACAAGGCAATTGTACTACGGTGAGTATTAAAGGGTTGTCGAACCTCAGGGACGGTGAATACTTTACCAAATTCAAGAGAAAATAGCAGTGTTGATTTTAGACTAAGAAAGCAATGAACTTTTAAACTAAACTAAGCTGAGATTTAATCAATATGTGGAATACCAAGGCTTCGAATCCACCACAATAAACTAGTGTAAAGTCTCTCTCTCTCTTTTAAATAAAGATTTCCAATTAGCTGGTGTATTCCTCTCAGACATACACCTGTCAATTTAAATTATAGTGCTCTCCTCTCGGACGTAACACATAAATCAATTAAGCATATGGAATTGTGATCTATCTCTCTCAAGCATAAATCAATGAAACTTTATTAATATATGACAAATCAGAACACTCACATTCCTCTCAGACATGCAAGTAATCTTTCAGATTGAAATTCATAAAATCCACTCTTGTCTCTCTCAAGCACAAAGAATAAACTCAATGAATTAACTTTAATTGCATAACAAAGGTTCATACACCAACTAGAGTAAAAATAATATGAGAGAAAAGAAACTACACAACCAGATTATTGGGCTTCATCTATGCCTTGGATAGGAGTTTAGCCAAGCATGGGAAGAGAATCCATCATCTTCATCTTCATCATCTTCTTCTTCCTCCTCTCTAGCCTCCAAAGGGACTCAAAACTCTATTCTCTAATGCCCAATACGTTCTCCCTTAAGGCATATATATAGGGGTGAAGGAAAACCCTCAAATCCCCTTCCAAATCCAAGTCAAAATAGGCCTCATTTCAATTCTGCGTATACGGCGATCGATCACTTTTGTGCTGATCGATCGCTTTGCGATCTATCACTTTTGTGCCGATCGATCGCTTTGCATCAATACGCAAATTCCAGTAGATACGATCGATCACGTACACGTCCGATCGATCGGTTTACTATTTATTTTGCAGCACGATTTTCCAATGGTCATAACTTTTCGCTCCGAACTCCGAATTACACGTGGTCGGTGGCGTTGGAAAGCTGACTTCTTGAACTTTAACATGAAGCTTGAATCAGTCCAATCTAATATGTGTATACGAAGTGATGAAAATTTAACCATTAAAGTCCGTTTTCACCTTATTTTTGTATATTACTCTTGTTTCCTACAAAAACCAAAAACTATATTAAAGTAGTAGTAATTCTAATCAAACACTAGCATAAATATAAGTTTAGGAGATAATATAATGCATATTTCATGTGTAGATCATCAGTCTCCGGCCATCGTGTCTGTAAGCACTGGTAGGGCCAGCATCCTAGACGCTTGGCAGGGTTCCAAAGAGAGGACCCCTAGGGTGGTTCTGGTATATAATTTTAGTCACTTGCAAGCGACCAGGTTAGCGAGCAGAAATTGAAACTCCTTTCACTTTAGATGTTTGGAGCCTTTGATATGATTGTTATTCTCTGCTTACACATATGTTTGTTCGGAGCCCTTTTGATGTTTTCCTATACTTGCGAGTTGGAATTGTTGTTGACTAACCTTGCAGGTATATAGACCTCGGTTTAGTTTAGATGTTGTGAGATGTTCACCATCCTTTGTTATTCTTATTCTCTTCTTACTGCTTATTTTAATTCAGTGGGTTTTTACATCCTACTGAGTGTTTCTATGAAATACTCATGCATCCTCTGATGCAGGCACAAACGAAAAGTGAGATCAGGAAGTGCAGTAGTGGAATGGCGGATTGAAGACGCCGAAAAGAGTTTAAAGATTATTTAGTTATTTATTTTTGCATTTATTGATGCTTATGAAATTATTGGCAATTGTGTGCCATAGACTGCTAGGTTTATTTTATTTGACTTTCCTAAACGGATCATTATTAAGTAAATTCATTTCATATTATTCATTGATGTCTATTATTGTATTACACTGATTGTGGGCATAATCGGTTATACGTCTTTTTGAGATGATTGTAATCGGTTGGAAAATTGACTGTTCGGTCGCATGCCCGGGATCTCTACCTCGAATTGTATCTCTTTTGTTGGCTTCCGCACTCTGATCGAGGTATGGGATTTCGGGGCGTGACAACTCTTATGCCTTCTCAAGTTTCTTTACCAAATGACTCTAATTGTAAGATCATGGGTGTTGGTTCTACTCATCTTTCACATAACCTACATGTTAAATATGTTCTTTGTGTTCCTTCCTTCTTGTCAATTTTCTATTAGTCAACCCACTTCTGATCTAAATTATTTAGTCCAATTTTTTTCCCACTTTTTGTAGACCTAGCTTCAAAGAGGATGATTGGTATGGGGAAGCAGTATAAGGGGTTGTACTATCTTGTGCCACACTTAGAGTTGACATTACTAACTTATCATGTCTCTGCTCCATATGCTATTACTTGGCAAAAATGATTGTGACATCCTTCTAGAGTTCATCCCAATCTTTGAGTAAAATAGTTCCTTTCTTTATATTTGATTCTCAGCAATCATGCAAGGTCTCTCCTTTGGAAAAATAAACTAGATTGTAATTTCCTTTGAGTTCAATTCAAACTAAGCACTTTTTTGGTATTCTTCATTGTTATAGTTGGGGACCTCATCTTATCGCAACTCATACTGGTGCACATTATTTTTTAACTATAGTTGATGATTTTACTTTGATCACATGGATATTTTTTATGAAATTTAAATATGAAACTCAAGATTTGCTAAAATCATTCATCATATTTGTAAACACTCAATTCAATTGCCAAGTTAAATGTGTATGAAGTGATAAATATGGCTTGGAATTCACCTCAATGAAATTTTTATAATCTTGTTATATTGCTTCAAAGCTCTTGTCTCTCTACACCTCAACAAAATGTTGTTGTGGAATGCAAACATCATCATTTACTAAATGTTGGTCAAGCATTAAGATGTCAAGCCAATCTTCCTTTACAATTATGGTGAAAAAGCCTACTCACTGTTGCTTACTTTATTAATTGCCTTCCTACATCAGTATTGCATCATAAAACTCCATATGAACTTCTATACAACAAACCTCCCATCTACACACACTTATGGGTATTTGGTTGTCTCTGTTATGCTACCAATCTTCAACCCCTAGCTAGACTTTCACAACATGCATGTCGTTGTATTTTTGTGTTGTGACCCGTAAGGATCACTAGGTACCGGATCGGCAAGGAAGAAGAAGGAATAAAAGATAACTAGAGCTTGTTTGATTGCTTACCAGAGAAGAGGACGAAGGTCCCCTTATAAAGACATAAGGGGGTGTGGCTCCTAGGAGCGCGCCACTAATTGGGCCACTAACGGTCCAGGCTTACAAGCATTATTCATCTAATTGACACGAAAGCAAATATACTCCTAATCAAGATGTGCTGATGTCATAATATTGTCTTCCAATTCCCAAGGAAAGCCCATAAGATGAGCTTTCCTTATGGGCTTTCCGCAGACGGAAGATACCTTTCAATGTCCATGGCGTGGCGTTTTACAGGAAAAAGATAATAAGAGTCATTATGGCCATGCTTCGGACTGCACTGCCTGGTTGTGATGATGGACCATTTCTTAAAGCATTTAAGGCTTTGCTGCCTGGTGAGAAAAAGAAAAGAAGAAGGTGATTGAGCATGTTAATAAAATATCAAGCATTAGGAAATGTAGCTTTCTCTCTGCTGCCTCTGACATTTTTTGTGCGTAGATCTCGGGTACCTTTAAGAGGAGTCAACTGACGCAAGGACCAAGGTCCCCTTATAAAGACATAAGGGGACGTGGCTCCTAGGGGCGCGCCACTAATTGGGCCACTAACAGGCCAGACTCACAAGTATTATTCATCTAATTGATACGAAAGCAAATCCACTCCTAATCAAGGAAAGCCCATCGTAATAGCTGGCGTGCTGACGAAGATGTGCTGACGTTATGGGCATGATGTCACAATATTTTGGTGGCTATGGACAAAAAGCTTACGTGTTTATGATCTTGCCACTTATCTATTTTTCTCAAGCTGTGATATAATATTTCATGAGAATGTTTTTCCCTTTTCCACTTCCAATCTTTAAACATAACTAGAGAATCTTGCTTTGCCATCCATACCTATTTGTACTTTCTGATCCAAACCCTGCATTAGCTTTACCTTCACCAAATTCTATTATTTCAACACATGACTACTCATCTCCATCTCCCGATATGTGCACATCCTCACCATTAACTCATACGCCTTTATCACCTATTCCCTTTCCATCACCCTCAAATTCACCTACTACTGCTCCTATTCTTTGTTGCAGCGATCACCTTCGACAACCATCTGTGATACTCCATGATTTTCATTGTGGTTAGGCTAGTGCACAAACTTGTACTGCCAAGCATGTCATCTTCTTCACAGTCAAGTACTCGATATCCCTTAGTTAGCTTTCTTTCTAATAATTCATTATCTCCTTCCCATAAATATTTTGTTAACACCATTTCTAGTACTATTGAGAATACCACATATGCACAGGCAGTTTAGGATCCAAATTGGCGTGAGCCCATGAAACGTGAGCTGACTGCTATTGTCAACCAACAAACATGGTCATTGGTTTCTCTTCCCCATGGGAAATAACCCATAGGCAGCAAATGGATCTTTTGCATCAAGTATAATTCAAAAGGCACGATGAAACGTTATAAAGTGCATTTGATAGCCAATGACTTTTCTAAAAAAGTAGGTCAGGATTATCATAAAACTTTTGCTCATGTTGCCAAACTAGCCATTGTGTGTTGTCTCCTTGCATTGGTTGTTGTTCATAACTAGCCATTATATCAAATGGATGTTCAAAATGCATTTTGATCTACACTTGAATTATGCATATAACTATCTCCTAAACTTATGTTTATGTTGGTATTTGATTAGAATTAGTGGTACTTTAATAAGTTTTTGATCTTTTTTATGAAAAGAAGACGTACACTCTTTTTTGTGTAAGAAGAAAGAAGAAAACAAATTTTTTTTTGGAAATAACCAGTAGCTGATCGATCGCCAGACAGACGTGATCGATCACTAGAGCCAGAAAATAGAGCGTAAATGAAGAAAGCGATTGATCAGTGCACTTCGCGATCGATCGTATCTACTGGAGTTTGCAAATTAATAACAAACGATCGATCGGCACACCAAGTGATCGATCAGCAGGAGAGTTGAACCGAACGATCGGTGCGACGCAGCAGAAATAAAGAAAGAAATGGTCTGATCGATCGTCGTATTCGGCAAACTTAAAAACAACCCTATTTTGAGTCGGATTTGGGAGGGCTTTGCGTGTTTTCAATCCAAACGAATACTTGTGTGTCCGAGAGGAACGTGAGTAGACTTAGGTGTTACATATTAATAAAGTTTCATTGGTTTATGCTCGAGAGAGATAGATCACAATTCCATGAGTTTTATTGATTTATGTGTTACGTTCGACTGGAGAGCACAATAACTTGAATTGACAAGTATATGATCGAGAGGAATAAACTAGCCAATTAGGAATCTATACAAAAGAGAGAGAGAGATAATACATAATCAAACCCAAGAGAAGGTTGACAAATTGTAATATATACTCGGTGAATCCAAGTGTCGAACCACAAGGAATGATATAGGATTATTTTACTCCAAACTAATCTAAATACTACTTAGCTTAACAAATTAAGATTCTTATCAGGAAATTATGTAGAGAAGTTATAATTCAATTAACTACTAAAATGACAACTAAAGATTCAATTAAAAATAACTAAAGATAATCGATGAGAGATATCAAAGCTTCAAGGATCAATTATTTAATTAATACTTCTATGTCTATTTAATTTCTCAATTAGAGTCAAATAATGATTTGACCAAATCGGAAGATATTTCATTCACGTTCATCATAACTATTGACATAAAGATTTCGATTGAAAATTTATCATTAACAAGCTCAGTCAATTAATCACAGGGAATTATAAGCATTCGCCGTACCTTGCGTTAATGACAAATCAAATAATTTTATAGATTATGGCTTTATCCAAACATCCCATTCAACCAAATAAACAATGAGTAGCTCTTTCATAGACATAAAAATACTAATCAAATAATATCACCTCTAGCTTTGACAAAAGATTTAGCTATTCATATTCATGAGAAAAGAAAAATCAGATTTTAGAAGAACTTGCATATGAAAAATCACTGTAGCACTTTTACTATTCACGGTTACTAATCTCAGAATTACTGTAGCAAAATACTGTTCACAACAGAAACACTGTTCATCTTCCCCAATAGCCCGTGGTACTGTAGCAATTTATAGTTACTGTAGCAATACTGTAGCAACCCGAAAATCAGCCCAAAATCCGTTTTTTTTCTCTCAGATCTCTTCCTCTTCCACCTCCTTGATTTTCAGCCAAAATACCACAGAAAACACGACCCAACTTCTGAAACAAAGCACTATTTTTTTCATCAAAAACTGTCCTGTAAAGTTTTGTTTTTTCTCTGCTTTTATAAACAGATCGAGATAGTCTCCTATTCCACATCTTTCTGACTTTGAGATAATCCCAAATCGCATCCAAATTAAACACGACACTGTTTCAGCACGATCCTTCCTCTTTAGTTTCCGAGTTTTGCATGGCTCAGTTCCGTTTCCAAATCGAGCCTTCTGTTCATTGCCATCGTTGTCTTCGTTCTTTTTTCACCATGAGCAATCACGCCATCATCGAAATCTATGGCTGTTGTCGGGTCGCCGTCATCACTCCGCCGTGAAAGCATCGCCGTCGGAAACGAGGGCCCATCGACTTCTCTGCAGGTTTTCTTCCTCAACGCTCGAGCAGAAAGCTCGAGCCCTCTACTTTTCGTCTGAAACACCCGAGCTCCGGCTCGGGTTAGTTTTTTTATTTTTTATTTTCTTTTCTTTCCACTAAACCGGTTCATTGAACCGACTCTTTTCCTTTCTTTTTTTCTTTTGCTTTGATAAAACCCGTTGTATCAATAGTATCCGCCGGATCAAATCTGCACGTCCATATTTTAATTTCGCGCCCATCTTCTCTTAAGTGATTCATCAACGGTTTAGATCTTCGATGCGCGTGATATCAGCTCTTGGGTCAGTTTGGCACTTCAAAACACGTCTAATGCGCTCTTCTGCTGTCGATCTGCAATCCGCATTTTTTAACCTGAAATAATAAAACTAAACCAAAATTAGATGCATAATAAAAATATGATTCCTTAAATTCTTTAATGCATTTAAAATAGTTAATTAGAGTAAATTAATTATTAATCCCCTAATTACTATCCTAATCACAAATAACCCATTTTATTCATGTTTTATCATTAAAACTGCACTAACAAATAGGTAAATAAGGCATATAAATGTGTACATTTTATGCATATCGAATACCCCCGAACCTATATTTTGCTAGTCCTCGAGCAAAAAAAAAAAAAACAAAACAAAATCACACAAAATAAAATTAAAGTAAATTAAACTAGAAAAGTAAATGCCACTTTCGTAGGGAACACGATTGCATTGAGCATATGCAACAACCCGTTAAACCTCTAGGTGTCCCTAGTAGGACGAAATATGTCTCGTGAGGGTTTACAGCCATGCTACCCACAAACATGTACTTATGAAATTAACCTTATTAATCTAAGTGCAAAAATAAAATAAACACTTTAAAACAATCAAACCTATTATCCCTTCAAATGCAAACCACAACGTTTAAGAAAATCAACCACATGTACTTGCATTTAATAATCAACTGGAATATAGAAGCCCTCAAGTAAGTGGTTTTATTCTACACTTTCAACTTGGAAATTTCTGCTCAATATGATATGAAATGATAATTTAATAGTAAAAGTGTAGAACATTGTAGCAATACACCCTAAATTTCTGTTTTACACATATCCAATGTTACCCATTAACCAAAGAACATCAGAATCTACATACTCATTGTAATCTTTAGGTTCATGATAGCACAAATCTACGCGCCTCCTTCGGGTCCAACATTCTAGATTTGAGAGGATAATGCACCATAGACTTTTTTTTTCAATAGGACTATGTAAGGCCTGACTTCAAGATGCTTAGGTTTAGCAATGACTCAGGCCAATGCCTCCCAGCACAGTTGGCTTAGGGCATTAGGTTTTAAGAGACGCTTCGGGCCCGAGCATCACCCTAAGTTAATCCTATAAAGTCAAGCAGCCCCTTTCTTTCTTTTTGTTTTCATTTTTTTCAATTTTAATTTTTTTTTGTATTCATATTTTCATCGCATTGTATTCTGTCGAGGTTGTATTATACTCTCAACCTATTTCCGGTTCCATGCCCTTGCCATAGCCAAGTAAATGGTTTATCATGATCTTTTAAGCTCAACAGACAACCACATATCATCCAATGACTATGACTATAGACATCCCACTGAAGATTAGTATTCAACAAATCTCTAGAGGGTATTACTTTATGTACTAGTGTGTGTGAGTGAGTTTTATTAGCTCAAGCACATGATCCAAGAGGATTATAATAGAAAGATATGCGCAGTTAAGTATTTCTATCCTCCAGTATACTTACTCACACTTCCAATGTAAATTAATCTCTTAAAAATTTGAGTATGCATCATCACGGGATAAACTATCAAAAACCTATGAAAAATACTAGCAAACAACCTAAAAACTAATCAAATTTTTATTTAATTTTGTTTTTCTATTTTTTTATTTGTGTTCAATTTTTTTTTGTGATGGATTTTTTTTTCAATAAACAGTGTTATTCCTATATACCCCCAAACCTAAACTAAACATTGTCCTCAATGTTAAGAATGAAATGAAGGATAAATAAATAAATAAATAAATAAATAAATAAAAATAAGGATAGATGTTACCTGGAGAACTGCAAATTGCTAGAATCCCATGCTATTGAAAAACATCAACAAAGAAGAAGATGAGAGCACTCACAATATCCAACCAGAAAACATCATCTAACTAATAAGTAACCTAAACATAAGAAAAATCTGGGCTGCCTCCCAAGAGCGCTAAGTTTCTTGTCTTTAGCCAGACTGAGTGTAAGAGTAATCAATCATGATAAGTGGGATCAGACATAGGAATACTCTCCACTTCTGATGGAATCAATTCTAGGAATGGCTTAAGTCTTTGACCATTTACTTTAAACACATTATCATTCAATGGATTTTCAATTTCTACAGCTCCATGAGGATAAATAGTTTTAACAATAAATGGACCAGTCCACCTCAAACGGAGCTTGCCAGGAAATAAATGCAATCTAGAGTTATACAAAAGAACTTTTTGTGAAGGTTCAAAAGTTTTTCGCTGAATGTGTTGATCATGCAAAACCTTCATTCGTTCTTTGTAAATTTTTGAATTCATATATGCATCATTCCTTATTTCTTCCAATTCATTTAGTTGAAGCTTATGCACAGAACTCGCATCAACTAAACTAAAATTAAAAATTTTTTATAGCCCAATATGCCTTGTGCTCCAACTCCACAGGCAAGTGGAAAACTTTTCCATAAACAAGTCTATAAGGGGACATACTAATAGGAGATTTAAAAGCTGTACGGTATGCCCAAAGTGCATCTGTTAACCGCAGAGACCAATCTTTGCGATTTGGGTTAACCATTTTCTCTAAAATGTGTTTAATCTCTCTATTGGCAAGTTCAGCTTGCCCACTTGTTTGTGGGTGATAAGGGGTAGCCACCTTATGAGTAATTCTATATTTTTTTATTAATGCATCAAAAGGTTTATTGTAGAAGTGAGAACCCCCATCACTTATGATTGCACGGGGTATACCAAACCTTGATAGAACATTCTCTTTCAAAAAGCGTATTACAGTTTTATGATCATTATTTCTACAAGGGATAGCCTCTACCCACTTGGAAACATAGTCAACAACACTAGGATGTACAAATAGCCAAAAGAAGGTAGAAATGGACCCATGAAATCAATACCCCAACAATCAAATATTTCAATCACTAAAATGGGGTTTAAATGAATCATATTGACAACATCCACAAGTACGACAAAAATTATGAGTATCTTTAAATAGGGTAGGCCAATAAAATCCACATTGTAAAATTTTAGCAACAGTTTTTCTAACAGAAAAATGACCGCCACAAGCTTCTGAACAGCAAAAGGAAATGACACTATGAATTTCATCATTTGGTACACATCTCCTAATAATCTGATCCGGACAATATTTGAAAAATATGGATCATCCCAAAAGAAATTTCTTACCTCCACCATGAACCTTTTCTTGTCTTGTGTTGTCCAATGAGAAGGAGTTTGACCTGTGACAAGAAAATTAACAATATCAGCAAACCATGGTAAATCAGAAAGAACAAAAAGATGCTCATCTGGGAAGGTGTCTCTAATTGGCGCAGCCTCATTGAAATCATCCACAGTTAGCCTAGATAAATGATCGGCCACCACAATTTCTACTCCTTTTTATCTTTAATGGTAATACCAAATTCTTGCAGTAGGAGTATCCAGCGAATCAACCTAGGTTTTGCATCTTTCTTTGATAAAAGATATTTCAAAGCAGCATGATCAGTAAAGATAATAATAGGATATCCGGTCAAGTAAGCCCTAAATTTATCCAAAGCAAATACTATAGCAAGTAATTCCTTTTCTGTTGTTGAATAATTCATTTGAGCATTGTCTAAGGTCTTACTTGCATAATAAATAACATAAGGCTTCTTGTCTTTCCTTTGCCCCAAAACAGCCCCCACAGCAAAGTCACTAGCATCACACATTATCTCAAATGGTAAGGTCCAATCTGGGGGTTGCATTATAGGGGCTGAAGTAAGCATTCCCTTCAGTTGAGCAAAAGCTTTTTCACAATCAGCATTCCATTCAAAAACAGCATCTTTAGATAGGAGATTGCATAATGGTCTAGAAATAGAACTAAAATCTTTGATGAACCTCCTGTAGAACCCTGCATGACCCAAAAATGATATAATATCTTTAACGGTCTTGGGTGTTAGACAAATGAGTAATTAAATCAATTTTTGACTTATCAACTTTAATTCCCTTAGAGGAAACAATATGACCCAGAATAATTCCTTTATAGACTATGAAATGACATTTTTCTCAATTAAGCACAAGGTTCTTCTCTTCACACCTGCTCAATACTTTCTGCAAATTAGACAAATAGTCATCAAATGAATCACCAAATACAGAAAAGTCATCCATAAACACTTCAAGATAGCGTTCAACCATATCACTAAAAATGCTTAGTATGCATCTTTGAAATGTTGTAGGTGCATTGCATAAACCAAAAGGCATTCTCCTGTGAATGTAGTTTTCTCCTGGTCTTCTAATGCAATTTCAATTTGGTTGTAACCGGAGTAGCCATCTAAGAAACAGTAATATGTGTGGCCAGCTACCCTCTCCAGAACCTGATCTAGAAATGGCAACGGAAAATGGTCTTTCCTAGTGATTGAGTTTAGCTTCCTATAGTCAATGCACATTCTCCAGCCAGATGTAACTCTAGTGGGTATCAATTCATTATTATCATTTTTTACAACTGTTACACCATATTTCTTCGGCACAACTTGGGTTGGGCTCACCCACTTGTTATCAGAAATGAGGTAGATGATCTCCGCATCCAAGAGCTTAAGAACTTCAGCTCTAACCGCCTCTTTCATGATTGGATTTAACTTACGTTGCATATCCTTAGACGGTTTGGCATTGTCCTCCAAATAAATACGATGAGTGCATATTAAAGGGCTTATTCCTTTTAAATCAGCAATTGTCCATCCTATTGCACCTTTATGCTTTCTGAAAATATCAAGCAACTTACCCTCTTTGATAAGATTAAGATGAGAAGATATTACCACCTGAAGAATTGCACCATCACCCAAAAATGCATATTTGAGTTCAGTTGATAACTTTTTCAACTCCAATTTGGGTGCTTGAATGCTTGATGGTGTAGGCAATTTGTCACGCAATAGTAGCTCCTCAAACTTGGGTTTCCATCCATTCACTTCCAATACCTGCAGAGAATTCAGCAAAGAACAAATCTCAGCCTCTTCAAAATCCACTTTAGATTCATCATATAAAGAATTAACTAAGCAAAATTCTAAAGGGTCAGAAAAAGATGAAACATGAAATTGATCTCTAACAAAGGTATCAACCCAATTCAATTCTTGAATATCAGTATCATTCCCTGGTTGTTTGCTAATATTAAATATATTCAATTCCAAAGTCATATTGCCAAATGAAAGTTTCATCACACCATTCCTACAATTAATCAAAGCATTTGAAATAGCAAGAAATGGACGACCTAGTATGACAGGAATATTTGCACTTGCATTTATAACAGGATGTGTGTCCAAAACAATAAAATCAACAGGAAAGTAAAATTTGTCTACTTGAACAAGCACATCTTCCACCACTCCCCTTGGGATTTTAATAGAACGATCAGCAAGTTGAAGAGTAATGGTGGTGGGTTTAAGTTCCCCAAGACTTAACTGAGTGTACATTGAATAAGGCAAAAGATTAACACTAGCCCCAAGATCAAGTAAGGCTTGGTCTACCCTAAAGTTCCCGATCACATATGAAATAGTTGGACATCTGAGATCCTTATATTTGGGTGGGCTTTTGTGTTGAATTATAGAACTTACCTGTTCAGTTAAAAAGACTTTTTTTCTGCATATTCAACTTACGCTTAATAGTACACAAATCTTTCAAGAACTTAGCATAAGAAGGTACCTATTTGATTGCATATAACAAGGGAATATTAATTTTCACCTGCTTAAACAGTTCAAAAATTTCAGCATTTTGGTTCAACTTTTGAGGTGGTTTCAACCTCTGTAGAAGTGGAGCTGGAATAGGACATCTCACATCTTCGCTTGACCCAGACTTATCAATTTCCTTAGTATCATGTTGTGATTCATCACTCTTTGGAGATTTTCGAGCCTTTAATGGAATTGTTTTGTCAATTTCTTTTCCACTCCAAAGAGTGGTAATAGACTTAGTATATTCCAATTGTGAATAAGAAGATTGTGTGTCCATTATGTGAACTTGCCCCTGCGGATTGGGTTGGGATTGAGCAGGAAACCTACCTTTCTTTTGAACAGCTAGAGAAGCTGTCAATTTAGTGAGAGAGCTCTTTATATCATTAATGGCTTGTGAGGTTTGTTGATTAATGGTAGCTTGCCCTTGCATGAAAGTTTGTACGTGTCCTCCTCAAGTGTCTTCCTGTGAGGTGGAACATATGGAGTATAATTGGAAAATGCCTGAGGAGGTGGTGTTTGTGCAGCACTATCATTCCTCCAACTAAAGTTGGGGTGATTCCTCCATCCTGGATTGTAGGTGTCTCCATAAGGATATTACCTCTTGAAAGGTGTTATGCATGAAAAATACATATTTTTATATGCTTTTTACCTATTTGTTAGTCTTAATTTCTAGTTAAAATAAGGAATAAAGTAAGTTTTAGTAATTAGTTGAGTAATTAGGAATTGAATAAGTATTTTGCTTTAAATGACTCAATTTAGATATGTTCTGTAATTTTATGAATATCTGGTGCGTCTAATGTGGGATATATCTTATTTATGTAGGTTTAAATCCTCGAACTGCAGAACGTCCAAAAGTGAAGCCATTAGACGTGTTTTCAAATGCCAAAGTGACCCAAGAGCTGATATCACCGCATTGAAGATCTGAACCATTGATGAGTCACTTAAGAGAAGACGGGCGTTGAGTTAAGATAAAGAGCCATTCAGATTCGATCAAGTGGACGACATTGCTTCGACGGGTTTTAATCAAGTAAAAGAAAAAAAGAAAAGAAAGAAAAGCCAGTTCGTTGGGCCGGTTCACTGAAAGAAAAAAAAAGAAGAGAAGAACCCGAGCTTCTGCTCGGGTGTCTAACAGAGAACAGCCGAGCTCTGTTTGAGCTGTTGACAGACGAAGCACGGCGGTGGTTGCAAGGTGACGGCAGGGCAGCGAATGTCGAGGCAGCCTGGGGTTTGGCCTGACGGCGATTGACGGAGGTTACGGCGGTGCGAAGAGAGGTCCTGAGCTCGGGGGCAGTTCGATTTCGTGATCAAGAGAAGCAGACACCCATGAGCAGAAGATTGACGGCGACGAGGCGAAGGTCAGAGGCTGGGGCTCGAGATCGGTTGATGGTTTCGCGGCGGCATAGCATGACGGCGGATTTCGAGCACGGCAGAGGAGTTCATGGCGAAATCAGGCCGATGGCGAAAGATGGGTTTGATGGCGAGGCGACAGCGGACTGGAGGACGGTGAACCGACGGCGACGGCCATGGATTCCGGCAATCGATCGAAGGAGATGGTCACGGCAAGACGGCGCGATGAGGAGCAACTCATGAAAAGCTCGATTTGGAAACTCGTTGCAATAAAGCCGAATCGGGAAAGTGACGAGGAATTAGGAAAAATCCAGATCTGCTTCAGAATGGTAAGCTTTCATTGTTGGTTTCGATTGGAGATTGCAAAGGGTCGGATTTGGATTAGCAAAAAGGAGAAAGATTTATTTTGGGTGCTTCTGCCCTATTTCAAAGAAGAAAGCTTGGATTTTTTTCTGCAAATTGGGCTTAAATTTGAAGGGAAAACTAGCCGGATTTAGATGATTTAAAGGTGGCCAAAGGGAAAGTTTTGATTTGTACGAAATTGGTATGGAAAGGAGCTGGATTTGGGAGGAAGAGGCTGACTGCAGTCTCTGTATAAAAACAGAGCGAGGAGCATAACAGAAGGAGCCGTTCGAGAGAGACGACCAGAGATTTCATTTTGTTTTCCAGTTTCAAATTTTGATTTTTATTATCTGTTCTTGTTTTCAGTTTGGATTTTACATTCTGAATTGTTGCTGCTGAAGAAGAAATCTGCTCGAACTGTTACTGTTAGAACAGTCGACCAAGAAGGGAAGAGGAACAGTATTTTTCTATTTTTCATTATCTCACAATTCCTATAAGTCAGTATTTACCTTTAATTCAAATGAATTCCATTAAATTTGCAGTTAATTTCCTTAATATGAGTAGCTAATTTTCTGTCTAGGGCTGAGATGAAGCCGTGATTAGTCGTAGGAAAATTATTCATGCAATTGCTATCCCTAAATTAATTGCTTTAATGATTGTTATTGTCAAATAAATTGCATTGGGTTTTAATGTTTAATATGTTGTTCGAATGATGGATACAACTAATGATTTGAATTTCAACTTTTGATATGCAAGAGAATACAAAATTCTATTTAAAAATTTATATGCTTTCATGCTGAAATCTTCCGTAGGAGAATAGATTGAATTCCAATTCTCTACGAGATAATCGTGAGAACAATTGCTGATTTTAAAGAATTATTCCTATGATTGTCATGTGCTGATTCTTATGCCCTAATGTTTTAAATTCTTGATTAAAGTTCCAATTTTTATTTGTCAATTAGTTTCTTTTTCATAGATTACTTAATTGCTTTTAGATTAATTTGTTAGTTAAAGCTGTTTAATTGCATTGTGTCTTCGATTAGTCGTAGTTGTAGTGAATCAAATGAATTTAATTCTTCAACAAGGGTAATAATCTGATCTTCGAGTTAGAATTCCAAAAACACAAGTCCCTGTGGGTTCGACCTCGTAAGAATTGTGCGACTATACTCCAAACATGATTCGTACACTTGCGAGTAAAATTAAGAAGATTAATTAAAACAACAACAAGTTTTTGGCGCCGCTGCCGGGGACTTGTAGGAAATCAAATTCTAAGACTAATTTTACCCTTGCAGTTAATTTTAGGTAAAAAAAATAAAAATAAAATCAAAAAAATTAAAAATTAAAAAATTTAAACACGTGAGAGTTGATTGACGGTGTATGACCACGTGGACACGTGATCACACACTGCGTCTTGTTAGCAATAATTCCAACCCTTTAGAGAATAGTAAAACTAAAATTGATCTTTCATTCAAAATGGAATACCAACCTGAGAAATCTCTGAGGGAGCTATTTTCTCCGATTACAATCAACCCTCCATCTTGCATAGTGTTGCCTGCAACCTCTGCAAAACATTTTGAATTAAAACCTCAAATAATTGAACTCTTGCTAAATTATCATGGTCTTAACAGAGAGGATCCTTACATGCATGTAAAGGATTTTCTAGAAATTTGTGCAACTTTTAGGTTCACAGACTTCTCTATGAGTCTGTTCGTCTGTGCATTTTCCCCTTCTCTTTGAAGGACAAGGTCAAGGCATGGTTAAATTCTCTTCCCGCTGATTCTATCACAACATGGGATATGTTGGTGAGTAAATTCTTGTCCAAATTCTTCCCAATGGCTAAAACCAACGAATTAAAGAGAGAAATCGCTGACTTCATGGAAGATGAAAATGAAAAATTTTATGAGAGTTGGAAAAGATTTAAAGACCTTTTACTATATTGTCTACATCATGGGTTTGAAACATGGAGGTTAATTCAACACTTTTACAATGGCTTAACTCAAACACATCGCAATATGATTGAATCAATGAATGGCGGTGCGTTTTTAGACTTAGGAGGTGAAGCAGCTTATAACTTCTTAGAGCGATTAGCTGAAAGGTCCCAACAGTGGGATTTTGCAAGTCATAGGGAGAGACAACATCAAGCTCCTAAGAAGGGAGGTCTCTACGAGATTAAAGAGGACGTAGATGTTAAGGTCAAACTTGATGCGTTAACCAAGAAAATAGATGCCCTGAGTTTGAACTGAAGCGTTAATGCCCTCAACATGATTGAAGCATGCTCTGTGTGTGCTAGCCCGATGCATACATCTCTGAACTGTCCTTCAATGAATACTTATCCAGAGTGTTATGCAGAACAAGTCAATGTTCTAAACAATTATGGGAAGCCGACAGGCAATCCTTTCTCTGAAACCTACAATTCAGGATGGAGAAATAATCCAAATTTCTCCTGGAGACAAAGTCAACCACCTATGAATGTAGGTGGGCAACCCATGCATAATCAGTTTAGGCAGAATAACCCACCTTATCCAGCTTTGTCTCAATCTCCTACCCAATGCCAACAACCAGCCAATCAATCTCCATCTCTTACACAAAAACAATCCTCGTTAGAGGACACTCTCAAATCTTTCATCCAATCTACAAGCCAAGTTATTCAGTCAACTAACCAAGCTATGCTTGAGATGAAGAACTCTACACACATGAATACTCAAGCAATTGCTAAGTTAGAGACTCAGGTTGGTCAATTGGCTACTCAATTAGCAGAAAGAGAGAGAGAGGGAGATTCCCTAGTCAACCTGTGCCTAACCAAAAGGGCCAATTTTCCATTAGTAGTAGCTCCAATTCTTCACAGAATGAGGAACATATTCAATCAGTTATCTCCCTTAGGTCTTGAAAGCAAATTGATAATAAAATTGAAACTCCTGAAAAAGAAGAAAGTGAGAACACTAAGACTGAAAGAGAGAGTAAAGAAATGAATTCTTCTCCAATTGTTGATAGTGATTCTCCACCTAGGAATTTGGTACCTAGGGCACCATATCCGCAAAGACTAGTAAATCCTAAAAAAGGTGCACAATATGGAGATATTCTAGAAGTGTTTAAACAAGTACAAATAAACATTCATTTTCTAGATGCAATTCAACAAGTGCCTTCATATGCAAAATTTTTGAAAGATCTAGTCTCAGTAAAAAAGAAAAATAATGTTCCTAAAAAGGCATTCCTAGCAGAACAAGTCAGCTCTGTCATTCAATGTAAATTTCCTATCAAATATAAGGACCCTGACTGTCTCACAATTTCATGCATGATAGGGGAGCATCAAATTGAGCGAGCCTTGTTAGATCTGGGGGCAAGTGTGAATTTATTGCCCTACTCTGTGTATGTGCAATTAGGTCTGGGAGAGCTAAAACCCACATCAATGACACTTCAATTAGCTGACCGTTTGGTTAAAATTCCTCAAGGTGTTGTTGAGGATGTTCTGATTAAGGTTGATACATTCTATTTCCCTGTGGACTTTGTTGTCCTTGATACTTAACCTGTTCCAAACATAAGTGGGCAAATACCTGTCATTTTGGGTCGTTCATTTCTAGCTACATCTAATGCTATCATTAATTGCAGAAATGGAGTAATGCAAATTTCTTTTGGGAATATGAAGGTGGAATTGAACATCTTTGACATCAGTAAACAACCACCTGACATGGATGATGTGAATGAAATAAACCTGATTGAAACACTTGTCCATGAAACATTTCTTCAAACACATTCCCAAGATCCCTTAGAGGCATGCTTAACACATTTTGGTTGTGAATTTGATATCGATCAGTCAATTGAACAAGTAAAATCATTGCTTGAGTCTGTACCTCTGATGAGTACTGAATGGTGGCAACCAAAAGTGGAGCCTCTTGCCTTATCATCATCACTAGTAGTTCCATCTAGTGTTGAGCCACCTAAATTAGACCTGAAACCATTACCTGATACTCTGAAATATGCTTATTTAGGTCCTGCTGATTCCTTACCTGTCATTATTGCATCTGACCTAGATGTGGCTCAAGAGCGTAAATTACTTGATGTTCTTGTAAAGCACAAAGAAGCCATAGGGTGGACCATTGCGGATATTAAAGGCATCAGTCCCTCTGTTGTTATGCATAGAATTCATTTGGAGGATGATGCCAAGCCTTCTCGTGAATCCCAAAGGCGTCTTCACCATGTAATGCAAGAAGTTGTTCGAGCTGAAATCCTTAAGCTTTTAGATGTAGGAGTTATCTACCCAATCTCTGATAGTAAATGGGTAAGTCCTGTTCAAGTTGTACCGAAAAAGTCTGGTATAACTGTTGTGAAAAATGATGCTGATGAGTTAGTGCCAACTCGAGTTCAAACTGGTTGGTGTGTCTGTATTGATTATAGGAAGTTGAATGCTTTGACAAGAAAAGATCATTTTCCCCTTCCTTTCATTGACCAAATACTGGAAAGGTTAGCGGGACATGAATATTATTGCTTTCTTGATGGTTATTCTGGTTATAACCAAATTCCCATAGCCCCTGAAGACCAAGAAAAGACCACTTTCACGTGTCCGTTTGGTACCTTTGCCTACCGACGCATGCCATTTGGGCTATGCAATGCACCTGCTACCTTTCAAAGGTGTATGTTGAGTATTTTCTCTGATATGGTAGAGCAATTTTTAGAGGTATTCATGGACGATTTTTCTGTCTTTGGGTCTAATTTTGATGAATGTCTGCACCACCTATCTTTAGTGTTAGTGCGGTGTAAAGAGAAGAATCTGGTACTTAACTGGGAGAAATGTCATTTTATGGTTCAAAAAGGAATTGTTCTTGGGGTTATTATATCTAATAAAGGCATTGAAGTTGATAAAGCTAAAGTTGATTTGATTTCACATCTTCCACCACCACGAACTATGAAAGAAATCAGATCATTTTTAGGCCATGCTGGATTTTACAGAAGATTCATTAAAGACTTTAGTAAAATTTTAAGACCTTTGTGTAATCTTCTTCCAAAAGATACACCATTTGTCTTTGATGATGCTTGCAATAATGCCTTTCAGAAACTCAAATCAGAGTTAACATCTGCACCTATTATTCGGCCGCCTGATTGGAGCCTACCTTTTGAGATCATGTGCGATGCCTCTGATTATGCTATTGGTGCTGTGTTGGGGCAGCGAATTAATAAACTTCTCCATGTGATTTACTATGCCAGTAAAACATTGAATGATGCTCAACTCAATTATTCTACAACTGAAAAAGAGTTGCTGGCAGTAGTCTTTGCTCTAGATAAATTTAGGTCTTATTTATTAGGATCTAAGGTCTATATCTATTCGGATCATGGTGCATTGAAGTATCTTTTATCTAAAAAAGCTGCTAAACCTCATCTTCTCCGATGGATATTGTTGCTATAAGAATTTGATATTGAAATTCGGGATAAGAAAGGTTCCTAAAATGTTGTAGCCGACCACTTATCTAGGTTGATATTTGATTTTACTGATGAATCATTGCCCATAACTGAATCTTTTCCTGATGAGCAATTACTTGCAGTATCTCAATTGCCTTGGTTTGCTGACATAGTTAATTATCTGGTAACTGAACAAATTCCATCTCATTGGTCTTCCCAAGATAGGTCCAAATTTTTGTCCAGGGTTAAGTATTTCTTTTGGGATGATCCATACTTGTTCAAGTATTGTCCCGATCAGATTATTAGGAGATGTATTCCTGAACGTGATCAACAAAGTATCATTTCTTTTTGTCATGATCAAGCTTGTGGGGGCCACTTTAGTTCGAAAAAGACTGCTGCAAAGATTTTGCAGTGTGAATTTTATTGGCCTACTATTTTTAAAGACTGTCATGCTTATTGTTCAGCATGTGAAAGATGTCAGAAGTTAGGAGCACTTTCATATCGTAACATGATGTCTTTAACCCCAATCCTTATTATAGACCTTTTTGATGTATGGGGTATTGACTTCATGGGACCTTTTCCTAACTCTTTTGGCAATCTTTATATCCTTGTGGGGGTAGACTATGTCTCTAAATGGATAGAGGCCGTAGCATGCAAGACCAATGACCACAAAGTGGTGGTCCAATTCTTAAAAGACAATATTTTTGCATGTTTTGGTTCTCCTCGTGCTATCATAAGTGATGGGGGTAAACATTTCTGTAATAGGGTTTTTGAACAATTAATGAAGAAATATGGCATAACCCACAAAATTGCTACCCCATACCATCCTCAAACAAGCGGTCAAGTTGAGATTTCTAATAGGGAGATTAAGCATATTTTAGAAAAGACAGTCAATCCTAATCGTAAAGATTGGTCACTGAGACTCACCGATGCTTTGTGGGCTTACCATACTGCATTTAAAAATCCCATTGGAATGTCTCCATACCGTATTGTTTATGGGAAAGCTTGTCATCTTCCTGTTGAAATTGAGCATAAAGCTTATTGGGCAATCAAGCACCTGAATTTTGATTTAAATAGAGCAGGAATTCAAAGAAAACTGCAATTGAATGAATTGGATGAGCTTCGTAATGATGCTTATGAGTGTGCAAAATCATAAAATGATCGCATGAAAAAGGTTCATGATCAAAATATTCTGCGAAAATCTTTTACATCGGGGCAGAAAGTTCTTTAATACAACTCTCGTCTACATTTGTTTCCGGGTAAATTGAAGTTTCGATGGACAGGATCTTTTATAGTTCGTGTTGTTTATTCTCATGGAGCAGTTGAAATAGAAAACTCCAAGAATGGTGATATATTCAAAGTTAATGGTCATCGTCTTAAACCATTCTTCGAATTGTAGCAACCTCAAATTGATGAAATGAGTCTGGGAGACCCGACTTATCATGACTAAAGATTAATAGCTGTGTCTGGCTGAAGACGTTAAACTTAGCGTTACTGGGAGGCAGTCAACCCAAGTTTTTAGAATTTTTATTTTTGTGATTATTTCTTCTTATGCTATTCTTGTGCTTCCCTTGTTCTTTTCATTTTGATAGATAATATAGCGTTTCAATGGAGTGCAGGTACTATCTTTCTTTCCCTCTTCTATTTTATTTTCCTCAGTACTATTTCATATCTTTTTACATTGAGGACAATGTTTCATGCAGGATTGGGGGTATAGGATGATATTTGTTTAGGATATCTTAGTTATTTTCTTGCTTATTTTGAATTTTGTAAAAAAAAATTAAAAAAATTAAAAATTAAAAAAAATTTGTAGTTTTTTAGGTTGCTTGTTAGTATTTTTATAGGTTTTGGTAGTTTATCCCTTCGTGATGCATATTTCAATTTTTAAGAGATTAATTTACATTAGAAGTGTGAGTAAGTATACTGGAGGATAGAAACACAATACATGAGGGTGTGCTAGTGCGTGCAGGTTGCAGATAATTACGCAAGGCCGCATTGGTGCATCATGTTCAATCTCATTTTCATAATATCATGGTTACTACTTTGATCAGCTATATTGTGTGTGTGATAGAATAGAAAATTCAAACAAAGGATTCTCAATCAAAATAGCAGAATTATCTCTAACCAATCGTCCACTGGTATCTCTATTCCACGAGTACATGCACAAGCAATAGAAATTTCAAAGAAAAATATAGAACAAAGTTACCAAATTTGAAGAAAAATTCAATGAAAAGCCTTTTTGTTCCAGATAGCCTCAAAATACTCCAAATGTCCTACAAAATAAGTAAGCTAAATTAAACTAAGAATAATTAAAATTAACTAAATTATGCTAGAAAGAAAGAAACTAATTGGAAGATTAATCTAAACTTCACTCCCCGGCAATGGCACCAAAATTTGATCAACCCAAGAGAAGGTTGACAAATTATAATATATACTCGGTGAATCCAAGTGTCGAACCACAGAAAATGATGTAGGATTATTCTACTCCAAACTAATCTAAATACTATTTAGCTTAACAAATTAAAATTCTTATCAGGAAATTATGCAGAGAAGTTATAATTCAAATAACTACTAAA
This sequence comes from Houttuynia cordata, assembly GCA_039654745.1. NCBI lineage: Eukaryota > Viridiplantae > Streptophyta > Magnoliopsida > Piperales > Saururaceae > Houttuynia > Houttuynia cordata. The sequence continues at coordinate 5,762,652 of CM077511.1, forward strand.
ATGACAACTAAAGATTCAATTAAAACTAACTAAAAATAGCGAAGATAATCGATGAGAGATATCAAAGCTTCAAGGATCAATTATTTAATCAATACATCTATGTCTATTTAATTTCTCAATAAGATTCAAATAATGATTTGACCTAATCGGAAGATATTTCATTCACGTTCATCATAACCATTGACATAAAGATTTCGATTGAAAATTTATCATTAACAAGGTCAGTCAAATAATCACAGGGAATTATAAGCATTCGCTATACCTTGCGTTAACGACAAATCAAATAATTTTATAGATCATGACTTTATCAAAAAATCGCATTCAACCAAATAAACAATGAGTAGCTCTTTCATAGACATAAAAATACTAATCAAATAATATCACCTCTAGCTTTGACAAAAGATTTAGCTATTCATATTCACGAGAAAAGAAAAATCAGATTTTGGAAGAAATTGCATATGAGAAATCACTGTAGTAGTTTTACTATTCACAGTTACTATTCACAAAATTACTTGTAGCAAAACACTATTCACAACAGAAACCACTGTTCATCTTCCCCAATAGCCCGTGGCACTGTAGCAATTTATAGTTACTGCAGCAGTACTCTAGCAACCCGAAAATCAGCCCAAAATCCAGTTTTTTTCCTCTCGATCTCATCCTCTTCTTGCCGCCTTTGATTCTCCTCTTCCTCCTCCTTGATTTCCGGCCAAAATACCACTGAAAACACGACCCAACTTCTGAAACAAAGCTCTATTTTTTTCGTCAAAAACTGTCCTATAAAGTTCTATTTTTTCTCTGCTTTTATAGACAGATCGAGATAGTCTCCTATTCCACATCTTTCTGACTTTGAGATAATCCCAAATTGCATCCAAATTAAACACGACACTGTTTCAGCACGATCCTTTCCTCTTTAGTTTCTGAGTTGAGCACGGCTAAGTTCCGTTTCCAAATCGAGCCTTCTGTTCACTGCCATCGTCGTCTCCGTTCTTTTTTCACCATGAGCCATCACGCCGTCATCAGAATCTATGGCTGTTGTCGGGTCGCTGTCATCACTCCGCCGTGAAAGCATTGCCGTCGGAAACTAGGGCCCATCGACTTCTCTGCCGGTTTTCTTCCTGAACGCTCAAGCAGAAAGCTCGAGCGCTCTGCTTTTCGTTTGAAACACCCGTTGGTTTTTCTTTTATTTTCTTTTTTTCACTGAACCGGTTCATTGAACTGGCTCTTTTCCTTTCTTTTTTTTTCTTTTGCTTTGATAAACATGTTGTATCAATCGTATCCGCCGGATCAAATCTGCACGTCCGTACTTTAATTTTGCTCCCGTCTTTTCTTAAGTGACTCATCAACGGTTCAGATCTTCGATGCGCGTGATATCAGCTCTTGGGTCACTTTGGCACTTCAAAACACGTCTAATGCGCTCTTCTGCTGTCGATCTACAATCCGCATTTTTGAACCTAAAATAATAAAACTAAACCAAAATTAGATGCATAATAAAAATATGATTCCTTAAATTCTCTAATGCATCTAAAATAGTTAATTAGAGTAAATTAATTATTAATCCCCTAATTACTATCCTAATCATAAATAACCCATTTTATTCATGTTTTATCATCAAAACTACACTAACAAATAGGTAAATAAGGCATATAAATGTGTATATTTTAAGCATATCAATACACTAGTTTATTGTGTGGTGGATTCGAAGCCTTGGTATTTCTCCACATAAGTACATCTTAGTCAATTTAATTAAAGTTTATTGCTTTATTAGATTAATTAAAAACTGCAACTTTCTCTTGAGTTTGGTAGATTGTTTATCCATCCCTGAGATTCGACAACCCTTAAATACTCATCGTAGTACAATTGCCTTGTGCACTTGCAAGGGTTTAAATATTAAATGATCACGTTTCTCCATGGTGACTTAGATGAAGTAGTGTATATGACTCCACCACCAGGTCTTTATTGATAAGGGGCTAGTATGTCTACTACAAAAGTTCCTCTATGGACTAGAAAAAACACCAAAATACTGGTTTTTAAAGCTCTCAGAAGCCATTATAAAGGCTGGCTTTGCTCAATTTCATTCCGATCGCTCACTGTTTGTTTGAGTAACAAATTCATCTCTAACAGTGGTTCTCGTTTATGTGGATGATATGATTATCACAGGGAATGATGAAACGGCTATTAAGGATCTCAAACTCTCTCTCCATTAGCAGTTCCATATTAAAGTTTTTGTCTATCTAAAGTATTTGCTTGGTTTAGAAGTGGCAAGGTCCAAAGTTGGTATTGTTATTTCACAACAAAACTATACTTTAGAAATTCTAAATGATGTTGGTTTTCTTGGGGTACAACTAGTTGATTTTCCCATAAAACAAAATTTGAATCTTACAGATGATCAAGGTGATCTCTTGCAAAATCCTTCTCATTACAGGAGATTGATAAGACGGTTGATTTATCTTAAAATTACTAGGCTAGATATCGCTTATTCTGTGAACATTCTAAGTTAGTTCATCCATGCTCCGAGAAAGCCTCATTGGGAGTTGTTGTCCACGTTGTAAGGTATTTAAAAGTAAGTTCAAGTCTCGAGTTGTTGTTCTCTTCTAATAGCTCCCTAATGCTGAAGGCTTATTGTGATGCTAATTGGGCTAACTGACCCATGACAAGGAGGTCAACTTTAGGATAATGTGTGTTCTTTGGAGACTCCTTAATTTCTTAGAAAACAATGAAATAAAAAATATGTCTAGATCATCTTCAGAATCAAAGTACAACTTTATGGCTTCTGCAACTTGTGAATTCACTTAGCTCAAATTTTTGTGCAATGACTTGCAAGTTGCCTTAGGTCTTGCCAAATTATTCTGTGACAATCAACCAACTCTTCATATTGCTGCAAATCATGTGTATCATGAACGTACAAAGCATATTGAGCTTGATTGTCATGTTGTGAGAGAAAAGATTCAAGCAGGACAGATCATCACTAAGTTTGTCCCTTCATGTCTATAGCTAGCTGATGTCTTTATGAAAACTTTAGGAGAAAATATCTTCAAAAACTTAATACGTGAGTTCAACATTCTTGACATACATGCTCCAACTTAAGGGGGGAGTATTGCGATTTGATTTAGCTTGAATCATGCAATTGAATGTCAAATTATCTTGTTAAGAGATAATTACTTCATATATTTAGTTGTTTGTAATCCCATTGATTTAGGATTTAATTGTAATCTCATTGATTTAGGATTTAGTTGATTTATTTTTTGATTAATTTCCTTATATTTGGTGTCTGTAAGTTGTTATATGACACAAAAATATACAAAAACCTTTCTCCATATTTTTTGTTTATCACACTACCTTTGCTCCTGTCCATCTGAAGCCAAAAGCAAGAAATTTATCAAATTGTGAGCCGCATACCATTTTCTCCATCATGCATGCAATGTGCAATGTCCTATCTTAATAACACTCAGTCCGTTCTGTTTTAGATGCTACAAGTGAACAAGAGGACAATCCTTTTTTAGATGCTCCATTTGGTTAATTTAAGTGAATTTCGGACCTCTTCTACCCCAGGTTGGAGTTTCCACTATCCAATAAATTCTACTTTGTTCTGCATGTAGCATCTAAAACAGGACAGAGGAGTATCATTATTGTTAGACACAATGTACCTCTTCATTAATACTCCATGCACCATCCATAAAATTAGACTCCCACCACCAGTTGCAATTATACCCTTTAACTGATATATCACCTACAATTCCTCAAAACTGAAAATAGTGTTAAAAATATGTAAATGTCTATTAGATGACACACACTCATGCATGCCCTATTTCATGTCAAAAACCTTATTGTCATGGCATTCCTCCTAAAAGCCTTAATACAATTCATGCTCCCTCGTATCTTAATCTTGAAAAGCATGAGGGTTAGCTAAAATGTTCACAATGTATACTTCTTATCCCATCATTATATCTCTATATAGTTACATATGGTTCCGACCATACCACCCCTCCACATTGCTCCAATACACATACATACACACACTTCCTCTCTCTTGATCAAATGACTTCTTCCACGGGTTCTTCAAGAAAAACCCTCAAAGAATTAGCAGATGAACATTTTCCTTAAGAGAAATGCAGGACTAAATCATTAAGGATCATGATTCAATGTTCATAGCGCAAATTTGAGGCTACATACTATGTTGTGATAGGCCAATGGGAATTTGTGACAGAAAAGTCCACGCTGAGGGCTAATGCAATTGTGACTGTGGGGACATAGGAAGGAGGATGGCGAGCCGAACTTCACATTCCGGTTGGACGGTTATGCCAAAGAGGGGGAGCCCTTGTGATATGCATAAAATATACACATTTATATGCCTTATTTACCTATATGCTAGTGTAGTTTTTGTGATAAAACATGAATAAAACGGGTTATTTATGATTAGGATAGTAAATATGGATTAATAATTAATTTACTCTAATTAACTATTTTAGATGCATTATTGAATTTAATGAATTATATTTTTACTATGCATCTAATTTCGGTTTAGTTTTATCTTTGTAGGTTCAAAAATGAGGATTGCGGATGCTTGCAGCAGAAGAGCATATTAGGCAGGTTTTGAATTGTGAGAGTAACCAAGATTGGAGATCAAATGCAGAAAAAGGTCCAGACCATTGATGATCCATTTAATGGAAGACGGGTGCAAGTTTTAAGTGAAATAAAGAAAATGATCGTTCAGATTTGATCTGATGGAGGAGAGACCCGAGATGGGTTTTTGAGCCCAACTAAAAAAAAAGAACCGCACGAGCTTGTGCTCGGTTGTTCGATAAAACAACATAACATTCTTTGGGCCATGGGACTGAGAAATCGTATTCGATTTGAATTCTTCTTCGGATCAACTCGAACTGAAGAGCATGATTTGGGCGAGAATTGGTAGAAACAGATCCGTGCTTAAAGAGGAGAATAGAGGCCGAGATGGGCAAAACAACAGTTTTGCAGGGATTTGGATTGACTTTGAATTGAAATCAGATTGCAATTGTTTGGATTCAGATTAACTTGGAAGAAGTTCACGTGGGAATGGATTGTCGAAGTTATGTCTATAAAAACCGAGAACAGAGCGCAATGCTGAAGGACTGTTTGGAAAAAAAACAGAGAGCTTCATTTCTAAAGTGGGTCATGTTTTCGGTGGGATTTTGGCTGGAAATCAAAGAGGAGGAAGAGGAGAATCGACGGGAGCAAGAAGCGAAAGAAATTGAGAGGAAAAAGGGAAGTTTTTGAGTTGTTTTCGCATTTGCTACAGTATTGCTACAGTAACTGTAAATTGCTACAGTACCACGGGTTCATGGGGAAGATGAACAGTGCTTGATGAATAGTGTTTCTACAGTGAACAATGTTTTGCTACAGTACCGTGAATAGTGTTCCTGCTACAATGATTTTTCATATGCAATTTCTTCCGAATCTGATTTTTCCCATGAATATGAATAGCTAAATTTTTTGTCAAAGCTAGAGGTGACATTATTTGATTAGTATTTCTACGTCTATAAAGAAGTGCTCTTATTGCTTATTTGGTTGAATGCGATGTTTTGATAAAGTCATAATCTATATAATTATTTGATTTGTCGTTAACGTAAGGTACGACTAATGCTTATAATTCCCTGTGATTAGTAGACTAAGCTTATTAATGATAAATTTTCAATCGATATTTTTATGTTAATGGTTATGATGAACGTGAATGAAATATCATCCGATTAGGTCAAATTATTATTTGAATATAATTGAGAAATTAAATAGACATAGAAGTATTGATTAAATAATTGATCCTTGAAGCTTCGATATCTCTCATTGATTATCTTTGTTATCTTTAGTTAGTTTTAATTGAATCTTTAATTGTCATTTTTAGTAATTAATTAAATTACAATCTCTCTACAAAATTTCCCGATAAGAACTTTAACTTGCTGAGTTAAGTAGTTTGGAATAGATTAATTCTACATCATTCCCTGTAGTTCGACCTTGGACTTACCGAGTATATATTACAATTTGTCAACCTATTTTGGGGTTTGATCACCTTGCCATCGTACAATCCCATGTAAGGGTGGTCCTGAGTTGCAAAGGAAATTTTTTCTATTTGATTTCCTTGTTATTGGCTTTCAATCCTTCTACTTGTGTAGTTTTATCTTGTTTCCTAATTATTGTGTGCTTTCATGTTGTTCTATGTTTGAGTAGGGTATAGAGAAAACGGTTGTGTCTTTTCTTCTCCTTACAATATGAATAAGTTAGTTGTGTTTTCTTTTCGAGGTGTTCACTATTTAACACTTATATTTGGAGAAAACAATTATGTGCTACAGTGCAAAACAATATTAACCTTTTACTAGTTTACCCGGTTGTGGGATCAAATCATAGACCCTATATTTCCTCTTGGTTGACAAGTAAAAAGAACATTGCAGCATGCTCTACTATAGCAGCGTTGTAATTATTGAGAAAAGGTAATGTTAGAGAAGAGGTTTGACATATTACCTGGCCAATGAGCCCAGATTGCCATATTACCTAGTTTTTCTAGGCTCATGCCATATAACCTGGTTTGGGGACCTAGCCTACTTATTTTGCACTCTTGAACCCTGACCCTAACCCTAAACCCCAACCTCATTTTTCCATATTAATGTTTCAAGTTTCACACTTCAACGAATCATATCTTCTTCATTTTTGATTCGTTTTCGTCTATTTTTTCATTCTTCTTTATTTTTATTTCTTTTTCTTCTAATATTGATATCATAAGGATCTTAAGATAATATTTAATAAAATATAGCGAAATCCATGATAAATAGCATGCAGTGTCTCAACATAGTTAAACTATCATCATGATAATAAAGAGGAGAAAAAATAAGGAAGAACGCAAAAAGAATGGCTGAAAATAAATAAGAAATAAGAGAGATATGAATCGTTATACTATGTCCCAAAAAATGGGTGATATACTCGATGACACAGTAATCACCAATGTTTTGGGGGATTTACTTCAATGACTTATATATCCTTCATTTCTAATCCGTTTTTGCCCATTATTTTTTCGTTATTCTTTATTTTTCCTTATCTTTCTTCTCATGATAATATCCTAAAGATCTTGAGATAATATCTAATAAAATATAGAAAAATCTATGATAAATAGCATGTCATGTCTCAACATAGTTAGGCTATCATCATGAGCAGAAATAGGATGAAAAATAAAGAAAAACATAAAAGCAATGAGAAAAAGAGGATAAAAAATGAGAGAGATATGAATTGTTAGCAACCTCGTAATCGAGAAGGTGGCCAAGGTTGGTATCGGAGGAGGGGTATAGACACTTCCAGCAATGGAGGAGATAAAAACATTAGTATTGAATCGTTAGCAGTGCTATCGTGTAATCAAGAAGGTGGTCAAGGATGGAATTAGCCGAGCGGGGCATAGACACCTCCGACAATGGAGGAGAACAAAACATTAGCAGCCTCCTCTGACATTGCCTATTAACGTTTTTGCAATATTTTTTTCTCAACAACTCACTATTCTGCTGGCCATGAACAAATCTTTCTCTCTTATGTTGATAGGTATAAAATAATAGAGTTGAAGTACTATTAACAAATTTTTATCTAAAAAAGCACAATTTTCATGTAAAGTGCTGTAGAAGGTTAAAAGCACTGAATATCTTAGTAATTGGAAACCTTTGAAGCTGATAGTGTTTTATATTTTAAATTTTAAATATCTTTATTGGATGATGAGAAAAGTACTGTATCTTTTATAGGTGGAATATTGATGAAGTTGCATCTTTATTGAATATAGATTACTATAATGTATCGTTTTGGGTGGAATAAGTCGTTTTCTTGCTACTTGTAAAAGGTTGAGTAGTTCAGCACTCCGTGTTTTAGCCAACCCACCCCTTTACAGGATCAGTGGATTACACGAGAGAAAATAAAGAAAGAAATAGAATTAATCCTTGTGGGTCTATATGCATAATCTAATTTATAGGCCTATATAAATTTATCATGTCTTCCTATTTTTTCAAAAAATCTTACCAAAAAATTTCCACAAACCGAACTGAAACTACACCTCACCGAATTTAACTGCATTCTAAGCTTTGTGACATATAAGAGTGTTTCAAAAGGAAGTTTTTAATTTACTGATTAAGCAAAAATGTTTTGAGGAGTATTATTTTTCTGGCAAAGGAACACTATTGCCAAAGGTACATGTAATTGAAAACATTGTTCTTTGGCATTGGGAACAAAACAAAGTTTGAATAAACAGATTTTTGAAGCAATTTGCATCTAAAAGAAAGAAGTTTATATGAGCCCAAGCCCACACAAGTCAGTATAAGCCAAAAATTTATTTGCAAGGGGAGTTGTGGAAGCTGTGATTAGTAGTACTACCCATTTGTTAAGTGTTGGAAACTAACTAATCATTCTATTTTGGTGGGCTGTTAGTATGCAACCTAAATTCCTACTCTCATGACCAACTGAAACTTGCACACAAATACAATAGGATGATGTCCAACCAATATACTGTTTGCAAATGTAAAACAGTACTCTAAAATACTCCATCATTCTAAAAGCTGTTTGAAGAATGTAAATGCCTCTTAGATGGCACATGGTAGCTGTTACATCCAATCATGCATGTCTTATTGTAATGCCAAAAAACCTAATTGTCATGCTCACTCATTTGCTGCTCTTGAATAGCTTGCAGTTCAGAAAAAGAACTGCTCACATTTTACACCTGTTGCTATTATACCGGCTCTATGTATATTATAGGGTGTAGTTACATATGGTTTCTAATTATTGTGTCTCATATTGCTTGAAGACACATACACACACTTAATTTCTGTCTTGAACAAATGTCGTCTTCCTCAGGATCTTAGGAAATTCCGGAGAGAATTTAATTCATGCAAAGTTCATAGCACAATTCCATCTCACACAACCTTTCCTTGATTCTGTGGTGCAAAGCATAATTAGTCCCCCACCTGCCGGCTTGCCCTTCCACTCCCTGAGGTGAGCTAGGAGGCCATGGAGATTTTCTTGAAAGATGAAGAGAAGGCCAAAGTGGAAAGAAAGTACTTATGGTTTGAGATGCGCAGCTTTTGGGCCTGAGCTGGACACCATCTATAAGGTTAATGTCCAATGGGGTTTTGTGGCATATAGCTGAGCCCTAATGCAGTTATCAGCCTGTGGGGGTACAGGGAGAATGGTAAGCTCAAGTTCATGTTTTGGCTGGATGGTTATGCTCAAGAGGGGGAGCCCTTGCCTCTCAACTAGGAGGAGCCCGAATGTGTGGTTTTATGACTTTCAAAGGAAATTGTGTTCTGTTTGATTTCCTTGTTATTGGCTTTCATACTTTTGAGTTTCTCTGTGTTTGTTTTTGACTTCTTGTTGGTTATTGTGTGCCCTCATTCTCTTTTATGTTTGAGTAAGTTATCCAAAAAGGTTTGTATCTTTTCTTCTCCCTACATTATGAATAAATTGGATGTGTGCTATTTTTGAAGTGTTCATTACTTGCATGTTTTTGTTATGCATGAAATATACACATTTTTATATGCCATTTTACCTGTCTGTTAGTCTTAATTTCTAGTTAAAATAAGGAATAAAGTGAGTTTTAGTAATTATTTTAATAATTAGGAATTGAATAATTAATTTCCTCTAAATGATTGAATTTAGATATGTTACGTAATTTTATGAATATTTGGTGCATCTAATTTAGGACATGTTTTATTTTGTATAGGTTCAAGTCTTCTGACTGCAAAGCAGATAAAGTGAAGCCATTAGACGGGTTTTAAAGTGCCAAAGTGACTCAAGAGCTGATATCACGCGCATCGCAGATATGAACCGTTGATGAGTCACTTAAGAGAAGATGGGTGCTGAGTAAAGATAAAGAGCCATTCAGATTCGATCCAGCGGATGACATTGTTACAACGGGTTTGAACCAATCTAAAGAAAAAAATGATGAGAAAGAGAGCCGGTTCAATGAACCGGTTTAATGAAAAGAAAAAAAAAAGGTAAAAGATAAAAAAGCCGGAGCTCGGGTGTTTCAGACGAAAAGCAGAGAGCTTGAGCTCTCTGCTCGAGCGGAGCAACGATGGTGGCCTAGGTTCCAGCGATGCCATGGTCCTACGACCGCGGAGCAACGACAGAGGCTGGCGGCGGTCACTCGAAGCGACGATCATGCTGACGGCCATGGGTCGAGAGAAAACAGGGAAGCTGCAATCATGGTGGCGGCTACGGCGGCCATGGGTGAGGTAATAGCAGACGGTGGAAATTCTGGAGACGATGGAAATGTCGACCTCGATGGCATATTTGGAAGGCATATTCAACTCAGAAACTAAAAGGAAGAAGCGGCGTGCTCGATTTGGAATGTGAAGAATCCAATTTGATTTGGAAAATTCGGATTTTTCAGACGGATTTGGGTTCATCCTAAAGGTGGAAAGGTGGAAAAGGACTGTCTCCTTTGGAAGTCTATAAAAACAGAGCAAATACAGAGAAAAGGAGAGTTTTTGGTTCTAGCTGTGCAGTCGACTGGAGAAGACGACCAGAGCAATTTTTTTTTCGTTTTTTTTTGTTCCAGAAAGTTCTGTTTTTTTTCCTTTCTTTTGTGATTTATTTTGGATTTCATTTGCTGCTAGGTTGATTCGAAGAAGAAATTTCTACTGAACTGTTACTGCTAGAACTGTCGATCGAGAAGGGAAGAGGAATAGTGCATATTTGCTTAATTTTCTATTATTCCGAAATTATTGTAAGTCAAATTTTAATTTTAATTCAAATGAATTCTTTTTATTTTACAGTTAATTTTCTTAATATGAGTAACTAATTCCTAGTCTAGGGCTGAGATGAGCCAGGAATAGTATTCATGTAATGCAATTGCTATCTAAATTAATACGTTTTAACGATTGTTATTTTCAAATTAATTACGTTGGACTCTAATGTTTAATATGCTATTTGGATATTAGTTGTGATTTATCTAGTGATGGATATAACTAATGATTTGAATCTTATCTATTGATATGCAAGAGAATACATAATTTTAATTTAAAATTTATATGTTTTCATGCTGAAATGTTCCGTAGGAGGATAAATTGAATTCGAATTCTCTACGAGATAATCGTGATAACAATTGCTGATTTTAGATAATTATTCCTATAATTGTCATGTGCTGATTCTTATGCCCTGGCGTTTTAAATTCCTGGTTAAAGTTCGAATTTTTATTTGTCAATTAGTTTCTTTTGAGTAAGTTTATTAATTACTTTTATATTAATTGGTTACTTAACGTTATTTAATTACATTGAATCTTTGATTAGTTGTAGCTGTAGTTAATCGAATCAATTTAATTCTTCAATAAAGGTAGTAATCTGATATTCGAATTAGAATTACATAAATACAAGTACCTGTGGGTTCGACGTCATAAAATTGTGCGACTGTACTCCAATACGATTTGTACACTTGCGACTAAAATTAAGAGATTTTTTTCCTAAAATTAATTGCAATGGTATAATTAGCCTTAGAATTTGATTTCCTACAAGTCACCGGCAACGGCAACAAGTTTTTTGCGCCGTTGCTGGGGACTTGTAGGAAATCAAATTCTAAGACTAATTATACCCTTGCAGTTAATTTTAAGAAGAAAAAAATCTCTTAATTTTATTCGCAAGTGTACGATTCGTATTGGAGTACAGTCGCACAATTTTATGAGGTCGAACCCACAAGGACTTGTATTTATGGAATTCTAATTAGAAGATTATATTACTACCCTTATTGAAGAATTAAATTGATTCGATTAATTACAGCTACAACTAATCAAAGATTCAATGCAATTAAATAACTTTAACTAAGAAATTAATATAAAAGTAATTAATAAACTTACTCAAAAGAAACTATTTGACAAATAAAAATTCGAACTTTAATCAGGAATTTAAAACGCCAGGGCATAAGAATCAGCATGTGACAATTATAGGAATAATTATCCAAAATCAGTAATTGTTCTCACGATTATCTCATAGAGAATTCGAATTCAATCTATCCTCCTACGGAACATTTTATCATGAAAACATATAAATTTTAAATTAAAATTATGTATTCTTTTGCATATCAACAGATAAGATTCAAATCATTAGTTATATCCATCATTAGATAAATCACAACTAATAACCAAATAGCATATTAAACATTGGAGTCCATCGCAATTAATTTGAGAATAATAATCGTTAAAACTCATTAATTTAGATAGCAATTGCATCACATGAATACTATTTCTACAACTAATCATGGCTTCATCTCAGCCCTAGATTGGGAATTAGTTACTCATATTAAGAAAATTAACTGCAAAATAAAAGGAATTCATTTGAATTAAAATTAAAATTTGACTTACAATAATTTTGGAATTCTGGAACAAAAAAAAACGAAAAAAAATTGCTTTGGTCGTCTTCTCCAGTCGACTGCACAGCCAGAACCAAAAACTATCCTTTTCTCTATATTTGCTTTGTTTTTATAGACTTCCAAAGGAGACAATCCTTTTCCACCTTTCCACCTTTAGGATGAACCCAAATCCGTCTGAAAAATCCGAACTTTCTAAATCAGATTGGATTCTTCACATTCAAAATTGAGCACGCCGCTTCTTCCTTTTAGTTTCCGAGTTTAATACGCCCTCCAAATCGCCGTCGAGGTCGACATTTCCATCGGCCCCAGAACTTCCACCATCTGCTGTTACCTCACCCATGGCCGCCACCGTCAGACCCATAGCCGTCACCATGATCGCCGCTTCCCTGTTTTCTCTCAACCCATGGCCGTCATCATGATCGCCGCTTCAAGTGACCGCTACCAGCCTCTGTCGTTGCACCACCATCGTAGGACCATGGCATCGCTGGAACCCAGGCCGCCATCGTTGCTCCGCTCGAACAGAGAGCTCAAGCTCTCTGCTTTTCGTCTGAAACACCTTAGCTCCGGCTCAGGGTGTTTTTTTTTTATCTTTTATCTTTTTTTCTCTTCATTAAACTGGTTCATTGAACCAACTCTCTTTCTCATCATTTTTTTAATTTAGATTGGTTCAAACCCGTTGTAGCAATGTCATCCGCTGGATCAAATCTAAATGGCTCTTTATCTTAACTCAGCGCCCGTCTTCTCTTAAGTGACTCATCAACGGTTCAGATCTTCGATGCGCGTGATATCAGCTCTTGGGTCACTTTAGCACTTCAAAACCCGTCTAATGGCTTCACTTTGGCCGCTCTGCAGTCAGAAGACTTGAACCTATACAAAATAAAATATGTCCCAAATTAGATGCACCAAATGTTCATAAAATTACGTAACATATCTAAATTCGGTTCAATCCTTTTCCACCTTTCCACTTTTAGGCATATAAAAATGTGTATTTTTCATGCATAACAAATACCCCCAAACCTAGATTTTGCTAGTCCTCGAGTAAAACACACAAAAAATAAAAATAATAAAACTACTCAAAGATAAATGTCACTGTCGTAGGGAATCACGATTGCATGTAGCATATGCAACAAGCCTTTTAAACCCCCACGTGTCTCTGGCTGGACGAGTGAAGTCTCGTGAGGGTTTGCAGCCATTCTACAAACAAACATGTATTTATAAAACTAACATCATTTATCTAAGTAAGAAAGAAATCAACTAAACACTTGAAAACACAGAACCTATTATCCCTTCAAATACACACCACAATACTTAAGAAAACTAACCACACATACTTGTATTTATAATCAACTGGAATATAGAAGCACTCAAGCAAGTGGTTTTATTATACACCTTCATCTTGGAAATTTCTGCTCAATATGATATAGCATGATAATATAAATAATAAAAAGTGTAGAACATTGTAGCAATACATTGTAAATCTCTGTTTCACACAGATCCAGTGTTACCATTAACCAAAGAACATCTGAATCTACATAGTTATCGTAATCTTTAGGTTCATGATAGCATAAATGCCTGTGCGCCTCTTTCGGGTCCAACATTCTAGATTTGAGAGGATAATACACAATAGACTTTTTTTCTTCTTTTCAATAGGACTGTGTAAGGCCTGACTTCATGATGCTTAGGTTTAGCAATGACTCAGGCCAAATGACTCCCAGCACAGTTGTCTTAGGGCATTAGGTTTTAAGTAAGGACCTCTTCGGGCCCGAGCATCAGCCTAAGTTAATCCTATAATAGTCAAGCAGATATATATTTTCAAGCATCTTATTTTGTCAAGGCTTTATTATACTCTCAACCTATTTCCGGTTCCAAGCCCTTGCCATTACCAAGTAAATGGTCTATCATGATCTTTTAAGCTCAACAGACAACCACATATCAACCAATGACTCTGACTAAAGACATCCCACTGAAGATTAGTATTCAACGAATCTCTAGAAGATATTACTTTATGTAACTAGTATTTGTGAGTGAATTTTATTAGCTCAAGCACTTGATCCAAGAGGATTGTAACAGAATGCTATTTTTCAGTTAAGTGTTTCTATCCTCAAGTTTACTTACTCACATTTCCAATGTAAATTAATCTCTTAAAGATTGAAGTATGCATCACGAAGGGATAAACTACCAAAACCTATAAAAATACTAGCACAAACAACCCAAAAACTATTTTTGTTTCTTCTTATTTATTTATTTATTTTTGAAAAAAATTCAAAATTAGTAAGAAAATAACTAAGCATCCTAAGCAAATATCTTCCTACACCCCAAAACTTGCATAAAACATTGTCCTCAATGTAAAAAGATATAAAATAAGTATTGAGGAAAATAAATAGAAGAGGTAAGGAAAGATAGTACCTGCACTCCACTGAAATGTTGTATTATCTATCAAAACGAAAAAGAACAAGTGAAGCACAAGAATACTAACATAAGTAATAAAACGAAAATAAAAATTCTAAAAACTTGGTTGCCTCCCAGCAGTGCTAAGTTTAACGTCTTCAGTCAGACACAGCTATTAATTCACTCATTAGGTGCTGTTGATGATTCTGCAAAGGATTTAATATGAGACAACGGATAACAAAAGTATGATTAGGTGACATCTCTCAAATTGCAAATGAATGTTCCCAGCCTTCTCTTCAATATCTCCCACCTAGTCTCTCTAGGGAACAAAAACATGTATGGGATGGGAACAACACTAACATCAACTATGGGCCCCTGAGGATCAAGCTCATCTATGGGTGGGTCATCCATTCTCGCTGCTAACTGATGTGGTAGTAATGGTACCCAGGGATAGATGATTGGAATATTTAAGTCTGGATTCAATGGATGGTCATTCACTACTTCCTCTAACTGTGCAGGCACCACCCATAGGTGGAAGAATAAGGTGGCCATCTAGATGTCCTGTGAGAATCATGAACCTAAAAATGTAAGTGATTGAAAATAATGAAAAACAAAAAACAAGCAAAGAAAACTAAACCTACTATGTATAAAATAAAACAAGCTACTGTAGCTTTAGTTATGATAAGTTGGGTCTCCCTGACTCAATTCATCGATCTGAGGTTGTTGCAATTTCAAAAATGATTTAAGACGATAACCATTAACTTTGAATATATCACCATTCTTGGGGTTTTCTATTTCAACCGCCCCGTGAGAATAAATAACACGAACTATAAAAGGTCCTATCCATCGAGACTTCAATTTACCCGGAAATAGATGCAAACAAGAATTGTATAAAAGAACTTTCTGCCCCGGTGTGAAAGATTTTCGCAGAATATTTTGATCATGAACCTTTTTCATGCGATCCTTGTATGATTTTGCACACTCATAAGCATCATTATGAAGCTCATCCAACCTTTGAATTCCTGCTCTATTCAAATCAAAATTCAGGTGCTTAATTGCCCAATAAGCTTTATGCTCAATTTCAACAGGAAGATGACAAGATTTCTCGTAAACAATACGGTATGAAGACATTCCAATGGGAGTTTTAAATGCAATACGGTAAGCCCACAAAGCATCGATGAGTCGCAGTGACCAATCTTTGCGATTAGGATTGACTGTCTTTTCTAAAATATGCTTAATCTCCCGATTAGATATCTCAACTTGACCGCTTCTCTGGGGATGGTATGGAGTAGCAATTTTGTGGCTTATGCCATATTTCTTTATTAACTATTCAAAACCCTATTACAGAAATGTTTTCCCCCATCACTTATGATCGCACGAGGAGAACCAAAACGTGCAAAAATGCTGTCTTTTAAAAATTGGACCACCACTTTGTGGTCATTGCCTTTACCCATTTAGAGACATAGTCTATCCCCACAAAAATATAAAGATTGCCAAAAGAGTTAGGGAAAAGACCCATGAAGTCAATACCCCATACATCAAAAAGGTCTATAATAAGGATTGAGGTTAAAGGCATCATGTTACAACGTGAAAGTGCTCATAACTTCTGACATCCTTCACATGCTGAACAATAAGCATGATAGTCTTTGAAAATAGTAGACCAATAAAATCCACACTGCAAAATCTTTGTAGCAGCCTTTTTCGAACTAAAATGGCCACCACAAGCTTGATCATGACAAAAGGAGATGATGCTTTGTTGATCATGTTCAGGAATACATCTCCTAATAATCTGATCAGAACAATATTTGAACAAGTATGAATCATCCCAAAAGAAATACTTAACCCTGGACAAAAATTTGAACCTATCTTGAGAAGACCAATGAGATGGAATTTATTTAGTTACTAGATAATTAACTATGTCAGCAAACCAAGGCAACTGTGACACTACAAGTAATTGTTCATCAGGAAAAGATTTAGTTATGAGCAATGGTTAATCAATAAAATCAACTGTCAATCTAGACAAGTGGTCAGCTACAACATTTTCGGAACCTTTATTATCCCGAATTTCAATATCAAATTCTTGTAGCAACAATATCCATCGGAGAAGACGAGGTTTAAAATCTTTTTTAGATAAAAGATACTTCAATGCAGCATGATCCGAATAGATATAGACCTTAGACCCCAATAAATAAGACCTAAATTTATCTAGAGCAAAAACTGATGCCAGCAACTCCTTTTCAGTTGTAGAATAATTAAGTTGAGCATCATTCAGTGTTTTACTGGCTTAGTAAATCACATGGGGAAGTTTATTAATTCACTGCCCCAACACAGCACCAATAGCATAATCAGAGGCATCGCACATGATTTCAAAAGGTAGGCTCCAATCAGGCGGCCAAATAATAGATGCAAATGTTAACTCTGATTTGAGTTTCTTAAAGGCATTATTGCAAGCATAATCAAAGACAAATAGTGTATCCTTTGCAAGAAGATTATACAAAGGTCTTGAAATTTTACTAAAATCTTTAATGAATCTTCTCTAAAATCCAGCATGGGTTAAAAATGATCTGATTTCTTTCACAGTTCGCAGTGGTGGAAGATGTGAAATCAAATCAATTTTACCATTATCAACTTCAATGCCTTTATTAGATATAATATGCCCAAGAACAATTTCTTTTTTAACCATAAAATGACATTTCTCCCAGTTAAGTACTAGATTCTTCTCTTTACACCGCACTAAAACTAATGATAGGTGGTGCAAACATTCATCAAAATTAGACCCAAAGATAGAAAAATTGTTCATGAATACCTCTAGAAATCGCTCTACCATATCAGAGAAAATACTCAACATACACCTTTGAAAGGTAGCAGGTGCATGGCATTGATATCTATAAAATATACACGTTTTTATATGCCTTTCTGCTTATATGTTAGTCGTAATTTTAGTTGAAATAAGGATAATTAACGGTTAATCATGATTAGGTGAGTAATTAGGGGTTTAATAAATAAATGCTCTTAATTGATAAATTTAGATGCGTTAATTGAATTGAATGGATTTACATTTAATTATGCATCTAAGTTATATTTTATTTATGCATATTTTAAGAGTCCAAATGTAGATCGCCAAAGTGAACGCACGTCAACTGGTCCGGTGCTGGGATTGAAGATCTGACGGATGCGGTTGATATGTCGGGTATTAAAGAAGAAAAAGAAAAAAAAAGAAAGAAGAAGAAAGGAAGACGGTTCAGTTCCAGTTTGGTTCGGTTCAGGATAAAAGAAAAGAAAAAAGAAACGAACCGACCCGAGCAAAGCTCGAGCCTTTCGTTCCAAATAGAGCAGCGCTCGAGCAGCTAGAGCACCGGCAGTCGACAACAGAGGCGAGGCTGAGCTGGGTCACGGGCGAGGCTGTCGGTGAAGCTCGAGGGTGGTCCGACGGCGAGACAGCGAAGCGGTGGCAGCGGAAAGGTTGATGACGGAGGAGAACAACGACAACGATGACGATGGCGGCGGACGAGCTTTGTTCGAGCAGAATCTGGCTGCCGGCGAAGATGAGAATTTCGGATTCAGGCTTGACTTGGGCTTAATCGGAAAAAAAAATAGAGGCGTGCGGGATTTGGAAAGCTTCGATGAAACGTGCTCGATTTGGATTCCTTCCTCGATTAGGAATTGACGGAGGTCTATAAAAACGAGGAGGAGGAGGGACTGAGAAAGAGGCTGGGAAAACAGAGAAAATTAGAGCTTTTAGAGAGAGAACTGTTGACCGGAAGAACAACCCCTTTTCGTTGTTGTTTTCGCCGGATTCTAGCGGGATTTTGGCTGGAGGTGAGGAGGAGAGAAGAAAGCCTCAATTTTGCACAACTATTTTGAAATTGCTACAGTGCCGGCCAGATGCTACAGTAACCGCAAGTCTGCTAGAGCAGATGATGAATAGTGCCGGTGCTACAATGCTACAGTGCACGTGAACAATGATTTCGTGAACAGTGTTCCTGGAAATGACTTCTTCGACGAATCAGGCTTTTTCTTCCTTTCTTTTCATGTCTAACTAATTTTATTGTACTAAGACTAGATGAAGCCCTGTTGAATTGTTTGACTCTCAATGTTTATTTATAATTCTAAAGTAGTCATTTTTATTCCATGTGCTTAATAAAATTTGCTATGATTATGCTGTTTATCGAGAGAGAATAGAGTAATCGTTAGTAAAAGTAAACTAAGGGTTTGCTAATGTTCGAGAGGTCTTAGCGAATTCCGAGGTACTATTTGAATAAAGATTGCATTTTATGTTTGATCTTTGCTCGAGAGAGGGATATTAATTAAGTTAAATTTATTTGTTTAGTTGCATGTTCGAGAGGGCTGCACACATTACGATTATTCGTGACTTTGAGAGGGGCACGGATAATTGATCACTTGGAATTGTACGGAGAGGATAACTATTTGGTTTGGGTGGATTTGAAGTCTTAGTATACTTCTCATTATATTATTTTTGCATAAATTTTCTTGTTTTGTTTAATTAAAAATTAGAATTTTTCATTCTGTTATAACTTGTTATGTAAAATTTAAATCTTTTCATTAGAATTAGGTTAATCAACCAAGTACTTTGGGTTCGACCTCGTTTCCACTAGCCTATACGTAGTCTTGTGCGATTGCGAGTAAAAATAGTTAAAAAATCAATCAATCAGGCATGCGACGGTAGGCAAAAGTACCAAAAGGACACGTGAAAGTGGTTTTTTCTTGGTCTTCATGGGCTATGGAAATTTGGTTATAACCAGAATAACTATCAAGAAAGCAATAATATTCATGTCCCGCTAACCTCTCCAGCATTTGGTCAATGAAAGGAAGGGGAAAATGATCTTTTCTTATCAAAGCATTCAACTTCCTATAATCAATACAAACTCGCCATCCCGTTTGAACTCGAGTTGGCACTAACTCATCAACATCATTTTTCACAACAGTTATGCCAGACTTTTTTGGCACAACTTGAACAGAACTTACCCATTTACTATGAGAGATTGGGTAGATAACTCCTACATCCAAAAGTTTTAGGATTTCAGCTCGAATAACTTCCTGCATTACAGGGTTAAGATGCCTTTGAGATTCACAAGAAGTCTTGACATCATCCTCCAAATGAATTCTATGCATAACAACAGAAGGATTGATGCATTTAATGTCAGCAATGGTCCACCCTATGGCTTCTTTATACTTTTTAAGAACATCAAGTAATTTACACTCTTGAGCCACATCTAAGTCAGAAGAAATAATAACAGGTAATGAATCAGCAGGACCTAAATAAGCATATTTCAGAGTATCAGGCAATGGTTTTAGGTCCAATTTAGGTGGCTCAACACTAGATGGAACTACTAGTGATGATGACAAGGCAAGAGGCTCCACTTTTGGTTGCCACCGTTCAGTACTCATCAGAGGTACAGACTCAAGTAATGAGTTCACTTGTTCAATTGACTGATCGATATCAAATTCACAACCAAAATGTATTAAGCAGGCTTCTAAGGGATCCTGGGGGTGTATTTGAAGAAAGATTTCATGGACAAGTGTTTCAACTAGGTTCATTTCATTCACATCATCCATGTCAGGTGGTTGTTTACTGATGTCAAAGATGTTTAGTTCCACCTTCATATTCCCAAAAGAAATTTGCATCACTCCATTTCTGCAATTAATGATAGCATTAGATGTAGCTAGAAATGGACGACCCAAAATGACAGGTATTTGCCCACTTATGTTTGGAATAGGTTGAGTATGAAGGACAACAAAGTCCATAGGGAAATAAAATATATCAACCTTAATCAAAACATCCTCAACAACACCTTGAGGAATTTTAACCGAACAATAAGCTAATTGAAGTGTCATTGAAGTGGGTTTTAGCTCTCTCAGACCTAATTGCACATACACAGAATATGGCAATAAATTCACAGGGTTAATTTATTGACAAAATGTGTAAGTGCTACTGTCCAATACTGTATTTACTGTGGTAGCACTTTTGCCAAATTATTTATGAAGTGTTCTGCTCTTTACAAACTATGAATTTCTCATATATTGACAAAGTAACCGAATTGAAGTCCTATTATAACTGTTTTTAACCAGAGAAAGCACACTGTGAATCGACATGGAGCAAATCACTTGAAATCTAAACTTTTTGGACACAATTAGTACAACGTAACAGAAGGTTAAAAACACTCGGTGTGATTGGAAACTTTTCAAGCTGATAGAATTTCAAACACCTTATTCCCATATACTTACTCTGTTTCATGGGAATTGTGAAAGCTATGTGTAGTAGCAGTAGTTCTACTTGTTAGAATATAAAATATATAATAAAGGTTTCTATTTTCAAATAGCTCTAGCTTTTTGGGAAACTTGGTTATCTTGCATGGTCTCAGAGCTCCAGGTTATGCAAGGTCCTGGGTTTTAGTCTCGCTGGAGTCATTTATATTCCAATTATGTTCCATGTGCCGCGTTTGGTGGATGTTTGCACGTGAACGGGGATGTTAGAATATAAAATATATAATAAAGATTTCTATTTTCTAATAGCTCAAACTTTTGGGAAACTTAGTTATCTTACACTACTAAGTGTTATAAAGTAACTGATCATCCCATTTTGGGTTCTCTTTTATTTTTTTTTCCTTTTGTAATAATTAAACATTAAGGGTTCACTACAACAAAATCGGGCATTAGCCACAGTTTTATTTCTGTCGCTAAAAGAATCATGGATAAAGCTATCTTTTTACGACAGCAAAAGACCCGTGGAGAAAGATATGCATTTGCGACAGATTTTTACGGCAGGAAAAATAACTGTCGCTAATATTAGATATTATCCACGGTTTATTTGCCGTGGTTAAAAAACTGTCGCTAATATTAGATATTATCCACGGTTTTTATTTGTCGATAAAAGTTCAATCTGGCAACAAATCTGGACCTTTGATTTGAAGGGCCAAGATTTAAAACCCCTAAATTCATCTCTTCCTCCTCCTCCATTGTCGAGCCCTAAAACTATTTGAAGAGGGGGGACGGAGGGGCGGCTGTGACTCCATCGTCAGCTCCGTTGTTGCTGCACTCGGTAAGGTCAAGATCTCGCCGGAAGGCCGATCGCCGGATTCCGAAGAGATCAGAATCCATGGCGGCGGAGATCGCCGATGGCTCGAAGACGGTACCAGTTCTTCAATCAGATTCGGTGGGAAATCGAGATACAGAGCAGCCTTAAAATAAAGTAGATTTCTTGTTTAATTCTTCTCGTAGAAATGCTATAGCTGACTTGGTTCTCAAAATTTACTTCTATATCGCCTACTTTTGTATGTAGGTATAGGAGAGGCAACAGATCAATTTATACATGAACCTATCCATTTTTTGACTTATTTCAATGCTTTATTCTTTTTTAAAATCGGTTAGATTTATTCCACTTTCATCTGATTGATTTTAGTAGAGGACTTCACTGCCTTCCCCTAATGAAATGGCGCCTTATTGAATATATTTTAGAAGTCACTGACTGCCCTTGTAAATCAACACTTGGAATTGTTTGATCTTTCTGTTCCCGTGCAGTAGTTTAAATATTAAAATTTGAAAATTGAGATTGAAGAAAATTTTTGTGTTCGATCACACTTTGAGTATCAGTATTTTCCTTGTGGTCATCACACACACCCACACGTTACTGCCATTATTTCCTTCACCCTGTGATCTGTCTAGGAGCAAATAGGTCTGGCTGGTGCCATCTATATTTTGATATTTGAGTTTTATACCTTTTTATTTTACTTAGTAATCTTGTTCTTCAGATTTGTGACCCCTTTGCCTAAAAATTTTAAAGCATGGTTTTGCTAGGAATATGAATTGGGATGTGGTGGACCGGAAAAGCCTTGAAGGGAATCCCTCTATAACTTTAGAACTGAAAGATAACCCCTATAGTCGCTCTATGTGGGATTATTCCTTATCCAGGCTCTGTACATGGTATTGTACTCACAGCTTGTCAATATTTCATTCTGAGATGCAAAGACTTCGGTTTATCATAAAGTTTCTCATCTTCGAAAGGCTTTTGACTTTATTTAGGGCATGTCACTAGTTAAAGGTATTGGTTCTATATGCTATTACATAAGAATTTCTGTGGGAGTTGCATTTTTGTTATCTCTATCTGATACATTATCTTCTATAGTTGGTTTACATTGCTACTTCTGTGGTACATGTTATATTGAGTGCTAACAGCCTCTCTACCAAGTTAATTATTACTAATAAAGATAAAAAACCCTTCAGCTTTAGCTCTGCCCTGCACACATATTTCCGGGTAGGAATCTTCTGTTATCAAGAATACCAGTTTCTGTTGACCCATAAAAAATGATGTAATCGAAGTTTGAAATTTTCAGAAAGTTTGCTATTCTCTCTCACCGACAGTATGTTAGTTCTATTATTGATGTGCAGGCTTCTGTAGCAGGTGCATCAGTTAATGGTTTAAAGGGATGCAAGACACTTAACAAGGTCCCAGACCCTTCCAATCCAACCAAGGGAAAGGAGGAGAGGTAATGCGCTGTTACATGTCAATTTTTTTCTTGCTGCCTCAGATAAAGTGAATGAAGTGTAAGTTTCAAAGTTTGCAGATGAATTGGAGAAGAGCACTGGATGGTGTACAGTTTGTATTAATTTCATAAAAATCATTAAAAACGGTTGTCATAACTCTTCTTTAAAAACGACTTCCCTGTACATTTTTATGAAAAGTGCAGGAAGATTTATACTAGTTGTTGATGGAAGTGTCGACCACTTTCTTTATGTAAAAAAGTAAAAATATGGTTACTGCTTGGAATTTCACCAACTGATCGTCAATCAGGGAAGTGGTTAATTTTCCTGGATTTGTAGACTCTATTTACCTTCATGCATTGAAAGAGCTGGAGCTTAACAACGGGCCAGGTGGTTTGATTTCCATCAAGAACAGCAAGTATGTCATATTTTGTTCCAGTCATCATTTCCTTTGACCTGGTCTTGCTGTAGGCATGTTTTCCATTTTTCTGCATCTTCTTAGGAGAGTCTCGTATGTGCAGCTGGTCAGATGCCCTATTGTGGAACCCACACGTGCGATGGAGGCATGCTATAAAGATTTCGTCTGTGTTGAAAACGCAAAGCTGTAACCCAAATAATTTGTTAAATATTTTTTCTGTCTAATTCACTGAAAATTTTATGGTATAGTGATATGGAAGTTCTAATTGATGACAGATTTCGAACATCCAACTAAAGAAAGAAGAATCATGGATTGCTGAGCAGCAGCTAAGCTTTGAGCAAATATAGGTGCTAGTAAACAGATGCATATTCATTAGTTTTTAGTACAAACTGTAAGTGCAAAAGCTGTCTTCAAGTTGTACATATATGTTGTTTATGTATACAATGTAGTACTAATTATATGAATAATATATGAGAATATTTTTTGTTATCCATATTTAGCACAGCAGCTTTAAGCTGCTGTTTTATTTTTATTTTGTCGAAATCTGTACCGACAGATAAAATCTGTCACAAATATGCTAAAGCCGTCACAAAGATATCTAACGGAGTCTAGAGCCCGTTTTAAAACCGTCGATAATATTTATACCGACGGATAAAAAACAGTCGCTACATATCTTTCTCGACAAAAACATACCCTTTTGTGACGGCAATATACGTCGAAAAAATGTACTTTCAACGGAATTTATCCGTCACTAAAGCTTCTTTTCGGGCAGAAAAATCCACCATAGCAAAAAAGAATTAGCGACCGTTTTAAGTCCGTCGCTATATCTATCGATAAAGCTAGTTGGCGACGGTTCACTGTTATCCGTCGTCACTGAGCAATAGCGGCGCGGGTATTATCGAGAGAGTTAGCGACGGCATGTGTCCGTCGCAATAAGAGTAATATCCACGGTAAAGTCATTTATAGCGACGGATTTCGCCGTCGCTAAAGGCCATTTTTGTTGTAGTGGTTGGGATGTTGCGATGCTCACAAGGGAATACATATCGAGTCACAGTAGTATGCAACCTAAAGTCCATATATTGTTTGCAAATCTTTAAGAGTAAAAAAAAGAGACTAATCTTATGATGGTGAATGGGGAATCCGCCCTTATATTTTTTCCTTCTTCTTTCTGGAATAACAACCTTAAAGGTAGGGGGGATTAGGCTGACCCCTATTAGTAGATTAGGAAGCCAACATTAAAATAGAGGGGGACTGAAACCTGGCCCAGATGTACGTAGAGATAACAAGAACTAACTACAGAAAACGTAAACGAGAATTTTGGTTGTCAGGTTCGAACGAACAGCTATCGAAAGAAGAAATTGGCCAATGCATCTTTTAATCTTAAAAGTGAACATCTGGGAATCTTCTGTTGAGTATGCTATATTTGCCACGAAATGCGTCATTGCATTTGCTTCCCTAAAGACATGGCTACTGCTGCAACAAATATTCCTTCATAATATGGTAGATAGGTCAAGGACAATAAATGCGACACTTACCATGGAGATAAGGGGCTGTTTGGCTCCCCTTAAGAGTGATTCAAACTTTAAAGAAAGAAACTGCATAGTGAATTCCTTCCACCATATATTTCGCTTTTGCCAACTTATTCATAGAAAAGATGAAAGCATAGGATCATCCTCTAAGAAAAAAATCCTTCCTAATATACTACCCTTGTTTACTCAGGATGGACTCTTGATATTAGATACTTCTATTGTCGACAAGCCGCTATAGCCATAATGAGATTTTCTATCAACACGGTGTTAACAAGGACCAACAGCAATCTTAATCTCTTTGTCTTTTAAGCGTTATGTCCTTTTGACAATGTAACCACCTCATGTCTTATATTTGTTGCAAATGATAGGAAACATATTTAGATTCTCAACTTTTAACATGGTATGAGAACCCAGGAGGTTTTGAATCCCTTCTGTAGCAATATTCTCTTATTTATATTTAGGGCATATTTTTCCAAAGAACGTGTTGGTTTATCCTCCTCCTCTCTTATTATGGGGCTGTTTGGATAGTGAAAGAGGGCTGAATTCAGTGTCAATTCAGCCCTCTTTCACATGAAAGAAGGTGAAACATGTTTGTTGGGTGAATTAGAAAATTCACCTGAAAGAACAAATTCAGGGTGAAAGAGCACTTTCATGTAAAAGTCCTCATGAGGACTTTCACCTGAAAGTGAATTCAATTCATCTGCAAAAATATAATTCTGCCCTCATCATGATTCATGAACAGTACTCCCTCCGTCCAAAATTTGTACCAACATTTAGTTTTCTAAATTGAACTAAAATTAATCCATTTGGAAAAATTATATGGTATTACTAATGTCGGACGGAGTGTAGAAAAGAGGTCATGTAGGGGTAAAATGGTCATATTTTAAAATTTTACTTAATGTATCACATTCACTATCCAAATACATGACCAATTACATTCATCTTAAGAATTTCACTATCCAAACGAATTTCACATTCATCATGAAAGTCAATGAATTTTTTCACCTGAATTTAATTTCACATTCATTACTCTTTCACTATCTAAACAGCCCCTATATCTACGTGCAAGGAATTGTTGAGTTTAGTATAAATATTAAAAATGACCCTTTGCTTGGATGTGTTGGGGAGTGTAAATAGAAAAAGGAATTTTAGTAGTTTCACGCCTATAGCTCAAGTTAAGCCGCTAGACGAACTAATACCATGAGTCCTTGGCCATTGAAAATGTTCCTCATAAGGGTACTTAAATTTTGACCTTTTGACATTTTTTATGCAGTACTGTATCTACATATCTGCTTGGGAGTTGTTATGAATGTGGAAAACAATGTCGAGGCAAAGGTGTACAATATAAAAATTATCCCAAAAAATTGTTTGGGATATAATGTACTTATATCCCATAAATGTAGGTAATGTAGTCAAGGGTGAAATGGAAAAAAGTTGCTCAAATTGTTAGCCACGGACCGTTTTATTCATCATGCAATGTGCAATGTCCTATCTCAGTATTATCATTAGCAATATGCCAATGTACCTACTTCATAATTTCCACAGTTGCACAAATATCATTTGGATGATATATCATGCACCCATTGTTTCTAAAAACTGAAAACAGTCATAAAATTGTTTCTAAAAATTGAAACAGTCATAAAACTATGCAAATGCTTTTTAGATGACACATGTAGTTGTTACCTCATTCACTCATGCATGTCCCCTTGCATGCTAATAAACCTAACTGTCATGGCGTTCCTCCTAACAGCCTCAATACAATTCACACTCATTCATATCTTAAGCTTGAATAGCATGAGATTCATCAGAGCAGATCACAGTTTGCACTTCTTGTGCCACCATTGTATCTATATATACTCTATATAGTCATGGATATGGTTCCTAATTTACCACTCCTCCCATTGGTCCAAAAAAATACATTCACAGACCCTCTTTCTTGATGGAATGGCTTCTTCCTCAGAGCCTTCAGAAAAGACTAGCAAGAGCTCATTAGATTACTTTTTCAATGAAGAGAAATGCAGGGCTATCCAGGACAAGAGCATCAAGTATCATGGTGCAACTTTCATAGCGCAATTACATCTCATAAAATCTTTCATGGATTCTGTGGAGCAAAATCTAAGTGCCCCTCCGGCTGGCATGTCTGGTGAGAACTGGCATGCTCTTCCACTGCCTGAGGAGAGCCGGGAAGCCATGGAGAGTATCTTGAACGAAGAAGAGAAGGCTAAGTGCAAGGGGACTAATGGTTTGAAATTGGTAGCCTTCGAGCCTGAGCTGCATATGATTTTATATTAGTATCAAACTTGAGGCTACCAACTATGCTGTGATAGGGCAATGGGATTTTGTGGCAAAAAGTTCCAGGCTGAGGGCTAATGCAGTTATCAGTGTTTGGGGATACAGGAAGGAGGATGGCGAGCTGAACTTCACATTCCGTCTGGACGGTTATGCCGAAGAAGGCAATCCCCTGCCACCCTACAAGCCCAATTAATACAAGGAGCTAGAATGGGTGGTTCCTGGCAGAGGGATATGTGTCCTGTAATTTCCTTGTTATTGGTTTTTGTTTCTTTTTTATAACAGGGATGTGTGAGTCCTTAGGACCCGACTAGAAGGGGCAAGGCAACCAACCTCTTAGAATGTATCCCGTCACCAACCCTTCGGGTGCACACATGGCCCACACAACCTATGCACCGGTTAAATCGGGAATATAATCCCCTTACCATCACAACCCCGGTTGGTATGTTAGTGGCGTTCATCATTTCCACTTTCTCTATGTTTGTTTTCTTATTCATTTTTGGTTACTGTGTGCTTTCATGCTCTTCTATGGTTGAGTAGTTAATGGAGAACGAGTTGTGTCTTTTCTCATCCCTACAAAATGAATATAATGGTTGTGTGCTATTTTGGAAGTGTTCACTAATGTACTTTCTTTGTAGAAAACATAAGTGCTCCAGTCCATCTTGGTTCATGGCAGAGGGAAGTAGTGGCCGGAGTAGACCGATGGTAGTGCAATTAAGGAAAAATCGAATCTTTTCATTTATTTCTCCGTACACATGCATATAGATAGACAATATACATAATATGCAATTCAATCAATTAACTAATCTAGATTAAATGTAAATAGGGTTGAGATCAACATACCTTTGGACCCTGATCCTTAGAACGCTTGGCTTCTTCTTCATCAAGACACAATCACAAATATATCCAATATATGTAACAAATTTATTGCACAAAAAAAAGCACACTTTTCATGTACTGTGCTGTAGAAGGTTAAAAACATTGAATTTGTGTAATTGGAAACCTTTGAAGCTGATAGTGTGTTTATATTTTAAACTTTAAAGACAATGATTGATCCCTTCGTTCAATTTTAACATTCTCATTTAGAAAAATGGTCATCTTTATAGGACGATGAGGAAAGCACTATATCTATTATAAGTGGAATATTGATGGATGAAGTCTTTTATGGAATAAAGATGACTATCATGTATCTTCTTTGGGTGGAATAAATAGTTTTTTTGCTATTATAAAAGGATGAGAAGTTCAGTACCCTATGTTTTGGCCAACCCAACCCTTTACAGGGTCAGTGGATGCCCACGGTCCATGTATTAATTGTCTGAATTGGGAATTAAAGATGAACTAATTCTCATTCATTTTGGATTTCTCGAGTCAATTAACATGGAACAGAGGAAATATTTAGAGAATACTAGTATGCACACGATAGAAATGAGTGTAGAAGGTTAAAGGCTCTTAATACGTGTAATCGGATACATTTTAGCTGATATTATGTTAACATATTTTTTTTATTTGAGCGGGGACTTTTAAGGGTATATAGAAGATTACCACTTCAATAAGCACACATAGGAGAAACAAAGAGTTTGGAATGATTACATGAGTGAAAATAAAGAAGGAAATAGAATTAATCCTTGTTGGTGCCTATACATTCTCTTAATGTAATTTATAGGCTCGTATAAAGTTGTCAAGTTTTCCAATTTTTTTCATAAATTTTACCAAAAAAATTTCCACAAGCCGGACCAAAACTACACTTCGCTGAATTTAACCGCAATTTACACTTCATGACATATAGGAGTATTGCCAAAGGAAGCTTTTAATTTAATGATTAAGGGAAAATGTTTTGCGGAATATTATTTTTCTGGCAAACGAACACTGTTGCCAATGGTGCATGTAATTGAAAAATTGTTCTTTGGCATTGGAAACCAAACAAAGATTGAATAAAAAGACTTTTGAAACAATTTCCACCTAAAAGAAAGAAGTTTATACGAGCCCAGGTCTACACACGTCAGCATAAGCCAATGTTAATTTGCAAGGGGAGTTGTGTAAGCTGTGAGTAGTAGTAGTCATGTGTTAAGTGTTGGAAAGTAACT
The DNA here is from genome assembly GCA_039654745.1 of Houttuynia cordata. NCBI lineage: Eukaryota > Viridiplantae > Streptophyta > Magnoliopsida > Piperales > Saururaceae > Houttuynia > Houttuynia cordata. Next base: position 5,792,207 of record CM077511.1, read on the forward strand.
CATAATTCCATTTTGGGTTTTTCTTTTAACGATTAACCAATAAGTATTGGGTTGTTGCAATGCTCATAAGGGATTACATATCGAGTCGCGGTAGTATTCAACCTAAAGTCCTACTCTCATGAGCAATTGAAACATGCTCAAATACAATTTGGATGATCTCCAACCCATATATTGTTGTTTGCAAATCTAAAACAGTATAATAAAAATACCCATCATTCTAAAAGCTGTTTGGAGTATGTAAATGCCTTTTTGATGACACATGGTAGCTGTTACCTCCATCATTCATGCATGTCTTATTGCAATATAAAAAAACGTAATTGTCACGGCGTCCCTTTTACTTAACAAACTTAGTACAATTCATGCTCACTCGTTTGTTGCTCTCGAATAGCTTGCAGTTCAGCAAAAACTGCTTACATTTTACACTTGTTTGCTATTATACCATCTCTATACATATATACGGAGTAGCTACATATGGTTTCTAGTTACTGCGTCTCATGTTGCTTGAAGACATACGGTCACACACTTAATTTCTCTCTTGAACAAATGTTGTCTTCCTCAGGGTCTTCAGGAAAATCCGGAAAGAATTTAATTGATGCAAAGTTCATAGCACAATTCCATCTAACACAACGTTTCCTTTATTTTGTGGTGCAAAGCATAAGTCCCCCTCCAGCCGGCTTGCCCGGGCTCTGGAGTGCCCTTCCACTCCCTGAGGAGAGCAGGGAGGCCATGGAGGCTTTCTTGAAGGATGAAGAGAAGGCAAAAGCTTGTAAACTTCTATATGTATTTCTCTTGCACGCATACTCATATTATCTCAATACTTCCTCTATCCTACATGAATTGACTCGACAAATTCGAAATTAACGAGTATACGTTAATTTTTTATTCCCAATTCAGACAATTAATACATGGACGGTGGGCATCCACTGACCCTTAAAAGAGGTGTTGGCTAAAACATGAGGTGCTGAAATACTCATCCTTTTATCAATAGCAAAAAACCTATTTATTAAACCCAAAAAAGATACATTGTAGTCATCTATTTATTCCATAAAATATGCAACTTCATCAATATTATATTCCACCAATAAAAGATTCAGTGCATTCCCTAGCGTCCAATAAATTGACCATAATTCTAAACCAGAATGTTAAAATTGAACAAAGGGCGTATTCGTTTCCTTTAAAATTTACAATATAAACACAGTATCAGCTTCAAAGGTCTTCAATTACAGATATTCAGTGATTTCAACCTTCTGCAGCACTGTACATGAAATTTGTATTTTTTTTGGTACTTCAACTCAGTTATTTTATACCTATCAATATATGAGAGATTGATTGCTCGTAGTGAGCAGAATAAAGAATGACCGACTTGTTGAAAGAAATTCTGTTAATGCTTTTATATCCTCCATCGCCGGAGGTGTCTGGGCTGTTCCTTGGCAGACTCCAACTTTGACCGCCTCCTCTTGCACCTCCTCTCAATAGTTACAATGCTCTTGACCAAGTAGAAATATAGGAACTGTCTGATTTGACCTCCCCAGCTTATGTAAACTAGTAAAAAGTAAATATTGTTTTACACTGTAGCGCAGACTTGTTTTTCCAAATATAAACTGTATTAAGTAGTGAACACTTCAAAAACAGCAAACAACTAATTTATTCAGATTGTAATGCGAAGGAAAGACACAACCCTTTTTCGATACCCTACTCAAACATAGAACATCATGAAAGCACACAATAATTAACAAACAAAAGTAGAAGTATTGAAAGCCAACAACGAGGAAATCAAATAGAATACATTTCCTTTGAAACTCTGGACCTCTTCTAGCTCCTTACTTGGGCATGTAGGAAGGCAGGGGTTCCCCCTCTTTGGCGTAACCGTCCAACCGGAATGTGAAGTTCAGCTCGCCATCCTCCTTCCTGCACCCCCACAGACTCACAACTGCATTAGCCCTCAGCCTCGACCTTTCTGTCACAAATTCCCATTGGCCAATCACAACATAGTATGTAGCCTCAAATTTGATACCCATATAAATGGTATGTAGCTCAGGCTCAAAGGCTACACATCTCAAACCATAAGCTTCCTTGCACTTCGCCTTCTCCTCGTCGTTCAAGATACTGTCCATGGCCTCACAGCTCTCTTCAGGGAGTGGAAGAGCACGCCAGATGTCCCCCGGAAACACACCAGGGGGAGGGAGGCTTAGGTTTAGCCCCACAAAATCCATGAAAGATTGTATGAGATGGAGTTGCGCTATGAACGTTGCACCATGATCCTTAATGAAGTCGTCCTGTATAGCCCTGCATTTCTCTTCAGGAAAATATGCATCTGCTTTTTCTTTGAGGGATTTTCCTGAAGACCCCGAGGAAGAAGCCATTTGATCAAGAGAGAGTCCAAGTGTGTGAATGTATGTGTATTGGATTAATGTGAGGAGTGGCAATTTGGGAACCATATATACATGGATTGTACCTGTAGAAATTTAATGATTGCAGAAGATGTGTAAAGTGTGAGTCGTTTTGCTAAAAACTCATGCTATTCAAGCTAAAGATGTGAATGAGCGTGAATTGTACTAAGGATGATAGGAGGAACGAAATAACAATCTGGTTTTTTTCGGCATGCAATAGGACATGCATGAATGAAGGTGGTAACAGCTACATTTGTCATCTAAAAGTCTCTGCATAGTTTAAAGAGTGTTTATAGTTTTCAGACAAAATGTGTGTGGTATATCATCCGAATGGTATCTGTGCGCAAGTGGTCATGGCAGTAGGATTTTATGAATGATGATAGGTGAATGTTGATTAAGTTGGCATATTATTACGTATATAAATGAAGTTGATGATACAGTATTACTGTCGGCAGAGCACTAATGATATGGAGATTGCACATTGCATGATGGAGAAAACGGTTAGAGGCTCACAATCTAAGCAATGTCTTCCTTTTGGTGTGACTCTCATGACGTGCTGTAGATAAGGATATCGTCAAAGAAGACAGGACGAACTTGCAGAGGAGTGGTATGAACAAATCATTCATTAGACTTTGGAATGTCGCCGGTACATTTGTCAGCCCAAATGGCATGACCAAGAACTCGAAATGGCCGTCGTGAGTGCGAAACGCTGTCTTGTGAATATCCGACGATTGCATCCTGATCTAGTGATACCCCGAGCGCAAGTCAAGTTTACTAAAAATAGTAGCACCGGCTAATTCATCAAGCAATTCTTCAATAACCGGAATGGGCTACTTGTCCCATCCTTCTTACAAACTAATAAGGCTGGCGAAGAGAAGGAACTAGTACTTGGCTGGATAATACATGATTGTAACATGTCCTGCACTAATCGTTCAATCTCTGCCTTTTGGATGTGTGGGTAGCGATAAGGTGAGATGTTAGCCGGAGTAGCCCCAGGAAGTATAGGAATCAAGTGATCATGTTGTCTTGCCAGCGGAAGACCAGTAGATTCGAAAAAAATGTCATCATGTTTTGCATATGCTTTTCTGCAAGAAGGGGCGCATTGCTTGGTTTTGCCCTAAAAAGCAAAGGAATGTACAGCAAGGTGAAAGCAGCAAGCATGCACAAGCTCGTGTTTACTCTATTTCTTCTGAGGATGTTCAAAAGAATGCAGTGGTGGAAGGTACGGTTTCTATTTATGACTTATGTGTAAAAGTTTTAATTGACCCTGGTGCAACTGTTATGATCCTATTAGGATTAAGATTATATTAGATTAGATTACTATCCTATGTCAATTAGGATTATGGCTTAAGAGCCTATAAATATGTAAGGGGTCTTCCTTAATTGATTACCTAAGAATCAATGAAGTTTTAGTTTATTTTATGTGTGTTACTTTCTTAGTTATAGGTGTATTCCTCTATGGATTTTCATGTAGACAACGGTCTACAACAGCAACTCACTCTTTTGTATCAGGTGGGTTTGCTTTAAGTTTAAACCAATCTTTTAGCATGCTAGATTCACCTTTACTTGTAATGACCCCTATTGGTGACACTATTAGAGTGAGTGACTGTCTTCTAAGAGTGCCTATCTGTTTTGGGGACAAGTATCTTCTAGCCGATCTTGTCTTGTTAGACATGATTGACTTTGATGTAATCCTAGGGATTGACTGGCTTTCTGTATATACTGCCTTAGTGAATTGCAGGAAAAAAAGAGTAACCCTTACCATTACTAGGGAGGAATATTTTATTTTCCAAGGAGTGAAGTCAAAAGATAATGCATGTATAATCTCAGCCTTGAAGGTGCATAAGCTTCTGATGAATTGATGTGCTGCCTATCTAGCAAGTGTGATCACCCTAGAATCAGCGCAACCAAAGTTGGAAGATATATCGGTAGTGTCTCAGTTTTCTAATGGACACGGCGTAGCACCCTCAGTCTGATAGAAAATCTGAAAGGACGAATCCGACTCTGGAAGACATGCTTCGAGATGTGTTTTGGATTGAAAAGGTAATCGGGATGACCATTTACCCTTGATTGAATTTACCTACAACAACAACTATCTTTCTAGTATTGAGATGGCGCCATATGAAGCTCTCTATGGATGTCCATGTAGATCTCCAACTTGTTGGAATGAAGTTGGTGAGAAAGTTTTGATCAACTCTGAAATGCTTCAGCTGTGTGCTGATAAGGTAAAGTTCATTAAGGAAAAGCTTCGTCTGGTCCGGGTACGACAAAAAACTACTATGCAAATAGAAGGCGTAGAGATCTTGAGTTTGAGATTGGTGATCATTTTTTCTTGAAGGTCTCACCCATGTGTGGAGTTTCGCGATTTGGAAAGAAAGGGATATTAAGTCCTCGATTTGTAGGTCCTTTTGTAATCCTTGAGCGGATTGGTCACTCAGCATATCGACTTGCTGTACCTCCTAATCTAGATTAGGTGTATAACGTGTTTCATGTCTCACAGTTGCAGAGGTACTGTCATGATGATGCGTACGTGGTTGACTATTCCATTCTAGAACTAACCTGACTTGACCTTTGAAGTGAAGCCGATCAGGACTAAGGATCGAAGGAATCAGGTACTCAGGAATAGGGTGATTCTGTTAGTCCTGGTTCAGTGGGGCAATGATAAGTTTGAGGAACTCACTTGGGAGACAGAAGATGAAATGCAGCTGCCTATCCAGAGTTGTTTGGGGAAGAACCTACCTAAATTTTGAGGACAAAATTCTTTTAAGGAGGGAAGAATGTAGCACCTGGCCACTGGTGAAGGCCAGGAGTATTGCTGTGGAGAAGAAGTGTCCTGCAGTGGGTTAGTTGAAGTAGTGAAGGCACATGCAGTAGCCACCTTGAACAAAGGAAGAGCTCGTCCTTCCATTTCGAAGAGAAGACCACGCCACCCAGTGAATTTTGTTCCGGAACGCAGTGTGGAGGGGGAAAGCGGCCAGGCCAGTGGGAGAGAAAGCCACTGTTTTGATTCCGGGAGGCAACCTCCGACGACTCTAGCAACTCTCGACGAGCAGTGGATCGACACCAATGCCGCGCGAGAGGTACGACTCTAGCAACTCCCAACTCTTGGTTTTCTTTTCATTGGGACGTGGTGGGATGTTTCCCCACCAGTGGACGACCAAGAGGGCAACAGCGGCAACCAAAAGGTACCGCCTTTACTGTCGCTGGGTCGCGAAGGTGGAGAAGGAGAAGGGAAAAAGAGAAAGGGAAAGGAGATGAAGAGGGTTCAAGCCGGAGGACAGCGTAGTGACGGTGGCGGCGGTAGGCTCGGAGATGGGGTTTGGCGGCAAGCTGCGGGGCCAAGGGCCGTCGTTGCTCAAGCCGCCAAATAGAGGAAAGGAGGAGAAGGGGGGAAGGTGTGCTGACTCGCCGGTGGCAGCACGACGGCGGCCGTCGTAGTGGCCACCACTCTCAAACAACCAATTGGCCGTCTTCCTGCGACCGGTTTTGTCCAAATTTAAGCCGGACCAGACCGGTCCATCTCATACCGAACCGGTCCAGGAAATAGGCCAGTTCAGGCAGACTGAACCCGGTTCGGTCCAGAGTCAGACCAAACCCAGTTCACTCTTAGACCGAACCAGGGTCACACTCAGATCGAACCCAGTTCAATAAATAGACCCGGTTCTCCAATCAGTTTTGTTCTGAACTGTCTGTGGACACCCATCAATAGTTAAAACTGCTTGCAACTGATGGTTGAACATGACCGTCTGTGTATTTCAGTGCAGTATAGTACATACAAAGCCAGTATGGTACGTAAGCACATTCTATTGGTTTTGGGCTATCTCATAAATGATTTCAAGTCCTAATTGGCGTATTAGCTTTACGTGTTTGATGTTATTGAATTAATGGCATTTGTCCCTCAATTTATGCTGACTGATAGCTGAGGACTTTAATGATAAGAAAAAATTCGACTAATAAATCTAGTTAGTTTAGAGAGTTAATTATTTCATGAAAGATAATAAAATGATGACATGAGGTCTAAGCTTGAGGGTGTTGGGAAGAACCTAATCAAGATAAAGATGAAAATGCCCTTGAGATTGGGAGTTAGTGTATGAGTGTGAGGGACTTCCGATCATGCGATCGAATGACTTTTAAGTCAAAGGTCAGACTATCTGATGAGCTATTGAGCTAGCAATTGGAAATTATCTACTATAACTCTAAGAGGGGTTCATAATAGTAATACGTGATACCTATTAAGGATCACAAGGTATTAGTTGGGATTGTGTTGCATCTTCTATCTGGTGGAAGCTCTGCCCGTCTGTATCTTCGCTATAGATTTTAGAGACACCATTTACATCTTCTAATTGATGGAAGCTCTGTATCATGGTACCAGATGAGGACCAACTCCTATTGGCCAGCTTAAGCTGCTGTATCTTTCTATGGATTTTAGAGATAGCATTTACATGTTATTTTGGTTCATGTTTGCATCTTTCTATGGATTTTAGAGAGAGAGCATTAAATATTCTATTGGCCAGGCTTAAGTTGCTGCCTCTTCTCTATGGATTTTATAGAAAGTGCTTGCTTATTCTGTATGGATTTTAGAGAGCTTTTGCATCTTCCCATTGGTGGAAGCTCTGCACTAACCCTGAGTTATTTATGTCAGGTGGTTTATTATGCACATTAGAGGCGCTAGCATCCTAGAAGGCTACGTTTTCCTGACCCACATCAAATCCAAGAGCTGATGTGGAGCCAGATCCTTCCGACGATCATACCTTCTAAGGTAAAGAATGGGCAAGGTAGTCACCCTTGAGGGATTTAGGGCGTGCCGTGATTACCGGTAGTAACCGGAATAATAGTCACGGAGTTTTCGTGCTGTTTGTCATGTAGGAATGACATTCAGTGAGTTCGTCTATATGGGACAAATACTTAATCATTGAAGATTAACTTGGAAAGCAATAAAAGACTTTGTTCGAAAGATTAATAAAAAAATTCAAGTGGAACCCTGTACTAGGTTGCATAATATGTTAATGCAAATCCTGGTTTATTTTATTGTTGATTGTGTTATGATATCCCACTGAGTATTTTTATACTCAGCATCCTTATGTGATGTAGGTGCTGCTGTGCAGGATTGACTCCACGTGCACTTGGGAATTTAGAGCTTGGTGGTGAGGACGTTCAAATAGTTGCTTAGCATATTTTCTTCTTCTTCTTGTTTGTTCTAGATCTTGTAATAAAGCGTGAGAGCCAACTAGTTACTAGTGTATTTTGAGAAGGATGACAGACTTGCTCATGAAGGACTTGCGTTGGATTAATTGGCTTTGCATCTCTAATATTAAATCTATATATGGTTTTGTATCCATATTTGTGAACCCCAGTTGTCACGGCCTAGATTCTTAGTCAACAATTTTCAACGAGGAATCTTTTATTTTCCAAGGAGTGGAGTCAGAAGATAATGCATGTATAATCTTAGCCTTGAAGGCTCAAAAGCTTCTGATGAAGGGATGTGCTGCCTATCTAGCAAGTGTGATCACCCTGGAATAAGCGCAACCAAAGTTGGAAGATATACTGGTAGTGTCTTAGTTTTCTGACGCGTTCCCTGAGGAACTACTCGGCCTACCTCCTAGAAGAGAAGTTGACTTCACCATAGAGTTGTGTCCTAGAATAACACAATTGTATGAAACAAAGTGTAATAAACTCAGTTCAAACTGCAAACACGATGGAATGCTTAGGTAGAGCCATGCGTGTGAAGGATTTCAATACATATGGATTGGGTACATCAAATAGCACATACCGACTCTCGATAGTTGCATCATCCAATTAGACAACACTGAAATTAACATATGAAATCTTGATATCACAATCACAGCATTAAATCATATGGCAAAATAACCATGAAATATCAACTTTTAATGTCAGAGATTTGTAGGAAAAATGAAACATCCTACCTCTTATGAAAAACCTGATAAATCTTTACGCGTGCTTCGAACGCACCTTGCACTTCCTCCTCCGCTTTGCCGATTCACCACGAAACGATGGGAGGACTAGAAAGGGTGGTCGCTGGTTGGAAGGAGTAGGAGATGGAAGAAAATTTACTTAACTCACTAATGGTGGACGATGTTCCAAAGAGGAGCCGGTCCTCCAATTTCCACATTTAAATAGGTCATCCTTTTCCAACCCAAACAATTCTCCACCATCGATCCTTCCCACATCCAACGGTCACCAAAAGGTTCAGCAAAGGAGAATCTTTTCAAGCCAATACATGCTCCATTAACTTCTCCTATTTCGGTTATGAATCCATTATGTTAGGGATTTAAACCAATTCATTTGGTTACTATAACTAATTTAGTACTTCCCAAATCAATTCCAAAATTTGTACGTCCAAAACTGACAAGTGGCGCCCTCAATTTGATTAGGATAATTCATGCCAATCATCCCATTAACCTCTAATTAGATCTCCTTCAATTAGGCAAATTTAACATAATTAAATTCCTTCTTTAATTCCAAATTCAAATCGGTTTCACAATTGGAATTAAATCTCAATTCCACCACGATTTGATCCCCTAATAAAGGATAAATTAGGTAGGCCACGTCACCCATGTGCCCACTAGTCCCACTTAAAAAGGATTTCAAAAGATATCAAACCGAAATTGCGCAAAACGGTGCGATGACCGGCACACACACTAAAATGAGCTTTACAGAAGATCCGATCGATCGTTATGATCGATCGCGCAAGTTCAAATTGAAATTCACAGTAACTACTGTAACACCAGGCCGCTGATGAAGGCCAGGTGTATTGCTGTGGAGAAGAAGTGTCCTGCAATGGGTTAGTTGAAGCAGCGGAGGCACATGCAGTAGCCACCTTGAACAAAGGAAGAGCTCGTCCTTCCATTTCGTGGAGAAGACCATGCCACCTAGTGAATTTTGTTCCAGAACGCAGTGCGGATGGGGAAAGCGGCCAGGCCAATGAGAGAGAAAGCCAATGTTTTGATTCCTGGAGGCGACCTCTGACGAATCTAGCAACACCTAGTGGACCTCCAGCGTCCAGCGACATCCGACAACTACTGGCGAGCAGTGGATCCACACCAACGCGGAGCGAGAGGTAGGATCCCATATCCCTTTCAGCATATCTTAGTTTTCTTTTCATTTCTTAGCCAGTAGGAGCGATGAGGACACCAGAGGAGGAGACGGCACTGATGCGGTTCTAGCCGCACATCGTCTGTCCAGAGGAAGATGAAGGCCATGGGGCTGGTGGGATGTCTCACCACCAGTGGACGACTAAGACGGCAACGACGGCGACCGAAAGGTACTGCCCTTGCTGCCGCTTGGGTCGTGAAGGTGGAGAAGGAGAAGGGAAGAAGAGAAAGGGAAAGGAGGGGAAGAGGGTGCAGTCCGGAAGACAGCGTCACGACGGTAGCAAGATCTGAGATGGGGTTCTGCGGCAACCTATGGTGGCAAGGGCCTTCGTCGCTCAAGCCGCCATACAGAGGAATGGGGGAGAAAGGGGGAAGGTGTGCCGGCTGGCCGGTGGCAGCACGATGGCAGCCGTCATGACGGCCGCCACTCTCAGACGACCAACATGTGGTCTTCCTGTAACCGGTTTGGTCCAAATTTAAGCCGGACCGGCCCGGTCCATTCTCAGTTCGAACTGGTCAAGTAAATAGGCCAGTTCAGGTAGACCGAACCCGATTCGGTCTAGAGTCAAACCAAACCTGGTTCACTCTCAGACCGTACCAGATTCATACTCAGACCGAACCCAGTTCAATAAATAGACCCAGTTCTCCAATCAGTTTAGATTTGAACTGTCGGTGGACATCCATCGACAGTTAAAACTGCTTACAACCAATGTTTGAACATGACCGTCTGTGTATTTCAATGCAGTATAGAACATACAAAGCCAGTATGGTACGTAAGCACATTCTATTGGTTTGGGGCTATCTCATAAATGATTTCAAGCCCTAATTGGCGTATTAGCTTTACGTGTTTGATGTTACTATATTAAAGCCATTTGTGCCTCAATGTATGCTGACTAATAGCTGAGGACTTTAATGATAAGGAAAAATTCTACTAATAAACCTAGTTGATTTAGAGACTCAATAATTTTATGAAAGATAATAAAATAATGACATAAGGGCAAAGCTTGAGGGTTGGGAAGAACCTAATCAAGATAAAGATGAAAATGCCCTTGGGATTGGGAGTCAGTATATGAGTGTGAGGGACTTCCGATCATATGACCGAATGACTATTAAGTCAAAGGTCAGACTATATGTTGAGCTATTGAGCCAGCAATTCGTAATTTTATGCTATAACTCTGAGAGGGTTTCATACTAGTAATACGTGATACCTGTTAAGGATCACAAGGTATTAGTTGGGGTTGTGTTGGATCTTCTGTCTGGTGGAAGCTCTGCCCGTCTTCCCATTGATGGAAGCTATGTATCATGATACCTGATGAGGACCAACTTCTATTGGTCAGGTTTAAGCTATTGTATCTTTCTATGGATTTTAGAGAGAGAGAGCATTATATATTCTATTGGCCAAGATTAAGTTGCCTCTTCTCTATGGATTTTAGAGAGAGAGCTTGCTTATTCTCTTTGAATTTTAGAGAGTTTTTGCATCTTCCCATTGGTGGAAGCTCTGTACTCACCCTGAGTTATTTATGTCAGGTGATTTATTGTGCACTCACCCTTGGAGACTCTAGGACACTAGAAGGCTGCGTTTTCCCGACCCACATCGAGTCCAAGAGTTGATATAGAGCCAAACCCTTCCGATGGTCATACCTTCTAAGTTAAGGAATGGGCGAGGCAATCGCCCTTGAGGGATTCAGGGCGTGCCGTGATTACCAGTAGTAACTGGAATAATAGTCACGGTATTTTTGTGCTGTTTGTTATGTAGGAATGACATTCAGTGAATTCGTCTATATGGGACAAAGACTTAATCATTGAAGATTAACTTAGGAAGCAATAATAGACTGCTTGAAAGATTAATAAAAAAAATCAAGTGGAACCCTGTAATAGGTTGCATAATATGTTAATGCAAATCCTGGTTTATTTTAATGTTGTTGATTGTGTTATGGTATCCCATTGAGTATTTTTATATTCAGCATCTTTATGTGATGTAGGTGCTGCTGTGGAGGATTGACTTCACATGCACTTGGGAATTTGGAGCTTGGTAGTGAGGACGTTTAGATAGCTGCTTAGCATATATTCTTTTTCTTCTGGTTTGTTCTAGATCTTGTAATAAGGCGTGAGAGCCAACTAGTTACTAGTGTATTTTGAGAGGGATGACAGACTTGCTCATGAAGGACTTGCGTTGGATTAATCGACAGTGCATGTGTAATATTAAATCTACATATGGTTTTATATCATTATTTGTGAACTCGAGTTATCACGGCCTAGATGCTTAGTCGACAGTTTTCAACATATGATTTTATTGCATAGTAGAACAATCCTCTGGTTTTTTGCTACTACTCTGATTTAAAAATGGTTTTAAAAACATACAGGCCGTGACAACTATGATTGATTGTTTTTCCTGGTGATCGATCGCATCGGCCTGGGTTTCGATTCTGCTGCAGTGCCCTATTGATTGCATATCCCTGGCAATCGATCGCAACTAAAAATTCAAACTTCAACATCTTTTTACTCCGAACTCCAATTTTCACATATCAAACACACAACTTATTTTAATTTTTATAACATATCGATTTGTCGGGTGTTACACTAGAAAAAGCGGCTAATTAAGTTTTTATAGTCAAAAGTACCAGTTATGCCCTTGCTTGAATAGTTCCAGTGACATTTCTTCCCTTGCCAAACTCAACAATTAAACCAATGTTCAGAAACTCGAGACTCTGGCTCGACTCGAAATGTCATCGAGTTTAGTTGACTCGGAGTTTTGATGGGATCGTGCAGTTCAAGCATTATATTTTCGTATATAAGAGAACATTTTTTGTGATAAAAAATAAATAAAATGGTTCATATATTTGATCCCAAATATCAATTATGAGCATGCATCCTATAGAATGTTTGATCTTAATGAAAAAATTAAATAATAAGAAGTAATATGTCATCAAATAACAAAACGATAAGCTGTAACCAATCTTTGACTTAGTCAGTGATAAAAATAACTGAAACATACAACCCTTATAGTTCAGTGGTAGAGCTTCATCTTGTAAATTGAAGGTCCGTAGTTTGATCCCACGTGAAGGCAATCCCGCTATTTATTTTGGCCATTCACAACCAATTAACCATATCATCTTCTTCAGCTTGCTTGCTTTCTATATGGAACTTCATTTTCTTCTGATTCTTTACAATTAGATTCCTACAACTAGGCAAATGCCAATCTTGGCCATATCCAACAGTTCCACCATTACAATCCATATAGCCAGCTCTCAGTTCTGTTCATGATCATTTTGTATCTTTTGAACATCACTGATATTGATTCCACTCTGATCAGGCATCCATAACCATGTTTTTGTCTTCTCTTCCATATGGGTCTTTCCTTCCAACCAACTTCATGTTAAAAAAGTATGTGCTTGCAGTTTCCATTTGTGTTATCATCTCTTTCTTTGGTACCAATGTTTTGAAACAGCTAATTTGCTTGTACCCAATGCTGATTTCAGAACTTTAGAGCTAATGAGTGGTTGCCTCTACAAGTAGGAATCCAAGGCCAAGAGAGATGCGGGAAAGTCCAGGGTAAAAAAAATTAATTTTGTTATCCAATTAAGGTTACTATTCATGAGGTTAAATAATGTATAACAATTAACAGCTTGCAATTTTTGACTCGGAGGAGTCACGAGTTGGTCTGACTCGGCGCGGGACTCCATTAACTCACCGAGTCAACTTGCCAAGTCATGCAGTTTCAAGTCTGCAGGCGAGTTTGACTCGCTTTGCAGATGAGCCGAGTTGACTCGGGTGAGTCATTGGAGTCAAAACCGAATTTTAGAACCATAGGGAAAATTATACATTTTCCCTCTTTTGAGTTAGCCAAGAAACATAATTAAATACACATTTCTCCACATCCACAATGATGTAAGTGAGTATTCTACACCTCTTTGATGTAGGATGCAAAAGTTTTCACACACAAAGCAAGATTAACAAAGAAATATTTTATCGAACACTTGAAAGACACAAATTTAGCGTGGTTCACTACCAAGGCAACAACTACATCCACGAGGTCTAGAGACCAAATCCACTAGTATTAACTTTGGATACACTCTACTTAGTAGAGATTATATCATGATGCGAGGGTAAAGACCCTCTTACAAGCTAGGGAAAAATCTCACATTTAGGTGAAATATACAAAAAGTAGAGACAGAAGGATAAACAAAAACCACCTATGATTTGTCTTCTCTTTCATAAGAGGATGCCTTGACTTCAAAAAGTCTCTTCTTTTCCTTCTCCTTCTTCTTTTAAAAAAGCCTTTCTTGATCTCCAAAGCCTCTTTAAAGTTGTAATTTTTTTCTCTTCACTTTTCTCTCTCAAAAGATCTATCTTTTAAGAAGAATTAGTTTTTTTACAAAGAAGCCCTTCTTTGCTTTAACAAACTTACACTTAACCCCAAAATGGGCCAAGTAGTAGGCATCTCCACATGAGAGGGAATCCCAGCACTATGGGCCTCACTTGAGGAAGGGAAAAGCTAAATAATTATCCCCCTCCCTACTCATGTGGGAGTTCCCCCATACTACACATGAGGGCCAACCTCACCTATACCGGCTCAACCTCTATAGAGCTTATACTTCACTTTACCAACGGTCTTGGTCATGATATGCGATGAGTTTTTGTTGGTATGGATCTTCCTCAAATCCAAGAGTTTCATCTCCAACGCATTTTTTATCCAATGAAACCTCAAATCAATATGTTTGCTCCTATAGTGCAAACTTGCATTTTTGCTAAAATAGATGGTATTTTAACTATCATAATACACAACTTAGTTGTCTTTCTTTAGACCTAACTCTTCTATGAATCTCTTCATCCATAACATCTCTTTGCAAGCTTAGGTAATTGCAATCTACTCGGCCTCCGATCTAGACAATGCGACACACTTTTGCAACATTGATTATCATGATATGGCTACTCCGGCAAAGGTGATCAAATATCCCGAAGTACTCTTCCTTGAGTCCACATCTTTGGCTATATTTGAATCCGTAAATCCTTCAAGAAAAGATTTCTCATCTCCAAAGCATAAGCATACCTTAGATGAACCTCTTAAATACCGAAGAAGTCACTTCACCGCATTCCAATGCTCTTTTCCAAGGTTTGAAAGATATATATTAACAACTCCAACGACATGTGCAATATCCGGCCTTATACACATCAATGTATACATCAAACTCCTTATCGCTGATGCATAGGGGATCTTAGCCATTTCTTCCTTCTCCCTTTCATTTGAAGGACTTGCTTCTTGTGCAATTTGAAATGACTTCTAAGTGGGGTGCTTACGGGCTTTAGGATTGTTTAAAATTAAACCCTTGCAAGTGCACATGGCAATTTGTACTACAGCGAGTATTAAGGGTTGTCGAACCTCAGGGACGGTTAAACAATTTACCAAATTCAAGAGAAAGTTGTAATTTTTAATTAATCTAAAGAAAGTGATGAACTTTAGCTAATCTAACTGAGAATTAATCAATATGGAGAAGAGACCAAGGCTTCGAATTTACCACAATAATCTAGTGTTTCTTTTCTCTCTCTTTTCAATAAAGGTTTCCAATTGGCTAGCATATTCCTCTCGGACATACACTTGTCAATTCAAATTATAGTGCTTTCCTTTCGGATGTAACACATAAAATGATTAAAACATGGAATTGTGATCTATCTCTCTCGAGTATAAACCAATGAAACTTTATTTATATATAACACCTCAGTTTATTCACGTTCCTCTCGGACACGCAAGTAATCTTCGGATTGAAACTCACAAGAATTCACTCTTGTCTCTCTCGAGTACAAAGAACAAACCTTAATTAACAGTGATTATACAATAAAATTGATACACCAACTAGAGTAAAAACATAAGATGAGATAAAAGAAACTACACAACCAGATTATTGGGCTTCATCTACGCTTTGGAGAAGTGTTTAACCTCGCATTGGAATAGAATTCA
Organism: Houttuynia cordata; assembly: GCA_039654745.1. Lineage (NCBI taxonomy): Eukaryota > Viridiplantae > Streptophyta > Magnoliopsida > Piperales > Saururaceae > Houttuynia > Houttuynia cordata. The sequence goes on from CM077511.1 coordinate 5,807,665, forward strand.
TCATCATGTTCTTCATCATCTTCTTCTTCTTCTTATTTCCTTTGCTCTAGCTTCCAAAATAACTCAAGATACCCCAAAAACGTTCTCCCTTAAGGCTTATTTATATGTTTGAAGAGAAACCACGAAGCCCCCTTCCAAATCCGAGTCGAAATAGGTCTTATTTCAGTTTTGCCGCACAAACCGATTGATCATACGTATAGCCGATCGATCGCTTTGCGATCGATCACTTTCCTTCACAAAATCCTTCATTATCGCGCCGATCGTCAATTTCATCTCCATTTCTGATCGATCACGTTTATACCGATCGATCGTGTTTACTGTAATATGCGAATCAAAATCTCCAGTAGATACGATCGATCGTTTTGATGGCCGATCGATCGTTTTCTACGATAGAACTGTTTTCGGTTCTAGCTCGCGATCGTAAATACTGTTTACAATATTCAAATAGCTATAACTTTCTACTCCAAGCTCCGAATTATGGGTGGTCGGTGGCGTTGGAAAGCTGACTTCTTGATATTTAAATAATGTTTGAATCAGTCCAATCAGAAATATACATACGAAGTTATGATGATTTAGTCATTAAAGTTACTTTTTGCCTCATTTTTACATCTTACTCTTGTTTACTACAAAAAAACAAAACTATATTAAAGTAGTAATAATTCTAATCAAACACTAGTATAAGTATAAGTTTAGGAGATAATAAAATGCATATTTCCTCTGTAGATTACTTTGCATTCTTAATATTAAATTTCTCAAGTACCTTATCAATATACTTCTCTCGCGATAGCCATAGCTTCTTAGCCTTTCTATCATGTTTAATTGTCATCCCCAATATTTATTTTACGGGCCCTAAGTCCTTCATGGCAAAGAACTTGTTTAATTCATACTTCAACCTAGCAATCTTGTTAGTATCATGCTCAATAATCAACATATCATCAACATAAAGCAATAATATAATAAAATCACCATCAACAAATCTCTTAGTGAACACACAATGATCCGAAGTTAGCCTCTTGTACCCTTGACCCATCATGAAAGAATCAAACTTCTTATACCATTGCCTTAGAAGTTGCTTCAACCCATATGAACTCTTATTTAGCTTGTATACCATTTGCTCCTTGCATTTGACTTTGAATCCCTTTTGTTGTTCCATGCAAATCTCTTCCTCCAAATGACCATGAAGAAATGCGATTTTAACATCAAGTTGCTCAACCTCAAAGCTGCTAGACCCAATATAACTTGAATGGATGACATCTTCACCTTAGGTGAGAATATCGCAACAAAACTAACACTTTTATTTTGTCAAGTCCTTCACAACCAACCTTGCCTTGTACCTTGGATGTGAACTACTCTCTTCGATCTTCAACCGGTATACCCACTTGTTTCTCAAAACTCTCTTGCCTTTGGGAAGCTTCACCAACTCATAAGTATGGTTCATCATCTTCATCAGAGTCATCATCTTCATCTAAGTCACTTCCATTCTAAAAAAAATCATCAACATTAAAATCTACATCATCATGCTCCACTTCATTCTCTACATGATCATCATTATATGTAGGCTCATCAGTTTCACTATTTTCTTCCCTTTGAACACATTGTGAAGTTTGTGGAACATTGAATTTATCATAGACTTCATACACAACTTGCTTTGGCATTTTATCTTTGCAAAAGTCTTTAATTGTTTAATCTTCTCTAAATACCTCATCTCTACTTCTAATGAGTTTCTTATTCTTTAAGTCCCACAACCTATAGCCAAACTCATCATCACCATATCCCAAGAAAATGCATTCAAGAACCTTGCCATCTAACTTTGTTCTTTGCTCCTTTGGCACATTCACAAATGCTTTGCAACCAAATACCTTCAATTGTGAATAGGAGGGATCTTTACCACTCCACACTTTCTCCAGGACCTCACAATCCAACACATATGAAGGAGACCAATTAATCAAGTAGCAAGCAGTGCTCATAGCTTCACCCCAATAGCTCTTCAAAAGCTTTGCTAAAGATAACATACTTCATGTAACACCCAGAAAATTGGTACGTTAACTAAAGGTATCTATTTTAGGAAACTGGTCTAAAATAGGAAAGTTTCATTTCTTGATTTAATTTTTGGTTATGCAATGTGCTTTGATGTGTTATTTGATTTAATGATATGACATAATTTGTTAATCGCATGGCTAATAGTAGTATAAAACTAGGACGCGAGGGTTGGTCCTGGCGCTGGGCACAACCTAGCGCTGAGGCCAGCCTAGCGCCAGGGTCTGAGAACACCTGACGTCAGGAGTGGGGCCAGGTGCCAAGGCATGTGTTCAGTGGATTACTCTTAATTAGTAAAGTGAATTTGGTTTTGATGTGTGGTTAGTGATGCACGCGTGTTAGTATGACGAGTAGTGCAACCGTGGGACGTCAGAGACCTGTGCGCGTAGGACTCAAGCCAAGACGCAAGACCTGGGCGCTGAGCCACGTGGCACTGGCCCAGGGGTGATTTATGAACGTGGGTAACCTTGCCATAAGATGATCTTCGGATGGTGGGAGTGAATCTTGGAGCAAAATCTACGATTTGACCTAATAGCGGTAAATATGGTAAGTATCGCGGAGGATCGGGAAGTATCAATTCAGTTGAGATAATTAGGGAAGATAGATATTAATTAAGAAGAGATAAATATTTCATTTTTAATCAACCAATAGGAAGAGGACGTCTAGTTGGTTGACCTAGATATGGTAGTTTCTTAGTTTGGAACGAGATATGTAAAGTATGATTAAGATTGTAAGTTCGGCCAGTACTATTTCTGTGTCGACAGTCAGAAGTAATTAAATCATAACTAATTCAAGGAAAATCATAAAAATATAAAATCAGTGGGGTTAGAAACTAGACTAATAGGGATAACTCTAATAAAACTTTCAGAGTATATGTCCAACTGGAATGACCGAGGGAAGAGTCGGAAGTGGACTGTTACGCGTATGACAGTGTGCTGTAATTAGGATTAAGATAGTGAACGAATCTTATTAGAGATTTGAAATCCTAATTAAATGAGAAAAACCCAATGGATTAACATGGATGAACTTCCCTTACTAATGAGGGAGAATTTTTAATTGGTAGTGAGAGTTTGGATTAGGAAGGAGTCTTGATTTGGAGATATCCTAGTTGTAGTAGGTTTTGGGTCTATATAAGCACAAGAGAGAGGGCTAGCTGGTATTTTTCAAGCCAAATTCCTTTGTGAACGTCCCAAGACTTTCTCCTTCTTCTTCTCCTTTGTTCCAGCAAGCTTTACACCTTTCTCCTTCATCTCAAGAGTCAACGATCGAAGCGCTAAAGGGTGGCATCGTGTAGAGGAATCAAAAGCCTTCGCGAGGAAGCAAGAAGATACTACGTTTGGACTAGGTAGGATGATTTTTTCCACACTCTTGGATCTGAATTTCATACCTTGTTCAAGTGCTTCTTGTGTTAATATATTGATATATGATTGTGAGTCTTCATGAGAGTCAATCGCTAAATACCAATCTTTTGAATTATCCAGTTATTACGTGTTGTTGCTCAATCGTATGAACCTTGATGTTCCAATTCCTAATTATTACACATGCTAACCCAATGATGGGAAGTTTGAATTGTTTGGAGTCCTCTTTGAAGCTTCCTTGTGTCCCTTTTGGTCTCTGACATTGCTGTCCAAATTTTATTGTCCTAGTTCATCATGGAATTATGGCAACTTCCTCAATATAAGTCTTTAATAGTTGATGATGTTCATTAATGGGAACTAAAGGGGATTATAACTAGAATATACTTTATAAATTGGTGTCATGAACCTACTGGTTGTTCGATGGAACGTTTGTGTCAAGTCAGTTCAATGACCTTGTGTGTTGGTATGTCCTTAATTAGTTGTCCAATTTGCCTAATTCAACTAGAAAAAGGGGTATGTGTGTGAGATGAATTAAGATAATGAAAGTACACCTCAATCCTTGTAAATATTTTGACATATCATACCTAATAAAGTTCTGGAATAAGTAAGATATGGAAGATATTCATGTATACTATGTATTATTGAACGGATTATGGGGTAAACACACTCATAATTTGATTAGAACTATGATTAATGGTCTCGGCCAGAACTGTTTCTGCACTAACGACCTTCATTAAAATATTTGTAACTAATTATATAAAAATCATAAAAATATGCCGTTTGTTGGGCTGTAAACTAGACACATAGGAGTAATCACAGTAAAATTTTTAGAGTCTGATTCCTTCTGTTTTGACGTTGGTAAGGGTCGAAATTTGACTAATATGTAAAAACAGAACACTGTAATTATGGTAAAGGTTGGGAAAACTTTATCAAAACAATAGCCTATGCTATAATAAGTATACTAAGAACTTTATATGTATTATATAAGACTTTAAGTAAGTATTACAGTAGGATGGACTAAGTATAATACTATAGTATCATGGGCTAATGGTGAGTGGTTTGGTGTTCATCAAGTCTTATGTGTTCCACTGGTGATATTGACTCGGTTCGTGTTTCCAATTAGAAACCGAACCATCTATTTCTCTTTGACCAAAGTTTAAAACCTTGAAGTCTTGTCATCAGGTATTTGATCAATATATTTCCATTCGTTTGAGAAACTTCAGTTGACCTGTTATTGAGTCTTTTTGAGTCAAGTCTTCTTCGAAACCAGAACTTGATATTCTTCATAATATAACTTGAGTTTTCTTGGAGTCTTGAAAGGCAATTCTTGATCAAGTCTTTCTTCATAAGTCTTATCTAGGGCTATGCATGCGTAACATGGTCATTGTTGAGAGTCTTTGCCATTCTATTAATGCTCCAGAACGTGTCATACGTTGTTGAGAGTCTTTGATATTCTATTCATACTCCATGAGTGAGTCATTAAAGTTAGAGTCACCCTATTCTCAGAAAGTTGAGACCTCTGTTATTGTTGAAACATTGTCCAATTTGACAGTGACCTATTTCTCCACAAATTGTTCGGTGAAATCATAGTATGCTCGCGAGCTATTGCTAGGTCCAGCGTGACCTCCGATATTTATGGAATTTTGATTCCTTATTGCCCGAAGGGAGGCAAATACGTACGTTTAGGCTGTATGATATTACGGAAGGTCTGCAGTCTCCGCCCATTGTGCCCGTAAGCACGGATGGGGCCAGCATGTCTAGACGTGTGGCCGGGTTCCGAAGGGAGAACCTCTAGCATGATTCTGGTATATTTTACCTTTCGAGATCGGTAAATTCAGCGAGCAAAAATTGTAACTCCTTGCACTATAGATGCCTGGAGCCTTTGGTATTTTGACCATTCTCTCTTTACACCGGTATTTATTTGGAGTCGTATAATTTATTATCCTTGCTCTATACTTGAGAGCCAGTAATAGTTGGATGTTTAGGAGTCTTCATTGATGATGTTATTTCCTCTTGTAATGGAATTCTTATTGTTCAGTTCAAATATTCTTGATTATTCAACTGTCTCATATTAAACCATACTCATTGTCCTATATTGTATATTTTGTTCTTGTGGGTTTTTGCATTCTACTGGGTATTTCTTTGGAATACTCATGCATCCTCGGATGCAGGCATGAAGAAAGTATAGCTATGGTAAGTGCAGATAATAGAAGACTTGAAGACAAATGTGGAAGATGAAGCTATCTTTATTATTTTAAATTTAGTATTATTGGCATTTTGGCCAAAGCATTTTAATAATTTTGATTTTTAGTTATTTTAGATGACTTGTATTATGGATTAATTTAAGATTATTAAGTTCTCATTTCATATGTGTTAATGATGTTATTTAAAGACTCAGTTGTGTTATGTCGAGTGCACATCTATTCATGGTGGTGTATTAGACGGGATGTTCGAGTATTCGGTCATATCTCAGGGTTTCTAGCCTCAAACATACATGGGAAGGGATGGCCCTTCCAATGTTGGCGAGAATTCCACGTCTCTAATCCTACAAAAGAAGAAGAATGCAATTAAGCTACTAAAAATAAATCTAAATTAACACTAATATACTCTAAAACTAAGCTACGCTAAGAATTTGGTAAATTATTAGCTTCCGTCCCTAGCATCGGCACCAAAAACTAATCAAGTTATCGTCTCTCTCTCTCTCTCTTGAAAATAAATTACTAATTGGCTAGCATATTCCTCTCGGACATACACTTGTCAACTCAAATTATAGTGCTCTCCTCTCGAACGTAAGACATAATCAATTAACCATATGGAACTGTGATCTATCTCTCTCGAGTATAAACCAATGAAACTTTATTAGTATGTAACACTTCAGATTACTCACGTTCATCTCGGTCATGCAAGTTCTCTTTCGTGTCTCTCTCGAATATAAAGAACAAACTTCAATGAATTAACTTTAATTTCATAATAAATAGTCATACACCAACTAGAGTAAACATAATATGAGAGAAAAAAATTATACAACCAATCTATTGGGCTTCATCTACGCCTTGGAGAAGAGTTTAGCCTCGCATTGGAGAAGATATCACCATCAAGCTCTAGCCTCCAATTCTACTCAAGATCTCCCCCTACGTTCTCCCTTAAGGCCTATATATATGTTTGAAGAGAAACCCCGAAGTCCCCTTCCAAATCCGAGTCGAAATAGACTTGATTTAGGTTTTGCCGCAATAAACGATCGATCGCTCCATATTGCTGGCCGATCGTTTCCCGATCGATCATTTTCCTTCGTTAATTCATGCGTTATCGCGTCAGTCAATTGTTTCATCTCGCCTGCAGATCAATCACTTTGATTTGCCGATTGATCGATTCTACTGTATTGTGCAAATCCAAAAACTCCAGTAGATATGATTGATCATTTTCAGTCCCGATCGATAGTTTCCTTCACTAACATTGTTTCCCAGCTCTGGCGATCGATCGTGTATAAAATAGCGATCGATTGTAGTTACTGTTTATAATTTTCAAATGGTTATAACTTTTTGCTCCGAACTCCGAATTGCACGTGGTTGGTGGTGTTGGAAAGTTGATTTCTTGGCTTTCAAATGAAGCTTAAATAAGTTCAATTAGAGATATGCACACAAAATTATGAAGATTTAACTATTAAAGTCATATTTCACCTCATTTCTACATCTTACTCTTGTTTCGTACAAAAATAAAAAACTAAATTAAAGTAGCAGTCATTCTAATCAAACACTAACATAAACATAAGTTTAGGAGATAATAAAATGCATATTTCATGTGTAGATCAGTCCCCCATCCCAATGGTTTCAAGATAGCTCATTAATACTACTTTATCTCTCTAGTTTCTATTTGAACAATTTAAGGTTAATGCTGCTTTCCTTATTTCTTCTTTGTACTTGCTGTCAGATTTCATTGACAAAACATTCACCAACAAGTAATTTGTCCTTGAATGCTAATCATTGAATTTACATATTGTTTCATGAACTCAACTATACATACTTCTTTTTGTATTTCAATTGCAATTGTACTTTCAAAGTATGCATACTTCCTCAGCCTAAATGGTGCAAGTTGTCATCGACAAAAGTTTTGTCATTGGCCACTTGTTTCTGACTCAAACAGAGATCAGAACATGCCGAGACAAAATTTAACCTCTTTGTCGAGTCTTCTATTCATACAATTACCAATTCTAGACACATAGAAGCATAACAATGCATTCTACTTATCAATTATAGTCAATAAATCATAGAGGTTATTCCATACTATATTTCCGTAAACATGAATCCAACAATCACAACTATGATCAAGTTAATAACTTTCATTTAAAAGAGACTTACCTTGCTTTGCCATGAACCTTAAACATGGCGTCAGTTCTTCATATGGCAATTAATATAGATAACCAAATTCTTACTTCTATGCATGCAATTTCACATACCATACATTGATACTCCAAACCAATAATATGGAGATATCGACTCTATTGTACGATTTTTCAGTTTTGCTACCTTAATTCGAAGAAGTAGGGGGAAATCTTGGAAAAAGACTAGATCTTATCGCATGTTTTTAAGCAAAGGTAGATGACTTAAATGATGATATCATTAAACTAGATCCATGGAAAATATATAGCAACCTTATTTTTAGAATTCTATCAAAACTCATCTCCCATCAATCTAGTTTAATTATACGAAATTTAAAATCATCTTCATTTGCTTTAAAAATGTGTGTGATAAGATCTAGTATTTATAATTTTAAAAATAACCCTTGGATTCAATGTCGAACAATCTATGGTTACTCTGAGTTGCATGCCATTGTTATATATTGGTCTGATTTCCCATATGGCTTCACAAGAGCCGTGTCATTCAAATATTGCTCTCATCTCACGCAGACCCCTAATATATGAAAGATGTTAGCAATACAATTATTTTCCCACCTCATCCAGCATCCGTCAACCTAGCTCCCACACTATTGACAATACCCTCATAAAATTTTGCATTTAGTAGTTATTGGTTCTATTAAAAAAAATTAATCTATTTGTTTTGATTTTGACACACGTATCCAATATAAATTATTGAAATAATTTAAGGGTAAATTGCACTTGACCCCTATGAATTATGATGAAATTACACTCATGGTTTTAAAAACCAGACCAGACCGGCCGGTTCGACCCAGTCGACCGGAGTCGGCCCCTTTTTTGGTCTGGTTCAGCTGACTCATTTCAACCCGGCCGGTCGAACCGGTAACCCGGCTGACCGGTCCGGGTTTTAACTCCCCACCCCCCTTCCCTTCCGGCACCCCCCGTTTCGCCGACCCCGAGCCCCACCCGGCGCACTGCCGTCAAGCAAGAGGGGGGCAGGGCTCGGCTCGATGAAAGTCAACCCGAGTTGACCACCGGTTGGACCTACCCGGCAAGAATTCCGGGTCGATGACATGTCCGGTTTTTAAAATCTTGATTACACTTAACCACTATAAATTACGAAAATATGCATTTAACAAATATGCAACTTAATTGTCAGATGATTTTACCACTTATATCTCCTACCAATTTTACCTAAATTTTGGGGTCTGTGGTAGCCATGGAGACCATGACAAGTACCTAACTTTTCTTACAATTGGGAAAGCAAGACCAACGCATTGCCATTTTTAAATATTATGTTGACAGTCAATGTGCACCGCCTTTGCCAGGTGAAAAGAAAAGAGGGGGATAGCAAATTAAGGAAGAATGTAGATTTGTTAGTAAAAAGAAGGGGTAAAATTATTTCATCACTGAAGTCATAGGGGTTAAGTGCATATTTTCATAAGTCGTGAGGATTAAGTGCAATTTCATCATAATATATAGGGGTCAAATGCAATTTACCCATAATTTAACTGCATTGACAACTCCCTGAGTTTGCCTGGATCTTATTTGGATAAGATATACATAGTTCGACACAAGACAACTTCTTTTCCCCACGTAGTCCACAAAGGGCTCTCTAAGTCCTATTTAAATCTATCAGGACCAGAGTTGTCACAACTTTAATCTCTTATAGGTTGCACCTCTTAGTGGGAGAGTGTCATCCAGTCTCTTCCAATAGAGATAATAGAAAACACTGGATAAGCTCTTAGGAGCTGTAATAAAGTTGGAATCTATATTGTATGAATCTCATACATGCATCTGCTTTAGATAGCGGCCATGTAGAAGGTGCATTGAAAATCCTTTGGTCTTGATAGTAACTCTTCCAAATATATTATCCTTCAGACTTGTTTCATCCTTGAGCCGCAGCAAAAAATTTGAATACTAATTCACATCCAGAATATACTTGAGTTTTTGCACCAATGTGGACGACAACTTATTGTTGTAACCTCCGACACATTCGTGAAAATTGGTAGCCTCAGTGGTTGTGCCAAGATACAGCTCTTCAAAATAAAGTGGTAATCCATTGTTATGAAGTTGGACCAACCCATTATGGCTACAAAGCATATACAATTCGCCTTTGAAATTCTTTACACTGCACAAGATGCAATGGACGGGCATTTCAACTTGATGAAATTTCGCTTTCCTCTTCAGACCTTTGGCGTAGGGACAGTTTGAATGTGTCGTCATTATCCTAAAGGGATGGACCTTCATCGAATGCCAAAATATCTTAATTATATTAAGATGTATGAGTATTTGCCAAAATTCATAACATTTAAGAGGATGAGATGTTGTAGAGAAGGGTGATTAAGCATATGATGCATGATCCTTCTTGTCCTTCTTGCTTCAAATCCTTGTGTATGACTGATGAGGGATGTAGATTAGGGATACCAAGAAGTTTTAGAGTGTTACGTACAATGGAAGGCGATGATTCATAGCTTATTTATAGGATGGATGACATGTGTACTATCTATGTTTAGGTGAAACACTTGAATAACATATCATTTGTAACTTATCATCCATTTTTAATCAAGCAGAATGATTGTCACACAAATCTTGAGGTTTTCTCCATATTAAAGTTGTGAAGTATTTGTACAAATATAATCACAACGGGAATGATCATGTTGTAGTGCAACTATAGAACGAGTAAAACTCACTCAAGAGAGGAGAGAATTCACTCAAGATGGAAGATTCTACCCAAGAGGAAGTTGAATTTTGATCCGAACCAAGACATGGCTTACATGTCTACTTATAGAGTAGAAGGATGACTCTAGTGTATTTCTAGAATGCATGCTTTATGGCCTAGAACATTCTACTCTACTTAACTATAACCTATAACTTCCTAGTTGCTACCACGATAACCTGTTTTAAGCTTTAAACAAATATAAATATTGTATAGGATATTCAACTTAATAGGTGTTTTCTAGAAACTTACGATGTATCTCTAGAAACTTCTGAAATATTGAACCATGATTTGTAGACCTATGGGCCATAATTTGTCCTCCAATACAACTCCAACAAATTCTTGAAACAAAACCCTCAAACTAATCTAACACATTTCCAATGAAGAACCCCTAATTGTGACATGGAAAGCCATGTTTGATTAGAGATAGAAAGAGGACAAAGAACGTGGGTCACAGTCCAACCAAAATCTTCCATGTCTCACTTAAAGAGTTTGTTTGGCAGGATGGCGAAGAAAAAACATGTATGACCCGGTTGCCTTTTCAGGCGGCTTTTCAGGTTTTAGGTGGGGCCCATAACGTAATGCAAATCACGTGAGAGCAAGTGACTCATATTTCCCCTCACCTTCAAACAGCATAATTCCTTACTGCTGTCGTTTCCTGCGCGGGTCCCACTCACTCCCACATCATCTCCATCACCACAGCTTCTTCCTCCTTTTACTTTACCCTTTCAAGTTAACACTTCCTCGTCCTCTTTAACGGTGGGCCTCTGCAGCTCTTCGTTGCCACCAAGTGCTCCATCACCACACCCTATGCGTTAGCTCCATTGCCTTCACTAAGTTGACCCTTCCGTATCTTGCCCCATTGCCAATTTTTTTCCTCCCCATAGCCTTCGACAAACCCTTCATTAGAAAGATTTAGACGAGTGGCAATGGCCTCACACTTTCTGAAATTGATTCTTGTCTCCCTGTGGTTGTTAAGGAGACAACATCATGTAGGAGATTTGGGAATTTTTCTTCTTGTTCCACATTATCGTCTAGAACGAGGACATTCTTGCTGATTTATGCAAAGATAACCATCCACGATGTGACAAGGCAGCTGGAGAGGAGGTACAAAGATTGGATGAGGTATTATCAGGTTGTTTTACATAGGGAGACCGTTGGACTCTAGTGGCTAACGAAAAAGGGTCTTGCTGCCGCGTACAGAATAGCAAGCCCTGGATTTACCTGTGAGTCTTTTAATTGCTGGGTTTTTTTCAATCTAGAAGTTATAATTCACTAAAGTTATCATCTTTAGTCGATTCCCTTTCCACTAAAAGTTATAATTACCAGAAAGTGTGTAGAATCCAATAAACAAGTTGTATTTGGCTTAGGATCTAATGATGTATGTATTCTGCTAATTAGTTTTTATAACATGTTTTGGATCAATGTGTTAAATCATAAATGGCTGAATTTCTTCTTGTAATGTTTGACTTCGAAATTAATTTTGCCATTTGACAAATTTTAAGGGTCTACAGAGTTCTTAGTTAATGTTAGGAGATGACAATATAGAAATATTATAATCATAATTCAAAAATATTACGGTGTATATAATTGAGATCATATTTCATCATAATTCTAAAGTTGTACATTATGGATTAGTGAAATGAAATGAAAGTCAAGTAATCTCCTGCAACAATTCTTATATGTTCTCTTTGGTCCTTGTTGTGAGAGTTTGTGTCAGCCATGTTAAATCATTCTCTCATTTTGATGCAGTCTCTAATTCTTATTTTTTTATAATTATTAATCCAGTCATTCATTCCAAAGGAGCTATGGATGATAAATATGCTTGGAGCTATATTGATGGGATCACGAAATGTGAAGACATAGATGGCATGAAATGTGAAGGCTCTATGGTGAAGGAAAAGAAAAGCGAGGCATGAAAGACAAATTCTGAAGCTATGAAGAAATGGAATAGAAGATGGGTGAAAGCTAGATTTAAGAGAGTGGTCCATATGGTATCTATTCTTTTAGTAACAAAATTTAAGTTGCTTCTTTGGACGACCATTTGTAATGTACTACAGTTTATGAAAGTTCCAAAGTCCTCCCCTGTTTTACCCTTTGGGTAGGGTCTTTATTTTATATTTTTGTATTCTTTTTTGCTAAAGACTTTTGCATCCTTAATTAGTAATGAAATGATAGGAATGGCCTCGGAGAACTGAATAAATTGCTCAAGATGTACACTATTCTTTTAGCTACATATGCCTGCACTTTTCCTTTTTTGGAAACATAAATACACACTCTTTTTCCAACATATCTGGCTATAAATTCAACAGAAGAAAAACTACTTTGAAGATATATATAACTATTGGAATTTTCAATTTCACATGGGAACAATGAGTCATGATCTTATGGTTTAAAACAATGCATTCCCACCATGATCGTTCCATTTAAACATCTCTACATTTTTAGTTCGCAAAACAATAGTATTAGACAAACATAATGTCACCAATCAATTGTAACAAAATAAAGGATCCTCAATTGGCCACCATGAACTTTATACTCAGCAACTTGTTCCTCAAACACAAGATAATACTTGAGTGATTAATTTGAACCTTCATTCGTTGGGGCCATATGGGAGTTTGCAAAAGCTTGCTACATTGAGAATTGATCACAATTAGGTTAGTTTGATGTATATGACAATACCACAAATTACAATAGTAAGTAATTAATGTACTTGAAGTAATTGTGTGTAAGGACCATGACTTTGCGGAAAGGAAAGAGAAATCCCATGTGCGTACGGCTGCCAAGTGTTCATAAGACTAACGACATTTGCATTTGAAAGCGGCACTCCCTGAAAACATATTACTTACTAAGTAATAATTAGAAGTAATTGGAATGATGTAGACAATACAAGAAGTTATCGTTTTCTACCTCGTTAACTTGAGTACATGAAGAGGATTGAGCTATATTTGGTGGAGTTGCGTTTTCACTACTATTGTTCTGGGACTTTTTTTTCCCAAGGCAATTATGAAATCTTCTTGTATGGCGACCCTCAATCTTATTATTTTTTCTCTTCTTAATCCCTTTTGCTATTTTTTCCACTTGATGAAACAAACCAATCTGTTCGTCAGTACTAACACTTGGTGCATTCTCTGTATGTGTATTGATACTAAGGGTACTTAGGCTCTCTTGAACGGCCTTAAATAGTTTGCGTTTATAATCCTCAACAACCAATTATGCTTCCCATGACTCTGCAGCTCTTGATACTATTTTCACATAGCCCATCGACACTTTAGGATCAACTTCCTTTGATTTCTCATGACTATTAAATACAATTGTGCTTTTAGCCCCTCTTGTCCATCTCTTTAAAATATATCTCAATGAAAGCACATTTATATTTCTAAAGTTCAAGACTTTTAATGCATGCCCACATAGGATCCCCACAAATTCGAATTTCTTACAGCTGCATACAAGTGAATCTTCAGACAAGTCATACTTAACTGTATATTCTTGAGATTTTCCATGCACACTAACTTTGTACTCGGTTGTTGTTCCTTCATCTCCCCTTTGGTGAATTGCACAATTTAGAAAAACCTTGAATTCCTGCTCGAACATAGCAAATATGACTGGTGTATACATAGAAGAAGAGTGCTCTAAAATTGGAACATGCGCATATAGTTTTGTCGTTGTTTCTTTCATTTGAAAATCAACTTCAGTTTCATTGTATCGTTGACCTTCTACAACCCTGTCAAAATGGCTAAAAACTCGAGTACATTGTGCTTACAATTCAAGTAGCGCTTCAATATGGCGTTCATATTTTCACTTCTTTGGGTAGTTTTCATGTCAGCACAAAATGTATTCCTCCCATATACTAGAGCCCACTTCTCTTTCTCTTTAAATAAAATTTTCAACCATTTATTATCCCCTAACTTATATTTCCTAATCATGCAATTCCACGCATCTAAAAACATTGTCTCCTCCTTCAAATAAAAAACACAGTTTACAAAATCAGCTTTAAATGTTTTGGAAGCATTAAATATACTACTGAGATGCTTTGCAGCATTCTGATATATATGCCAAATGCAAAGACAATGGTGAGCTTTTCCGGAATTAATATAGATATTGCTTTAAGCATTGCAGCACATTGATATGTAAAAATACCTTTGGGGCTTTACTGGACATTGCCTTAATAAATATTTAAAATAATCATATAAAAGAAGAATCGTGCTACCCTGACGTTAGGTTTTTATGTGATGAGATGATGTGGAACTATTGACATGTAAGTGCTGACAAGTGAAGCCCTAAACCTTCGATGAACTCTCCTGCCCATCCTTTCCACGACTTTTGCACTCCCGCATGATTCTTGGTCGATGATACAACAACCTTCCTTATTCTCCCCTCGGTGCAATCAGCCGTCCAACTGCCTTCCTCTCTTCCCCCTTGGTGCATTCCATTGGTTCTTCATCATCCTTCCCTCGGTACAGTTTATCGTCCGTTGTTTGCCTTCGGCCTTCATCAACCCCTGGTGCAACCCACCTTCAGCCACCCTCCTCTCCCACTAGGAAAAGTGGCCATGAAAGTACTGAAAAAGTCAGGTTAATGCTTTTAGATTATAAAAGTTTGTTTTTTTAAATATGAATTGTATGATAAGGAAACTTTTGTAATGAGGAAAAAAGCAAAATGCCAGAAAATGTTGTAGAATTGCAAAGATGACACTAATTGTTTGAGTTACTTATCTGTGATATGATTTGTATTTCTTCAATTATTAAATGCATGCAAGAAGGAAGAATAGTTATGTTTGTTCTACATCATAATAACTTATATATTTTTATTAAACTATACAAACTTATTCCTTAAATTATGGATTTCTTTTTAATGACAAAATTGGATGGAAGTGGTGAACCTTGAAAATAATTGTGAACCATGTCTTGTTGAAGATATGGACAACGACGAAGAGGAGGCAATAGTTCAATTGAATATGAAAGAAGATGGGGTTTCTGTGGTGGGAATGGTGTTTGCTACCATTGAAGAAGCATTTGATTTCTATAATCAATATGCACAACATCTTGGTTTTGGTATAAAGAAAATAGGGTCAAGGACAAAAGACAACAAACCGTATGAGTATGACTTTGCTTGTAGTAAAGAATAGAAGCCAAAGGTTTTTGCCGATTCATTTGTACATTTTACTTGCTGATGAAAGAACAGGATGCCAAGCTAGGATAATATTGAGGTTTCGTGAGGATGACTTGCTACATTTAGAGTATGTTGTCCTAGATCATAACCATCTTTGCAGTCCAAAAAAAAGCTCGTTTCTTCAAGTCTCACAAAAAGTTGTCCTTGCATGTCCAGAAACAACTTGAATACAATGACAAAGCTGGAATACCACCTGTAAAATCATTTCAAACTCTTGTTGCTCATGGTGGTGGATATGAAAATTTACCTTTTACTGAGAAAGATTGCAGGAACTATATTCAAAAGGTAAGATGTCCGACTTTAAGGGAAGGAGATGCACAAGTCGTGCGTGATTGGTTTGTTCGCCAACAACAAGAAAACCCATAGTTCTTTTATGTGATGGATCTTGATGATGAAGGGCATCTTAGAAATTTGTTTTGGGCTGACACGAGATCTAGGGATTCTTATCCTTACTTTCATTATGTGGTTTCATTTGATACAAAATTATTTCATGATGTGGTTTCATTTGATACAACTAATTTGACTAACAAGTACAACATTCCATTTGCCCTTTTGTTGGAATCAATCATCATGGATCTTCAATACCATTACGTGCGGGTTTGCTTGCAGATGAAAGAACAAAAACTTACATTTGGTTGTTCAATTCTTGGTTAAAATGTATGGGTGGACTTGCTCCAAAAGTTATAATTACTGACCAATGTCAAGCAATTGGTAAAGCAGTGGTGGAGGTATTTCCATATGCTAGGCATCGTCTGTGTATACAATAAGGAAAGGATTAAAGACATAGTATACGAGTCATTGAGGACTATTGAATTTGAAGAACACTGGAGGGAGATGATAGAAGATTTTTATATTCAGCACAATCCGTGGTTAAAATCATTGTATGAAGATAGACATCGATGGGTTCCTGCATTTGTTAAAGTTACATTTTGGGCTCGCATGTCAAGTACTCAAAGGTCTGAGAGTATGAACGCATATTTTGACCACTATGTAACTTCAAAGAGTAACTTAAGCCAATTTGTGTTGGCTTATGATATAGTTTTAAAAGCAAAATATGAGAAGGAGAATTTTGAAGATTTTAAGTCATGGGATAAGTCACCACCATTGATCTCACGTCTTTCCTTGGAAGAAGAGTTATCTAAAGTGTATACAATAAATGTCTTTAAGAGATTTCAAAGTGAGCTGCATAAAAGGATGGATTGCACAACAAAATTAATCAAGGGGGATGATCCACTCTCACTTATGTGGTCAAAGAGCACATTAGACATAAGTGTTTATCATATGAGGTTGTTTATAATGTAGATGAGCTCAAGGTTGAATGCATTTGTCGTGAGTTTGAATTTAGAGGTATTTTGTGCTCTCATGCTATAGTTGTTTTAAAAGAAAATGATGTTAAAAAAGTCCCAAGGACATACATAGTTGACAGATGGAGGAAGAACTTTAAGCGTGATTACAACATGCCTTCTGTTTCTACCAGTTGTGTGACAGGGAAGCCAATGGAAAGATATGATACCTTGTATACAAAGCTTATGCAATTAGTACCTGAGATGGCTGAAATAGGATCTTTATCTATTGATAGGTGTGACTTTGCCTTGAGTCTTTTAATGGAAGCAAAATTGAGATTGCATGACTTTGATTAAGCCTCTAGGGAGAAAGGGGGTAATCCACCATTTCAGAAGACGAGTGAAAGTTGTGCATATACTACCCCAACATCAACGAATGATGTCATTATTTAAAATGATGTTGCGAAGGAGTTGAACCCTTTAAAAGTGCATGGAAAGGGCCGACCACCCACAAACAGGATGCAACCCACAATTGAGAAAGTTGCAAATGATGTGAAAGAGGTATATTTACCATTTAAGTAGTAATTAGTTTTAGTATAAACAAAAAGTATTGTTTTATTTGTTACTT
The DNA here is from genome assembly GCA_039654745.1 of Houttuynia cordata. NCBI lineage: Eukaryota > Viridiplantae > Streptophyta > Magnoliopsida > Piperales > Saururaceae > Houttuynia > Houttuynia cordata. The sequence continues at coordinate 5,825,234 of CM077511.1, forward strand.
GTGTTTTGTAGAAAGAGAAGCAAGGAAAAAAAACAAAATGCCGTAGAAAGTCAAAGGCCACTCAAGAGGCAAATGTTGAATTTCAAATGGCTACTCCAAGTGCACCTCCTTATATGCCTCTGCCATATGCTATTAGTCTCAATCCTCTTCATCTATGTCCAACCCACATTCTCTTATTATTGGCAGTTGATCTACACATGAAATATGCATTTTATTATCTCCCAATATTATGTTTCTACTAGTGTTTGATTAGAATAACTACTACTTTAATATAGTTTTTGATTTTTTTAGGAAATGAGAGTGATGGGACTAATTTAAGCTTCATGTTAAAGTACGCGAATTCAGCTTTCCAACGCCACTGACTGTTCGCAATTTAGAGTTCTGAGCAAAAAGATATGATCATTGGAAATATCGCACGCGAAAGATGTATGACTAAAGAGAAGAACTGTCAAGATGAGATTGGATGGATGAGATCAATACAACGGGTTTTAGTTTAATAAAGAAAAAAAAACTGGTTCGGTTCAGGTCTGTTCTGTTCTGGTTCGGTTTAGGATAAAAGAAAAAAAGAACCGACCCGAGCAAAGCTCGGGCCCTTCGTTCCAGAACAGAGGCACTCGAGCTCTGCTCCAGCGCCAGCAAGGAATAGCCGCCGGTGAAGGGCTGGGCTCGACGGGTCTCGATGACAACGGTGGCAGCTTGAGTTGGCAGTGATCTTGACAGCTGAAAGGAACGGCGGTGACAGTCGAGGACGACGCGAACGGCAAGGAACAGATCTCGACTGAGAAAAAAATAGAAAATGGAAACCGAAAAACCGGCGTGCTCGATTAGGAAAGCTCTTCGATTCAGGATCAATTTAGGATTGCTTCTTCGATTAGGAAACGACGAAGGTCTATAAAAACAGAGCTTTGAGGAGGGACGCCCAACTGGAAAAAACAGAGGAAAGAACGAAACTTTCGGGTTGATTCTTCGCCGAATTCCGGCGAGGCTTTGGCCTGAAGGAGAGAGGGAGAAGGAGGCCGAAGGAGAGGAGAAAATCTGTGAGTTTGGACTAAATTCCATATATGCTACAGTAACCTTCGCCATTGCTACAATGCGCGGCTAAGTGGAGAAGACGATGAATAGTAGCTGCACATGAACAGTGTTCTGTGAACAGTGCCCCCGTGAACAGTATTTTTGATGAATAGTGCACAATGGCTCCAACAAATCAACAGCGTTCTCCTCGTCCGATGGCTAGCTAAATTCGCGTCCAAGGCGTAGATGAAGCCCTAGATTTGTTTTATTACTCTTGATTGTTTTATTTAATACAAATGATACGATTACACTTAATGTTATTTCATGAGTTTCTTTTGAGTGCTTGACCATAGACTTGATTGATATGCATGAAATTAAATCTTTTTAATTCCTATGCCTAGCTAAAAGTAGGCTGGTGTTAATTCTATGCCCGAGTAAGGATAGGATCATTAGCCCAAATGATAATTCTATGCCCGGCCAAGGATAGAATTAGCTACCATAATTTATAGTAGATGAACTCTCGTGTCCGACCAAGAAACTGAGTGAATTCATTGTGATTTGTGTGTCTGACCATGAACACAAGTTACCGTATCATGTCAATTTGAACGTAATAATAATTGAGAGTAGTAATTGCATATCTAGTGGTGGATTCTATGCCTTCGTACTTCTCCATATTAGTTAAATTCATTTTAAGTAGTTAAAATTTATTTCTTTCTTAGATTATACCGAACTGCAAACTTTCTTTCACTTGAATTTGGTAAATCATTCATCCGTCCCTGAGGTTCGACAACCCTATTAATACTCACTGTAGTACAATTGCCTTGTGCACTTGCAAGGGTTTTATATTTAAACGATCACCAGGTGCGCCTCAGGTTGTTCCCATTCACTTTGAAAGACAGGGCTAAGGAATGACTATACTCCCTTGCACTCAACTCCATTTCCACTTGGGAGGAACTTTAGGCTGAATTCCTAAAGAAATATTTCCTTGTAGGGCGGACCAACAAAATTCGAAATGAAATTATCACCTTTACCCAACTATCCAATGAACAATTCCATGAAAGTTGGGAAAGAGTGAAATCCCTACTCCGGTCCTGTCCCTATCATGATGTGCCCAAGTGGCAATTAGTACAGAGATTTCATGAGGGTGTGTGCGATCAGCAAAAGACCCTAATTGATGCCTCTTGTGGAAGCACATTCATGAAGAAAACCCCGGATGATGCTTGGGATCTACTAGAGAACCTGAGCGAAAACTCTTTACAAAGTGCCACCCTCTATAGATTTGAAGGCCATATGCCTGGCAGGAGTACCTTAAGGGGAGACATGTACGATGTTAAAGTTACCACGAATCTAGAACACCAAGTGGCATCTCTGACCGAGAGGTTTGACAGGTTTTTCTCTTAGACTCCACCTTATACCCCAACCTCTCAAGATGTCTGTGCCATTTGTGCCAGCCCTATGCACACTATAGTTGACTGCCCCTCTGCCTCCCAGTATCCAGATCTTGTACAGGAGCATGCCAACTTTGCACAAGGTTATCCTAGAGCCAATAACCCATACTCAAATACCTACAACCCAGGGTGGCGAAATCATCCAAATTTCGCCTGGAAACAACCCCAAAGATTAGAATTCATCCCCAAGATTAGAATTCCAAAGCCAAACCCAGCCCTACCAACCCACTCCAGCTTCCTTTGGCCAATCTAATAGGTGACCGTCATTAGAAGACTAGATGAGCCAAATGAGCCAAATGCTCCTCTCGCATTTAACCGAGATTAAAACTGAACAGAAGGAGATAAGAGCAGAGCTAAGAACCCAGGCCCAACTGGTCCATTCCCATACATAATCTATTGCCAAGATAGAGACTCAATTAGGACAGCTGGCCCAATCCATGAACCGTAGAGAAGCAGGAACCTTGCGAGCCAACCCCAACAAAACCCTAGAGGCCAGTTTGTAGCTCAAGCCTCCCATTACCCTCTAAACAAGTGCAAGCCATAACTACCTTGAGGAGCGGTAAACAAGTAGAAATCAGAGTTCGGGATCCATTTCTTGGCCCTTCGAGTGAGACACCTTCCCACGAGGAAGAAACAGAACCTGCTTCAGTCAAACCTATGCCCGTTAATTCTAAAACCTTGCAGGATGACCCGCTCAAAACCTATATACCTAATGTACCATTCCCTCAATGCCTGGACAAACCCTCCCCATTTAGTAAATCTGACCAAAAGATGGAGGAGATGTTCGAGGTGTTCAAACAGGTTAAAGTCAATCTCCCTTTGTTAGATGTAATAAAACAGGTGCCTGCTTATGCCATATTCTTGAAAGACCTTTGTACTCAAAAGCGCAAAGCTAATTCCAATTTGACTAAAAAGGTCTTCCTTACTGAGCAGGTGATGTCACGCCCCGAAATCCCATACCACGTTCGGAGTGCGGAAGCCAACAAATAAGATACAATTCGAGGTAGAGATCCCGGGCACGCGACCGAACAGTCGATTTTCCAACCGATTACAATCATCTCAAAAGGACGTGTAACCGATTATACCCGCAATCAGTGTAATACAATAATAGACATCAATGAATACTATGAAATGAATTTACTTAATAATAATCCATTTAGGAAAGTCAAATAAAATAAACCTAAAAGTTTATTGCACACAATTGCCAATAATGTCATAAGCATCAATAAAAAGCAAAGCAAATAACTAAAGCGTTTTTAAACTCTTCTCGATGCCTACAACCCGCCATTCCACTACTGCACTTCCTGATCTCAATTTCTATTTGCGCCTGCATCAGAGGATGCATGAGTATTTTATAGAAACACTCAGTTGGATATAAAAACCCACTGAATTTAAACAAGCAGTATGAAGAGAATAAGAATAACAAAGGATGGTGAACATCTCACAACATCTAAACTGAACCGAGGTCTATACACCTGCAAGGTTAGTCAACAACAATTCCAACTCGCAAGTATAGGAAAACATCAACAGGGCTCCGAACAAACATATGTGTAAGGAGAGAACAACAATCATATCACAGGCTCCAGACATCTAAAGTGAAAGGAGTTACAATTTTTGCTCGCTGAACCGGTCGCTCGCAAGTGACTAAAACAATATACCAAAACCACCCTAGGGGTTCTCTTGTAGAACCCTGCCATGCGTCTAGGATGCTGGCCCCACCAGTGCTTACGGGCACCATGGGCGGAGACTGAGGATCTTCCATAATATCTACAATCTAACGTACGTATAGTGCCTCCCTTCGGGCAGTATGGAATCGCAATTTCATAAATATAAGTGACCTCGCATGATCTAGCAATGGCATAATTGAGCATACTATGAAACCACCATGGGGAGAGTCTCGCAAGGTCTCCAGTGGAAGAAATAATCATGTAATCAATATGAGCAATATCTCAAAGGAATAGAGGTCACAACACTCTAAGATAATAAGGTATTTTTTACCAGAATAGACTCTCTCATGAAGTATGGATAGAATAACAAGACAGCCCAAACGCTTCGAATAATAATAACTCACCGAAGGAGTAACATACAATCACTACATACCTTTCATGCTCAGCCCTAGATAGGAATTCCTCATTCACATTAAAATTCTATAATACAAATATCAGAGATAAGAATCAAAGAATCTTAGATGATTTGAATTCCAAGTAGAATATCAAACCGACATCAACGCTTTCAGGATAGATAGTTATGAATCACTGATCAAAGAATTATCCCTCCTAATTAGATTACTTCTAACCCAATTCTTACTGTGATATTCCATAGATATATAGTCCAATTAATTGTATTAACATATTAATCGTTATTATATCATATTACATGATGTTATCTGTATACTTAGTATTTTCTCTAAGATTCAACTCAATGTCTCCTGCACAACAGTCCTTTTCCGACGGCTACTGTGCTCTGCAAAATTAGACTTAACCTCTGAAATTTTTACTGATAATTCCCTCGTGAGTCTAGTTTCTAACACCACTGATTTTATATTTTTCCGATTTTATTTGAATTAGTTACGAATTATTTACTACAGACTGTCAGCATAAAAAACAGTTCTGGCCGAGATTAAGTCTCTTAATTAAACTTGATCAACTTACTTAGTAACACATTACAAATAATAATACATCATTAAGAGACCATATAATCCCCTCCTCGATCAATTACAAAACCTAGGATTATCTGGGATTACTAAAGTTCACTCCTTTCTTGTGTTCTTTTACATATAACACTATTTTAACTATTAATACTTTCCAAATAAGACAATTAATAAAAGACACATCTTCAAGACACAAACTCAACGTGGATCATCATCAACCAAACCATAACAGAACTTTTAGTCTCTGGAAAATTAATAAAGTATTAGACTTTAGATGCGAATTCCCATCTAGAAGTGAAACATGAATGCATATATGATTTATGATGCACTACGCATAGAATTAAAAACACAACTCATTCATCTCGCAAGAATCCAAATAATAACTAAGGCATTGAATCAAAACACTTGTCAAAAGCATATATAATCAATCGGAAGAGAGAAGAGGGGAAAAACCATCCTACGTAATTCTCCAAAGATTTCGCCTTTCAACGCGATGCTAGTCTCTTCCGCTTCTTCCAAAGCTCCCGCTCTAAACTCTCACAAACTCCCACAAGAACAAGCCTCCAAGGAGATGGGTGAACGTGGGAAGGAGAAGGAAAAGTCTCTGGACGTTCTAGGGTTAAAACAAGCCAATTCTCTAGTGTTTATATAGAGTTGGGGGGAGAATCCATCCTTAAACCAATCTTCCAAATCATGGACACTTTCAACCAATTGGAAGGCTTCACAATCCTCCTAGAGACGTGCCAAACAAGTCCAATTGGGATTTGGTATCTTTCCCAAACAAATCCACCCCAAATATAAGCTAGAAATCACAAAACCGCAACCGGCGATCGATCAGCTATACGACGATCGATCGTCGTATTCGCTGTTTAACACTATCGCGTTACAGCCGATCGATCGCCATTATTGCTGATCGATCGCGTTACGCGAGACAAAACATTCACAAATCACAGTAACTACGATCGATCATTTTGATAAGGCGTCGATCGGTTCAAGCTTGCCGATCGATCGGCTCTTATGGCGATCGATCGCTGTCACGTTTAACCAAAATTCAATTGCTCATATCTTTTTACTCCGAATTCTAAATCGCACATAATAGGTGGCATTTGAAAGCTCTTCTCACCAACTTTAATTTTCACAAGGCAACACACCACCAAATCAAACATTAAGAAGGTCAAATTTAGGTTTTAAGATACTTACTAATTTTTCAGGTGTTACATCCTCCCCTCCTAAAAAGAACATTTCGTCCTCGAAATGCCGTTACTCATTCTTCAAAAAGGTAAGGGTAAGATTTTCTCATTTCTCTTTCCGTTTCCCAAGTCATTTCCTCAGCTAGCTGGTTTTGCCACAAAACTTTCACCAAAGGAATAGTCTTTCGTCTAAGTACTTGATCTTTTCTGTCCAATATTTTAACAGGTTTTACCGGAAATGTCAAATCTGCTTCTAACTCCATCGTTGCGAAATCCAAAACATCTGATGGATCTGGCACATACTTCCTCAACATAGAGATATGGAAAGTATTATGTACTTCGTCCAACTATGGCGGTAAAGCCAACCGATATGCAACTGGCCCAACTCGCTCCAAAATTTCAAATGGTCCAACAAACCTCGGACTCAACTTTCCTTTCTTACCAAATCTCATAATTCCTTTTGAAGGCGAAACTTTCAAAAATACATGGTCTCCTTCTTGAAATTCCAACTCTCTCCGTCTATTGTCTGCGTAATTCTTTTGGCAACTCTGAGCCATTTGTAGCCTCTGTCTGATCTGTCTTACCTTTTCTGCACAGTATTGCACCAATTCTGATCTCAGTACTTGATTCTCTCCAACATCTGTCCAACATATAGGGGATCTACATGGTCTTCCATATAGTGCTTCAAACGGTGCCATTCTGATACTCGAATGATAACTGTTATTATATGCAAACTCTATCAATGGTAAATGATCATCCCAATTACCTTTTCAGTCAATCGCACAGGCTCTTAGCATGTCTTCCAAAGTTTGAATCGTGCGTTCCAATTGTCCGTCACTCTGAGGATGAAATGCTGTACTAAAGTTTAACTTGGTTCCCAACGCCTCTTGTATACTCTTCCATGTTCTTGATGTGAACCGAGGGTCTCGGTCAGACACAATAGATAACAGCGTACCATGTAACCTGACAATTTCTCTTATGTATCACTCTGCCAAGCTTTCCGGGTTTTGTTTCCATCTAATCAGAAGAAAGTGTGCTGACTTTGTGAGTCGATCCACTACAACCCAAATCGCATCTCGCTGTCTTTGAGTCTTTGGCAATGCCACAACAAAATCCATTGTAACGTGTTCCCATTTCCACTGTGGAATCTCCAGCAGTTGCAACATTCCAGCGGGTCTTTGATGTTTAGCCTTTACTTGTTGACAAGTCAAGCATCTCGATACAAACTTGCCAATATCTCTTTTCATCCCATTCCACCAAACCGTCATCTTCAAATCTTGATACATCTTCGTACCTCCAGGATGAATATTATACTGAGAGTGATGCGCTTCTCGCAGAATTTCCTGTCTTAATTCCATGTCTTTAGGTACTACCAATCTTCCTCGGAATCGAATACTTCCATCTGCTCCTTTTCCAAAATCCGTCCTGTCCAATAATTTCTGTATCTGAGGGTTCTTCTTTTGTGCTTCAAGGATTTTATCAAACACTACTGATCTTATAGAAAGCTTCCCAATAAATGATCTCCTCCTTGAAGTTGGCCATTCCAAATTACATTCTCTCATTTTCTGTATCAGTTTCCACTCTTGTACTAACATGTGAGGAATCATCCCAGTCTTTCTGCTTAATGAATCTGCTACCACATTTGCCTTGCCTGGATGGTAGTTAATGGAAAAATAATAGTTCTTCAAGTACTCTAACCACCTTCTTTGTCTCATATTCAGGTCCTTCTGAGAAAAGATATATTTCAAACTTTTGTGATCTGTATATACTTCAGAAGTTTCTCCATACAAATAGTGTCTCCAAATCTTTAAAGCAAAAACTACAGCTGCTAGTTCCAAGGGTACCATCCAGATCTCAAATCAATCCTTGAAAATACTTTTGCTGATTGCAACTGATCGAACATGTCATCTATTCTAGGCAAAGGGTATTTATTCTTCACCGTAACTTGGTTCAACATACGATAGTCAATACACAATCTCATCGATCCATCTTTCTTCTTTTCAAATAAAACTGGTGCGCCCAAAGGGGAAACACTAGGCCGTATGAATCTCTTATCCAACAACTCTTGTAACTGCACCTTCAATTCTTTCAACTCAGCCGGCGCCATTCTATATGGTGCTTTCGAAATAGGTCATGTTCCCGGTATCAATTCAATAGTAAAATCAATCTCTCTCTTTGGTGGCAAACCAGGTAACTCATCAGGAAAGACTTCGGTAAAATCCTTCACTACCTCAGTATCTTCAACTCTCAGGGTAGGCATCTCAACAGGTGTCACATTAGCTAAATAGGCTCTACAACCTTTAGCCAATAATTTCTGAGCTTTCACAGCTGATATCAAACAATCTCCTTTTCTATACCGGATTCCCTGAAACAATAGTTCCTTCTCTCCATGAATTTTAAAATGAACTCTCTTTTTAGTACAACCCACTAGTGCATTATATTTTGATAACCAATCCATTCCCAAGATTACATCAAAATCACACATATCAATCAGCACAAGATTAGCAAGCAAAATCTTATCTTCTATAAGCACAGGAGAGTTTTTAATATATTCGGTTGCTATAACCGAATCTCCCATAGGAGTAGAAATCACCAAATCATCACTCAGTCTAGACAATGACTTATCTAGACTTAAGGCAAACACCGAAGAAATAAAAGATCGTGACGCTCCCGGGTCTATTAACACTCTAGCAAAACGATTGAGGATAAGAAGAGTACCTTCAATAACCTCATCTGAACCACGCGCATCTTCTGATGATAGGGCAAACATTCTTGCCTGAGTCTTCTTATTCGTATCAGCTCCGGTCTTCTTTCCACGGTTAGGGCAATAAGGAGAGATATGCCCAACCTCATTGCACAAGTAGCATCTCCGTGGATCCGTAGGACACGGCTTCCCTCTATGCGAATCCTGTCCACAAATCCTGCAACGACCTCCATTCATATTACCGTTGTCATTGCCTCGAAACTGTTGACGTGGTGCACCATTCATCTGGTTCTGCTGCTGCTGCTGCCTTTACTGCTTAAAAGGACACTGGTTTCCACATTAACATTATTGTTAAAACGCTTATCTCCAGAACGTTTTAGCTTATTCTCTTGGGTTTTGACCTGATTGGTCCTCCTCTCCAAGGTTCTTTTAAAATCATCCTCCAAAATGGAAGCTAGCTCGACCGCCTTTGCTACTGTCATCGGTTGGGAAACTAACACCTTTGACCTTAAGCCGTCCTTCAGTCCGTCCATGAAACGTTGCACTTTAATCAATTCATTAGGGCAAGCATTAGTAGCAAATCGTTGAAGTTGTTCAAACTTCGTCTCATACTAAAGCACAGTCATCGATCCTTGCACTAACTCCAAGAATTCTTTCTCCTTGCGTCGCTGAATATGGGAAAGTACTTGATATTAAACACTTCCTTAAATTCTTCCCAAGAGATCTCCTGATTCGCAGTAAAATTGGCGGACTCCCACCAAAATACTGCCTCACCAACAAATAGGAAAGTAGCATAAATCACCCGATCAGCCGCGGGTACCTTCATGCCCTTGAACAGCCTCTCCACTTCAACTAACCAACGTTCCGCCTTTTCTGGGTCATCCTCACTAGAAAACTGAGGCCCAGCCCTCTTAAATCGCTCGAGTGTGGGCGCCTTAGCATTATTATTACTACTTCCACCATTTCGCAATTCAGCTGCCAATTGCCTAACCATATCAGACATGTTCTGACTGGCTCCCTCTTCCTGCGAAGGGTTAGGGTTTGCGTTGGTTCGACGTCCACGATTTCCAGAATTCACCATTCTCGCGTATCTACAGTCAAAGAAAGGAGATGAATTAGAAATCTTACATAGAGCTCAATTTGTAATTCACCTCTCATTCCTTTGACTCCTAGCATCACTCACACAAAACACACAAAATAAAACAATCACAAGGCAATCATTAAAGCAAATAATTCTTTTATTCATTAATAAGAAGATTCCTACACTGAGATCCCATATAAACCAGGGTTTTTATTACAAAAGATTTATGAAACTAAAAACTATCCTAACTCTTTCTCTTAGCCATCCTTCCTATGCTCTTTCCTTCAGAGGTACTCATCCAGTATATCTAAAGCAAACCAGGTTGGTGCAAGTCTCAAGTACGTATGCCACAGAATTTCCCACATCGTCATGTATGGCCACCTGTAACCCAAAGATTTAAACCTATGGTACAGAATGTCAGACAATGCCGCATCATCCTTAGCCCGAACATAAATAGGGTACTTCCTCACAATTTTGGCCTCTACCATCACAAATATAGGAGGAGATCCATCGGTAAACCCTACTTCAATCTCTTCTTCCTGATATCCTTCGATCTCCATACCTGGCACATAATCCAAGTAAGGATCCCACAATGGGTCATCTATGGGTAAGGGTTCTACATCAGCCACTGGGTTCTGGACTTCCTCTATGTCAATCTATAATGGGTCATCTTTGGTTTCTCTCCCTATGTCTTTCTTCTTCCAATCATCAAGCCACTGCCTAACGGCTTCCTGTTTGTCTTTCTCATAGATCCTACCTCTTCTTGTTCTAGCCATTTAAACCTACACAAGAAACGTAATTATTAGTATTCTAAAATAAGGTTTCAGGTTCTATCTATGAATCTACTCTCATGTAGTAAGTTCTTCTAAGTACCCTTTTACTTTCAATCAAGTTCTATTATTTCATCTCATAATTCAGCAATGTCCGTACTGTATTAGACTGACTTTGAGGGCTCCGATACCACGCTGTCACGCCCCGAAATCCCATACCTCGATCGGAGTGCGGAAGCCAACAAATGAGATACAATTCGAGGTAGAGATCCCGGGCACGCGACCGAACAGTCGATTTTTCAACCGATTACAATCATCTCAAAAGGACATGTAACCGATTATACCCGCAATCAGTGTAATACAATAATAGACATCAATGAATACTATGAAATGAATTTACTTAATAATAATCCATTTAGGAAAGTCAAATAAAATAAATCTAAAAGTTTATGGCACACAATTGCCAATAATGTCATAAGCATCAATAAAAAGTAAAGCAAATAACTAAAGCGTTTTTAAACTCTTCTCAGCGCCTGCAACCCGCCATTCCACTACTGCACTTCCTGATCTCAATTTCTATTTGTGCCTGCATCAGAGGATGCATGAGTATTTCATAGAAACACTCAGTGGGATGTAAAAACCCACTGAATTAAAACAAGCAGTATGAAGAGAATCAGAATAACAAAGGATAACATCTCACAACATCTAAACTGAACCGAGGTCTATACACCTGCAAGGTTAGTCAACAACAATTCCAACTCGCAAGTATAGGAAAACACTAACAGGGCTCCGAACAAACATATGTGTAAGGAGAGAATAACAATCATATCACAGGCTTCAAACATCTAAAGTGAAAGGAGTTACAATTTTTGCTCGCTGAACCGGTCGCCCGCAAGTGACTAAAATAATATACCAGAACCACCCTAGGGGTTCTCTTGTAGAACCCTGCCATGCGTCTAGGATGCTGGCCCCACCAGTGCTTACGGACACAATGGGCGGAGACTGAGGACCTTCCGTAATGTCCACAATCTAACATACGTATAGTGCCTCCCTTCGGGTAGTATGGAATCGCAATTTCATAAATATAAGTGACCTCGCAAGATCTAGCAATGGCATAATTGAGCATACTATGAAACCACCATGGGGAGAGTCTCGCAGGGTCTCCAGTGGAAGAAATAATCATGTAATCAATATGAGCAATATCTCAAAGGAATAGAGGTCACAACACTCTAAGATCATAATGTATTTCTTACCAAAATAGACTCTCTCATGAAGTATGGATAGAATAACAAGACAACCCAAACGCTTCGAATAATAATTACTCACCGAAAGAGTAACATACAATCACTACATACCTTTCATGCTCAGCCCTAGATAGGAATTCCTCATTCACATTAAAATTCTATAATACAAAAATCAGAGATAAGAATCAAAGAATCTTAGATGATTTGAATTCCAAGTAGAATATCAAACCGACAACAACGCTTTCAGGATAGATAGTTATGAGTCACTGATCAAAGAATTATCCCTCCTAATTAGATTACTTCTAACCCAATTCTTACTATGATATTCCATAGGTATATAGTCCAATTATTGGTATTAACATATTAATCGTTATCATATCATATTACATGCTGTTATCTGTATACTTAGTATTTTCTCTAAGATTCAACTCACTGTCTCCTGCACAACAGTCCCATTCCGACGGCTACTGTGCTTTTCAAAATTAGACTTAACCTCTGAAATCTTTACTGATAATTCCCTCGTGAGTCTAGTTTCTAACACCACTAATTTTATATTTTTCTGATTTTATTTTAATTAGTTATAAATTATTTACTACAGACTGTCAGCACAGAAAACAGTTCTGGCCGAGATTAAGTCTCTTAATTAAACTTGATCAACTTACTTAGTAACACATTACAAATAATAATACATCATTAACAGACCATATACTCCCCTCCTAGATCAATTACAGAACCTGGGATTATCTGGAATTGCTAAAGTTCATTCCTTTCTTGTGTTCTTTTACATATAACACTATTTTAACTATTAATACTTCCCAAACATGACAATTAGTGAAAGACACATCTTCAAGACACAAACTCAACGTGGATCATCATCAACCAAACCATAACAGAACTTTTAGTCTCTGAAAAATTAATAAAGCATTAGACTTTAGATGCGAATTCCCATCTAGAAGTGAAACATGAATGCACATATGATTTATGATGCACTACGCATAGAATTAAAAACACAACTCATTCATCTCGCAAGAATCCAAACAATAACTAAGGCATTGAATCAAAACACTTGTCAAAAGTATATATAATCAGAAGAGAGAAGAGGGGAAAAACCATCCTACGTAATTCTCCAAAGATTTCGCCTTTCAACGCGATGCTAGTCTCTTCAGCTGCTTTCAAGGCTCCCGCTCCAAACTCTCGCAAACTCCCATAAGAACAAGCCTTCAAGGAGATGGGTGAACGTGGGAAAGAGAAGGGAAAAGTCTCTGGACGTTCTAGGGATAAAACAAGCCAATTCTCTAGTGTTTATATAGAGTTGGGGGGAGAATCCATCCTTAAACCAATCTTCCAAATCATGGACACTTTCAACCAATTGGAAGGCTTCACAATCCTCCTAGAGACGTGCCAAACAAGTCCAATTGGGATTTGGTATCTTTCCCAAACAAATCCACCCCAAAAATAAGCTAGAAATCGCAAAACCGCAACCGGCGATCGATCGGCTATACGACGATCGATCGTCGTATTCGCTATTTAACAGTACCGCGTTACAAATCTACCATTATTGCCGATCGATCGCTTTACGCGCGATAAAACATTCACAAATCACAGTAACTACGATCGATCATTTTGATTAGGCGTCGATCGGTTCAAGCTTGCCGATCAATCGGCTCTTATGGCGATCGATCGCTGTCACGTTTAACCAAAATTCAATTGCTCATATCTTTTTACTCCGAACTCCAAATCGCACATAATAGGTGGCGTTGGAAAGCTCTTCTCACCAACTTTAATTTCCACAAGGCAACATATGACCAAACATTAAGAAGGTCAAATTTAGGTTTTAAAATACTTACTAATTTTCTAGGTGTTATAGGTGAGCTCCCTATTGATGCATAATCTTCCACCGAAATATAAGGACACCAAATGTCCAACAATTTCATGTGTGATAGGGAACCATACTGTTGACAAGACATTATTAGATTTGGGGGCAAGTGTAAATTTATTGTCTTACTCTGTGTATGAGCAACTTGGGTTGGGGGAATTAAAACCGACTACCATAACACTACAACTTGAAGATCGATCTATTAAAGTTCTACGTGGTGTTATTGAAGATGTTTTGGTGCAGGTTGATAAATTTTTCTTCCTTGTGGACTTCATTGTCTTAGATACATAACCTGTACCGAACATTGGTAATCAAATTCTAATAATTTTGGGACGTCCATTCTTGGCGATGTCCAATGCTATTATAAACTGTCGGGTCGGGGTGCTGAAATTGTCTTTTAGAAATTTAAATGTCAAACTGAATGTTTTTAATGCCCAAAAATAACATCCACCGCCAGATGATTATTATGCAGTTCATATGATTAATACTCTGGTGGATGGTGCACCACCATGGATTTGTTATGATGATCCACTTGCGATTTCTTTCATTAACCCTAATGTGCGCAGTAGGACTACAGATGGACTGAACGTTGGATTGAAAGATCCCGGATAAGTTGAATAAATAGCTCCATCTAGCTGAAGACGTTAAACTCAGCACTTGGTGGGAGGCAACCCACGTATTCAGGTGTATTCTCTCCTTTTTTGTCTTATTTTCATTTTAGTACATTGGGGACAATGTACAAATTAGGTTTGGGGAGAGGATATGCTAAAAAAAAATTCAAGAACAGTAGATACGATCGATCGATAGCCGATTGACCCCTTCTCTGTCCAATCGATCGCTTTGCGGTACATTGATGTCGTTCATCTGCAATCTAACGGGTACTGTTTCTCATGGGACAAATCCATTGACCGGATAAATAAGCGATCGATCGCGGGTCGTCTTCCCCACTTTTAAAATCCGAACGGCCGTGGCGAGAGAAATCTATTTACACTCACCGCCGCGGTTTCCGACCCTTGTTTGTGCTGAAACTCCGACCCCCAAAAGATTTTTGCACGTAGATTCCAGATCCGAAGTCTGTTTTCAAGATTTCCATCTTCTTTCGTCGGATTTACTCATTGTTCTTCCGGTAAGCCGAAACTCAAAAGTCGATTTTTTCTTGGATTCTGGTAGATGTTTTTGAAATCTGACTCATGCATACCCTTATATTGATTATTGTGATGCTTATGCATGACTTTCAGACTCTGATTCTTCGATTTTAGGCACTTTCCTTGCTTTTTAAGATTTTGTTCACACTATGAATAGTGTTCGGTTATAAATTTTTTTTTCTGAAAATTCGATTTTCGGGGTATATATCCCTCTCATGCATACTTCTATATTGATGATTGCGATTTTTTTATGCATGATGATCCCTTTCGATTTTCTTAGTTTTCATAAAATTTTTATTTTTATTTTTATTTTTTTAAGAATTTCATTCTTATTTTTTGAAAAAAAATTTCAAAAATTGTGAAGTGGATCTGCTATTACATGTATGTTGTGATGTTTAAGCTTGAAATTATATGTTGCAAATTTGGTACCTTGATTTGTTTTCACTATTATCCTTGGTTTTCAGGTACAATGCCTCAGAAATCAGTCGCTCACAAATGCTCAAGGGGTGAAGCTTCTATGTCACGCCCTGCTCCTTCCACCCCTCCACCTGAACCTGCTGTACAGCCACGACCCATACAATATGAGAGGCAGGTGATCCTGAACCCGTCTATTCCCGATCTTCCGACTCAGAGATGGATCGAGGAACGGCCGGATTGGGTGAACTATTTCACCCATATCGCTGCGAAGAGGCAAAATGCATTTGCAATGGTCCATGAGGATCCTGTTCGGGAGTTCTATGCAAATGGCACCATTGAAGACAATGATAATCCAGAGCGGGTGACCATTCAGAGCGTCGTATGTGGTACTCCTATCCGGGTCCGGGTCACCGATATTGCTAGCGCCATGGGGTTTGACAGAGGTACGATTCAGCACCCTGATTTTGATGGATATCAGTTTCCTCCCTACCACAATGTCACAGGGCGGTTGACGGGATCTTCAGTAGGACCTGGGACCTCTACTTATCTGGCCGCCATCAGCATGCGATGTGAATTCCGCTTCGCCTTCTTAATTCTACAGCATGATGTATGGTCAGCTTGGAAAGAGAAAGTCGACTGAACCATGACTGATTTACTCGATGTATTCGGCGACGATACTCGGCGACGTGATCTTGATTTGCCTTCATTCGTCTTTGGCCGGATGAAGCAAATGATGGTGGGCCAAAAAGATGAGAGGTTACCGTATCCCAACATTTTAGAGCGGGTATTTCTAACCCATGGGGTGCATTTTCCTGAGCATTCAAGAATATCTCATGGACAGTGGCCCATTGGAGTGGATGCATACAACCGTATGATGGGCCATACACAACGCGGGTGGCCACGGGCTCCCCGTCTTGAGGAGCACGCTGAGATACCTTAGGGTGAGCCTGTTCAACAACTACCCTGGAGGACGATGCAGTAGAAGATCACTGATCTCACTGGCCATGTGCAGGAGATTCGCCAGTCACAGCAGGTGGCTATGGATTCTCAGCATGCTATTACGGAACACCTCGACTCCATAGTCGATTTTCTTCATGCATGGCGTTTTCCTCCAGGCGGTGCTGATGGTGATGATCGGGGTTTCTAGTCCACTTCTTCTGGTGTTTTCCTTCCTTTTTCTCCTTTACTTTTATAAGATCATTATATTTTTCTCTTTTTGTTGTGCATTGAGGACAATGCTTATATTAGGTTAGGGGGAGAGGATGTGCTTCATTGTAAAATTAGAAAAAGAAAATAAATAAAAATTTTTTTAATTTGTTTGAGTAGTTTCAAATTATTTGATTAGTATTTTGTTAGGTTTTGATAGTTTATCCCGTAATGATGCATATTACAATTCTTCAGAGATTAATTGACATTAGAAGTGTGAGTAAGTATACTAGAGGATAGATACACTTAACTGATCATATCTCTCTGTTACAGTCCTCTGTGAATGAGAGCTTGAACTAAGAAAACTCACTCACACACATTAGTACATAAAGTAATACTATCTAGAGATTTGTTAAATGCTAATTTACAGTGGGATGTATATAGTCAAAGTCATTGGATGATATGTATTATCTGTTGAGCTTAAAAGATCATGATAGACCATTTACTTGGCTATGGCAAGGGATTGGAACCGGAAATAGGTTTAGAGTATAAGACAACCTGGACCAAATAAAGATGTGTTGGAAAAAAAAATATGAATGCTGAATATGAAAATGCGAAAAAATGAAAACAAAATGAAAGAAAGGGGCTGCTTGACTTTATAGGATTAACTTAGGCTGATGCTCAGGCCCGAAGCGGTCTACATAAAACCTAATGCCCTAAGCCAAATTGGTTGGGAGTCATTGGCCTGAGTCATTGCTAAACCTAAGCATCTTGATGTCAGGCCTTACACAGTCCTAAAAAAAAAGTCTATGGCGTATTATCCTCTAAAATCTAGAATGTTGGACCCGAATGAGGCGCGCAGATTTGTGCTATCATGAACCTAAAGATTACGATGACTATGTAAATTCTGATGTTCTTTGGTTAATGGGTAACACTGGATCTGTATAAAATAGAAATTTAGAATGTATTGCTACAATGTTCTACACTTTTACTATTTACATTATCACGCTATATTATATTGAGCAGAAATTTCCAAGATGAAAGTGTGGAAGAAAACCATTACTTGAGGGCTTCTATATTCCTGTTCATTATGAACCAAGTACATGTGGTTGATTTTCTTAAGCATTGTAGTTTGCATTTGTCGGGATAATAGGTTTGTTTGTTTTGCAATATTTTATTTTTGTTTTATTTCTGCACTTAGGTTAATTAGTTTCATAAATACATGTTTGTGGGTAGCATGGCTGCAAACCCTCACGAGACAACACTCATCCTACTAGGGCCACCTAGAGGTTTAACGGCTTGTTGCATATGCTCAATGCAATTGTGTTCCCTACAAAAGTGGTGTTTACTTTTATGTATTAGTTCTTTTAGTTGTTTGATTTTGATTTGTTTTGTTTTGCTAGGGACCAGCAAAATGTAGGTTTTAGCAAAATCTATACATGAAATATGCATTTTATTATCTCTTAAACTTATGTTTCTGCTAGTGTTTGATTAGAATAACCACTACTTTAATATAGTTTTTGGTTTTTGTAGGAAACGAAAGTAATACACAGAAACGAGGCCAAAAAGTAACTCAAATGGTTAAATCATTATAACTTCGTGTGCACATCTCTGATGGAACTAATTCAAGCTTCATGTCAAAGTTCAAGAAGTCAGCTTTCCAATGCCACCAACCGCGCGCAATTTGGAGTTCGGAGCGAAAAGTTATAGCCATTTACAATTCATAAATAGTAACCACGATCGATCGGCCATTCAACGCGATCGATTGCATGAGCCGCAAAATAATATTATTGAAGAAAATGAATGATCGGCACCAAAACGATCGATCGTATCTACTTGATTTTTTGATCTGCGCAAAACAGTAACTATGATCGATCGGTATCATACGGCGTCGATTGCCAAAGCGATCGATCGGAGGAAAATAACGAAGGAATTGTGATCGATCGGTAGGCAAACGATCGGCAATATGGAGCGATCGATCGCCGTATGTGGAAAACTGAAATAAGACCTATTTCGACTCGGATTTGGAAGGGAACTTCGTGGTTTCCCTTCACTCTTATAAATAGGCCTTATGGGAGAACTTTTTGAGAACCAGAGAATAGACTTTTGAGCTTTATTGGAGGCTAGAGAGGAGGAAGAGAAGGAGTCTTTTGGAGCAAAGAAGAAGAAGAATTCATGACGATGGATCTATATAAACTAAACTTTTATTCAAGGCTAGATGAAGCCCTAGATGTGTATTGCTACTCTTGATAGTTTAATTTTATAAAGTTGATTATGATTCATGCTTAATGCGATTTCATGAGTATTCTTTTAAGTGCTTGATCATAGACTTGATTGATTATTAATGGAATTAGATATTGTGATTGATTTTATGCCCGATCAAGGATAAGATTAATTGCATTATAATAGAGTTGTGATTGATTCTATGCCCGATCAAGGATAGGATTGATTACACAATAGTGGATGAACTTTCGTGTCCGATCAAGAACGTTAGTGAATTCATTAGTAATTCGTGTGTCCGATCAAGAACACGAATACCTTATCATGTTAACTTATGCTTAATAATAATTGAGAGTAGTAATTGCATGTCTAGTGGTGGATTCATTGCCTTAATAATTCTTTCCATTGATTAATCTCAACTTAGTTTAGTTAAAGTTCATTGCTTTCTTTAGAGTAATTGAAAACTGTAAATTTTCTCTTGAATTTGGTAAAGTATTCACCGTCCCTGAGGTTCGACAACCCTTTCTATACTCGCCGTAATACAATTGCCTTGTGCACTTGCAAGGATTTTATATTTAAACGATGAGCAGTCCAAGTGTACAAGGAGGCACGAGTAATGGATCTGATGCATGTGAACAAAGACTTGTTTATCTCTATCAAACCCCTAATGATTCAGAAATTAGGTGCTGGGGAAGTACAATTTTTGTAATTTTGCATCATATTTGTACCAAGACAATGACATATTTTTTTAAAGGTAGCCTCCATCATACTTATGAATATATGTGAGTTTTGATGATTGCTATTTGGAAAATTGCACTTTGCTTCAAAATGATAGTTCTAAGTCATTGTTTCTGCTTGAAATGATGCCACAAGAAATTGTCCTTACATCTGCCTCTAATGTTAACTTCATATTGAAATGAGACCTCCTTAAACAGAGGTTACTCTGCATCAAGTCTTAGCTAAGTGGCAATGGGTAGATTTATCAGATTGTTAACTAAAAAAAACCTCATTGTTAGACGTATAATCATTCTATAATTGAGTAACCACTGTACAATTTTGTCCATTGAAAAAATCCTTGTTTTTGTACATAATGAGTATGGCTAAACACGACCGGTCCATTTAGAAGAGAATATGTACAATTTTATACAAATAAAAGAAATTCCTCACTTCTACATTCAAGATGTTCCTGCACAATTTCTCATCTTTGTTAACAAAAATTGAACACTCAAGAACAGAATGGTGCGCGCACAAAGTTCATCATATCCTCTAATGTCTTGTGTCAAAAAATGAACTCCTTTGGCTCCATTTTTAATCAAGGGCTCCTTCTTGCTCTAGTTCACCAGCTTTATAGGAATGGTGGAGTTTTTCCATTATAAACCCTGAACAAATACATAGAATTTACTTTTTTATGACAAAAGAAAATAGAGCTGCTGCAAAATTGACTCTAAAAATATAAATTATGAATACATTAGCATTAACAGAAACCCCCCCTTTAGATAAATAACTTTGGAGCAATATGTCATAACCATCCTTGCACTGGTAAATCAAGTTTAGTGCTTTAAAAAACTTCTAGATCGGAGGTATGCACCTCGTCAATCCAATATTGGAACTCATTTTCAAAATAGAGAACCCATATAAACCTACAAAAGAGCAAAACAGAGATATGCACTACATATCTCTGGTTTCAAACAATTGATTAATTCGTATAAGCTACATCAAAGTAAGATCATATTCATTGTTAGACTATCACAAGTATATATATTTTTCCACTGAATTTCAAAATCGGATTTCCATTTCCATGTTGACTTTTTTCATCTTCTCTCAAAGACAAACAAACTATTAGATAATCAGAGTAAAACGCTATAATTACGAGGTCAAATGGACAAATAAACATCTTTTGGAGGACAAGAGAAAACCCCTCTGATGCCCATAAAATCGACCTTTTATCATAACCAAAAAAGGCACTTTGATACACTTTTCTCTAACCCCTTCTATCTGCTATCGTTTTTTTGGAAGTGTTTCACATTAGACCAGCCAAAGAGAATTTTGTTTGACATTTCTATGACTTTTGAACATCAAATGCCAAGGCCGTTGTGGCCTAAAAAATAAAAGACAAGAAGAAATAGCTCACCTTTGCTTCTCATATGAATGGAAGAGGAGGCGAGGCAAATCAAAGGAGGCAAAAGGGATGAAGGGCTAGTGAGTGGGTGTGTCCAGCGGGTTGAAGGGAGAAGGATGAGCGATGGGGAGGGGAGTGAGGGAGGGAGAAGATTATGTGAAATAATGAAATCAATTTGAAAATCAAATGAGTGCCCACTCAATATTTTCAGTTTCTGAATTGAATGACCTGGCAGCATCCAGGTGGCCATACCACGTCATCACGTCACCAAAATGTAAAAATTTGACGTAAAAGAAGCATTTTTTATAAAAGAATCAATCGTTCCACTATATTAAAGAGCTCCACCAAAAATACGGTTTGCCTATGATGATTTACTCCAACAAAAACACCTATCATCTTGGATTGTTCCATAGGTTGCATCAAAACATACGACATCACTAAAATGTGCATAATCAACAACAGATTTTGAATCAGCCCATAAAATATTGGTAATTTGGTCATCTTCGTCTAATCGAAAAGAGAGAGAAAATGATCGATCTTCCATTTGTTTAGTTTTAAAATACTCAATCATGGCTCCTGCATCTCCTTTTTGTTCTCAAGTAATTTTTATAAGCTATAGGAAGACAACCTAAATTTTCCACACCACCTGTTTACTCATGAATTCCACAACTGTTTTAGGTACTATTCCTGAACTATATGCTAGATCTGCAGTAGCTATATGGGCATTTGTACACTTCCTTTGAGATCTCAAAAAGTGCACTTTTGAAGGGGATGTAAGTCCATGGTTGTGTTCGGACTCAAATTCGGTAATGCTCAATTTACCATTTGATTGACAAACAAGTTCTATATATGCTTTGCATATTGTTCGAGTAATTGCACGGGGATTTTTAACCTCCCATCGTTTATCAACCCCTCTAAAACCTTCTTTCGAGCAGCAATATTGTCTAACACGCACCGGTTGATCCTTGTCCCTAGAAATCCATGCTTTTCTAACACTAAATCCCATTTTTTCAGCATATTTGTTATAAAAAGCATAGGCATCTTCTTCATTCTCAAATTCCATACCAATTTCAGGGATGAAACTTGAATCAATTTTATCCACCATATCGGCACTAGAATCTTGTAAAACTCCATCGGTTTCAAGTGATGAATCAAACTCTAGTCTACACACCAATCCCACATTTAGCCTACTAAACTCTTGATCATCCATGATTTTTGCCAAGAAATAATAAAGATAGTCACCTGTATGAAACCCCTAAACAATTAAAAATAATTCACATTCTCAACATACCAAACAAATAGTAAATTCAGTGACAATACTCAAACTCAATATTATGTGAATATATCTCCTTTTAAAAAAATATCAAAACAAAGTTACATATAAATTGGGCATTTGACATTGACCTAGGAAATATTGTATTAATCAAAATAAGTAAATAAATACTATATTAAATTAGGGGTTGAAATTATAATGCAACAAAAGATAAATACTCTTATGAAAGAAATGCATGAAGAGATGGTGATGGAAAATTTGTAATGCAAAAAATTAGATTCTTAGCTAATATGAACGGAATTACTATATAAGTATACCTCCTCTTGATGAACTAGCTATGTTAAGGATTGGTGCACACACTAGAGGCTTGGCCTGATAAGCCAAAAAAATAATAACATTAGAGTTCTACAAATATAGAATAATTATATGTATTAAAATAGGGGAAAAGATAATTTGTAGTCGACTCATATGCACCAAGATGCATTGAGGCGTGCAAGCGACAATGCTGCAGTGCAAGAGGCAAGTGAGTGATTGAAACTTGCCTGGTTGCGCCGCAATGAAATTGTGATCTAAAGTACAATGGAGATTCTTGGAATAAATGCTTCACTCTGAAGTAGAATTAGAGAATTATTATTCATAATTAGAAAAGAGGATTAGAGAATTAATAATGATATTTAGAAAGAGGATTTAATAAGAAAACATGTCTTTAGAACCTGTGAGAAAAGTCCTTACTTTGGTCACTTCTGCTTGTACCCAATGCAGAGAGTATTTTTCAATGTAGATCAGACCTAGAGATCGAAGTAGCTTTTTAAATGGAGGTGCAACTAACCTCATTTTGTATGATTGGATTAATTTGATGCGGAGTTAGGTTAAAAGGTTAAAAAACAGAAAACAAAAAGTGGTGACGATGTGGCAGTGGGACCTGCACAAGAAACGGCAGCGGTGAGGGCACTGAGGAATTACGACGTTTGAAGGTGAGGGAAAATACAGGTCATGTGCTCTGTGATTTGCCAACCCTATGCCCCGCCATCGATATGCTGTGATCGTGCAATCAGGAACGGAGCCAAGGAGTTGGGAGGGGCGAGTCCATCTAGCCTAACCCATTTTCAATACCAGATTAATAGACCAACAGCCATGTGGGGGTGGGGCCCTGAAAATTTAGGTATTTCCAGGGCCACACCCCCATATGGCGGTTCGTCATTTAATCTGGTATTGAAAAGTTGTCACCAAAACATTTCCAAGAAATGTGGCCCCATTGACTCCTCCTGCGATATGGAAGGCCCCACTTGATCTTTGTGTCCTGGAGGAGGATTTGATGTTGATGCCTGAGAGGAGAAGGTGGCGCCGGTGCCAGCCATGGCCGGTGCTCTCCAGGTTGGATACTAGAATGGCATCATGGCTGGTAAAAGGGTTGTCACAATGCCACACCGTTACCGGCTCTGGCACCGACCGTGGGTGGGATGGATAGATGAGAGAAGGATTGTGGATGGACAGTCAGCTATAACATGGGGGCACTGAAGATAAACAAGTAACTGGAAAAAGTGAAAATTTCCAAGTTAAACTGCCACTGTTCTTTAGTTGTTAAACTACTATTGCTATATGCATACCAAACAAAAGTTGAATAGATAGAGATCAATCACAAACATAACACTCTTATCTAGATCAATCACAAACATAACACTCTTACATAATCTAGGAATATTGGATAAAATCATCTAGGTCTTATGTAATTAATCATCATCATCAGAATCATCGGAATGTGGTGGTTCATAAGGCGGTAATGGTTCATTTTCTTGAGCATATCCATCAAGTCGCATCAAGAAGAAGGGATAGCCAGGGAACTTCTCCAATTGATATCCCCACAAGCTCACAACTACTCCACGTCTCAGCTGGCCGTTCCTGGCAATGGCGCCCCATGACGCGGTTATCACGTAGTTGCTGTCTCGACGGAGCCTTACAGTTAGTAGAAATCTGTTCTGCTCCAGGTCATAGGTAGGGCATTTCAGCCCCGGAAAAGTCTTGCAACGGCCTTTTTGTTCTTCACTCAAGAGGGCATCCATCCGTGCCTTCGCCTCCTCCGGGAGTGGCAGGGAGAAACAGAACACAAAACTTGTTATGAGAGATGACGTTAGGTGAAATTGCAATATGAACTTGGCGCGGAACTGCTTGATTCTTGAATCGTTGCAATGCCCTGATGATGCTTTGCCAGAGTCCTTGGAAGAACCTGCGTTGCCGGCATCCTTGGAAGAACCTGCATTCCCGGCGTCCTTTGAAGAACTGGCAGAAGAAGCCATTGTTAAGTGGAAACAATGGAAGGGTCAGTTAAAATACAATGGAGGAGATAGAGGAACGTACATGCAAGGAGAGTAGAGGAAATTGTGATTAGTACTAGTAGCAGTGCATCTCATGCTATTCATGAAGTTTCTCTTTCTCTATATTCATGCGATTTTGCTCGGTACTTTGGCGACTACATTCATGAAGTTGGTGAATACCTACAATGAGAGAGTGTCGTGCACAATGTATGTTCAAGAAAGACCAACTGTTGTCACTTTAATATGATGAATCAATTGGGGGTTTTAGGTTTGGGTGATATTTTTCTACATCCCAATTTTTTCTCAGTAACACCACCTGCTCAGTAGAACCCAAAGTCTTTTTATAATTCCCAAGTAATACCACATTATTCTCATCCACGTACAATTTGGTTGGTTGGACTCTATATTGAATTCAATGGCCTGTCGGTAGAGTGCTACTGTCAACCCGTAAGATTTTTGTTGGTTGACATCTACCGTTACTGAACATGCTAGAAAACATGACTTTTTTCAAACCCTTAAAGTAGGTGTTACCAAGAAATTTTGGGTGGCGAAAAGTATCACCCTTTGGATTTTTTATTTTGAGCTAAAAGGATCTTGGAGTACAAAATAAGTCGTAGGAAAAGTGTAATACTCCATCCAGCCACTTTTAATACAATTTTTTTTTCAAGTGAACTAAAAAATTAGTTCATATGAAAAAAAATTGTATCTACTAAAAGTTGACGGAGGGAGTATGTATTAATAAGCTGAATCTATTAGACTTAAGCTAGACTTAAGTAAAGCTTTGAGAACATTATATGCCAAAAAAGTTAAGTTGGAATAGTAAGATGGTATGCAAAATCAACGTTTTCCTCAAATAGAGTTTTGAAATATGAAACATTTTGGTTAAACTTCGTGCTGAAGAGACTTCAAATGCGTATTTTGAATGATAATAGTCTGTTGTTCACTAGTGACGCTAACTCCATTGGATGGCTAACTTCTTCTGTAAATTCTCTTACAACTCTACTTGGGATTATTTTCGTCATTCTGCTCCATTGGTTGATTGCTGGTCGCTAGTTTGGTACAAAAGAGCTATAATCAGGAGATCTTTCATTATCCACCGGCTTTGTGACACTGGATTATCTTCAAAACAGAGGTATTTCTTTGGTGAATAGATGCTCTTTATGTGCAGCTCCCAGTGAGTCTCTTGATCAGATCTTCTTTGAGTGTAGCTTTAGCAAGCTGAGATGGTGAAATCTTCTCTTAAGATGTCACATTCTTCATTTTGTTGGGTAGTTTTCAAAACGAGATCTCCTGACTTTTATCTTTCTCCAAAGTCAACAACTATTCAGGTCTACTTCTGCAACAGATTTTTAATGCATATATTTCGTCCATTTAGCATGAGAGAAACATCAGAATATTTGAATACTCTTTCTCAAGTCCTGAATCCATGACAGTTGTTAATCAAGTGAGGACTTCTTCTGAAGCCCTCTGTTCTAAAAGCATAATCATCAATCACTGTGCTTATTTGGAAGATTTTTGGGATTAATTTTGTTTGCTTCTTGTTATTGAGTTTGGAAATTCAGTTAGAATCATCACAGGCCTCATTAGCTTATCTTGCGTACGCGAGTTTGCTTCTCGAGCCTGAGAAGGATGGATCAGCTCAACTCTGTTCTACCTTGCACCCAAAAGTTTGGTTTTTGCACCCGCGAGATATGTAAGGGCTACAACCACAGTTAAGAGAGTTTATAAAGAGAGTGCAATCGATCTAATTTGCAAGGAGAGTTGTGGAAACTGTGAGTAGTAGTAGTGCTACTCATTCGTTATTGAAACTAATTTGCAAAGGAAGTTGTGGAAGGTGTGAGTAGTAGACTAGTAGTACCAGAAGCAGTGAGTAGTAGTACTACTCTTATGTTATTGGAACTAATTTAGAAATGGAGTTGTGGAAAGTGTGAGTAGTAGCAGTAGTACTACTCATGTGGCAAGTGTTGAAAAGTACCTCATCATACCGTTTTGGGTTCTCTCTTTCTTTTATTCTTTTTTAATAATCAAACATCAGGGGTTGGGCTGTCAACAGATATCGTCCAACCCATATATCATTTGCAAATTTAAAACAGAAATCTAAAAAAGACTCCATCATTCGGAAAGCTGTTTGGAGTATGTAAATGCCTTTTAGATGATGACACATGGTCGCGGTTATTACTTATTACCTCCATCATTCATGCATGTCTTATTGCAATGTCAAAAGACCTAATTGTCATGGCGTCCCTCCTACATAACAAAACTTGGTACAATTCATGCTCACCCATTGGTTGACCTTGATCAATAGCATGCAGTTCAGCGAAAACTGCTCACATTTTACACTTGTTTCTTCCTCCTATGTTTCCTTTCCTTTATGTTTTATCTTTCAATTGGATGCCCCTATGCTTCATTTGGAGGACCCAAAATTTATGTCATTGCCAGTGAAGCGACTCATGTTCATCTTTTAAGCACTGTGAAGCATAAATTTGAACCTCTCTCATTTTTTGCCTCAATCTTCAAACTTCTTGACAAATTTCCTTTACTCCAATTGATGGAATTTCTAATTTGATTTAATTTAGTTTCATTGTACTCTCCCTTGGTTTTTAATAACCGATCGAGATATTACATTTTAATATGGTAAGGAAAAAATACACTAGATATATATGAAGTGAAAATAACATTCAACCTAATTTGTTACCCCACGAAATAAATTCATAAGCATACAGAAGATTAAAAAATCAAGGGAAAGCCATGTGAAGTGCCTTTCTCTAAGTTATTCTTCACCATTCCTAACACTTTTCGGTTCCTATAGACTTAATAACCCTTGATAACTCTGGTTAACGCAATGTTAGATAGGTCGATGATGCTTCTAATGATTATCAACGTACAAACTTTCTTTTTTATAAAAAAATAGTAGTTAAGTCCTTGCTAGCAGTGGCTAAAACTCTTCTGGAGTCCTGGGCTCCCAACTTTGCAATCAGTTTTTATTGCTAATAAACAGGCGGGTCCACCGGACCCCCACCCCAGTCTGGGAATGTGGTGGTCTTTTTTTTAAAAAAAAAAATTAAAAATAAGAAAAACACACCACTAATAGGTAACAAAGAAATATTGACGAATATAATAAAAAAGAAAAATATGCTCAGTCTTCATAAAAATTATCATCATTCATCATCATTAGGATCACTGGAATTCTGGTGGAGAATCCGTTCGCTCGTGAGAAGGCAATGGCTCATTCTCTTCGCCCATGCCATCTAGTCGGAAGAAGAAGATGGGCAAGGTCTGGGAAGAGGACTCCTGCACCTGATATCCCCACAAGCTCACAACCGCACCGGGACTCAGCATGCAGTCATGGGCAATAGTCTCCCATGGGGCGTTTAGCACATAGTTGCCGCCTTCATTGAGTATTATATTTGTGCATGCCTAAATGGTTTACACAAGGAAAGCAGATTACTTCTCTTACTACTCTATATGATAGTGTTGTCCAATAGCACAACACAAGTATCTATTATTTTGCCCACACAATTAAAACTTAAACGAATGTTTTCACCCATTCTAGAATGATTGAAATGAGATCCAATGTCTTGCCAGAATAGAGTTTTATCTCCATAGTAAATACATAAAAAAAAGAGCTCTTTTCTTTATATGAGAAAAAAGCTCAATTCACATAATCTCTAATTTGTACCTTTATTGTTTCCGGTCCACACTTTTTGGAATAACATGGAAGATCTTCTTATATGTGAATATCCATAAATAAAGCTGATGTAGACGGTAATCTACAAGTAATTCCATTATAGGTGAAAGGGAAGAAAGAATAGGATTAAAGTTAAAAAAGACTAATATTAAAATAAACTTTATTGATTTCTTTGGTAATCAATTAGGGAAGAACATTTACATATTTATAGATTATAAACCATAATCCTAATTTACATAGGAGACTAGTCCTAAGAATCTAACTAATGAAGGAAACTAATCCTAACTTAATTAGAATAGGGTCATAACAGAAACAGTTCTGATTGGCAATTAAGAGCCTCTTTGCTGCAACTGACCCCATCATTCTAGTATATTGTTGTATAATGTAGGAAACCGTATACTAGAAGTAGGCTGATATTGTAATGGCGGCAATTAGAAATTATATATGAAGCAAGTTTCTGTGCAGGCTTGAAAACTTAAAGAAAATTTAGAGACCGTACCATATTATTAGTGAATAAGAACTCAGGCGATGCTACGAAAGAGACCAATGTAGCACAAGATAAGTAAAAGCAAAGTCGTGAACTTTTCAGCAATAGCATTAATGAGCACATGAGAGTACATAATCATTGTTATTACAAATAGCAGTGCGCAAAAATTGGTATGCAGCAAAAACAATTAAAACCAGAAAAGAGGACATTCAAATTAGATACCTTGGTGAACCACACAGCCAACATTTGATAGTCCAATTTCATAAAAAAAGCAGAGAATTTAAAAAAAGAAAATAAGTATTACAAACTGGAAGATGAAAAACAAAATAACCTTGGAAGCAAAATTCTGCATTCATTTAATCTGCTTCACTTCAGAACTGTGGTGAGCAACCACAACAATTTCTCACCAACTACTTTGCCAAGGCGGAAGTGTTACGAATGCAAACCTGGCCTCATCAAAATATGACAATTCGAAAGATCTAGATTACAAGGCTTAGGTTCAACTGATATAGACTCAAATACACTTACATTAAGTAAAAGAGATTTTGAGCAGGGATACATCATGGGAAAGGGGACGTGGATGGTGGTCTACATGGATGGATAAAAGAAGCGAAATGTACTTATGGTATCTTGTGCCATTTGTAAGAGTGGAATAAGAAAATTCAATGAGTCATCCAACCGTATCATGTGATTGCAATCAAAACTTTTTTAGCCCTATTTCCTCTCCTCGTCTGTCATGTATGTAACGAAATGATACTACTTTCGGTCCAAAAAAACCTGCTGTCTGCATGGCTCTGAGGGCGCTTCCGCCCCCTCCATCTCCACCTGCCTCTCGACTCCCAAATCCTTCCCTCTCACTCCGTATAACGTCTGGCTCGTCCCTGCTCTTCTCCGAGCCCGCCATCCCCATATTCAACCGTCTGCGCCGAAGTTGCAGTGGGCACATTGCCGTCAACGAACGGCAAGAAGAATCAATTTTTTTGTGGTTTGGTCCTCCGGCGAGTCGCCGGCCCTGCTCGATTCCTCATGCCCAGTACCTACTCTGTCTCTGCACTAACCTTGCATCACTGGCGCACGTATCTTCTGATGACTCTAAGTCTCCAAGCTAGGCCTTCTCTTTCCACGAAGCTGGCCTTGGCCTCTCTTTTGCCCCTTCACCCACTGCCATTATCCCCTCATCCTGCCTGCCAGTTGTTAATCCGCATTTTTTTGCCCGTTTCCAACCCCATGTCTGAATCTGTTTGGCACCGCCGTCGTTCTCCACCACGTCTAAATTAGAAGTACTACTCCTTTTCCTTCTCCAAAGTGCAGGATCTCTCCATTATTATGAACAGGGGGAAGGAACCCTTTATATGGCAACGGAAGGCCTCTTCTGCAACGTTAGGGAGGAACAGGGGTAACCCAAAGATGTGATGTTGCGACTGTTGTACGGGGAAAAGGTGCGGCTATTTGGGGAAGCATGGATACGGAGACATGGGGCGGCAGAGCCCAATCTGTGTTGCTTTTCTAATTCACAGTTTTCTCGATAGATAATGAGCTTTGGAGATAAAATAATAGAGGCCCAAAGAATGATAAAGATGGCAAAAGGTCAAAGTTTCAAAAGGGATGAAATGTTTTTATTGCGGTGGACTTGAGCACTTCAAGAGGGAGTGTAAGAAGTTCTTAAATAAACAAAATAAAAGTTCACCAAAGGAGCAAGGCAAACGAGCTCAAGAAGCTAATGTTATAGAGAAACGTAAAAATTTTGTTATCATTTATATTTGTGATGAAAGTTGTTTGAGTTCAATAAGTGCAACTAGTTGAATTGTTGATTCCGAACGGTACTCTTGACGCAGTTCATCTACGATCTGACGGGCGCCGTTTCTCATTTTATAAAGTGATCGATCGGCTTGTCTTGCGATCGATCGTGGGTCGTCTTCCTTGTCTATAAAAACTAGCAATCGCGGTGAGAGAATACGATCGACCGCTGTGCGCCGCCGTTTCGACCCTCTTTTGGCGTGAGATTCTGGTCCCCGACTGATTTTTGCACGTAGAGTCCAGATCCAGTGTCTGATTTCGTGATTTCCCTCTCTTTTCCTCGCATCTACTCATTTTTCTTCCGGTAAGCTGAAATTCAAAAGTTTGATTTTTCTTGGTTTCTAGTGGATATTTTTGAAATTAGTCTCGTGCGTGCTCTTATATTGACTATTGCGATGATTATGCATGAGTTTCCGTCTCTGATTCTTAGATTTAATGTGTTTTTCATCAATTTTTAGGATTTTCGGTCATATTTATATTAAGAAATTTTGAAAATTGTTAAGTGGATCTGCTGTCTTGTGTTACTTGATTGTTGTGGTGATGAAGCTTGAAGTTACATGCTGGAAAATTGTACTTTGGTAGGTTTTCAATATTATCTTTGGTTTTCATGTACAATGCCTCAGAAGTCGGTCGCTCACAAACGCCCTAGGGATGAGGCGTCTACTTCACGCCTTGTTCCTTCCACTCCTGCCTCTAAGACTCCTCCACAACCCTGACCTATTCAATATGAGCGGCAGGTTATCCTTAACCCCTACATTCCCCATCTTCTGACGCAAAGGAGAAAGTTGATTGCACCATGACTGATCTGCTATATGTATTCGGTGATGATACCAGGCGCCATGATCTTGGCTTACCTTCTTTCGTCTTTGGCGGGATGAAGCAGATGTTAGTAGGGCGAAAATATGAGAGGTTACCGTACCCTTACATTCTAGAACGGGTATTTAAGACCCTTGGGGTCGATTTCCTGATCATTCTAGAGTATCTCGTGGACTTGGGCCCATTCGAATTGATGCTTACAACTATATGATGGGCCATACACGACGTGCATCTTGGCCACGGGTCCTCCGTCCTGAGGAGCAAGCCGAGATACCTGAGGGTCAGCCAGTTGAACAACCACCTTGGGCGACTATGCAGCAGCAGATCACCGATCTCACTGGACATGTGCAGGAGATTCGAGCATCCCGGCAGGAGATTCGAGCATCACAGCAAGAGCTTAGGGATTCTCAGCATGCTATTACGGAACGCCTCAACTCCTAGTCAATTTTCTTCATGCATGGCATTTTCCTCCTCCGGGCGGTGCTAATAGTGATGACCGGGATTTCTAGTCCACTTTCTCTGGTGTTTTCCTTCCTCTTTCTCCTTTACTTTTATGTGATCATTGTATTTTTATCTTTTGTTGTGCATTGAGGACAATGCTTATATTAGGTTTGGGGGAGAGGATGTGCTTCATTATAAAATCAGAAAAGGAAAAAATAAAAATTTGAGTAGTTTTTCAGCTGTTTGTTAGTATTTTTATTAGGTTTTGATAGTTTATCCTGTAATAATGCATGTTTCAATTCTTAAGAGATTAATTTACATTGGAAGTGTGAGTAAGTATACTAGAGGATAGATACACTTAACTGAGCATATCTTTCAATTACAGTCCTCTTGGAACAAGTGCTTGAGCTAAGAAAATTCACTCACACACACTAACACCTAAAGTAATACCGTCTAGAGATTTGTTGCATGCTAATTTTCAGTAGGATGTCTTTTCGTAGAGTCATTGGTTGATATGTGGTTGTCTGTTGAACTTAAAAAATCATGATAGATCATTTACTTGGCAATGGCAAGGGCTTGGAACCGGAAATAGGTTGAGAGTATAATACAGCCTGGACAGAATAAATATGTGATGAAAAATATGAAAGTTGGAAATGAAAATGCGAAAAATGAGAAAACAAAAAGAAAGAAATGGGCTGCTTGACTATTATAGGATTAACTTAGGCCGATGCTCGGGCCCGAAGCGCTCTATACTTCAAACCTAATGCCCTAAGCGAACTGGCTGGGAGTCATTGGTCTGAGTCATCGTTAAACCTAAGCATCTTGAAGTCAGGCCTTACATAGTCCTATTGAAAAAAAAAGAAAAAAAATCTATGGTGTATTTATCCTCTCAAGTCTAGAATGTTGGACCCGAAGTCTATAATCTATGATAGCATGCATTTGTGCTATCATGAACTAAAAGATTATAATGACTATGTAGATTCTGATGTTCTTTGGTTAATGGGTAACACTAGATATGTGTGAAACAGAGATTTAGAATGTATGACTACAATGTTCTGCACTTTTTACTATCTACATTATCATGTTATATCATATTTGAGCAGAAATTTCCAAGATGAAAGTGTGGAATAAAACTACTTACTTGAGGGCTTCTATATTCCCGTTGATTATGAACCAAATACGTGTAGTTGATTTTCTTAAGCATTGTGGTTTACATTTTCCAAGATAATAGATTGTGTGTTTTGTAGTGTTTTTCTTTTTGATTTGTTTTTGTATTTAGATTAATTAGGTTAATAAGTACAGTTTGTGGGTAGCATGGCTACAAACCCTCACGAGACACAACTCGTCCTACTAGGGCCACCCAGAGGTTTAACGGTTTGTTGCATACGCTCAATGCAATCGTGTTCCCTACGAAAGTGGTATTTATTTTTCTACTTTAGTTTATTTTTTGCATTAGTTCCTTTTGTTTGATTGTTTGGTTTTGTTTTTGTTTTGTTTTGCTACAAACTAGCAAAATATAGGTTTGGGGTGTGATCTACACATGAAATATGTATTTTATTATTTCCTAAGCTTATGTTTATGTTAGTGTTTGATTAGAATTAGTGCTATTTTAATGTAGCTTTTGTTTTTTGTAGGAAACAAGAGTTAGATCCAGAAATTAGGTGAAAAGTAAATTCAATGGATAAATCTTCATAACTTCAAGTGCATATCTCTGATGGGATGATTCAAGTTTCATGTTAAAGTTCAAGAAATCAGCTTTCCAATGCCACAGGCTGCGCACAATTCGGAGTTCGGAGTGAAAAGTTATAACCATTTGAAAATTATGAACAGTAACTACGATCGATCGTCATTTTATAAATGATCAATTCTAGAGCCGGGAAACAGTGTTAGTGAAGGAAAGGATCGATCAGGACTGAAAATGATCGATTGTATCTACTGGAGTTTTTAGATTTGCACAATACAGTAGAATCGATCGATCGGCAAATCAAAATGATCGATCAACATGCGAGATGAAACGATCGACCGGCACGATAACGCAGGAATTAACGAAGGAAAATGATCGATCGGGAAACGATCGACTGGCAATACAGAGTGATCGGGAAATGATTGACTGGAAAAACCTAAATCAAACCTATTTCGACTCGGATTTGGAAGGGGACTGCGGGGTTTCTCTTTAAACATATATATAGGCCCTAAGGGAGAACGTAAGGGGCGATCTTGAGTAGAATTGGAGGCTAGAGCAAATGAGAGAAGAAGAAGAAGAAGACGATGAAGAACTTGATGGTGATTTCTTCTCCAATACGAGGCTAAACTCTTCTACAAGGCATAGATGAAGCCCAATAGACTGGTTGTATAATTTCTTTTCTCTAATATTATGGTTACTCTAGTTGGTATATGACTCGTTATTATGCAATTAAAGTTAATTCGTTGAAGTCTATTCTTTCTACTCAGAGAAACAATAGTGAATTAATTGGATTTCAATCTGAAAGAGAACTTGCGTGTCCGAGAGGAACGTGAGTAATCTGAAGTGTTACATAGTAATAAAGTTTCATTGGTTTATACTCGAGAGAGATAGATCACAGTTCTATATGCTTAATTGATTATGTGTTACGTCCGAGAGGAGAGCACTATAATTTGAGTTGACAAGTGTATGTCCGAGAGGAATATGCCATAACTACCTTGAGGAGCGGTAAACAAGTTGACAACAGGGTTCGGGATCCATTTGTTGGTCCTTCGAGTGAGACACCTTCCCACGAGGAAGAAACAGAACCTACTTCAATCAAACCTGTGCCCGTTAATTCTAAAACCTTGCAGGATGACCCGCTCAAAACCTATATACCTAGGGTACCATTCCCTCAATGCCTAGACAAACCTTCCCCATTTAGTAAATCCGACCAAAAGATGGAGGAGATGTTCGAGGTGTTCAAACAGGTTAAAGTCAATCTCCCTTTGTTAGATGCAATAAAACAGGTGCCTGCTTATGCCAAATTCTTGAAAGACCTTTGGACTCAAAAGCGCAAAGTTAATTCCAATTTGACTAAAAAGGTCTTCCTTACTGAGCAGGTGAGCTCCCTATTGATGCATAATCTTCCACTGAAATATAAGGACCCCGGATGTCCAACAATTTCATGTGTGATAGGGAACCATACTGTTGACAAGGCATTATTAGATTTGGGGGCAAGTGTAAATTTATTGCCTTACTGTGTGTATGAGCAACTTGGGTTGGGGGAATTAAAATCGACTACCATAACACTACAACTTGAAGATCGATCTATTAAAGTTCCACGTGGTGTTATTGAAGATGTTTTGGTACAGGTTGATAAATTTTTCTTCCCTGTGGACTTCATTGTCTTAGATACACAACCTATGCCGAACATTGGTAATCAAATTCCAGTAATTTTGGGACGTCCATTCTTGGCGACATCCAATGCTATTATAAACTGTTGGGACGGGGTGCTAAGATTGTCATTTGGAAATTTAAATGTCAAACTGAATGTTTTTAATGCCCAAAAATAACATCCACCACCAGATGATTATTATGCAGTTCATATGATTGATACTCTGGTGAATGGTGCACCACCATGGATTTGTTCTGATCCACTTGCAATTTCTTTCATTAACCCTAATATGCGCAGTAGGACCACAGATAGACTGAACGTTGGATTGAAAGATCCCGGATAAGTTGAATAAATGGCTCCATTCGGTTGAAGACATTAAACTTAACGCTTGGTGGGAGGCAACCCACGTATTCAGGTGTATTCTCTCCTTTTTTGTCTTTTTTTCATTTGTAGTACATTGGGGACAATGTACAAATTAGGTTTGGGGAGAGGATATGCCAAAAAAAAATCAAAGAACAGTAGATACGATCGATCGATAGCCGATCGACGCCTTATCTGTCCGATCGATCACTTTGCGGCACATTGATGCCGTTCATCTGCAATCTAACGGGTACTGTTTCTCATGGGACAAATCGATCGACCGGATAAATAAGCGATCGATCGACCCACTTTTAAAATCCGAACGGCCGCGGCGAGAGAAATCTATTTCCACTCACTGCCGCCGTTTCTGACCCTTGTTTGAGCTGAAACTCCAACCCCCGAAAGATTTTTGCACGTAGATTCCAGATCCGGAGTCTGTTTTCAAGATTTCCATCTTCTTTCGTCGAATTTACTCATTGTTCTTCCGGTAAGCCGAAACTCAAAAGTCGATTTTTTCTTGGATTCTGGTAGATGTTTTTGAAATCTGACTCATGCATACCCTTATATTGATTATTGTGATGCTTATGCATGACTTTCAGACTCTGATTCTTCGATTTTAGGCACTTTTCTTGCTTTTTAAGATTTTGTTCACACTATGAATAGTGTTCGGTTATAAATTTTTTTTTTTCGAAAATTGTGCAGTGGATCTGCTATTACATGCATGATGTGATGTTTAAGCTTGAAATTATATGTTGCAAATTTGGTACCTTGATTTGTTTTCTCTATTATCCTTGGTTTTCAGGTACAATGCCTCAGAAATCAGTCGCTCACAAACGCTCAAAGGGTGAAGCTTCTATGTCACGCCCTGCTCCTTCCACCCCTCCACCTGAACCTGCTGTACAGCCACGACCCGTACAATATGAGAGGCTGGTGATCCGGAACCCGTCTATTCCTGATCTTCCGACTCAGAGATGGATCCAGGAACGGCCAGATTGGGTGAACTATTTCACCCATATCACTGCGAAGAGGCAGAATGCATTTGCACTGGTCCATGAGGATCCTGTTCGGGAGTTCTATGCAAATGGCACCATTGAAGACAATGATAATTTAGAGCGGGTGACCATTCAGAGCATCGTATGTGGTACTCCTATTCGGGTCTGGGTCGCCGATATTGCTAGCGCCATGGGGTGTGACAGAGGTACGATTCAGCACCCTGATTTTGATGGATATCAGTTTCCTCCCTACCACAATGTCACAGGGTAGTCGACGGGATCTTCAGTAGGACCTGGGACCTCTACCTATCTGGCCGCCATCAGCATGCGATGTGAATTCCGCTTCGCCTTCTTAATTCTACAGCATGATGTATGGTGAGCTTGGAAAGAGAAAGTCGACTGAACCATGACTGATTTACTCTATGTATTC
Source organism: Houttuynia cordata (assembly GCA_039654745.1). Taxonomy (NCBI): domain Eukaryota; kingdom Viridiplantae; phylum Streptophyta; class Magnoliopsida; order Piperales; family Saururaceae; genus Houttuynia; species Houttuynia cordata. The sequence continues at coordinate 5,862,189 of CM077511.1, forward strand.
GGCGACGATACTCGGCGACGTGATCTTGATTTGCCTTCATTCGTCTTTGGCCGGATGAAGCAAATGATGGTGGGCCAAAAAGATGAGAGGTTACCGTATCCCAACATTTTAGAGCAGGTATTTCTGACCCATGGGGTGCATTTTCCTTAGCATTCAAGAATATCTAATGGACTGGGGCCCATTGGAGTGGATGCATACAACCATATGATGGGCCATACACGACGCGGGCGGCCACGGGCTCCCCGTCTTGAGGAGCACGCCGAGATACCTGAGGGTGAGCCTGTTCAACAACCACCTTGGACGACGATGCAGCAGAAGATCACCGATCTTACTGGCCATGTGCAGGAGACTCTGACTCCATAGTCGATTTTCTTCATGGATGGCGTTTTCCTCAAGGCGGTGCTGATGGTGATGATCGGGATTTCTAGTCCACTTCTTCTAGTGTTTTCCTTCCTTTTTCTCCTTTACTTTTATAAGATCATTGTATTTTTCTCTTTTTGTTGTGCATTGAGGACATTGCTTATATTAGGTTTGGGGGAGAGGATGTGCTTCATTGTAAAATCAGAAAAGGAAAATAAATAAATAAAATTTAATTTGTTTGAGTAGTTTCAAATTATTTCATTAGTATTTTGTTAGGTTTTGATAGTTTATCCCGTAATGATGCATGTTACAATTCTTCATAGATTAATTGACATTGGAAGTGTGAGTAAGTATACTAGAGGATAGATACACTTAACTGACCATATCTTTCTGTTACAGTCCTCTTGGAACGAGTGTTTGAACTAAGAAAACTCACTCACACACATTAGTACATAAAGTAATACCATCTAGAGATTTGTTAAATGCTAATTTACAGTGGGATGTCTATAGTCAGAGTCATTGGATGATATGTATTATCTGTTGAGCTTAAAAGATCATGATAGACCATTTACTTAGCTACGGCAAGGGATTGGAACCGGAAATAGGTTTAGAGTATAATACAACCTGGACCAAATAAAGATGTGTTGGAAAAAAAAATATGAATCTGAATATGAAAATGCAAAAAAATGAAAACAAAATAAAAGAAAGGGGCTGCTTGACTTTATAGGATTAACTTAGGTTGATGCTCGGGCCCGAAGCGGTCTACTTAAGACCTAATGCCCTAAGCCAAATTGGTTGGGAGTCATTGGCCTGAGTCATTGCTAAACCTAAGCATCTTGAAGTCAGGCCTTACACAGTCCTAAAAAAAAAAGTCTATGGTGTATTATCCTCTCAAATCTAAAATGTTTGACCCGAATGATCCGTGCTATCATGAACCAAAAGATTACGATGACTATGTAGATTCTGATGTTCTTTGGTTAATGGGTAACATTGGATCTGTATAAAACAGAAATTTAGAATGTATTGCTACAATATTCTACACTTTTACTATTTACATTATCACGCTATATTATATTGAGCAGAAATTTCCAAGATGAAAGTGTGGAATAAAACCACTTACTTGAGGGCTTCTATATTCCTGTTGATTATGAACCAAGTACATGTGGTTGATTTTCTTAAGCATTGTAGTTTGCATTTGTCGGGATAATAGGTTTGTTTGTTTTGTAATATTTTATTTTTGTTTTATTTATGTACTTAGGATAATTAGTTTCATAAATACATGTTTGTGGGTAGTATGTATGCAAACCCTCACGAGACAACACTCATCCTACTTGGGCCACCTAGAGGTTTAATGGCTTGTTGCATACGGTCAATGCAATTGTGTTCCCTACGAAAGTGGTGTTTACTTTTATGCATTAGTTCTTTTAGTTGTTTGATTTTGATTTATTTTGTTTTGCTAGGGACTAGCAAAATGTAGGTTTAGGAGTGTGATCTACACATGAAATATGCATTTTATTATCTCTTAAACTTATGTTTCTGCTAGTGTTTGATTAGAATAACTACTACTTTAATATAGTTTTTAGTTTTTGTAGGAAACGAGAGTAATACACAGAAACGAGGCCAAAAAGTAACTCAAATGGTTAAATTATTATAACTTCGTGTGTACATCTCTGATGGAACTAATTCAAGCTTCATGTCAAAGTTCAAGAAGTCAGCTTTCCAATGCCACCAACCGCGCGCAATTCGGTGTTCGGAGCGAAATGTTATAGCCATTTAAAATTCATAAATAGTAACCACGATCGATCGGCCATTCAACGCGATCGATCGCATGAGCCGCAAAATAATATTATTGAAGAAAATGATTGATCGGCACCTAAACGATCGATTGTATCTACTTGAATTTTTGATCCGCGCAAGACAGTAACTATGATCGATCGGTATCATATGGCGTCGATCGCCAAAGCGATCGATCGGAGGAAAATAACGAAGTAATTGTGATCGATCGGTAGGCGAACGATTGGCAATACGGAGCGATCGATCGCCGTATGTGGAAAATTAAAATTAGACCTATTTCGACTCGGATTTGGAAAGGAACTTCGTGGTTTCCCTTCACTCTTATAAATAGGCCTTATGGGAGAACGTTTTGAGAACCAGAGAATAGACTTTTGAGCTTTATTGGAGGCTAGAGAGGAGGAACAGAAGGAGTCTTTTGGAGCAAAGAAGAAGAAGAATTCATGACGATGGATCTACATAAACAGGCTTCTCTTTTCTTTCTTTCTTTGTGTAACTAAACTTTTATTCAAGGCTAGATGAAGCCCTAGATGTGTATTACTACTCTTGATAGTTTAATTTTATAAAGTTGATTATGATTCATGCTTAATGCGATTTTATGAGTATTCTTTTGAGTGCTTGATCATAGACTTGATTGATTATTAATGGAATTAGATATTGTGATTGATTTTATGCCCGATTAAGGATAAGATTAATTGCATTATAATAGAGTTGTGATTGATTCTATGCGTGATCAAGGATAGGATTGATTACACAATAGTGGATGAACTTTCGTGTCCGATCAAGAACGTTAGTGAATTCATTAGTAATTCGTGTGTCCGATCAAGAACACGAATACCATATCATGCTAACTTATGCTTAAGAATAATTGAGAGTACTAATTGCATGTCTAGTGGTGGATTCATTGCCTTGATAATTCTCTCCATTGATTAATCTCAAATTAGTTTAGTTAAAGTTCATTGCTTTCTTTAGAGTAATTAAAAACTGCAAATTTTCTCTTGAATTTGGTAAAGTATTCACCGTCCCTTAGGTTCGACAACCCTTTCTATACTCGCCGTAATACAATTGCCTTGTGCACTTGCAAGGGTTTTATATTCAAACGATCAGCAGTCCAAGTGTACAAGGAGGCACGAGTAATGGATCTGATGCATGTGAACAAAGACTTGTTTATCTCTATCAAACCCCTAATGATTCAGAAATTAGGTGCTGGGGAAGTACAATTTTTGTAATTTTGCATCATATTTGTACCAAGACAATGTCATATTTTTTTTAAAGGTAGCCTCCATCATACTTATGAATATATGTGAGTTTTGATGATTGCTATTTGGAAAATTGCACTTTGCTTCAAAATGATAGTTCTAACTCATTGTTTCTGCTTCAAATGATGCCACAAGAAATTGTCCTTACATCTGCCTCTAATGTTAACTTCATATTGAAATGAGACCTCTTTAAACAGAGGTTACTCTGCATCAAGTCTTAGCTAAGTGGCAATGGGTAGATTTATGAGATTGTTAACTAAAAAAAACCTCATTGTTAGACGTATAATCATTCTATAATTGAGTTAACACTGTACAATTTTGTCCATTGAAAAATTCCTTGTTTTTGTACATAATGAGTATGGCTAAACACGACCGGTCCATTTAGAAGAGAATATGTACAATTTTATACAAATAAAAGAAATTCCTCACTTCTACATTCAAGATGTTCCTGCACAATTTCTCATCTTTGTTTACAAAAATTGAACACTCAAGAACAGAATGGTGCGCACACAAAGTTCATCATATCCTCTAATGTCTTGTGTCAAAAAATGAACTCCTTTGGCTCCATTTTTAATCAAGGGCTCCTTGTTGCTCTACTTCACCAGCTTTATAGGAATGGTGGAGTTTTTCCATTATAAACCCTGAACAGATACATAGAATTTACTTTTTTATGACAAAAGAAAATAGAGCTGCTGCGAAATTGACTCTAAAAATATAAATTATGAATACATTAGCATTAACAGAAACCCTCCCTTTAGATAAATAACTTTGGAGCAATATGTCATAACCATCCTTGCACTGGTAAATCAAGTTTAGTGCTTTAAAAAACTTCTAGATCGGAGGTATGCACCTCGTTAATCCAATATTGGAACTCATTTTCAAAACAGAGAACCCATATAAACCTACAAAAGAGCAAAACAGAGATATGCACTACATATCTATGGTTTCAAACAATTGATTAATTCGTATAAGCTACATCAAAGTAAGATCATATTCATTGTTAGACTATCACAAGTATATATATTTTTCCACTGAATTTCAAAATCGGATTTCCATTTCCATGTTGACTTTTTTCATCTTCTCTCACAGACAAACAAACTATTAGATAATCAGAGTAAAACGCTATACTTACGAGGTCAAATGGACAAATAAACATCTTTTGGAGGACAAGAGAAAACCCCTCTGATGCCCATAAAATCGACCTTTTACCATAACCAAAAAAGGCACTTTGATACACTTTTCTCTAACCCCTTCTATCTGCTATCGTTTTTTTGGAAGTGTTTCACATTAGACCACCCAAAGAGAATTTTGTTTGACATTTCTGTGACTTTTGAACATCAAATGCCAAGGCCGTTGTGGCCTAAAAAATAAAAGACAAGAAGAAATAGCTCACCTTTGCTTCTCATATGAATGGAAGAGGAGGCGAGGCAAATCAAAGGAGGCAAAAGGGATGAAGGGGCTAGTGAGTGGGGGTGTCCGACGGGTTGAAGGGAGAAGGATGAGCGATGGGGAGGGGAGTGAGGGAGGGAGAAGATTATGTGAAATAATGAAATCAATTTGAAAATCAAATGAGTGCCCACTCAATATTTTCAGTTTCTGAATTGAATGACCTGGCAGCATCCAGGTGGCCATACCACGTCATCACGTCACCAAAATGTAAAAATTTGACGTAAAAGAAGCATTTTTTTATAACAGAATCAATCATTCCACTATATTAAAGAGCTCCACCAAAAATACGGTTTGCCTATGATGAATTACTCCAACAAAAACACCTATCATCTTGGATTGTTCCATAGGTTGTATCAAAACATACGACATCACTAAAATGTGCATAATCAACAACAGATTTTGAATCAGCCCAGAAAATATTGGTAATTTGGTCATCTTCGTCTAATCGAAAAGAGGGAGAAAATGATCAATCTTCCATTTGTTTAGTTTTAAAATACTCAATCATGGCTCCTGCATCTCCTTTTTGTTCTCAAGTAATTTTTATAAGTTATAGGAAGACAACCTAAATTTTCCACACCACCTGTTTACTCATGAATTCCACAACTGTTTTAGGTGCTATTCCTGAACTATATGCTAGATCTGCAGTAGCTATATGGGCATTTGTCAACTTCCTTTGAGATCTCAAAAAGTGCAATTTTGAAGGGGATGTAAGTCCATGGTTGTGTTCGGACTCAAATTCGGTAATGCTCAATTTACCATTTGATTGACAAACAAGTTCTATATATGCTTTGCATATTGTTCGAGTAATTGCACGTGGATTTTTAACCTCCCATCGTTTATCAACCCCTTTAAAACCTTCTTTCGAAAAGCAATATTGTCTAACGCGCACTGGTTGATCCACTAAATCCCATTTTTTTCAGCATATTTGTTATAAAAAGCATAGGCATCTTCTTCATTCTCAAATTCCATACCAATTTCATGGATGAAACTTGAATCAATTTTATCCATCACATCGACACGAGAATCTTGTAAAACTCCATCGGTTTCAAGTGATGAATCAAACTCTAGTCTACACACCAATCCCACATTTAGCCTACTAAACTCCTGATCATCCATGATTTTTGCCAAGAAATAATAAAGATAGTCACCTGTATGAAACCCCTAAACAATTAAAAATAATTCACATTCTCTACATACCAAACAAATAGTAAATTCAGTGACAGTACTCAAACTCAATATTATGTGAATATATCTCCTTTTAAAAAAATATCAAAACAAAGTTACATATAAATTGGGCAATTGACATTGACCTATGAAATATTGTATTAATCAAAATAAGTAAATAAATACTATATTAAATTAGGGGTTGAAATTATAATGCAACAAAAGATAAATACTCTTATGAAAGAAATGCATGAAGAGATGGTGATGGAAAATTTGTAATACAAAAAATTAGATTCTTAGCTAATATGAACGGAATTACTATATACTAGAGGCTTGGCCTGGTAAGCCAAAAATATAATAACATTAGAGTTCAACAAATATAGAATAATTATATGTATTAAAATAGGGGAAAAGATAATTTGTAGTCGACTCATATGCACCAAGTTGCATTGAGGCGTGCAAGCGACAATGCTGCAGTGCAAGAGGCAAGTGACTGATTGAAACTTGCCTGGTTGCGCCGCAATGAAATTGTGATCTAAAGTACAATGGAGATTCTTGGAATAAATGCTTCACTCTGAAGTAGAATTAGAGAATTATTATTCATAATTAGAAAAGAGGATTAGAGAATTAATAATGATATTTAGAAAGAGGATTTAATAAGAAAACATGTCTTTAGAACCTGTGAGAAAAGTCCTTACTTTGGTCACTATTGCTTGTACCCAATGCAGAGAGTATTTTTCAATGTAGATCAGACCTAGAGATCAAAGCAGCTTTTTAAATGGAGGTGCAACTAACCTCATTTTGTATGATTGGATTAATTTGATGCGGAGTTAGGTTAAAAGGTTAAAAAACAGAAAACAAAAAATGGTGACGAAGTGGCAGTGGGACCTGCACAAGAAACGGCAGTGGTGAGGGCACTGAGGAATAACGACGTTTGAAGGTGAGAGAAAATACAGGTCATGTGCTCTGTGATTTGCCAACCCTATGCCCCGCCATCGATATGCTGTGGTGGTGCAATCAGGAACGGGGCCAAGGAGTTGGGAGGGGCGAGTCCATCTAGCTTAACCCATTTTGAATACCAGATTAATAGACCAACAGCCATGTGCGGGTGGAGCCCTGAAAATTTAGGTATTTCCAGGGCCACACCCCCATATGGCCGTTCGTCATTTAATCTGGTATTGAAAAGTGGTCACCAAAACATTTCTAAGAAATGTGGCCCCATTGACTCCTCCTTCGATATGGAAGGCCCCACTTGATCTTTGTGTCCTGGAGGAGGATTTGATGTTGATGCCTGATGTAGATTTTAATATAATACTCGCAAGCGCACGAATCTAATGCAGAATAGCGGCTACGAGGTCGATCCCTCAGAGACTTAATAAGATATTCAACCTAATTCCAGAGTATGTAGCAAGCAACAATGAAATGAAAAGTTCTAATTTTTATTTTCTTTTTAAGCAATCAATGGTTCAACTAAACTAAAAACACAGAAATTAACTAAACAAAAGATAAAATAATAAAAAGCCTGTTTGCTGTTTTCAGTCTGTCTGTAATCCCGTCTTGCTTTGCTCTCTCCTCCACCTTCTGCAACAGTCTCTCAACTGCATGCCTCAACCGATCTGCTCTTTCTCTCGAATAGAACAGACAGTCCCCAATTCCAGCCAAAAGCAAGCTCTCCTTCTCTATTCGTGCAGCAATTTTCCTTCGCTTGAAAACAATCCTGCTTCCCTCTCTCGAGCAAAAGCAAACCCCCCTTCTACTCCTCCTCAACCGCCCTCTGTAATCAATCTATCTTGCCTCTCTCGAGCGAAACAGATCTGATTGCAGTGAATTTTGGCCCCCTCTCTCTCGAGCAGAATGGCCTCCCTTTCGTCTACCACAGTCAGAACTCCTCCCCCAGAAACAGAGCCGCCTTCTTCCTCCTCTGCCTCTCGACATAACAGCCAGGACCCTTTTTCTCTTTCGATGCTCTGTCTTTCAACACAAACAGTCCCCTTCCAACGTCTGCTTTGCTCTCTCGAGCCAAAGCAGCCTTTTCTTCCCCCGATTCCAATCAACTCCATCGGCCAGAACAGAGCTGCCACCCAAACAGTTCTCCTCCTCCACCTTCAGCACAGCCAGCAAAAACGAGTCCCCCCAGAACAGACGCTTCTCTTTGATCTCTTATAGACGAGCGCCCCTTTTGACAGCAGAACTTTCCATTCTCAACACAAGCCCAAGCTTTCCAATTCCTTCCAATTCAAGACTTGCCCGAACCAGCCCAGCATTCCAATTTCTATTCTTTTCCTCTCAATCGAACCAGAATCGTGACGCTGCTTCGGATTTCTGATCATCTCCTCCATCTCCGGCGACCCATGGCCATGTCTATCGGCTGATTTCGAACCCAGCCGTCACCGTTGATGCTCTTCAATCCGCCGTTGGGTCGCCGTCAATCGTGAGCCTCGTACTGCTGGTTGTCATTGCTGAGCTTTCCGCCAAGACCCATCGCCGGAAACGGGACCCATTGCCGCTCTCTGTCTGTCGAGCACCGCAGCCTCGAGCAGAGCTGCTGCGCTGTGATCTGGATAACACCGAAATCATCGCATTTCCGTTTCAATCCGCCGCCACTGACCTCCTCACGATCGCCGTCATCGCCGGCGCCCATCGGCTGCCTGACCCATAGCCCACGGCCGCCGGATTTCAGCCTCCGGTGCTCGAACTGAGCCTCGCTTGGAGGCTCTGTTTTCTCCTGTTCCAGGCGCCCGAGCCATCGGGCTCGGGTTGCTTTTGAATTTTCTTTTTTTTTTATTTTCGAACCAGACCGGTTACTGAACCGCTGACCCGGTTCTTTTCTCTTCTTTCTTTTTTTTTTCTTTTCTTGGGTTAAAACCCGTCGTACCAACCACGTCCGTCGGATCTTCGATCTCTTCACATGAGCTGATTGACGCGTATTTGTGAATCTGAAACATGGAGCTCTAAGACCTGTATGAATAAAATTAAAATCGTAATTAGACGCATAATAAAACATGAATCTATTAAAACTAATTAATGCATCTAAATAACTCAATTAAGCGCGTTTAATTAACAAACTCCTAATTATTCACTTAACACAGATAAACATTAATTATCCTCACTTTAACTAAAAATACAACTAACATATAGGTAGAAAGGCATATAAAAATGTGTATATTTTGCATATATCAAATACCCCCAAACCTACATTTTGCTAGTCCTCGAGCAAAACAAAACAAAACAAAACAAAGCAAAGAAATCTAACTAATCCACTTTCGCAGGAAATCGCGATTGCATTTAGCGCATGCAACAAGCCTTTTAAACCCCCAGGTGTCCCTGCCTGGACGAGTGAAGTCTCGTGAGGGTTTGCAGCCATGCTACCCACAAACATGCATTTATGAAATCAACCTATTTAATCTAAGTGTAAAAAGAAATAGAAAATCACTACAAAACAAACAATCCTAATATCCCTTCGAATGCAAACTGCAATGTTTAAGAAAATCAACCACATGTACTTGGATTTATAATCAACTGGAATATAGAAGCCCTCAAGTAAGTGGTTTTATTCTACACCTTCATCTTGGAAGTTTCTGCTCAATATGATATAGCATTATACTTTTTAGTAAAAGTGTAGAACATTATAGCAATACATTCTTAATCTCTGTTTTATACAGATCCAGTGTGACCCATTAACCAAAGAACATCAGAATTAACACAGTCGTCGTAATCTTTAGGTTCATGATAGCACAGATCTGCGCGCCTCCTTCGGGTCCAACATTCTAGATTTGAGAGGATAATACACCATAGCCTTTTTTTTTCTTTTCTGGTTTTTTCGCTAGGACTGTGTAAGGCCTGACTTCAAGATGCTCAGGTTTAGCAATGACTCAGGCCAATGACTCCCAGCCAATTTGGCTTAGGGCATTAGGTTTTAAGTAGACCGCTTCAGGCCCGAGCATCAGCCTAAGTTAATCCTATAAAGTCAAGCAGCCCCTTTCTTTCATTTTGTTTTCTTTTTTTCTTTTTTCGCATTTTTATTTTTATTTTCATCATTCATATTTTCAGCACATCTTTATTTTGTCCAGGCTGTATTATACTCTCAACCTATTTCCGGTTCCAATCCCTTGCCATAGCCAAGTAAATGGTCTATCATGATTTTTTAAGCTCAACAGACAACCACATATCATCCAATGACTCTGACTAAAGATATCCCACTGTAAATTAGCATTCAACAAATCTCTAGACTGTATTACTTTATGTAACTAGTGTGTGTGAGTGAGTTTTATTAGCTCAAGCACATGTTCCAAGAGGACTGTAACAGAAAGATATTGCTCAGTTAAGTTCTCTATCCTCCAGTATACTTACTCACACTTCCACTGCAAATTAATCTCTTAAAAATTGAAGTATGCATCATAAAGGGGTAAACTATCAAAACCTAAGAAAATTACTAACAAACGACCTAAAACTAAGTAAATTTTTATGGTTTTTTTTTTAAAAAAAAATAATAGAAACCAAAGGAATACTACTTTTCTTTTCTACACCCCCAAACCTAAACGAAACATTGCCCTCAATGTTTACCAAAATAAATATCACAATGACGAGTAAAAGAAAAGGAGTGTAAGGAAAGAAATCACCTGAATGGAGATGCTTCAGGGTAGATGTAGAGCATTGAAACACACAAACTAAGAATGAGGAGTAAGTACAAAATATGGAAAAAGAAAATACACCCCCAAACCTAGATTGTAGCATCCCCACACATGTATCAACAACCTAAATATTAAACAAATAAAAAGCTATCAAAAACCAAAAAATTTGGGTTGCCTCCCAAGAGCGCTAAGTTTTACGTCTTCAGCCAGACGTAACCAAAAATCATGTAGGAGCATTAGGTTCATCCAAATCTAGAACAATCTCCTCCTTTTCAGTAATACCCTCTAAATATGGTTTCAATCTTTGCCCATTAACTTTGAAAATAGTTCCATCTTTAGGGTTTTGAATGTCGACCGCTCCATGGGAAAATACTTTGTGCACAATGAAAGGTCCAGACCATCGGGAACAGAGCTTTCCTGGGAAGAGATGTAACCTGGAGTTATAGAGCAAAACTTTTTGACCGGGCTCAAATGACTTCCTCAATATTGACTGATCATGAAAAACTTTGGTCCTCGCTTTGTAAATCTTCGCATTCTCATAAGCCTCATTACGAATTTCGTCTAATTCATTGAGCTGCAATTTGCGAAGTGTTCCAGCCTTGTCCATATCAAAGTTAAAAGTCTTGATGGCCCAGTAAGCACGATGTTCTAATTCCACAGGTAAATGACAAGGTTTTCCAAATACAAGTCTATAGGGAGACATTCCAATTGGTGTCTTAAAAGCAGTACGGTAAGCCCACAATGCATCATTTAATCTGTCAGACCAATCCTTTCGGTCGGGACGAACCGTTTTATCAAGAATGCGTTTAATTTCCCTATTTGAAACTTCTACTTGTCCACAAGTCTGCGGATGATATGGAGTTGCAATTTTATGAGTAATGGAGTACTTTTTCAGAAGTGATTCAAAAGCTCTATTGCAAAAATATGTACCACCATCACTTATAATTGCACGAGGGGGTCCAAAACGAGAAAATATGTTTTCTTTCAAGAACCGAACCACTACTTTGTGATCATTTGTTTTGCAGGGAATGGCCTCTACCCATTTGGAAACATAATCTACAGCAACGAGGATATAGAGATAACCAAACGATGGAGGAAATGGGCCCATGAAGTCAATACCCCAAACATCAAAAAGTTCAACAATCAGAATGTTAGTAAGGGGCATCATGGACCTACGTGATAGTGTACCCATACGTTGGCATCTGTCACATTGTGTGCAAAATTCATGAGTGTCTTTGAATAAAGTAGGCCAATAGAAACCACTTTGTAAAATTTTGGCAGCAGTCTTTTCCGCACCGAAATGGCCACCACATGCATGAGCATGGCAAAAAGAAATGATACTATCAACCTCATGCTCCGGCACACATCTCCTAATGATTTGATCTGGGCAATATTTGAACAGGTATGGATCATCCCAGAAGAAATGCTTAACCTCGGCGAAGAATTTGGATTTATCTTGTTTTGTCCAATGTTCAGGAAGTTGAGTTGTGACAAGATAATTAACAATATCAGCATACCAAGGCAATTGAGAGACAACAAAAAGTTGTTCATCAGGGAATGACTCATTCAAAGGTAAGGGTTCCTCAGCAGACTCGTCAATAAGTCTAGACAAGTGATCAGCAACAACATTTTCAGAACCTTTCTTGTCTCTTATCTCAATATCAAATTCTTGAAGTAATAGGACCCAACGAATTAAACGAGGTTTAGTGTCTTTCTTTGAAAGAAGATATTTCAAGGCTGCATGATCTGAATACACTATGACCTTGGATCCTAAGAGATATGATCGGAACTTGTCTAGAGCAAAAACTATAGCCAACAACTCTTTTTCTGTAGTAGAATAATTGAGCTGAGCATCATTGAGAGTTCTACTTGCATAATAGATGACATGGGGTATCTTATTCACCCGCTGCCCCAAGACAGCTCCAACCGCATAATCGGATGCATCACACATGAGCTCAAAAGGTAAATTCCAGTCCGGTGGTTGGATGATGGGTGCAGATGTGAGAAATTGCTTGAGTTGATTAAACGCTTTAGAGCAATCATCATCAAAGACAAAAGGAGTTTCTTTAGCAAGCAAATTGCACAAAGGTCTTGAAATTTTGCTAAAGTCTTTGATGAATCTTCTGTAAAACCCAGCATGGCCAAGAAAAGATCGAACCTCCTTTACTGATTTTGGTGGAGGCAGACTTGAAATTAAGTCAACTTTGGCCTTATCAACTGCAATTCCTTTATTAGAAATAACATGCCCCAGAACTATCCCTTGACGAACCATAAAGTGACATTTCTCCCAGTTTAGCACAAGATTTGTTTCTTTACACTTTGCCAAGACAAGAGACAAGTGGTGTAAACATTCATCAAAAGAGGATCCAAACACCGAGAAGTCATCCATGAAAATTTCAAGAAATCGCTCAACCATATCTGAAAATATGCTCATCATGCACCGCTGGAATGTGGCGGGTGCATTACATAACCCAAATGGCATGCGACGATATGCATATGTTCCAAAAGGACAAGTGAATGTGGTCTTTTCTTGATCCTCTGGAGCAATGGGAATTTGATTGTAGCCTGAATAGCTATCTAAAAAGCAATAGTAGCTATGACCAGCAAGTCTCTTAAGCATCTAATCAATAAATGGCAAAGGAAAGTGATCTTTCCTTGTGACCGAGTTCAATTTTCTGTAGTCAATACAAACCCGCCACCCGGTGGTCATTCAGGTGGGGACTAATTCATTATTATCATTTTTGACTACTGTGATTCCTGACTTCTTAGGAACAACCTGAACGGGGCTGACCCAAGTGCTATCTGATATGGGGTAAATGATGCCAACATCTAACAATTTTAGCACCTCGGTTCTGACGACCTCCTTCATATTAGGGTTAAGTCTGCGTTGCATTTCACGGGAAGATTTTGCATACTCCTCAAGGTAAATGTGATGCATACACAGAGCAGGACTTATACCCTTAATGTCTGCTATTGTCCACCCCAAAGCTGTCTTATGTTCACGAAGAACATTAAGCAACTTGCCTTCCTGTTCTGAATTAAGGTCTGAAGAGATGATAACAGGCAAGGTATCAGTAGAACCTAAAAACGCATATTTAAGTGTATCAGGTAATGGTTTTAGGTCAAGTTGGGGTGGTTTTTCAATAGATGGGACAAGTTTAGACTCGGGAACTGGAAGAGGTTCCACCCTGGCTGTCCATTTGGTCGGGTCCAAAATAGGGGTAGAGTCAAGCAATGCATTGACGTCTCTAATGGACCATTCGATGTCAAAGTCTAAGCCAAAATGAGTTAAACATGTTTGGAGGGGATCATAATTTAAAACAGTTTGCAGAGATTCTTCCACTAAACTTTCAATCATATTCTCTGCAAAAGAATCATCCGTCTCAGGGGGTTGTTGTCTAACATTAAAGACATTGAGTTTGACTTTTAAATTGCCAAAAGACAACTTCATAACCCCATTTCTACAATTTATTATGGCATTGGATGTGGCTAAGAAGGGCCTTCCCAAAATCACAGGGATCTGACTACCAGGATTCTGCACAGGTTGGGTATCTAAGACAATAAAGTCTACGGGGAAGTAAAATTTATCCACCTGAACCAGAACATCCTCAATAACACTGCGTGGAACTTTAACTGATCTGTCCGCAAGTTGCAGTGTTATGGTAGTCGATTTCAACTCTCCTAATCCAAGTTGCTCATAAACAGAGAATGGTGGCAAATTTACACTAGCTCCTAAGTCCAACAATGCCCTCTCCACAGTTTGGTCTCCTATAACGCATGAAATTGTGGGACATCCTGGATCTTTAAACTTAGGAGGAGTGTTATGCTTAATAATTGAGCTAACTTATTCAGTGAGAAACACTTTCTTGTGTGCATTCAATTTTCTTTTCTGGGTGCACATGTCTTTTAAGAATCTTGCATAAGCGGGAACTTGCTTAATAGCATCGAGCAATGGAATATTGATTTGCACTTTCTTAAAAATTTCTATTGTCTCATCAAGTTTGTTCCCTTGAGATGTTTTTGCAAGTCTTTGAGGAAAAGGTGCCTTGGGTATATAGGGTGGCATATGGCTAGACTCAGGACATGAAGAAGCTTCTGGGCTCTTCTTCGATGTAACAGGACTCACGTCTGGTCTAGTGGTGCTCTCTTGGTCCTCACCCTTTCTAGCGATTGTTTCTATGGCAGTCTTAGGTGGTTCAACATTGTTGTCAATTTGTTTTCCACTCCTAAGTGTAGTTATGGCTTTAACTTGCGCTGGAGGTTGGTCTTGACAAGAATTAGATCCCACTTCAAATTGTCCTTTGGGATTAGCTACAGGTTGACTAGGGAACCTACCTTTTTCCCTCTCATTTAATGCAGAAGCCAATTGACCCATTTGAAGTTCCAGCTTCGCAATTGCTTGTGAGTTGGCATGTAACGAATGTTGGGTATCTTTTTGAAATTGTAGAGAGCTTTGCATGAACAAATTCAAAGTATCCTCAAGAGATGGTTTCTTGGGTTGTGTAGGGAATGTTTGAACTTGTTGAGGGTAAGATTGATTGGGAGGGTACCCTGGTGGTCCTCCTTGATGTGGTCCTTTGGACCATGAAAAATTGGGATGCCTTGCCCAACCTGGGTTATAAGTTTCCGAATATAGGTTATTGCCAGGTCGAGGAAAGGCATTTATAGCATTAGCCTGATCACTATTGTATTCCACTCCAGAGGTGTTAGAAGGACAGTTTTGTGTGACATGGGAGGGGTTAGAGCCAATAGCACACACATTGACATGTGATGGCATTTGGGGCCCACCAGCAGACATCAACGCATCAAAGCGTTGTGTCAGGCTGTCGATCTTGGAAATTAAATGTGCATTATTGTCTACCTTATATACGCCTCCTTTCCTTTGAAAAGGAACCTTTGAAAAGGAAACGTTCTGTCAACTCTACTTGAGCAATCCCATTGCTGAGAATTCTCGCATAGAGTCTCAATAAAATCCCATGCTTCTTCGGCACTCTTCATCATAACTGACCCACCACTAGCGGCATCAACCATTTGACGGTTCTGAGGTGTTAAACCGTCATAGAAGAATTGAACTTGTTGCCACTTTAAAAATCCATGGTGTGGACACTTAAGGAGCAAATTCTTCCATCTTTCCCAACACTCATAAAGAATGCAAACGAGGGGAAGGGGTGGCCCTTCCAACGTTGGCGAGAATTTTGCGTCTTCTCTTACTCCTACAAAAAGACAAAACACTAATAAGCAACACAAATTAGACCAACTTAAATTGAAACTAAACTACTCTAAGAATTCGGTAAATTATCCTACGTAGTCCCCGGCAACGGCGCCAAAAACTTGATGTAGATTTTAATATAATACTCGCAAGCACACGAATCTAATGTAGAATAGTGGCTACGAGGTCGATCCCTTAGAGACTTAGTAAGATATTCAACCTAATTCTAGAGTATGTAGCAAGCAACAATGAAATGAAAAGTTCTAATTTTTATTTTCTTTTTAAGCAATCAATTGTTCAACTAAACTAAAAACACAGAAATTAACTAAACAAAAGATAAAATAATAAAAAGCCTGTTTGCTGTTTTCAGTCTGTCTGTAATCCCGTCTTGCTTTGCTCTCTCCTCCACCTTCTGCAACAGTCTCTCAACTGCACGCCTCAACCGATCTGCTCTTTCTCTCGAATAGAACAGACAGTCCCCAATTCCAGCCAAAAGCAAGCTCTCCTTCTCTATTCGTGCAACAATTTTCCTTCGCTTGAAAACAATCCTGCTTCCCTCTCTCGAGCAAAAGCAAACCCCCCTTCTACTCCTCCTCAACCGCCCTCTGTAATCAATCTATCTTGCCTCTCTCGACCCAAACAGATCTGATTGCAGTGAATTTCGGCCCCCTCTCTCTCGAGCAGAACGGCCTCCCTTTCGTCTACCACAGTCAGAACTCCTCCCCCAGAAACAGAGCCGCCTTCTTCCTCCTCTGCCTCTCGACATAACAGCCAGGACCCTTTTTCTCTCTCGATGCTCTGTCTTTCAACACAAACAGTCCCCTTCCAACGTCTGCTTTGCTCTCTCGAGCCAAAGCAGCCTTTTCTTCCCCCGATTCCAATCAACTCCGTCGGCCAGAGCAGAGCCGCCACCCAAACAGTTCTCCTCCTCCACCTTCAGCACAGCAAGCAAAAACGAGTCCCCCCAGAACAGACGCTTCTCTTTGATCTCTTATAGACGAGCACCCCTTTTGACAGCAGAACTTTCCATTCTCAACACAAGCCCAAGCTTTCCAATTCAAGACTTGCCCGAACCAGCCCAGCATTCCAATTTCTATTCTTTTCCTCTCAATCGAACCAGAATCGTGACGCTGCTTCGGATTTCTGATCATCTCCTCCATCTCCGGCGACCCATGGCCATGTCTATCGGCTGATTTCAAACCCAGCCGTCACCGTTGATGCTCTTCAATCCGCCGTTGCGTCGCCGTCAATCGTGAGCCTCGTACTGTTGGTTGTCATTGCTGAGCTTTCCGCCAAGACCCATCGCCAGAAACGGGACCCATTGCCGCTCTCTGTCTGTCGAGCACCGCAGCCTCGAGCAGAGCTGCTGCGCTGTGATCTGGATAACACCGAAATTGTCGCATTTCCGTCTCAATCCGCCGCCACCGACCTCCTCACGATCGCCGTCATCGCCGGCGCCCATCGGCTGCCTGACCCATAGCCCACGGCTGCCGGATTTCAGCCTCCGGTGCTCGAACAGAGCCTCGCTTGGAGGCTCTATTTTCTCATGTTCCAGGCGCCCGAGCCATCAGGCTCGGGTTGCTTTTGAATTTTCTTTTTTTTTTTTTTTATTTTCGGACCAGACCGGTTACTGAACCGCTGACCCGGTTCTTTTCTCTTCTTTTTTTTTCTTTTCTTGGGTTAAAACCCGTCGTACCAACCACGTCCGTCGGATCTTCGATCTCTTCACATGAGCTGATTGACGCGTATTTGTGAATCTGAAACATGGAGCTCTAAGACCTGTATGAATAAAATTAAAATCGTAATTAGACGCATAATAAAACATGAATCTATTAAAACCAATTAATGCATCTAAATAACTCAATTAAGCGTGTTTAATTAACAAACTCCTAATTATTCACTTAACACAGATAAACATTAATTATCCTCACTTTAACTAAAAATACGACTAACATATAGGTAGAAAGGCATATAAAAATGTGTATATTTTGCATATATCAATGCCTGAGAGGAGAAGGTGGCGCCGGTGCCAGCCATGGCCGGTGCTCTCCAGGTTGGATACTAGAATGGCATCATGGCTGGTAAAAGGGTTGTCACAATGCCACACCGTTACCGGCTCTGGCACCGACCGTGGGTGGGATGGATAGATGAGAGAAGGATTGTGGATGGACAGTCAGCTATAACATGGGGGCACTGAAGATAAACAAGTAACTGGAAAAAGTGAAAATTTCCAAGTTAAACTGCCACTGTTCTTTAGTTGTTAAACTACTATTGCTATATGCATACCAAACAAAAGTTGAATAGATAGAGATCAATCACAAACATAACACTCTTATCTAGATCAATCACAAACATAACACTCTTACATAATCTAGGAATATTGGATAAAATCATCTAGGTCTTATGTAATTAATCATCATCATCAGAATCATCGGAATGTGGTGGTTCATAAGGCGGTAATGGTTCATTTTCTTGAGCATATCCATCAAGTCGCATCAAGAAGAAGGGATAGCCAGGGAACTTCTCCAATTGATATCCCCACAAGCTCACAACTACTCCACGTCTCAGCTGGCCGTTCCTGGCAATGGCGCCCCATGACGCGGTTATCACGTAGTTGCTGTCTCGACGGAGCCTTACAGTTAGTAGAAATCTGTTCTGCTCCAGGTCATAGGTAGGGCATTTCAGCCCCGGAAAAGTCTTGCAACGGCCTTTTTGTTCTTCACTCAAGAGGGCATCCATCCGTGCCTTCGCCTCCTCCGGGAGTGGCAGGGAGAAACAGAACACAAAACTTGTTATGAGAGATGACGTTAGGTGAAATTGCAATATGAACTTGGCGCGGAACTGCTTGATTCTTGAATCGTTGCAATGCCCTGATGATGCTTTGCCAGAGTCCTTGGAAGAACCTGCGTTGCCGGCATCCTTGGAAGAACCTGCATTCCCGGCGTCCTTTGAAGAACTGGCAGAAGAAGCCATTGTTAAGTGGAAACAATGGAAGGGTCAGTTAAAATACAATGGAGGAGATAGAGGAACGTACATGCAAGGAGAGTAGAGGAAATTGTGATTAGTACTAGTAGCAGTGCATCTCATGCTATTCATGAAGTTTCTCTTTCTCTATATTCATGCGATTTTGCTCGGTACTTTGGCGACTACATTCATGAAGTTGGTGAATACCTACAATGAGAGAGTGTCGTGCACAATGTATGTTCAAGAAAGACCAACTGTTGTCACTTTAATATGATGAATCAATTGGGGGTTTTAGGTATGGGTGATATTTTTCTACATCCCAATTTTTTCTCAGTAACACCACCTGCTCAGTAGAACCCCGTCTTTTTATAATTCCCAAGTAATACCACATTATTCTCATCCACGTACAATTTGGTTGAATTCAATGGTCTGTCGGTAGAGTGCTACTGTCAACCAGTGAGATTTTTGTTGGTTGACATCTACCGTTACTGAACATGCTAGAAAACATGACTTTTTTCTAACCCTTACTATGCAAGTAGGTGTTACCAAGAAAGGAAAAGTGTAATACTCCATCCAGCCACTTTTAATACAATTTTTTTTTCAAATGAACTAAAAAATTAGTTCATATGAAAAAAAGTTGTATCTACTAAAAGTTGACGGAGGAAGTATGAATTAATAAGCTGAATCTATTAGACTTAAGCTAGACTTAAGTAAAGCTTTGAGAACATTATATGCCAAAAAAGTTAAGTTGAAATAGTAAGATGGTATGCAAAATCAACGTTTTCCTCAAATAGAGTTTTGAAATATGAAACATTTTGGTTAAACTTCGTGCTGAAGAGACTTCAAATGCGTATTTTGAATGATAATAGTCTGTTGTTCACTAGTGACGCTAACTCCATTGGATGGCTAACTTCTTCTGTAAATTCTCTTACAACTCTACTTGGGATTATTTTCGTCATTCTGCTCCATTGGTTGATTGCTGGTCGCTAGTTTGGTACAAAAGAGCTATAATCAGGAGATCTTTCATTATCCACCGGCTTTGTGACACTGGATTATCTTCAAAACAGAGGTATTTCTTTGGTGAATAGATGCTCTTTATGTGCAGCTCCCAGTGAGTCTCTTGATCAGATCTTCTTTGAGTGTAGCTTTAGCAAGCTGAGATGGTGAAATCTTCTCTTAAGATGTCACATTCTTCATTTTGTTGGGTAGTTTTCAAAACGAGATCTCCTGACTTTTATCTTTCTCCAAAGTCAACAACTATTCAGGTCTACTTCTGCAACAGATTTTTAATGCATATATTTCGTCCATTTGGCATGAGAGAAACATCAGAATATTTGAATACTCTTTCTCAAGTCCTGAATCCATGACAGTTGTTAATCAAGTGAGGACTTCTTCTGAAGCCCTCTGTTCTAAAAGCATAATCATCAATCACTGTGCTTATTTGGAAGATTTTTGGGATTAATTTTGTTTGCTTCTTGTTATTGAGTTTGGAAATTCAGTTAGAATCATCACAGGCCTCATTAGCTTATCTTGCGTTCGCGAGTTTGCTTCTCGAGCCTGAGAAGGATGGATCAGCTCAACTCTGTTCTACCTTGCACCCAAAAGTTTGGTTTTTGCACCCGCGAGATATGTAAGGGCTACAACCACAGTTAAGAGAGTTTATAAAGAGAGTGCAATCGATCTAATTTGCAAGGAGAGTTGTGGAAACTGTGAGTAATAGTAGTGCTACTCATTCGTTATTGAAACTAATTTGCAAAGGAAGTTGTGGAAGGTGTGAGTAGTAGACTAGTAGTACCAGAAGCTGTGAGTAGTAGTACTACTCTTATGTTATTGGAACTAATTTAGAAATGGAGTTGTGGAAAGTGTGAGTAGTAGCAGTAGTACTACTCATGTGGCAAGTGTTGAAAAGTACCTCATCATACCGTTTTGGGTTCTCTCTTTCTTTTATTCTTTTTTAATAATCAAACATCAGGGGTTGGGCTGTCAACAGATATCGTCCAACCCATATATCATTTGCAAATTTACAACAGAAATCTAAAAAATACTCCATCATTCGGAAAGCTGTTTGGAGTATGTAAATGCCTTTTAGATGACACATGGTCGCGGTTATTACTTATTACCTCCATCATTCATGCATGTCTTATTTTTTTTTTTTTTTTTGATAATTAAAAAATTGTATTAAAGAAGCCAAGTGAGTACAACCTCACCTCAACATGACAACACATGAGGTGTGGACCCCTCAAGAAAATACCAAAAAATACTGAACAAAGTGCTAATCCCGCTGATCAATCGTGAGACACGGCCGATCGAGCGCGAAATGATCGATCGGATTATCGCGATCGATCTTAACCTCAGATTCTCAGTTTCTCTATTATCCGGGGAATGCAATCTGAGTGTCCTATTTGACAAAACCAGTGCAAGAAGAGTCTGTCCCATCATTCCTCGTAATCCTTTCATTCTCTACGGACAGGGGTTGAGCTCATCCCAAAAGGTATGCAAGAAAGGGCAATGCGTGAGGCAAATATCCTTAAGATGAAAGGCGTTGAGAATCTCCTTTACTCTGTGGATAAGGTTTTGGCCCAAAATATATGTCTCGAGCTTTTGGTCTTCAAAGATTTGCCTGTTCCGCTCTTCCCATATCATAGAAATAAAGCTTGTGAAACCAGCTTGGATAATATACCCTGTGTGTTTATTGTTCCTGATCAACTGAGTCAGCCATTCCAATTCCATGAAGCACCCCCCAATTGTATGATGAATATTACACTTACGGAGGAATATTCGCCATACCACCTTAGCATATATGCATTCAAACATTAGGTGTCTGGTAGATTCTTTACCTTCCTGGATTTCGCTCTAAAAGCATCCCAGGCACTCTTAAAGGTGAACTTCCCAGATTGGTTGAGCCACCCATAGGAATCCTCCGATTCAGTAAACACCGGCATTTTGTCTAGGATTTCTTTCTTGGCAAGATCACCTCTTCTAGAGAGTATGCATTCATTTTGAAGATTTTCAGACTTAAGATAATCTGTACTGTTTCCTTTGTGTTGCCTCCCAATTCCAGAACGGTTCTGTTACCAAATTTCCGAGCTAGAGCTAAGGGGCCGCTCCAAGGGTCCACCCACATCCTTATTGTGTACCCATTCCCAATGTTGACAACAACTCTCTCCTACATGAATGATTGTAATTGAAGGATAGATTGCCAGGCATAGGAGCAATTGTGCGCCCTAGTCGTCCAGATGGAGTTTGTGTTGAGATACACCCCATGAACCCAAAGACACCAGAGAGATTCTTTACAGGTGAGACATCTCCAAAAGAGTTTGGCGAGATTTGCGTTGTTGATGTCTTGAATACGTCTAACCCCAAGACCTCCTTCTTTCAGGGGGCGACAAAGCTTCCGCCAGGAACAATTGTGAAATCCATTGGATTGGGTGGAACCTTTCCACAGGAACGTGGCCATGATACTCTCCACTTTGTGGCAGACTTTTTTGGGGAGTTTGAAGCATGATGTCCAAAATACATTCAATCCACCAATAACCGATTTAATCAAATTGTAGTCTCCCAGCATATGATAGGAGTGCAGTTTTCCACCCATTTACCCATCCAGATATCCTGTCAAGAAGAGGCTTACAGGCCGAATAGGAAATACGCTTAGAGGACAGAGGCATACCTAAATAGGTAATCGGAAAGCACCCTTCTTGAAATCCGAGCATTTCTAGGATGGTAGATTTGTGTTGGCACCCTGTAGAGAAAAATATAGAGCTCTTGCTAATGTTTGCCTGGAGACCCGACATATCTGCAAACTCTGAGAGAATTTCCCGGATACACACTGCCGATTGAACATCCTCCTTGGAGAACAACAGAACATCATCAGCAAATAGGAGATGTGAGATAGGCATACCTCCCTCAATGGTTGGGACCTTAAGATGACCATTCAATGAGGCCTGATTCAGCATGGCTGAAAGTCCTTCCATGCATAATAAAAATAAGAGAGGCGATAATGGGCATCCCTGCCGAAGGCCACTAGCGCTGGAGAAGTGCCCATAATTCGATCCATTGATGAGGACGCTGAAAGTGGGAGTGCAAATACACTGCCGGGTCCAGTGGATCTATTTGTTGTCGAACCCAAGAGACTCCAGGACATGGAAAATGTAGTCCCATCTCACCTTATCATAGGCCTTCCTCAGATCAACTTTTACACAGAGCCTTTTCTGACCCCCATGACGATGCATGTTGCGGACGAGTTCATGAGCCAGCAGAATGTTCTCACTAATGCTTCTCCCCTTCACAAAGGCCGATTGATTGAGACTAATAAGAAGTGGGAGCACTACAGCCAGCCTGTTTGCCATAAGCTTTGAGATAGTTTTGTAGATAAAATTGCATAGGGCAATCGGTCTGAATTCCTTGAAGCTCTTTGAACTCGCCTTTTTAGGGATGAGAGTTAGGAAAGTGTGATTTATGGCCCTGAGCATGTGCCCTCTGTTGAAGAAGTCTCGAACTGCCGATAAAAAGTCCGGACCAATAATGTCCCAAAAGTGAGTGAAGAATTCTTTGTGAAATCCATCCGGACCTGGAGCCTTTCCATTAGGCGCCTGGAAAACTACCCCTTTGATCTCATCATCAGTTACCTCACTAGACAAGAAGGCAGCTTGATCCGGAGTTAGAATCTGCGAGAAGGGGATTGGTACCTGAGTGGTTGTCGAGGTAGGAGTGAAAAGGTTTTTGTAAAACAGTTCTGCTTTGGCTCCTATGTCCTGTGGGGATTCCAGCTTCGTGCCCAGATCATCAAATATCTCATGAATGGTGTTCCGAACACTGTGGGATGCGACAGAGGCATGAAAGAACTTAGAACATTTGTCTCCCTCTTGGAGCCACTTAATTCTCGATTTCTGCCGAAAGAATTGTTCTCTAATACCATCCTCTTCACAAACTTTTTGCCGCGCCAAGTTAGCACACTTCCTCAAAGCATCATCAAGGGGTTGATTTTGCAGTGCGGTTTGTATGGAATGGAGATCAAGTACCGCTGCTCTATATCTGGCATTAACATCCCCAAAGTGATATCTATTCCACCTTTTAAGAGCTTCCTTACATGCCTGCAATTTTTTGAAAAGCATAAACAGGGGCTGACCTTGAATGGGCGTCTCCCAGGCTTTCGAGATAACCTCTCGTATGCTTGCATCTTGCTTCCACATGTCAAAAAACTTGAATGGTATCGGACCTTTTGGGAAAGGATGGTGCATTCTGAAAATAATGGGGTTATGGTTCGATAAACCTGGAGGAGGACAATAGAGTCTGGAGGTGGGGTATCTGATGAACCAATCAGGATTAGCAAAAGCTCTATCAATTCGACAAAGAGTGAGGTTGTTACTCGATTGATTATTGCTCCATGTGAAGGATAGAGAGGATGGAATTTCCTGCAATCCAGCCTGTAAGATGCAGTCATTAAAAGCTCTGATGTCGGCTTGAGGCGCGGTACCTCTTCCCATTCTTTCCGACTCATGACGAATAGCATTAAAGTCGCCCATCACTATCCAAGGGTCCCTTATTGTGTTGCTGAGATTGCAGAGGGTATACCACAACTTTTTCCGCTCCTGGGCATCATTAGAACCATAGACTGCTGTGAAATGAAAGGATTCACCTGAGGAACACGTGACACGGCAATGAAGCGTCTGGGGGGTCTCCTGCACCTTCTGAACAGTAGCAATATTAGGATTCCAGAAAACCAGGATCCTTCCTGATTCATCAGAATTCAGATTATTAAATGACTCCCATCCCAAAATAACTTTTCTGCTAATACGATCCACCTGTCTTCTCTTGACTTTAGTTTCACATAACGCCAATAGGAACACATCTTCATTCTTGACAAGGTCTAGCACCGCCGACCTCTTACTTCCGTGGCCCAGACCACGGATATTCCAGCTACAGATGGACATTTACTTGGGATTAGGGGCAGTCGCCCCCACTTTAGTTTTCGCCTTTTGTTTCTTGGTAGTGTTATTCTGGGCCACCGCCAGGGCAGGTTGGGTCCTTCTAGCTGTAGTCGACAGAGAGGACGAAGCTTCAGAATTTGACTCATCACTATCCTGTATTGGGTGGAAAGGGTTTGATGAATGCTCAATCCGTTCTTGGTCAAGCTTAGGTAGGGGCTTTACCCCTTTCTTCCCGGGAGAGTTCCAATCCTGCGAGTGTAGGACCTGCTGAGGAACACCCCTGGGAGCTTCCAAGGGAGGTGGAGACAATACGGCCGGATCATCCTGTGTTGGGCCTCCATTCTCATTCACCTTCGCTGTGGCATGGGGGGTGGTGGAGGAGAGGTATAGGGGTGAGCCATCGTGTGCCCTTACATGTTTACCCAAAACCATATAGGGTACCTGTCCAATCGCAGATGGTGAGTTGCTTGTTACTAACCTCAAGTCTTCAGAGCGATTGTCGACCAGGCGGATGTTCTCAGGGGAGGAGGACTTGGGGGGATCCAGTTCTAGGTTCGGTATAGCATTAATCCCAACACTTTGGGCCATATGAGAAATGGGACTTACTGTGACAGGCTTAGGGGAAGCTGCGACAGGCAAGGCATTCTCTGTAGCTGTCAAACCCATAGTGATTCTGCCCACTTCAACATCCAGTGATGGGTGGTGTAGTGTCTCAATCCAAATTTCTTTTGATGTACAAGAATTAGTGGTATGGTCGAAACACTTACATTTGGAACAAATGCGAGGCTTCCATTCATACTCCACGGGTTGTGGGAAGAAGGTCCCGTCCCCAGTGGCCACATGGACGATGGAGGGGAACTTGAAATCCGAATCTATTTCGATGTAGGCTCTGGCATATTCTAGGCGAGTTCGGTCGGCTGTAGCTCTGTCAGAAAATAGGGGGTGACCCACAAGGCTAGACACCATGCTCAGACTTTCCTTTGCAAAGTACTGGGGCGGAAGATCAGGGAAGCGAACCCAAATCGGGACCGATTTCACTAACTCTCGAACCGGACGCATGCCTGGGTGCCATTTGCGTAAGATCAGGGGCCTACCACCGACTGTCCACATGGAATTCAAGATTCGCTCACAATCCTCCGGAGAGGTGAATTTGAACATGAAGAATCCACCTGTCAAGGATTGCATTTCAAACGACCCAACCGGCTTCCAAATCTTGGAGGCATACTCCTTGAACCACACAAAAGACGGACGTTTCCCCATGGCATATCCAACAAGCGTGTTTTTTCCATCTTAATGCCTCTCTGTCAACAATCTCTTGCGGGATTCTAACTGATGTCAGCCCCTTCAGCTCCGGGTGGAAGGTGAGTGAGTTGGATGCCTCAGAGGCACCTCTAAAGAGGCTTGCCCAAGGGGGGGAGACAGGCACTGCCGTGGAGGATGTGGCAATAACTCCAGGGCCCAAAGGAAGGGGGAAAGGTTGAGGTGGAAGGGAGGGGGGGTTGGGATGTGGGGGGGAGGAGAAGCCCGGGGGCCTGATGGGGGAGGCCATGGCCTAGCTGATCAAGTCGAGGGGAGAAAATCGCACAGGGTCTCACTTCGGCATGTTATCGAGCAGGTGGCGTGGGCAGTGGTAAAGGCAAGGAGGTTTAACGAGGCATTTCGTCGAGCGGGTGGCAGGAGCAAGGCTGGGGGGAAGATGGGGGGGATGTAGAGATGATTTGAGGGGCGGAGTGAGGCCGGGGTGAGACGGGTCGACGGCGGGGCGAGGTGGCTGAGGGCTGAGGGGTGGGGCCGGGGCGGAGGGAGGGATGGCAGTGTGAGTAGTGGGGCGGAGAGGGGTAAAGGAGGTCGCTTTTGACGACCGGCGGGTCGAGGGTGAGGGTGGAGGGTGGAGGGTGGGGGGAGAGGGGAAGGGGCGGCGGTGATGATGGTGGAGGAGGCGGCAGCGGCGGCGGCGGAGGGATGGACGATGGCGGGAGAGAGAGAGACAGAGAGAGAGAGAGGGCGGAGGGGGAGGTTGGGGATGGCGAGGCGGAGAGGGGGGAAGGGGGCGAGGGTAGGCGGTGACGGTGGGGCTGACAGCGGTGGTGACGGAGTGTCCTCAGGCTAGGGCATCGCCACATGCATGTCTTATTGCAATGTCAAAAAACCTAATTGTCATGGCGTCCCTCCTACATAACAAAACTTGGTACAATTCATGCTCACCCATTGGTTGACCTTGATCAATAGCATGCAGTTCAGCGAAAACTGCTCACATTTTACACTTGTTTCTTCCTCCTATGTTTCCTTTCCTTTATGTTTTATCTTTGGTAAAAAAAGACTAATATTAAAATAAACTTCATTGATTTCTTTGGTAATCAATTAGGGAAGAACATTTACATATTTATAGATTATAAACCATAATCCTAATTTACATAGGAGACTAGTCCTAAGAATCTAACTAATGAAGGAAACTAATTCTAACTTAATTAGAATAGGGTCATAACAGAAACAGTTCTGACTGGCAATTAAGAGCCTCTTTGCTGCAACTGACCCCATCATTCTAGTATATTGTTGTATAATGTAGGAAACCATATACTAGAAGTAGGCTGATATTGTAATGGCGGCAATTAGAAATTATATATGAAGCACGTTTCTGTGCAGGCTTGAAAACTTATAGAAAATTTAGAGACCGTACCATATTATTAGTGAATAAGAACTCAGGCGATGCTACGAAAGAGACCAATGTAGCACAAGATAAGTAAAAGCAAAGTCGTGAACTTTTCAGCAATAGCATTAATGAGCACATGAGAGTACATAATCATTGTTATTACAAATAGCAGTGCGCAAAAATTGGTATGCAGCAAAAACAATTAAAACCAGAAAAGAGGACATTCAAATTAGATACCTTGGTGAACCACACAGCCAACATTTGATAGTCCAATTTCATAAAAAAAGCAGAGAATTTAAAAAAAGAAAATAAGTATTACAAACTGGAAGATGAAAAACAAAATAACCTTGGAAGCGGAATTCTGCATTCATTTAATCTGCTTCACTTCAGAACTGTGGTGAGCAACCACAACAATTTCTCACCAACTACTTTGCCAACGCGGAAGTGTTACGAATGCAAACCTGGCCTCATCAAAATATGACAATTCGAAAGATCTAGATTACAAGGCTTAGGTTCAACTGATATAGACTCAAATACACTTACATTAAGTAAAAGAGATTTCGAGCAGGGATACATCATGGGAAAGGGGACGTGGATGGTGGTCTACATGGATGGAGAAAAGAAGCGAAATGTACTTATGGTATCTTGTGCCATTTGTAAGAGTGGAATAAGAAAATTCAATGAGTCATCCAACCGTATCATGTGATTGCAATCAAAACTTTTTTAGCCCTATTTCCTCTCCTCGTCTGTCATGTATGTAACGAAATGATACTACTTTCGGTCCAAAAAAACCTGCTGTCTGCATGGCTCTGAGGGCGCTTCCGCCCCCTCCATCTCCACCTGCCTCTGGACTCCCAAATCCTTCCCTCTCACTCCGTATAACGTCTGGCTCGTCCCTGCTCTTCTCCGAGCCCGCCATTCCCATATTCAACCGTCTGCGCCGAAGTTGCAGTGGGCACATTGCCGTCAACGAACGGCAAGAAGAATCAATTTTTTTGTGGTTTGGTCCTCCGGCGAGTCGCCGGCCCTGCTCGATTCCTCATGCCCAGTACCTACTCTGTCTCTGCACTAACCTTGCATCACTGGCGCACGTATCTTCTGATGACTCTAAGTCTCCAAGCTAGGCCTCCTCTTTCCACGAAGCTGGCCTTGGCCTCTCTTTTGCCCCTTCACCCACTGCCATTATCCCCTCATCCTGCCTGCCAGTTGTTAATCCGCATTTTTTTGCCCGTTTCCAACCCCATGTCTGAATCTGTTTGGCACCGCCGTCGCTCTCCACCACGTCTAAATTAGAAGTACTACTCCTTTTCCTTCTCCAAAGTGCAGGATCTCTCCATTATTATGAACAGGAGGAAGGAGCCCTTTATATGGCAACGGAAGGCCTCTTCTGCAACGTTAGGGAGGAACAGGGGTAACCCAAAGATGTGAAGTTGCGACTGTTGTACGGGGAAAAGGTGCGGCTATTGGGGAAGCATGGATACGGAGACATGGGGCGGCAGAGCCCAATCTGTGTTGTTTTTTTCTAATTCACATTTTTCTCGATAGATAATGATCTTTGGAGATAAAATAATAGAGGCCCAAAGAAAATTAAAGATGGAAAAATGTCAAAATCTCGAAATGGATGAAATGTTATTATTGCGGTGGACTTGAGCACTTCAAGAGGGAGTGTAAGAAGTTGTTAAATAAATAAAATAAAAGTTCACCAAAGGAGCAAGGCAAACGAGCTCAAGAAGCTAATGCTATAAAGAAAAGTAAAAATTTTGTTATCGTTTATATTTGTGATGAAAGTTGTTTGAGTTCAATAAGTGCAACTAGTTGAGTTGTTGATTCCGAACGGTACTCTTGACACAGTTCATCTACAATCTGACAGGCGTCGTTTCTCATTTTATAAAGCTATCGATCGGCTTGTCTTGCGATCGATCGTGGGTCGTCTTCCTCGTCTATAAAAACCAGCAACCGCGGTGAGAGAAAACGATCGATGGCTGTGCGCCACCGTTTCGACCCTTTTTGGCCTGAGATTCTGGTCCCCGACTGATTTTTGCACGTAGAGTCCAGATCCAGTGTCTGATTTTGTGATTTCCCTCTCCTGTCCTCGCATCTACTCATTTTTCTTCCGGTAAGCTGAAATTCAAAAATTTGATTTTTCTTGGTTTCTAGTGGATATTTTTGAAATTAGTCTTGTGTGTGCTCTTATATTGACTATTGCGATGATTATGCATGAGTTTTCGTCTCTGATTCTTAGATTTAATGTGTTTTTCATCAATTTTTAGGATTTTTGATCATATTTATAATAAAAAAATTTGAAAATTGTTAAGTGGATCTGCTGTCTTGTGTTACTTGATTGCTATGGTGATGAAGCTTGAAGTTACATGCTGGAAAATTGTACTTTGGTGTGGTTTTCACTATTATCTTTCGTTTTCATGTACAAGCCTCAGAAGGCGGTCGCTCACAAACGCCCTAGGGATGAGGCATCTACTTCACGCCTTGTTCCTTCCACTCCTGCCTCTAAGACTCCTCCACAACCCTGACCTATTCAATATGAGCGGCAGGTTATCCTTAACCCCTACATCCCCGATCTTCCGACGCAAAGGAGAAAGTTGACTGCACCATGACTGATCTGCAATATGTATTCGGTGACGATACCAGGCGCCGTGATCTTGGCTTACCTTCATTCGTCTTTGACCGGATGAAGCAGATGTTGGTAGGGCGAAAAAATGAGAGGTTACCGTACCCTTACATTCTAGAATGGGTATTTAAGACCCATGGGGTGTGATTTCCTGATCATTCTAGAGTATCTCATGGACTTGGGCCCATTCGAATTGATGCTTACAACTATATGGTGGGCCATACACGATGCGCAGCTTGGCCACGAGTCCACCGTCCTGAGGATCAAGCCGAGATACCCGAGGGTCAACCAGTTCAACAACCACCTTGGGCGACTATGCAGCAGCAGATCACCGATCTCACTGGACATGTGCAGGAGATTCGAGCATCCCGGCAGAAGATTCGAGCATCACAGCAGGAGCTTAGGGATTCTCAGCATGCTATTACGAACACCTCGACTCCGGAGTCAATTTTCTTCATGCATGGCATTTTCTTCCTCCGGGCGGTGCTGATGGTGATGACTGGGATTTCTAGTCCACTTCCTCTGGTGTTTTCCTTCCTCTTTCTCCTTTACTTTTATGTGATCATTGTATTTTTATCTTTTGTTTGCATTGAGGACAATGCTTATATTAGGTTTGGGGGAGAGAATGTGCTTCATTGTAAAATCAGAAAAGGAAAAAATAAAAATTTGAATAGTTTTTCAGCTGTTTGTTAGTATTTTTATTAGGTTTTGATAATTTATCCTGTAATAATACATGTTTCAATTCTTAAGAGATTAATTTACATTGGAAGTATGAGTGAGTATACTAGAGGATAGATACACTTAACTGAGCATATCTTTATGTTACAGTCCTCTTGGAACAAGTGCTTGAACTAAGAAAATTCACCCACACACACTAACACCTAAAGTAATACTGTCTAGAGATTTGTTGAATGCTAATTTTCAGTAGAATGTCTTTTCTTAGAGTCATTGGTTGATATGTGGTTGTCTGTTGAACTTAAAAGATCATGATAGATCATTTACTTGGCAATTTCAAGGGCTTGGAACCGGAAATAGGTTGAGAGTATAATACAGCCTGGACAGAATAAAGATGTGATGAAAAATATGAAAGCTGGAAATGAAAATGCAAAAAATGAGAAAACAAAAAGAAAGAAATGGGCTGCTTGACTATTATAGGATTAACTTAGGCTGATGCTCGGGCCCGAAGTGCTCTATACTTCAAACCTAATGCCCTAAGCGAACTAACTGGGAGTCATTGGCCTGAGTCATCGTAAAACCTAAGCATCTTGAAGTCAGGCCTTACATAGTCTTATTGAAAAAAAAAATCTATGGTGTATTATAATCTCAAGTCTAGAATGGTGGACCCGAAGGAGGCGCGCATGCATTTGTGCTATCATGAACCAAAAGATTATAATGACTATGTAGATTCTGATGTTCTTTGGTTAATGGGTAACATTGGATATGTGTGAAACAGAGATTTAGAATGTATGACTACAATGTTCTACACTTTTTACTATCTACATTATCATGCTATATCATATTTGAGCAGAAATTTCCAAGATGAAAGTGTGGAATAAAACTACTTACTTGAGGGCTTCTATATTCCCGTTGATTATGAACCAAATACGTGTAGTTGATTTTCTTAAGCATTGTGGTTTACATTTTCCATGATAATAGGTTGTGTGTTTTGTAGTGTTTTTCTTTTTTATTTGTTTTTGTATTTAGATTAATTAGGTTAATAAGTACAGTTTGTGGGTAGCATGGCTGCAAACCCTCATGAGACACAACTCGTCCTACTAGGGCCACGTAGTGGTTTAACGGCTTGTTGCATACGCTCAATGCAATCGTGTTCCTTACAAAAGTAGTATTTATTTTTCTACTTTAGTTTATTTTTGCATTAGTTCCTTTTGTTTGATTGTTTGGTTTTGTTTTGCTTTGCGATGAACTAGCAAAATGTAGGTTTGGGGGTGTGATCTACACATGAAATATTTACTTTATTATCTCCTAAGCTTATGTTTATGTTAGTGTTTAATTAGAATTATTACTACTTTAATATATTTTTTATTTTTTTGTAGGAAACAAGAGTTAGATGCGGAAATTAGGTGAAAAGTAACTTCAATGGATAAATCCTCATAACTTTGAGTGCATATCTCTGATTGGATGATTCAAGTTTCATGTTAAAGTTCAAGAAATCAGCTTTCCAATGCCACAGGCAGCGCACAATTCAGAGTTTGGAGTGAAAAGGTTTAACCATTTGAAAATTATGAACAGTAACTATGATCGGTCGTCATTTTATAAATGATCGATACTAGAGCCGGGAAATAGTGTTAGTGAAGGAAAGGATCGAACGGGACTGAAAATAATCGATTGTATCTACTGGAGTTTTTGGATTTGCACAATACAGTAGAATCGATCGATCGACAAATCAAAATGATCGATCAACAGGCGAGATGAAACGATCGACCGGCGCGATAACGCAGGAATTAACGAAGGAAAATGATCGATCAGGAAACGATCGACCGGCAATATGGAGCGATCGGGAAACCATCGACCGGCAAAACCTAAATCAAGCCTATTTCGATTCGGATTTGGAAGGGGACTTCGGGGTTTCTCTTTAAACATATATATAGGACTTAAGGGAGAACGTAA
Organism: Houttuynia cordata; assembly: GCA_039654745.1. NCBI lineage: Eukaryota > Viridiplantae > Streptophyta > Magnoliopsida > Piperales > Saururaceae > Houttuynia > Houttuynia cordata. Next base: position 5,894,847 of record CM077511.1, read on the forward strand.
GGGGAGATTTTGAGTAGAATTGGAGGCTAGAGCAAAGGAGAGAAGAAGAAGAAGATGATGAAGAACTTGATGGTGATTTCTTCTCCAATACGAGGCTAAACTCTTCTCCAAGGCGTAGATGAAGCCCAATAGACTGGTTGTATAATTTCTTTTCTCTAATATTATGGTTACTCTAGTTGACTCTAGTTGGTATATGACTCATTATTATGCAATTAAAGTTAATTCATTGAAGTTTGTTCTTTGTACTCAGAGAGACAATAGTGAATTAATTGGATTTCAATCTAAAAGAGAACTTACGTGTCGGAGAGGAATGTGAGTAATCTGAAGTGTTACATAGTAATAAAGTTTCATTGGTTTATACTCGAAAGAGATAGATCACAGTTCTATATGCCTAATTGATTATGTGTTACGTCCGAGAGGAGAGTACTATAATTTGAGTTGACAAGTGTATGTCCGAGAGGAATATACTAGCCAACTAGTAATTTATTTTTATGAGAGAGAGAGACGATAGACTAGTTTATTGTGGTGGATTCAAGCCTTGGTATTTCCCATATTGATTTACTCTCAGCTTCGTTTAGTTAAAGTTCGCTGCTCCTTAGATTAAATAAAAACTGCAACTTTTCTCTGAATTTGATTAATTATTTAACCGTCCCTGAGGTTCGGCAACCCTTAATACTCGCTATAGTACTCAATTACCTGGTGCAGTTGCAAGGGTTTAATTTTAAACGATCAAGGACATCAAACTAAAATATTTAGACATTAATAGCAATGTCAGTAGTAGTCGAATTTAGAGAAGCATATGTGATTTCAACGACAACTCACCCAACGACAAGTCATGTATCGTTGAATGACTTTTCGGTGGAACCACTAGTGTATAGAAATAAAAGGTATAGAAAGAATAAAACTTTAGGTTGAACAAATAGCAACCAGAGAGGTAGAAATAGTGAGTTGTCTGATAACCAATGGGATGGGGCATCAAACTAAAGAATTAGACCTTAATAGTGATGTCATAATCCACAGTAATTGTGAATAGTGGGATTAGGTGAATAAGCGCTAGACTATTAGATTCCACAAGAGAACCAAGAACAGCAGTAGAAAGGAAAGAAAAAATTTTGTGCCATAAGAGCAATTATACTAGTGGGAAGGTGCAAAGTCCTTTATCAAGGTTGGCCAACTTGAATGTTTCGATCCATGAGAGATTAAGAATGCATGTAGAGTTATAGTGAAGTTTATAGTGCATGCAACTCAAACCAGTTTGAACCATGAATTCCCCTCGAGATCTTTTGTCAGGTGTGGCTAATATAGATAAAAAAGAATGCAGGAAACATATAAGTCAACTCCATAAGAGACGAGATTTAGAAGAATGTAGGTTGACTCCACAACAGACGAAACCTAGAAGAAATTACCCATAACTTGAGAACTGAGGCCTAGGGTTGCACCTGTAACACCCTGATTTTTCGACTAAACATATAATCAAAGAATTACCATTCTACCATTTGAACATAATTCATAATTGAAATCAATATTACATGTTCGATTTAAAGCATCAATAAAACAGAATTTCAGGTCGATGCAAGGCATACTCCATTATCAACTAATAACTTATTACAATGGGAAAAGTTTAAATGAGATCGCTCTCATATTGCTTGTATGAGGCCACTTTGAATCGTAGCCATTGGATCTTGATCTGACGGCTACAAATATCCATAATCATCTCACCCACTCCTTGATGTGACACACTCACCTACCCATTGATTTGATATCCACCCTCCGATCGGAATGTAACGGCAATAAAGATTGGCCTCATGCTCCTTATATGAGAACGATCTCATGTAAACTTATCTCTATTACAATAAATGGTATATGGCTCACACATGCCTATCAATTCTCAAAATAAAATACTTCATAAAATATACAATCCTAATACAACTAGCTACTAATGCTATCGCCAATGTCCTAGCTACTCTTAGTTTATTCCTATGCTCCTGTGGACAAAAGGTAAAGCTGAGCATGGACTACTCAATAAAAAATTATATAACTAATCATGTAACAATATACACATCATACAAGAGTAATCTACAACAACCATTAACTCTAACCTTACTCAGAGGATGGAAATATAGAGTTTACTCATAGAAAAAAGACATACATTTCTCAATAAAGAATTGAATTTTTAACAAAATCAGGATGGAAATATAGAGTTTACCTTACCTGAATGATAACCATACTCAGAGACAACATCAACTCAATGTATTGATAGAATGAATAATAATTCAAGACTCCAAACGACCAATGTGTAGGGAGGAAATATCAATAAGTTCTGACTCTAGACATCCATAGTGTAAGGAGATTTCAATTTCTGCTCTCAAATCTATCCACTCTCATATGGAAACATACCAGAACAGCCTAGAGATTCTCTCCTTGGAACCCAGCCATGCGTCTAGGGATGGTGGCCCCATCGGTGCTTACGCACACAATAGGCGGAGACTACAAGACCTTCCGTAATATCTTGCAATCTAAAATGTATGTGTGCCTTCATCGGCTGAACTACAGAGGTTCAGTATAAATCGGAGATCACCATGGATCTAGCAATGGCTCATGAGCATACTATGATTCCACCTCGGAGAGATTCTAATAAGAACTCTTAGTATAAGAAACAGTTTACATGGAATTGAACAGTAATTGACAACAGCAAGGGTTGTATTGTTTTAATAACTCAAATTTCTCATCTTTCAAAATTCGACTCACAGAGGAGTACTAATGAGATTTCAATATCTCAATAAGCAAGTGACTCACCAAAGGAGTAACAAAAAGACTATTCGATCTTAGTCATCAACTGACTCATAAGAGATATAACAATAGATTTTCAACTCATCAAATACATTCACCGTGCATAGCCCTAGATAGGAATCCCCCAATAACACTGACTATATAATTCAATTTCTATCAAGTAGACTAGACACTAGGGTTTGAGAGTTCAAACCCTAGTTGGAACTCCATTGACTCGACGATATACAAAACTGCAAACAAGCAGGACACTATTTCGCTTCAAGATAACTTGACCATGAACATCTTTCTAAGTGAATGACTCTTACTGAAATTATTATTAATCATATCTTCTCATATTCATTATGTTTGACAAAATTATAACTTATTATATAATTAAGTCTTAAATAAGTAAGAGTGTTTAAATCCCTAAATCTGTGTACTATCATATGCACAATAGTCCACTTCCGACACTTACTACAGTTTGCATTGTTCAAATTAGGTTCTGAAAACGGCTTGTCTTTCTAGTTTAGAACCCAATAAACGACATATTTTTCTGATTTTTCTACAATTAGTTATGACTTTTTTATTACCACTCGTCGGCACAAAAACACTCCTAGCCGAGAGAGTCTATCTTAATCCAACCAGCTTAATCATATTAAATACTTTATATGATGATCTTACTAATCATAATTAATCAATCCCTAGGTATGATACAAAACCTTTGTGGTTCTAGAATTAGTTAATCCTTCCTATCTTAAGACCATCTTACTCTCCTAAAACTGTTTATACAAATAGTATCTTAATGACATACACATTACCCAAATAGGTAAACTAATCCCGGACAGAATTACAAAGTAGGAATATATTGACAGAAGACAAAAAGACGACTTTTTATGAATCCAAGAGTCATGACACTAGAATCAACATGATTCCCAGTGATAGATCAAAATCCACACCGATTTATAATTACTTACCTTTCTTAGTAGATACCTGATTTAGGACTTACCATAATAAAACAAATAACGAGACGGCAATTTCTGGAATAACATGATGAGATCATCAAGAGCATCATACTGAGTCACCTAAGAGATGAATGACAAGGGGAACCCTTCTAGGTACTAGCACGTGAAATATTTATTAACATAAATAGATCAACATGGTTCATGAATGTAAAGATACATCATATCAAAACGATTTCTCTTAGAGAATGATAATTAACAACGATAATATGAATAAGAAGTCACAAGATCATTCATCCATCAATTAAGAATTATCAAATAATGAATATTCATATGAGAAGTGGGGGAAAACCATCCTACCACTTGAACGACGAGTTACTTGTCTCCTCACGTAGTGCTCAACTTCCTCTTCGCAAAGCCACCTTGCTCTGTGGATTGAACGTGGCCAAATCTTGCTGATTGGGCTAATGAAAAAGAAAACACCAAGACTCCAAGAAGCTGGGCATCCAAATGCATGGGACAGTCCTCTATTATGGGTTTTTATAGAGAAACCCTAATTCAACTAGGAAATCTCTTCACAATCACCTTACCCCATTAGTTACACCCACTTTTAATCTCCACCGTCTATTTAAAACCACTTCCTAGCCATCTAGGATGTTCTCCCAATAAGTCTCCTTGATTAGTTAGGATTTTCATCTTAAAAAATTCTTTCCCAATCAAATTTGAACTCGAAATCAGCAGTTTCCAAAAACTGTTTCTACCGGTGTGATCGATCGCTACCAAATTTTGCAACATTTCAGTACTTACGATCAATCGTTCGCAAGGCGATCGATCGCACAAAAACTACACACCACAGTACTTGTGATCGATCGTTTTCGAGGGCGATCGATTGCGGCTCAGAAATCACAACTTCCAGTAAAAATGATTGATCGTCACCTGAGGTGATTGATCGCGTCTGCCTTGCCCTCGGTTATAAAACTGACCCGATCGATCGTGTATAACTTTTTGCACGACCACAACTTTTTACTCTGAACTCTAAATTGCAAGAAATCGGTGGCAATGGAAAGCTTCTTTCATGCACTTCAATATCAGCTCCCGCCTTCTCATCGGTCATCAAATCTGCATTAAAATTCAAATTTTCCAGGCATTACAACAACTTTGTCCATTACTTGACCCATTTTGTAACCTCTTATATGAGGCTCAATATCATCTATATATTAAATTACCATTACGAAAGGCCCATGCTTGCTAATCATTGAATCCTTGATTAAATTTACGGGATATCACATTGAAACTTGAACTAGGTCTTCTCCCCTATACAGGAGACCGACCACCAACACATTTCGCAGTTATTATCTGCTGGTACTACCTCATGATGATATATAATAATTATAGTCAAGAAGTGCAATTTTTCTTCTCCATAGATAATGGCAGTACTCCTTGATTAATATGTATTAATCACCCTTGAGAGGGCAAGGTTTGGAATTTGAGAGTTAAATAGCTCTTCTCAATAGTTTTTGTTATTTGATTTTTAGTTCTTTTCGGTTTGTATCTTCGGGGTAAGGTTTATGTCACACACACACACACAAACAAACGGGTAGGGGTTTGCCTTTCCTAGGGCTGCCAATAGTGAGGTTATTGTGCGGTTAAGACTTCATCTATCACCATAACCATTAATGAAATCTTTAACATACCTTTCCACTAACAAATAGAATCACCTATTCCATAACCTTTCTATTAACCATTTCCATCAATTAACCCCGATTAACCATTACCCATTTTTAATATTTTTAGTTTTTTTCACTTGGTACCAAGGTTTTCAAAACCAGACCAGCCATCGACCCGAATTGATGGCCGGTCTGGTCAAACCGTGGTCAAACTGGATTGACATGGTTTAGGTGTGAGGAGTGATAAATATATGTTTTATATGATATTAATATCAAAACACTAATAGCTAAAGTGGTTAAGGCTTAGGTATTCCTTGTTCAAATCCCCCCACAAACAAAAATTTTTTTCAAAAAAAAATGTGACCTAGACCGGGCTGGTTCCGGTTCTCCACGCTCGGACCGGCCGGTCCGGTCCGGTTTTGAAAACCATGCTTGGTACTATCGATCATTTCCCCTTTTTCTCTACCACAATCAAGCTTTTCCAAATTAGCGAACAGCACACCAATGAGAGTTGTGAAGAATCATACTTACCTACAAAAAGAGAGTTGACAAGACTCATATAATTATGAAAATAAATTTGATTTTACAAAATTATGCATAGATTTTGTAAAACAAGGCTTTGTAATAAGAGATTGAGCCACATTGTACAAGTTAAGATTTAAGTGAAGTTCCATCTAGGAAACAAGTCTCTTTTTCATTGTATAGAAATAATTCATTTACCCTTGCATTAAAGTAGAGGTGAATAGTACTTGTAGACAACATATTCGAGAACTAAAAGCCAAGAACACCTCTCACAAGAAAGTGGTGCTTAGGGGAATGGATTAGGAGAGGAAACGATAGGGTTTCATTACATGTATATACATCTACTCTTGTTTTACACCTTTAGTTTGGCTTTTTTGTAGTGTCGTTACTGGCGGAGATCTAGAATTCTTGAGTTTTCCAAGAGTTTTTCTTCACATTACCTAGCCAATGATCTAGGATTTTCCAATTTACCTGGACTTTTGGCCATATTACTCATGAATGGGACCTAAAATTCCCAAAATAACTTTTTCACTGTTAAGCCCTTCAACCCCAAAAATCTCGCACTGTTCATCTAGCGAGAGCATCCCGGCTGCATCCCTCTCAGAGGCGGAGGCTTGGCGGCGAGAGATGCCCCTTCATGGAAGCCTAGGCTTGGCGTCCTCAACTCAGACGAGCTCTACTACACGGCAGAGATAACCTCGAGTGATTATCTGAAATTAAACATTTCTATAAATTGCAGAATAATACTAACACAGCTCCTTTTGCGGTTAATTGACTTATTGGCTAGTTTATTATCATTAAATTGCATGGAATATCTCCCTATATCGGCCATGGCCGCAAGAACATTACTCTTAAGAATGCAAAGTTTCACCCTTGAAAATAAGCTATCTTACAATATCCATGTACATGTCAATCTAAGAATTATACTATTTTAAAGTATGATTGATGAACTACATAAAAATGGTTCAAGCTTTGTGAGTTTTAAATTAACAATATGCTATGTTATTAAATGAATTGCCAACACATGCATCTGTATGTGCAATTTGACTAATTTTAAAGGAGTGCCCAATAAATGAACTTCACACGATCTTCTGTCAAAAAAAGAGTGAGAGATAGAGAAAGAAGAATCTTGCACACAAGCTAGCTGCAAAAACAATACACGTTGACCATTTTTTTACCACAAAAAAGCCAATACACAGGTCATTCTTCTTGGAATTAAAAGGTCAAGAAAATAACGAACAACAATCACCAATATATTGATATTGATGCAATTATGCAGCTTAATCCTAGTTCTATTTCCTACTAAGAATTGTTATGCTCATGCATCCCTGTGGATGTAGGTTTTCATTTAAAGGATGTTGGCAGCCCTTGTAGCTCTTTGTGGATAGAGTATGGACAACGTTCTTGTATTTTTAGCTAAATGTAAATGTCTTGTAATCTTTTAACTTATTACTACTGGCTTGTGCATGGAGATGCAAATGGCACAAGATATTTGAGGAAAAAATGAACCATTGTAGGCTTGCATCCAAATCTTTATTCGACTTGGATTAACAGATCTTAGAACTTCATTTGTGTGTCAATGATCACTAGCTTCACTTTTCCACAAAGTATTGTTTAAGTCTTCTAAATAATATATCGTATTGTAGACAAAACAACCATTTTTTCTATTACTACCCGTCACTACAATCCCCTAAGATCAGAAACCAATGCTTTTGTCAAGTTATGTCTAAATATTAGGATACACACTTACACAACCAGAGATGTTATACAGTCATGTGTGTACATGACTATAATGCAGGTTGTGCGCACAAATACACAACTTTCACTTTTCTTCAATGCAATAGCAAAAAATCAGCTTTCTTCATGCCCGTAACTTCTTAATCAAATAAATCAAGGATTTTTAGGTGTCATACCACTTTTTGCAAGAGAATGGGGATGATTGGAGTGCATTTTTAAAACTTGGGTCGCCCTTCTATTGCTTTTTTTCTTGTTTACCCCTCTTTGTCTTTGCATTAATATTTTTGTAATTATAAAAAAAGAGTGTAAAATAAAGTAATAAGGCAGAGGATAGAAAAGAATTAATATAGAAGCGAGATATAATTATAAAAATATTATACAACATAAATTTAACAATTATGTAGCTATATGATTTCTATATATATGTATGAAATCTACCAGCTCCCAAATTCACGCAAAAAAAGAGGATCTTGGATGGTAAATATAGTCGCTCTACTTATTTGGCTCAGGCGATCATCAACCATGGCAGATCTTTTTGTGCGGCTTATGGTATAAAGAGTATGATTCTAGACAAATGTTCCTTCCTTGACTAGCTCCCTTTCTTTGGGTTTTAATGTTCAATCTTTAATTCTTTTTTATAAGAAGGTTTTTTCAGTGTTTCTCTTTCTCTCGTTTTTTTATTCATAAAAAATGAGGGTATATTTTCACAAGAAGTACAAGAGCTTCAAGAGCCAAACACATAATCCCCACACAATAACGAAAAGGAAAGAAGTACAACTATTCGAGCATAATTCTTTCGCAAAATCAAAGTATGTCAGAAATTCATCTGACAACGCCCAATCCATACGAAGTTGCTTAAGTTAGGGAAGAATTTCCCCACTCTATTCAAACCAACTGGGAACTATTTGGACTGCCTAAATCACTCTCTTCATGATCGAGGTGATTAGAGCCTCACTGAGGCAAGCACAGTCACGACCCGTGAGATTATGGAATTCCTTCAACTTCACAAGCCTACTCTAGCATCTGAGAGGGATTTTTTTGATGGACAACTCATTCAGGTTCTTTCACCTACAAGGCTGCTTGGAACTTTATTCGCACCTCTCATCCTCCTGTTCTTGACACAAACTTATTTGGCATAAGCAGAGGGTGAATAGGCACACTTTTATCACCTATCTTGCAATCTATAGCGGGTTTCTTAGAATTGACAATATGAAGAAGCGTGGTCTCTCTCTATCTAGCATGTGTGCCCTTTGCCACCACCATGAAGAAACCAGAAAACACATCTGTTCTTGAGAAGTGCCCTATTTGTAGACTCGTCCTTGACTATGATGAGGAGATCAATTGGATCCTTCAATTCTTAAAATTCAACAAATATACAAGCACCATCACGAAGATTGTCTTCCATGTTTATATTTCTTTCATTTCGCAGAAAAGGAACATTCATATTCCCTCCGTTCCAAACTACTGTGTACATTTGAAAAAATTCTCATTTTTATTAAACCATGAAGCCCACAAGGAAGTCACATAACTCCTTCTCCCTGATATTCCGTCCAACTCGTACACTCGTTCATGAATCAAGTTCAAGTCAATCCTTCCAAGTATCCTCAAATTTTGGACAAAGGAAGCCACTATACATAATATTTTGGAACAATGAATATTTCCAAACGTATATAATATTTTGAAATGGAGGGAGTATTTTTTATGACAGAAGCTTGTCTGCCTCTGCCATTGCTCTCAGTATTACTACCTATTCGAAGGAAATTTTGGATGCTTTCAATCTCAGGCAGAAGATCATCTCCCGTTGCCCCTTCCTTGCAGATTTTCTTCATTATCTTCTTGTATTTTCTTTAGTTCCCAGAGGCTGGGTCCCTCGCGGAAGTTTTGTTTTGTAAGTTTTTATCGTGAGTGGTTAGGGAGCCCATTTTTTATCCCCTTTGCTGTCCGAGTTGACCATGAAGTGATGGTGAATTAATGGTGAATCCGCTATCCAAACAACCCCTATATTTTGTACTTCTCCTGCCTTTTTTTGCTTATCAGGATTTTCAATTATCCAAAAAATAACGGCATAGGACAAGCAAGCCACTTTAACATCTTATTTTCATGACAACCGCTAACAACATGCATGCTATATTATACAAGGCTCTACATGCCTGTTGCATCACATTTGATACACACCATCAAACACAACATACAAGAGAGATCACTTTATCCCTCAACTTCCGAGGCCATCTGCACCCTCGTCTTATTTATAAGCACACCATCGCATCAGAATGCACCATCGTAGTCTTGTTCTCCTCAATCTAGCAACCCTTATCACCATAATGACAGGTATAATGTTTACCATGATCAGTCCGTGATTTGTAGTTGTTCTCGCTTCCATTCTGATTATTTGGTTGACTCATGTCTGTGTCATTTGAACCTAGTGCAGCAGTACTCTGATCCGAGTAAAGTTTATCTATAGCCTCTCCTGCATCAGCTTTGCGGCCGAGTTTTCCACTTTTGAGTCCCTCTGGCAGAGTATTCTTCATAGCAGTAGTCTCTCCGCCTTCTTTCTCAGCATAAGCCTTTGAGGTGTACAAGCTCAGTCCCATTAAGATCAGGAACAACAGGACGGTCTTCATGGCAGATCTGTCATGGCAATCAGGAAAACAGTCAATGTCTAAGACATAACAAATTCAGAATGTAGTAAAAAAACATTTCCACTGCCTTATAGATAGGAAAAAAGTTACTACACGCCCTGGTTTATGTAAGCCGTCGGATCGAGATCCGTCAGCATGTGCTGACAGGGGGGAGGCAGGTGATTTAAACCTCCCGAACCCTGTACTAACGCTGCCGTCGGGTGGAAATCAGACGACCCACGATGACAAGGTGCAAATCCAAGTGCACGCTTGAGTTAGGTCATGTACTAATGGAACTCGTATAATTGATTATATGACAGAGCAAAGCTTAAACACGCATGCAATATATATGTTATCAGAGATCATTAGAGAATACCATAATAACTAAATTTAAGAATACCTTATTCTTCTTAAGCCTGGCATTTATCTCAGAAGAACCACCATGCTTTTATAGATCAAGGTGATTAGTTTCTATGCAATTTCTTGGATGCTAATCTTACTCAGTGAGAAGATAGTGATGAACCCTGAGGTGGGGGGGACAACAAAAGAGCTCAAGTGGCAAATCTTCAGGGAATTGTCCCTAGGTTTAGACTTTGGTAGAACTACTCAGTTTAGTGTAAAAATATGTTACCGCATAGGTAATAATATCGACCTAGGGCATGGTGGCAATGGTCAGCTTCCATTAGTAGTAGTGTTGTCGACTAATTAACGTGCTATATGCTTGGTTAATGGCAAATTATGTTGTTTTTTAATTATATTGCTGTGAGACATTGTCAAGAAAGCATTGATCCTTTAATTGCCATTTCAAGATAGTAATCATACATTGTCAAGAAAGCAATGATCCTTTAATTGCCCTTACAAGATATTAATCATATCGTAGAGAAACAAGGCAGCCATTAGCTAGGGTTGCTATTACAAGGCAGCCATTAGCTAGGGCTGCCTCCTTCATTCTCACCGTGGACTCTCCCAGTTACTTGGCCAAATTCACTTAACTATAAGCATAGTGACAAAATTCGGAAACATTGCTGCTGAAATTTGGCGAATTCTTCCGAATCAAGCACTGCCCACACTTCAGGAAGGATATTCTCTGATTCTGATGGAATTCGCTGAGTCCATATATAAGCCGGCGTTGTTCGCCAAATGTGGCGGGTCAACCTTGTATTTTTTTCCGTTCCTCGTCGGACCCGATTGGTTTATGGGCTTTTTTCCGAATTATTGGTTCCTCCAGATCTTCTTTTATAAGGTCCTTCCCCATCAAATGTTTTGTCAAGTTTTCTATATGGGACCAAAGCTCTGTCTGCCAGCATGACAGCTAGGTACATTTGTCTTTATTGAGGTCCTTATCCAGTATTTACTATTGATGTCCTTCCAGTATTTACTATTGCCCTTTGGCAGTCATGGACATGGCTTCTTTTCCGGGCTTTTTACGTCTGACCTGGCGCCAAAGACGGGTTTCTCATATCACTTTCTTCCTTCCATATGACCCGGAAAGTACCCAAAATGCCCTTAGGTTTAGGTATAAGCCACCCACTCTTTGGTTTTCCATATTACCCGGAAAGGGAGCGACTACCCGGAGAAGCTGCCGTTAGTCGAAGAAGAAGGTGTTCCGTCCGGCCTCTCCGCCCATATCATCGCCGGCGCCGGCGCCGCCGAACTCCGGAAAGGTCATCTTCGCAGCAACAAGCGGAAAAACGAGCGGGAAAGATCGGGTATTGGAAAACAACTTCAACGGAGGCAAGGTACATCGAAAAAATTGTGATGGTCGTCAATGTAACGGTACAAAGAGGGATGAACCGCTCTAGTGCTGTGTGGAAACAACACCGTGCAGAAGAGGAGGCAGATAATCATCCTCGCAATGTCCTCCTCTTCCATCTTCAGTTCCCCCGCGCTAAGCTTGTCTATGATTTCCTCAATGTGTGGAATTTCCGCTCTCCTCGCGGCGAAGTAGTTTCTGAAGAATTGACCTGAATGGCCCAGGACCAACAACACTAATGGGTTTTCTTGCTGGATTCAAACATGTAGATGTATTTAAAGTCTTCCTAAAAAGAAAGAAATAAGATGGCTAATTTCTTTATTTGGGGTATATATGGGGGAAAACTGAGAAAAACAATCGGGGAAGGATGGGGTTCTGAAAAAAAGAAACGTTTTATCTACTTTTGGGGGATGGAGCAGATTAACTGGGTTCAAATAGCTAGGGGTGTAACTTTTGCGGGCCGGCCCGCAAGCCCGACCCTACCTGGCCCGTAAAATTACGGGTATGGGCCGTAATTTTAAGCCTGCCAAATTTAGGGTCTGGTTAGGGCCCAAATAAAAAAAATTAGTTAAGCCCGGAAGCCCATAGACCCAGTGGCTAAGTATATGTATATATTGAATTTTGATCTAGGGTTTACAAAACCTAGCCTTGCAGATTTGGGACCTCTCCCTCTCGTCTCTTCTCTGAGCTGGCCCTCTCTCTCGCTCTCGCTCTGCGGCTTCCCTATGCCCGCCTTTATAATTTACCTCTTTCGGCTTCTTCTTCTTCTTTCCCTCTTCTCTCAAAATTAGGCCAAGCGCTTGGGCATGCGACCTCCTTCGGAATCCTCCTGAACTTCTACCACGTTGAACATCATCTCGCTCTCTCTCTAGATGTCACTGTGATGGAGTTTGAGGAAGTTGAGCTCCGCAGCGGCCATCTCTTCCCGCGCTTTCTCCACAAGATCCCTCTCCACGGGATTCCTCCACTCTTCGTTTCCTGATCCGACGCCTCTCGATGTCTCTTTCATGAATGCCAGGGTGTGAAAAGTGGCTAATAAAATTCATATAGTGATATAGGTAGAAATATGGATGTGCTCAATTCTTTGGACAATTTTTTTTCATTACCATTTTGACAGAAAAAGGCACAATAAGGGTATTTTGCCTACAAATCTGACTATACAGTCCTTCAGAACGGTCAGTTATTGTCTCCAGGGATATGCATACCAAAAGCATAAATATAACCTGGTTCACCTTGGTTAGAAGATGACCATGTCATTAGTCCTCTGGCAACCATCATTTCTGGAGCAACCTGGTGCCTGGAATTCCATATGATGGTGAAGTTATTGGTGGGTTAATATGTAGTTTAGATGGATATGACATGTGACTGTGTGACAGGAAGGGCACACAGCACACACTCTGTTAATTTGAAAATTTTATCTTTTTTATGAGTTGTGTGATGCGGATGCATTTCTTATAGAAAAAGGATTTTGGTGTATGACAAAAAGGATAGATCCAATTGAAGGCATGAAAGCCCGCAGCCCGACCCAAAGCCCGCTTAGGGATAGGGCCGGGCTGAATTTTTTAGAATTGTCTTAGGGCTAGGGTCGGGCTTTTAAAAAAGTGTCAGTTTTCAACAATTTCGAGTAGTATTAATGTATTATACCTTTAGGTTGGCAGCTAATTTAGTTCTTACAAAGTAATATACATAAACAAATAAAAAAGGTGTAGTTCTTACAACAAAACAAAAGTTGTACTACTTTCTCCCTCCGTCCAATGAAGCTCGTTTGAATTTGAAAAAAAAAATTAGGTCCAACATTAAATGGTTGACTTGGCTCCTTCATGACCAAAACCTGGAAGTAGGGCTGTTCACGGACCGGACAAACCTCGGGCAAAGGTTGTCCGCATCTGTGTCTGTAAAAATTTGTCCGTCATTATGTTGTCCGTGTCCAGAAGTCCGGCGAACACGGACACGGACAACTCTTTTTATACCCTCCCCCCCCCCTCCTTTCTTTCTCCTCCACCCCGCCGCCCGCCAAAAAGGAGGGGCCTTTCCTCGTCCTCCACCCCGCCGCCCCTCCTTTTTCCACCCCCACCCCGCCGCCGGCCTTGGCTTTTTGCAGGGTGGCTCCTCTACCCCAGCAGTCCTCCTCTTCCGCACGGCCCTCCTCCTCCTCCACCCCCGCAGTCCTCCTCCGCGGCCCTCCTCCTCAAGCTCAAGCCAAAAAGGAGGGGCCTTTCCTCCTCCTCCACCACGTCGCCCCTCCTTTTTCCAGCCTCGGTCATGGCCGCCGCCTTCCCTGCTACAGTCCTCCTCGGACCTCGGACAGACGGCTGTCCGAGACCCCTTGGCCGTGGCCGTGGTCCTCGGACATTTCCTCCTCGGCGCGGACACGGCCACGGACACCTCGGACACAGCCGGCCCTGCGGACACGGCTGTCCGAGAACAGCCCTACCCGGAAGAGGTGGGATCTCTTTTTTATTTTTACAAACATAGAGTCCCAATAAATGTCACCCATTTTCCATTTTCCATTTTCCATTTTCTAATACAGATGAGCTTCGTTGAACGGAAAGAGTAGTGTACAAGTTGGAGCATGGTCTGAGCCTCGGACCTCATGCATGGCGCCTTATGCCTCACCCTACTTGCTGCAAGTGTGCTGCGTGCAAGTGCTCGTACATTACTTACGACGACAAAAGCCCATCCTTGTTTCCCAGTCTTCTCTTTTTGGAGATTAAAAGTCCAGTGAAGATTTGCGGACCATAAATCTAAACCAACTCATTCATGGCCCCAGTAAATCAGCCAGTCCAATTGATCAGACTATCAAAAAGGTATGTGTGACCAAGCATCAAAATTTAGAAGGAACTAATTAGCTTTGGGCATGCCCAAGCTGGTTCTCATTGAGATCTTATCAGAGATGATAAGCTGGGCAAAGTAGCGCCGAAAGTTTGATGGATCGGATTGGGCTAGGCAAAGTAGCGACGAAACAGAAAGTAGCATTTTGTCAGTGTTGCAATCAATGAGGTTCGGCCACAATTGATTCAAGTACGCATAAACCAACTTCTAACTTCATATTTCGTGTTATTTTGCTCCTAGTTGGATTCCTAGTTTCTGATTTTTGGCACGGTTGTGTCTGGATGGGAACACAAACGGTACCACGTTTCAAGCAAGGGAAAAAATCTATAAAAGGACGTCTAAGATCTCTTAGGGCTAAGGATGGGCATGCTTTTGTGTGGGTGGAGGGGAAGAGAGTTTGTATTGATTTAGGGTTGATGTGCACATGGGAATTTGGGTGTTAATTTTTTGCAAAAAATCTATGTAGTCTTATTAGTCTATAAGAAATTGTTGTTTATCGCATGTGGATGTAGGCACATTGCCGAAACACTACAATGTTGTGTGTTGCCACATAAATAATTTATCTCTAGTGCTTGTTCTTTGTTCTTTTGTAGACCCTTCGAATCCCAAGTGGAATGACTCTTTTCATTCTTTTTTGGCTCTTGGTGGTAAAAAATTGTCTGTGTATTGTTTCTTTGTGTGGAAGGTATTTCCTCTCTTTTTATTCTTTTTTGGTGACAAAAGCTCATGTGGAAGTTCATTTATACGGTGCTTCTTCCTTCCATCTGTTTTTCTTTTAGATGGGGAGTTTACCACTCCACTGTTTAGCCACCCCACTCCCCCCTATGCACAGACGGTAGATATCCACTGTCTGAAAATACACGGACAGTGGATTGGTTTTGGTGGGGTGGACTGGCTAAACCGTGTGGTGAAAAATTCCTCATCCTTTCCATATCCTGAGGCCTTCTATTTGTGTGACCCACTTGATGCCAAATTTGCCACACGAAGTAGGCCTCTATTTTTTTTTTTTATAACAAGTATGCCTCTATTTTCACATGTGACTAATTATCCACAATAATTCCGGATGGAGGAAGTTCTGTGAAACAAAAGTAGCCAAAAACAGATGTTATAATATTACATGAGTAGGATTTCAACTCTTCATCCAATGTTAAATGTCCTAATTGGTTTTCATTTTGGAAAACCAAATAGGAGGGGTGATATAAGATGGATGTAGTATAACACTCCCTTTGTTCCATATTGTAAGTCCTGATTTGGACGCTTCAAATAAGATGGATGTAGTACAATACTCCCTTTGTTCCATAGTAGTAATCCTACTTGGTTCTCCAAAATGAATAAAATCAGTTCATTTTGAAAACCAAATAGGATTATTATGTGATAGAAACATAATGTTTTTGCATAACACCCTAAACAGTTAAATCTTTTTTTTATTCATCATCCAAATATTAGTTTGTTGGTGAAGTAACATATGTCGTGATCATCAATCATATCATATACTCCCTCCATCCGGAATTATTATCACCATAAGATTTTTCAAAATGAACTAAAATATACTTGACAGAGGATGTAGTCCTCCAACGCAAGACTACAGTGCCCCCTGTCGTATTAATTTGTTTTTTTTCTGTGTATTGGCATATATTTATTTATTTGCCATTGGTAATTGAGGCATGGCGCATAAAATTGCAGTATAAGCAAATTGGGAATTGGACCCATATGCTTGTGTTTGTGGCCTTTCTTTTTTTCTTTTGTGCTGAAATAAAATAATCCTGGGTTTGTGTGAGAGGCGTTGTTGACCCAACTTAACTGGTGGCCACCAAACTTGAAGAGTCTTTGAACCAAATTTTTTAGCGATTTTTTCCTTTTGATTAATAAATATGAGAGATAAGATTAGAAATGAGCACCTGCATCAAATTTAGGTGAGAAGCTTAGGGAGTAGGTTGTGTTAGTATGGCCAAATTTTATGAACACACAATGGATGCCCAGTAATAAAATCGTAATGGGTACTTGTCAATTAGCCTAAAGAGAACATGGCTAGAGTTAATAAAGAAGGATTTGATTATTGTTGTTGTTATTGTTATTATGATTTTTTTGAAAAAAAAAATTAGCATTGTTGAATAGAAACTGAGCATGTGCCCTACACACTATCGAACCAAAAGTAAGACTACCCCAGTTGAGTACTAACGTCAATGTTTTAAATTTATTTAGCTAATTCAGTCATTTATAGTTAACAATTGAACATTATTTAATGATATTCATGTGTCACTAAAAGGATATAAAGGAGACGAAAAGATGCCCCGGTAAAAGGGTTGGAGCACATGAAACTTATAATCCATGTCACTGACCTAAAATTGTTGGGAAAAAGTACTTTGCTAATTATGATTATGATATCCTCCCTCCATCCCATATTAATAGCTCCATTTGGGAAGTCTTGATTTTGACTAAATGGTGGGATCCACAGCTAGGAGAAGAAAAAAGCTGGGCAGAACTCGTAAGCACCTTATCAGAGTCAAATGGAGTTATTAACATGGGATACATTTTTTTCAAATGGTGCTATTAATACGGAACAAAGGTAGTATCATTATAAGAATATTTTTATACAACTTATACGTATACTTTTTTCTAATAACTTATAAGAATACTTGAATGAAAGTAAATAAGTACATAAAGACAAGAGTATTAGGAAACTTCACACAGCCTAGTATGAATATAATTAGAAAAGAACCATTGCTAATTTTCATTGCAGGGGACCCAGAGAGACAGTGAGAGTGAGAGGATGGGCAATCACCGTCAGTACATCATCCCTAGTTTTCAATGCATCATAACTGATTGTTAGATGGAGTTTCTGTTTGCTTGTTCCTTTGGTCTGTCAAGTTATGGTAAAAACTATATGTAGCCAAAAAAATGTGGTCTAGTCCTGATAGACACACTTGGATATGGTCATAAGGTAGGCTCTGCTTTGCTTATGGAGTCACCAAATCTTATAAAATAAACACGAACTTGTTTCTCCGAATCTTTTGATTAGATAGATAAATCAGATCGACTACTTCCTAACTCCAAGGAGGGATTTCCTCATGGTAGAATTGCTAAACTACCCTTTTAGATGACAATGACTTGTGGGTCTTGTTTGAAGAATCTAATAAAATCTAGAATGATGAGGAGCCTGGTGTAAGGTGAGGTATTTATGGGGATTAGTTAAAGTGAAAGGAAGCAGTAAAGAAAAAAGAAGAAAAGGAAAGGGAAAACTCACATGTCACAAAAAGGTACATGACCTGCTATATTCAAAGAGGAATCTTGAGAAAAAAGGATTGAGAACATTGGATAACTTATCTTGAAAAGGCAGAAATTTCCTGTCAACTCAATTTATAGCTATTTACCAATAAAAAAGCTCAACTTATAGCTATATTTGCTTGAATTTTTAGGCACCCATCAAACAATCTAGATATGTAGTACTCCTGGGAAAAGTTATTCTCTGCTTAGAAAAGTATGCAAGGCATTAATCGGAAGAAATGGCCAAACTTAACCAACTTGTTTATTTATTACTTGATAGCTGAAGAAAGTCCTCCATTGCCTAAGTCTTGTTGTGTGCAAGTCTTTCTAACTTCAAACAAATTTCTTGAACTTGTGGAAGACGACATTTCGCTCATTTCATTAGTTATCGACACCTCCCTTTTGGATATCATTAGTTATGGGCATTTGAAAGTAAAAATAAGAACCCCACACACATCAATGGACAAGCAGAATCCTTCCTTCCTGACCGTGGTACAATTTTCCAGTCATCAGAAAGCAAAATCCATGCTGCAGTGCTAATGCACTGTAAGGCCGGAGCCGTCAGATCATGTGGATTGATCTCACAACTGTCTGACCTACATCGCACTAGCGCTGCAGCCTAGGATAGAGTTTTCTTAACAACAGTAAGTATACATTACAACTAAGAAAAAGTAGTCCCGCAGTCCTAAACTAGTAGTAACATCTAGTTTTTCAAAATTAACTGATTTTAGTTTGAGTTGTAGTAACACTTGTTTTACAAGATAAACTGATTTTAGTTCATATTTGAAAGCCAAATATTACTACTAGTTCCGGATGGAGGGAGTAATTTGTTGGGCTCCATCGGAATGACCTTGTCCGAGGAGAGGACTTCTTCTTTAGCTTCTTGATGCTTGAGACATCAACAAAGAAGAACACCCAAAGCCATGAATTTACTGCTTCAAAAAAGTAAAAAAACATCTGTTTTTTTAGAACGAGGGGTGTCCGACTCCTTAGGACCAGACTAAAAGGGGCCGGGGAACCGACCTCTTGGAGCGCACCGTATCCTGCCCCTGATCCCCTCAGGTGAAAAACACTTATCTGTTGATGCTTGGTTACTACTGAAAAATGTTGATTACATTATTTTCATTTCTCCAACGTTGATTAGTTATTAATAAAACTGGTAAAATACCTGGGATTGCGTTGTGAAAGATATTCTTTTATAAACAACCAAAATTAAGGGCAGACGTTTCGTACCAAACAATAAAAATAAGATAAATTAAGAAGGGATAAATTGCAAATCATACTTTTAGTCAGGCTGGTTAGATCTTTCCTCGTCGTGGGAGAGGTCCCAGGGTCTTGCCTTGTCACAGTCTTGTTACACATAAGTTGTCCCTTTCACATATTTTTCACAGCAAATTTGGGAATTTTATACTCTCTGCATCCCATTCTTTTTAGGTCCCGTTAAATTCAAATGACAGTTTTCCCAAAAGCTTAATTTGAGCCAAATGTAGCAACCAATACAGGACAAGACGCAAGGGCTTATTAGCATCTTATGTTTCTGGTTTTGAAAATGCAAAATCATCCTATGACAAAGTCCTCATGAGGGCCTTTGGCACATGGGGACCTCCACTACCGATGCGAGCATGCCAATGGTTGTCACATGTCCAGGAGGAAGTCCATTTTGGCCTCCGAGTCTTTTTATCCCTGTATTGGGGTCCATGGTTGTAACCCTTATTAGTTTTTTATGACAACGTTATTTTTATTTTGGTTTTAGAATTGTAAAGGATTGAGAACATGTTCAAAATTGACCCACATGCATCTCCAAAACATCATATGACTCTTACAAACCGTAGTGTAGACGAAAGTTTCCAGAGCAGTGAGGCGTAGAGATCTTTAACTTACCTTTGCAGTAGATGACATGTTAGACTATCGGCTTGATTGATGTATATTGTGGTTCTTCTAATTAATGTTGTTGTGACTTTGAACAGTTAAATGCTTTGAATGGTTTTATGCATGTTTAGAATCACGTGCCAAAATTTTGTTTTGATGACTAGTTGGTTGTACTCAAAATGTGATTACACCCCCTTCAGAAATGGTATTTGAGTCCCTCTTTTTATTTAGAAAGATGACACAAGTAGTTTGATGTCCACAAAAATGGTCCAATTTTACATAGTATAGGGTTTTCACGTTTCAACTTCTATGGTTCAATATCTGCCAAAACCCATCTCTAGGATTCCAATAGATAGATCCCCGTGAGTTTTTTCCATATTACCTGGCGCTACTAGCCATCTTCTCACATTACCTAGTTTTCCAAATGAAATGCCAATAGCCTAGAAAGTGCACCTAGACTACTGAAAATGACCTTCTAGAGCCGAAGGGTCGTGCCTACATAGTGCACGATCCCCCTGGCTCGCCCGTAACCACCAAAGGCGGCAACTTTTCGGCGAAACGCCATGTCTCATGTCCCCCCCCCCCCCCACGGCTTCCTGTGGCTCTCTGCAACCCTTGACGTCTATAACAACCCACCCTCGCGCACATATTACACGCGTAGAAAGTGATTTCCGATGGGGGGAAGGCCAAAAAATGATTTGGCGGTGATGAACACTCAGGAAGACTTAGGGTTTTGGCTAGTCAGTGGAAACAGTCCTAGTTTCGCTGGAGATTGAGCAAAAGAAGAAATCAGCGTGAAGAGTTTCCCAGGCATTAAAGCCTCATCGGAAGTGAAATACACCCAGAAAAGAATATAAAGGTAAGGTTCAATCGTTAGTGTATCTTTTTTCAGAATCTCCAATTTTATTTTTTTGTATATAGTTTAGGGCTTGTATGCGCATACACGACTTTATCTCAAGGTGTGTGTGCACATACATGATTAAATTAAAAAGTGTGTACATGAAAACAAGCTTATATTGTAGTCTGTGTATGTGCACACGCTATAATATTAAATCATGTATGCGCTAACACCACTTTACTGTATTGGTGTTATTGATGTTTTTGTGTACACAACTAAATTTAAAAGCGTGTGTACATAAAAACACGCCTTTACTATAGCATGTGTATGTGCACACGCTATAATATTAAGTCGTATATGCGATGACACAACTTTACTGCGTTGGTGTTTTTGTGTACACACTATGTATGTAATCATTTTTTACTATCTCATTACAGATAGATGCATAAAGAGAGGACTCAAATGACCAAATCCCAAGGGAGGACAAGGAGGATCAGGAATTTACAGTTGCAGCGCGAGAGCAAAAGAAGAGGGGGAGGAAGAAGAAGGCTCCCTCAGAGACCCCTGTAAAGAGAACTTATAATGCGCGGCCGGTTCTTCGGACAAATTGTTAGCCCGGAGTTATGAAAAAGTGTGAAGCCCTCCTACAACGTAACCAAAGATGCGTTGAAATGATGGCGTTGACAGGATTTGGCATCATTTTGGATGCTCAGGAGGTAATAGTTTCTAGGAACCTCCTAAACAACTTGATGAGGTATTGGGATGACTCTTCCAAGGTGTTCAACATCAAGGGGAGGATGCGAAATTTCACAGAGCAAGAAGTTGCTTTTATCACTGGATTGCCCCCACATGGCAACAAAGTTGATATTATTTCCGCTAAGGGCATCTCACCCCAAGGAGACTTCTACAGGGAGTACTTCTCCGTGAGAAAACCGGAGAAGTAGTACATTGAGAAAATTATTGACAAGCTAACCAAAGGAGCAATCAAGATGCCAGAGGATCACATGGTGAAAATGATCATCTACCTCATCTTCTCTGCACTTCTATTTCCACATAGCACAAGAGCGGTTCTACCCTTTTTTTTTACTACATTGACGACCTTTCCAGATTGTCCTCTTACAATTGACCGCAAGAAATCCACAAGATGCTGGTTTCTGGTATATCCCACACTAGCAGACAAGTAGGACCTAGATCTGAAGGAGAGTCTGAGAGCGGTGGAGTCCTAAACGGAGCCACATATGTACCTCAGGTAAGTAATTCTTCGAGTTCATTTCCTTTGTAAGATGTATTTCTCATGTAGTCGTGTATGTATGTACATTACTTATTTTTCGTGTGTGTGTGTATAGACACAATGCCTCAGTGGCTCGTGTCTTATACACGAATTTTACTTGAGTTGTGTGTGTAAACGAACGCTAATATTTTTTGTTCTACTCACTATGCAGATTTGGTTTTTTTAGCACACTACCATCTTCCATGCCGTAATGTGGCCGATCAATCTGAGGGTTAGAAGGTGGCAAGGATCATGCGCCCTCATTACTAAAGTGAAGCAGGGTGCTCATGCTAAGCACTGAATGGCCAACTATTGAAAGAAGGTGTTTGAGCATCTAGATGTCTAGGAAGGAGTACTGGATGTCATTTGCCCCTCACAGAAGAGGCAATCCTCATTTCTTCTGCTTCAATGGCCCCTCCTCCTCAAGGACCCAAGACAGAGAGGCAAGAAAAGAAGAAGACCCCGAGCATGGTCCCGTCTCATCCTCGAGGACACCTGCTGACTCGAACATAATGGGGGGATTGGACGGTTATCTTCAGGGCATAAAGACATTAATTGATATTGCCCTGGAGAGGTTTGAGAATATGCAGGCAAAGGGAGTGAGTGTGGGACCTCTGAAGGCCTCCGCCGACACAACATCACTGATGTTGTAGAATGCCGCCCTATATTCAAATCTTGTTAAGGAGAGCAAGAAGAAGAAGGACGAAGAAGGAGGAGAAGAAGACAACCGAGAAGAAGAAGGAGGAGAAGAAGACGCTAGAGCATATGTGGTGCAAGGAGTTGGCGCACAAGACCGTTGATGACTCATACAAATGGGATAAAGGTAAGTAAGACACATTAACACGATTTCTTGATTTTTTTTTGTACTCGTGCTTTTTGCACACGATTTTAATTAGAGACTTGTTCCTGTATACATGCCTCTGCGTTAATCGATCACTCCAAATTAAAGTTGTGGGAGGCGAAGCACGAGTTATTTATAGTCATATATAACTGCACATGACCCTAATTACATTTGTGTGCTATACACGAGTTAATTTTTTGCGTGTGTGAACTGCCACAACTTTTTAATTTTTCAATGTAGCTCCAATGAAGCTCCCGCGGGAAGAAGAGAAGGTAGGCCGAGCCATAAAGAGAGCCACTGCGAAGAAGTTACTGAAAAAGCTCCAACCAGAATTTGATGAAGACATGGAGTGTGCAGAAATGGAGAAGCGTCAGAAGTACATACGTGATTCCCCCCCCCCCCCTAGGATGTGTGAGAAGGAGGAGAATGAGGTATGTCCCCAGAGAAGATATTGCAGAGGCAAAGGGAAGAGTAACGCATGACAAGAATGGCGGTGGAGCAAGTGCGAAAGAATCTAGCAGAGAAGGTGGTGGAGGAGTAGGCGCTGAAGAAGAAGAGGAAGTAGGTGAAGGTTGTCGATAAGAAACGGGCAAAAAAGGAGGTCCCATTCATGGTGACTGACCCTGATGAGATCGTTAAAATGGGGTGGATGGTTTCCTACACCCCTAGACCGGTAGAGAAGAAGAAAACAGATTCCTAGGAGACCGTCTCCGATCGGCAAACAAGTGATATCATTAATGATATATGCAAAATATACACATTTTTATATGCCTTTCTACCTATATGTTAGTCGTAATTTTAGTTAAAATAAGGATAATTGATAGTTATTAGTGTTAAGTGAGTAATAGGAGTTTAATGAATAAATGCGCTTAATTGAGTTATTTAGATGCATTAATTGGATTTATTATTACGCATCTAATTATGATTTAATTTTATTTATGCAGGCTTTAGAGCTCTAGATTCAAATTGCAGAAAGCGAATGCACATCAAACAGCTTCTGTGAAGAAATCAAAGATCTGACGGATGAGATCGCGTCAACGGGTATTAGCCGTTGAAAAGAAAAAAAAAAGAACTGAACCGGTCAGTAATTTGGTCTGGTTTGGAAAAGAAAAGAGAATATGGAGCTCTAAAGCCTGCATAAATAAAATTAAATTGTAATTAGATGCATAATAATAAATCCAATTAATGCATCTAAATAACTCAATTAAGCGCATTTATTCATTAAACTCCTAGTTACTCACTTAACACTGATAACTATCAATTATCCTTATTTTAACTAAAATTACGACTAACATATAAGTAGAAAGGCATATAAAAATGTGTATATTTTGCATATATCAATTAATGCAGTGATGTCTTCCTTGAATGAGGCTGATATTGGTGTGGAGAAGGAGGAGGAGGAGGAGAAGAAGGATGAGTCTAAGGAAGAGAAGAAGGAGGAGGAGGAGAAGAAGGATACGGAGGAGGAGGAGGAAGAGAAGGAGGCCACAGGTTCAACCTCACACGAGCCTGTGGACGTTGAGAGCTTTCAATCACCTCCACCAGCTGCAATGGAACTCCCAGAACACTATGCTGGTTTGGAGTTGTGCTTTGACATGGGCATCTTGTTGGAAAGGGATAAAGTCACAATCGATGGGTGGATCGCCAATCTGAGAAATGCTTATCCAATCCCCCAAGCTATGTGATGAAGACTACATATCCCTCATCCAAACAATAGAAATAAACATAAATGTAAGTATCTTTCACGTTTATTTTTAGTAATAGAAGATCGTGTATAATTCGTATGTAATAGAGCACGCCATCATGTGTAGTCGTGTGTTTGAGCACACGACTAGTCATGAAGGCATGTGTTTTTATACACAACCTATCTATTTTGTATTTTCTAGTTTCAAATGCAATAGAAGGTCATGTATGGAAGCACGCCTTTATGAGTAGTCGTGTGTTTGAGCACACGACTAGTCATGAAGGCATGTGTTTGTATACACGACCTATCTGTTTTGTATTTTCTAGTTTCAAATTCAATAGAAGGTCGTGTATGGAAGCATGCCTTTATGAGTAGTCGTGTGTTCAAGCAAACGACTAGTCATGAAGGCATGTGTTTGTATACACGACTTGCCTATTTTGTATTTTCCAATTTCAAATGCAATAGAAGGTCGTGTATGGAAGCAGGAGTTTATGACTATCATGTATTCGAACACAGGACTACTCATGAAGGCCTGCTTCCATACACATGATTACAATTGTGCTCGTGTACTAATACGCACGCAAATTTTGTGGTTGTACACAAGTGATAGACAAATTTCTCACTCCATTGCAGAATCAAAATGAAAGTCACCGTGAGAAGTATCCATTCTTTTTTTTGGCTCATGTGCCTTTAAATAGATTTTTGACAATATAAGTCCACCCCACAAAATCTCGAAAACTTGGCTTCACCTTTTTTCAAATCTAATCTACATGCTATGGCCCACTTTTGCAGGAGTACAAAGAGGATGTAGATAGTGCAAAGTTGATACGTAAGGTTGGGATGATGTTGAAGGGACTGAACAGGAACATGTTCTATGTTTTTTTCCCAATCCACACCGGCTCTCACTTCTGCCTCCTCCATGTTCATTTTTTGAACTTACCCCTGATGCACGATTGTTCTATTCCTGCGTGTCCTACATTCTTTCTCAACTGTTGGGTTAGAGCATTTTTTTCAGTTGTGACCAACAACCCGATAATTTCCATATTTCCTCCTCGAGATTTCTGGCGGCTCGGGCTGTGACTCAATTCTCTTTATCCTTTTCCTGCCCTTCTTTGGAGCTTCAAGTAAAGGTGGTTCACATTTAAATAAAACCCCATAATCACCCCCATCGACTTCTATCTAATGTTGGAACACTACTTCGTATGTTGTAAGGTACATGCTTGCGTAGTACCACTTCTCACAATATTCGATTCCAAACTCCTCTCATCAATATATGCTATGGCATGCTTACAAGAAAGTCCCATGCTATGGAAAAAGCCACATGTGCATGTCCTCTTCGTAAAGTCAACAATATCATGAGAAACAAAGAGAATGAATGCCACAATTAGCTTAGCGTTGTTCGTATGACTAACGTAATGTCGTGCGTACGAAAACACTACATTATAATGGTCGTGTGTTCGTATGAACGAAAAATTTAAAACTCATGTCCTCATATACATAATAACATAACGTTGTGAGTACGAAAACATGACATTATAACAGTCGTATGTTCGAATGAACGACAATTTTAAAACTTGTGTCCTCATATACACAATAACATAGTAATATACTCTACTTACCACATGGTATAGAGAATTCACTTGAAACTGGTGCAATGATAGCGGTAGCACTCAAACAGTTCCAACAATCTTCTCCCTCATGTCATTGATACCATTTTGTGTCACATTTATCTATTTCTTCCCTCCTTGTCATGTCTACTCCATCTAATCTGTTCGAAGCCCATATGTACCACTTACACCCTGGAACCTTGCACGTTGTAGCAAATGTGTCCTTGTTCTCATCCACCACTTTGAACATGAACTTCCTCTTGATTGCCAAATCAGTAACTACCATCTTAAACTGCATGATGCTTTTGAACTTAGCCCCTGACGCAAGTTGTGCCTCATAATCGTCTGCTTGCAAACTGCCGCTCAACATCACCTCCTCCTCATAAAGTTGTGCAGGACCGTCCAAACTAATAGGTGCCCCAATCCCAACCACCATCACTTTCAATATTAAGGAACTCATCGCCCTCTAATTCTTGCTTATCAAACACGACTGACTTCCCTTTAGATGTGTATGGTCCAAACTTAGACTTTCCTCTAGA
This sequence comes from Houttuynia cordata, assembly GCA_039654745.1. Lineage (NCBI taxonomy): Eukaryota > Viridiplantae > Streptophyta > Magnoliopsida > Piperales > Saururaceae > Houttuynia > Houttuynia cordata. The sequence continues at coordinate 5,921,616 of CM077511.1, forward strand.
TGTGAATGGTTTGGCCACATGTTGGACTTCTATCATTGAGACAGAGGGATCTCTTCCAGTGGGATTTGCTTACAAAAAATCTGGTTGTGTAAGAGGCTCATGCCATTCATCCCTTGACCATGGTAATTCCTCGTAATCTAACCACTCTTCATTTTTAACTTGCTCTTCAGATTGATGGTCTCCTGCATCTTTGTCTTCATCTTCATCTTCATCCCCCTTCAAACCATTGATTTTAAATTGCTCTTCATTTTCCACAATATCCTTCTGAATTTCATTACTTCCTCCCAATCTGCGAAAACAAAGGGAATGAATGGTACACATGAGAACAACTCGTGTCAACGTACACACGCAGGAAAAATGGTCATGTGTGTATGTACACGCAATAAAAATACCAGTGTTTTATGTTTCAGGAGTCGTGTACCAAAACACACGCCTTAAATAGATCAATACACAACTTTGCATTAGTGTGTGCATGTGTACATGACTTCAATTCAGGTTTTGTCTTTGAGAACACGACTTGTACAATCAACGTGTGTGAATTTGTGCGAATTTCAATTCTTACCTCGGAGCTTGAAATGAAGAATCTTAATCTCTTTCTCCTTCAACTGCTGATAAATTAATGTCATTAAATGTTGAATCAGGCTCTGATCTTGTCCTTATTGACATTAGTATCCTCATTGACAGTGGAAGTCATCTCCTTATTGACAATGGAAGTCATCTCCATGTTCAAAGTAGAGGTCCTCTTCACGTACTAGTCCAGTACTCCATTTGCGGCTTGCTTGTGAATGACAAAAACTGTCTCCAAGTCTTCATCGTCCTGAAGGACGTATGGAGATGCAGATGAAAGCAGATATGACAAAGAAAAAGTACTAGATGCAGACTTGAACGGTAATCTTTCTTCTACTTGCTTCAACAGTTCTAGGTACTTTACTTGTGTATCAATAGTCATCAATTTCAGTTTCCCGCCCACATATCCATCAGAATTTCTAAATACTCCATCGGAGTGTAAGCACACAAGAACATTTTCCATAACTACCTGCAAGTACAATCCCCAAGAATTAAAAAACCAAAATTTTTTAACCCGTTAACAAACCGAACCAGAACTGAATAGACCTGAACCAATCCATTTTTCCTTCTTCTCTTTTTTTTCTTTTTCTTCTTTAAAACTCATCGTATCAATTGCATTCGTCAGATCTTTGATCTCAGCACGAAACCCGTTTGACATGCGTTCACTTTTGACGATTTGCATTTGGACTCTTAAAACTTGTATAAATAAGGTTAAATATTAAATTAGACGCATAATAAAATGTGAATCCATTAAATCCAATTAACGCATCTAAATTAATCAATTAAATGTATTTATTTATTAAACTCCTAATTGCTCACTTAACATGAATAATCATTAATTATCCTTACTTTCACTAAAATTATGACTAACATATAGGTAGAAAGGCATATAAAAATGTGTATATTTTATAGATATCACCCGTGTATGAGTCGTGTGTATGGGCACATGACTTTCTTTACAGTCGTGCGCACACATAGATGATAATTCAAATTTTTGAAAACCAATTCTTTAGAACCAATTTCCAATGTAAAAATTATTGTATTTAAAGTTGACATACAATTTTTATTGTACGATTTCTCATAATCATAATCATAATCAAGTAGCGCCTTTTCCCAACTATTTGGGGTCGGCGACATGGATCTTACTCCTCCATTCCAGCCTGTTTTGGGCTACCTCTTTTATAAGAGATAGTAAAGTCAAATCCTTTCTTATTACCTCCATCCAAGTTCTTTTAGGTCTCCCTCTCCCTCTTTTAACATCGTTTACATGTATCCCTTATAATCTTCTCACAGAGGCATCTAAAGGTCTTCTTTGCATATGCCATACCAACGCAACTTACTTTCCCTCAGCTTCTCCCCTAAAAGTGTTACTCTTAGGCTCTCACGAATATATTCATTTCTAATCCTATCTCTCCTAGTTATCCCACTCATCTACCTTAACATTCTCATTTCGGCTACATTCAACTTATCTATATGACTCCTCTTTGGTGCCCAGCACTCCGCTCTATAGAGTATTGCAGGCCTAATGGCCGTCCTATAGAACTTGCCTTTAAGTCTTTTTGGAACCCGCCTATCACACAACACTCCCGAGGCTGCCCTCCACTTTACCCACCCCGCATTTATCCTATGCACTACATCACTATCAATATCCTCTTCTTTATGGATAATAGATCCTAAGTAACGGAATTGATCACACCTTGGCACTTCTTGCCCATCTATTTCAACTAGGGCTCTATCTATAGTTCTACCTTCCTTAAAATTAAATTTCATGCACTCTGTCTTAGTCCTACTTATTTTAAAACCTTTTGATTCTAGAGCATCCCTCCACAATTCTAATTTCTCATTTAAACCTACTTTACTCTCATCAATTAAAACTACATCATCTGTAAAAAGTATACACCAAAGTACATTATCTTGCAAATGACTAGTAAGCTTATCCATAACTAAAGCGAAAAAATACGGACTTAAGGCTGACCCTTGATGAAGACCTACTGTAACCAGAAACTCCTTAGTTCCCCCCCCCCCCAATAGTCTGTACACTAGTCACAACCCCTTCATACATATCCTTTATGATATCTATGTAACCTCTTATGACACCCTTCTTCTTCAAAACACTCTAAATAAGCTCTCTCAGCACTCTATCGTAGGCTTTTTCCAAATCTATGAAGGCCATATAGAGGTTTTGTTTTCTATCCATGTACCTCTCAACTAACAGCCGTAGTAAAAATATAGCTTCCGTTGTTGACCTCTCTGGCATGAAACCAAATTGATTCTCTGATACTTTAATAACTTTTCACAAACGCCCTTCTAATACTCTCTCCCATAATTTATACTATGCCCCATAACTTTTATACCTCTATAGTTTGTACAACTTTGGATATCCTCTTTATTTTTATACAAGGGTATGAGGGTACTCCTCCTCCACTCCTCTGGCATCCTCTTAGACTTCCAAATCTTGTTGAACAAATTAGTCAACCAAGTTAAGCCCACACCTCCTAATGCCTTCCACATTTCAATAGGAATTCCATCGGGCCCTAGAGCCTTGCCTTTCTTCATTTTCCTTAACGCAGCACCTACTTCCTCTATGGAAAATCTCCTAAAATAAATCCTCTTTAACAAGACTAGACTCAAACTCTATCCCACTACTATAATTCTCATTCAATAAACGATCAAAATACTCACGCCATCTCTCCCTAATTTCCTCATCTTTCACTAAGACCCTTTGATCTTCACTTTGAATACACCTAACTTGTTCTAAGTCCCTACTCTTCCTATCCCTTAACTTAGCTAACTTATAAATGTCCCTCTCCCCCTCCTTCGTCCCTAGCCTATTATATAAGTCATCAAACGCCTTAAATTTAGCTTCACTCACTATCTTTTTAGCCACTCTCTTTCCCTTTACATATCTCTCCCAATTCTTTTAATTTTTATACTTTTGCCACTCCTTAAAGAAGCCTTCTTTTCCTTTATGACTCTTTGGACTTCCTCACACCACCACCAAGTTTCTTTCTTGATGTCCACTCTCCTCCTCTCTTCACCAAGCACTTCTTTTCCCACTTTTTTAATACACTTAGCCATGCTTCCCCACATCATTGTTGGCTCCTCATTTAAGTTCTAATCCCCTTCAAACCTCAACCTCTCTACAAAAGTGTTGAGCATCTCACCTTTCAAGTTCCACCACTTGATCCTAGGCTCCATTTTATCCGAACTTCGCTTCTTCTACCCCTTTATGAGAACATCTAAAACAACTAATCTATGCTGAAGTGCTATAGGTTCACCGGGTATATCCTTACAATCTTTACACTTAATTCTGTCTTCGCTTCTAACTAAGAAAAAATCTATTTGGCTCTTGTGAGGTCCACTCTTAAAAGTTACTAGATACTCTTCCCTCTTCTTGAAATAGGTATTTGATATTCTTGAAACAACAATTGTACGATTTCTCAATTGCAGTTATTTTTGCGTAAACAACTCTTTCCCGAGCTTTTTCGCTAGTTTTGCTGTTTTTAACGTGAAATCTTTTTTTTCTAGGTTGGACAACGACGGCTATGATATGGACCGCGATGATGGATGGAGCTCCACCGGAATGCCTTCTTCTCCAATTAGATGCTCCCGCAAAAGCGCTAAAATGAAGAATTTAGGTAAGTAATATGAGAAGATGGCTAGTGGCACCAGGTAATACAGAAAAAAAACTCCACTATTTCATAACCAAAACGAACTGCTGTAATTTAAGGACGAGTTATAGATCAGGTAGGAGAATAGCCAATATTACAAAGAACATAGAGAATCAAAATTTGGAGCTTGAATTTAGCCTTGAAATTATCAATGCACCTCAAAATCATGAGAGCAAAATGGGGATCGGGTTGGTTTCAAACATATATTTAGAATCAAGTAATTAAGTATTTGGTAAATTTGTATTTTATGATGTTTCCATATCAATGTAGTCAATTAAATTTTTTATCCTCTATGTTATGCTATGATTTTTCACACACTCTCTCTGCCTGGTGACAAAGTTTCACAAATTATAATTCCCACTTTTATAATATAAAAGGGTGATCTTTAAAAGAACCAAAAAAACCATCCTCTTTCACTTGTCTACTTTCCCTCACATATTTTCCCATCTCAAATGTTTCAAAAGTTTCTACCTGTGAAAGTTTTGCAACTCTACGTTCTTTGGGATTTTATAACCTTCTCTGCCTAAAAAAGAGTTGGCCAACTTATAAGGTTTTTTTTTGTTGGCAGTATCATTTCACAATAAGGTTGCTGTTTTTCAGGTACACGATCCCAAGAGGCCAAGTTACTATTACCTGCCTCAAAAAACTTGTTGGCGTGACGGTACACTCTCCATATTTGGTGGAGATCCGGACCCAGACACTTTAGCAAGGGCCACCTTAAACTTTAGAATTAGGGTGTGCGTGGGTGTATTGGGCGTTTGTAGTAAGAAAAAAACTTGTTACTATTACTTAAATCCATCTTCATGGACATTGAATGTGACAACGTTGTAAGTTGTAAAGCAATGTAGAAATAGCTTACTTATCATTTCAACACCCAAATCAATATCTCTTCCATTCTAGGAAGCAGACACGGCAAATTGATTATCGTATCCGTATAAGATATATATCGGACACAGGTGCGGTAGCGACACGACTGCCTGTGTATCCAGACTATAAAAAAAGGGCACGTTTGCGGATCCGGGGTCGTCGTGAGATGGGGTTGACCTCACAGCAAAGAAAGGAGTGGACGGCGAGCTTGTGGGCGCAATCAAGTGCAGGCTCAGCGATCTTGACATTGGCAGATGTAAGGGCGACAAGGGGGGGTGGGGTGAGGAGGGTTTCGGAGTCAGCAAGGGAAAGCTGGTTTGGGCCGTTGTGGAGGGGGCTGGGGAGGGAGTCGGAGAAGGAGGAGAAGATGGAGGCGGTGGGAGGGGTTATGGAGGAGAGGCATTCGATGACCGCTTTGCACTTTGCGGCGAGCTTGTGCCTGGAGGCATTCTTGATGACCTTTTCGAGGGCCGAGATCATGACCTGGACGAGGCGGGAATGAGGGCCAACCTTTGTCGGGGGAAGCCATTGCAGCTACCGTGGAGGAAGGAGGACATAGGGAGCAGTGGTTGGATTGGGTTGGGTGGCTCATGGTTATTCAGTATTCGTCACTCAAATATGGTATCGGAAATGTTGGTTTTTATATATAATTTTTTATTAATCATGTCGTATCCTACTTTTTGATAAAATATTATATCCCAGTGTCCATACCATGCCACCGTATTCGTATTTGTACTTTCTAGCTTCCATTAACTTTTTATGATCATAATTTTTTTTTCAATAGTATACGATACGATATGATTATGTTAATTAATTCATGATTTAGGATAACTTGCAATACGGATTTTTTTGCAACAACCTAGCTTACGCCAGCCATTACAAGTCCTCAGATCTCCATCTAACAGCCCTGTATTAATATGCATCATCAACCCCCATCCACTCGCCAAAACCCGTCAGCTCGGTGCATATAATAATACAACAAGGTTACAACTTACAACTCCCTTTTGTATGACAATCAAGTAGCTTTTCTTTGGCAACCTATTTTTATTGATAAAAGAAGGTTTCAAATCCAATTTTTGTCACTTGTTACCCATACATCTTATAAGGTCAAAGAACAAAAAGGCACATGGGGTGCAACTAGTGACAATTGCAATTACAATTGAGGCACTCATCTGCCATTTCACCCCACCTTTTATCTCCAAACAATCTCCATTCCCATCCCAAATCCCCCACCCCATAAGTCCAAGGTCGTCGCCCTCAGACTGAGACCACTTCACAGAAGAAGCAGCAGCAGCAGAGAAAGTGAAAAAGGAAACCAGTAAAGAAAGGAAGCAAGCGCCTTTCCCAATTGGTAATGGTGGAGGAGAAGCGCCTCCTCCTCCGTCTCCTCCCCATGCTCTTCTCCCCCTCTGGCGCGGCAGCATCAGATGTCATCGGCGGCGGCGGGAGCGGCTGGGACGGTGGCGTGGCGGCGATCGTCGTGACGGCCATGGCAGGCATCGCCCTGGCCGCCACCTTGCTCTACTCGTCCCGTAGGTAAAAATCAGCAATTGCGACGATCTGGGTGTTGGGTCTTGGTGGGGAATCTGGAGTTGAAGGCGGAGAAGGGAGAAAGGTGGGAGCTTTCTTGGAGATGAGAGCCCTCCGTCGTACCCATTCTCCTTCTCCTTCTTCCCCGTCGTCGGCGTCGTCGTCATCGTCGTCGTGGGTTCATTTGCGATCGGTTTTCCTCGTTGTCGTCTCCTCTAATTCGTCCTCGTCTTCCCAGTCTTCCTCCTCGTCTCGCGTTACCGATAGGTGAGTCTTCTTGATTTTGGATTTCTGGGGTTTGCTGTTGAGCTCTTTCTAGTTCAGATCGGATCTTTTGTGTTTCAGTATTTGGGTAAAGTGATTTAGTGTGCTTGCTTGTTGCTCTTAGCTTTAGTTGTTGTTGTCCTTGTTTGAGGGGGAAGCTTTGTGTTTGTGTTCTGGTAGCTTTTTATACAGTTGATTTGATTGATTTTGATGCTAAAACTTGATGGGTTGTGCTTAATTTTGCTAGATTAGAGTATGTGAGGTTGAAGGGGACTTGTTTGTGGAGTCATGGGAATTTATAGGTAGTTAATTCGGAGAATGATCAATGGCAAGTGGTCAACTTTATGGTACTCATAGATCATATATTGTCTAAACATGGACAATTGACTGGAATCTCTAGAGTCCATGAGTTTGTATATTGTCTTGCCCTTAGTTTGATTTGAAGGAAATTAAGTGTACTACCAATTTTTTTCATAGACATATTTGTGAGAAAGATGATTTGGCTTATGTTTTTTTATTCATATTTATATAGGGCTGTACTGCATGAGGCGCTAGTTTGATTAGGGTTGAGCTAAGAATTATGGATAGTTTGATTTGCAGAATATTATAAGAGTATCATCTTAGAACTTTCATATAATTATAGGAGCTATTTATGAAAAAAAAAGAGCTAATTCACCTTTTTGGGGAGTTGATTGTTTTTTATTCTGTTTACCGTTATATAAATTAGTGATTGCCACTATTGGACTCAGATAAACGAGGCTATTATGCCTTTGTTCTTCTTCTTTGAATCTTTCTAGCCTTTTGATGGTGGGAATTTCTTTGTTCCTATGTTGGTACTGGTTCTGTTTAAGTGTTTGTGTATTTCTACTGTACATTTTCATATCAAGCATTATGCGCACTTATTACTTCATTTTTTATCTATTTTTATGAATAAATAGTTTCTACATTTCTGTTCGAACATTTTTCCAGAGGCAGTCTTAAATCACCTTGGTCACGTCGGAGAAGAAAGCGTACTCTATCAGCTCGACTGTGGAAAAGCCTATGTACAGCAGATGGCAAGATTAGAGATGAAATCAAATTTTTGAAAAAAGTTCGCAGTGGAGTAAGTTGCTTTCTTTATCTTTATGCATCGTTATCTGGTAGGAATAAAGTATCCTTTCACACATTATTTGCTAGTTCTAAAATTTTGGTTCTTTTCACTTTGTAATACAGGGTGTCGATCCTAGCATCAGGGTGGAAGTTTGGCCTTTCTTACTTGGAGTGTAAGTCTATGTGGATGTGAATTCGAGTCATTCTGTAATGAACTAGTTTTTTTATTAAAAAGTGTTATTTTACCTTATATTTTGTCTGCTCTTTCTGTTGGATTGGTTCCTGAAATATGTTTACCAGCATCTTTCTTTTTTTTTGTAAATGCTTACCACCATTGGTGCTCCTAAGAAGCTCGTACATGATTTTAGCATTGGATTAGCCGATAACAATGTCAATTGTTTTGTGAATAAATAAGCTGATTCCATCTTGAAAATGCTAGTTGAGGTATGAATTTTGTTTGGGTGTCAAAATACTCCACTCATCTAATCTGATCAGAGTTACATGAATTTCTGGCAAAAATTCGAAACAATCCGATCCATAGTAGATTAATAGATATTTGAAATAGGAGTTGTCAAATTAGCTCGACTTCCTGCAAATGTTCATCATCAGAGGAGGAGATGAAAAATATGGGTAGCGAGGAAATTTTTGCTAGAAGAGGAGTAGCAAAAGAATGCCCGTAATACTAACATCTGCATATGCATTTGCTTCTGTACTTGCATGAAATGGACATGGTTTGCTTATCTTTTGTATCAGTGGCCGAAGGATAGATATATAGGAGAAATATGGAGATATAGCTGAGATTCTGGGAAAGAACATCGGTGACTTAAAATTGTTTTCACATGTATCTTGCTAATCTAATCATATATTATCTAAAAGCCTTAATACTAATCCCAAACAGTTATGACACCATGTGTATAAACTTGTAGTAGCGTGAATTACATGCATCAAGTAAGAAAACACGATTAATAATGATAAAGAAGACCAATTTTGTAAGTAGTATCAACGATTAAGTGGAAAACATGAGTTTATTCTAGCTAGTGCTATGATAAGAAATTTAGAATTTTTTTTTGAGGAATGAAAAAGAGAATGCCTAAAAGAAGATAATGCCATATTTTTGGGTATCTTGTAAAAGTGTAAAATCTTTTCATTTGCTAATTGTTTCATACACATGTCTGCTTACTAGGCCAGGTTTACCTTTGTGTAGAAAGGTTGGATAATTTTTTAAGCTTGTGGAGTTTTATGGTCCATAGTTTGATGTACAATGCTTAAAGTTGGATAATTGAGTGCAAGTTTTGTGAAAATTTGACTTTAGCTGCCAGACGTTGTATATAACTTAAAAATCTCTAGGCCTCTTATAAAATATTTTGTGTCGATGTATTTGTGCCTATTTTATGCCTTATTTTTGTTAGGACCATTGATCCATGTGGCAAATGAAACTACGGCAAAGGTTGGCATTCTTTATTGTTTTGCTTGTTTCATGATGGCTATTCTAATTACTTTTTTATTTGTCAAAAGATCAAGATAAGTAGGATAGAAATTTTTAGTTCAATTTTCATTGGAAGTTTTTGTTGCATACAACAGGTATGACTTAAATAGTGCAGAGGCAGAACGAAGTGGCATTAGAACACAGAAAAGGTTGCTCTTTCATAATTTGAAATTATCCTTATATTTTTCTAGTTCACTCTACCCTGATAAAGCTCTTAATAAAGATTATGTTTATTTTTTTCCCTGCAAAATTATATGATCTGCACTCATGATCTTGATTTTTTTTTTCATGTGCAGAAAAGAGTATGAGAACCTTAGAAGGCAATGTCGACGAATGTTTAAGAAGGGTAATACGAGTACAAAGGAATCGAAAGATATGAGTGACAGTCGAAGTATGGATTCACCTAGCTCTGAAGATGTAGTGAGTGCTCGGGAATCCCTTTCAACAGAAGGAATTCCTGAGGAAGAAGAAGATGAGAATTTAGATCAACCAGAAGAAGAAAAAGCATCTGATTCCAAATCACCTATGGAAAAGGAAGTAGAAGTGGAAGAGGAAGACAGGAGTGGGCTGACTCTTGATATATCCACAGTGGAGACCGATTCATCAGATTCTGAATCTTCTGTTGACGACTCTGGCACCCCTCCTGAAACAGTTCAAGATAATGAGGCCAAGTACTCCAAGATGGAGTCAGTCAAGGAGAAAAATCCCAAGACTCACACGAGTGAGGATTTTGCAACATGGCAACGGATCATTCGTCTTGATGCGTCACGAGCCAGTGCAGAATGGGTTGTTTACTCCTCATCTCAGGCTGCAGTCTCTGAAGCACGAGCTCATCGGTCAGCCCATGCTGTGGGACTGCAAGATTATGACCATTTGGAGCCAAGCAGAATCTACCACGCGGCCCGGTTAGTTGCTGTTCTAGAAGCTTATGCTATTTATGATCCAGAAATTGGTTACTGTCAGGGGATGAGTGATTTGCTCTCCCCCATAGTTGCTGTTATGGAGGAAGACCATGAAGCCTTCTGGTGCTTTGTGGGCTTCATGAAGAAAGCTCGGCACAACTTTCGGCTTGATGAAGTGGGTATACGGAGACAACTTAGTATAGTGTCAAAGATTATAAAAATCAAGGACTCGCATCTTTATAAGCACCTAGAGAAGCTTCAAGCGGAAGACTGCTTCTTTGTGTATAGGATGGTGGTGGTTTTGTTCAGGAGGGAGCTGACATTAGAGCAGACACTGTGTTTGTGGGAAGTGATGTGGGCCGATCAGGCAGCGATCAGGGCTGGGATTGGAAAATCTGCTTGGGGAAGGATTAGACAGCGTGCTCCGCCAACCGAAGACCTGCTTCTTTATGCCATTGCTGCGTGTGTTTTACAGAGGAGGAAATTGATAATTGAGAAATATAGTAGCATGGATGAGATTCTGAGGGAATGTAATAGCATGGCTGGGCAGTTGGATGTGTGGAAGCTGTTGGATGATGCCCATGACTTGGTGGTGACCCTCCATGACAAAATATAGGATGGACCTCATCTATTACACACTTTTTTTTCTTTTATTTAAGAAAAGGTCCTCAACTGTGTTTCCCGTTCAGTTGCTGTGGCAGCTTGTAACGAGCATTTATTATTCGAGAAGTAGTTTCATTTTGACTAGTCTGTAGTCTGTACAAACTACAAACTGTTGCTAATTGCTTTCTATTGCTGAGTCTGCCCAATGGCAGGCAATAATCACTACATTGTAGTTTGCTATTGTTGACCACGATTTAGTGAACTCTAATGATGGACTCTTGTCTGCCTCAGCATACTTTTTCCTCAACATTTAAAGCAGTTCAGGTCGATGGAGGAAAGCATATATGGAAGACTGGATTCATGAACTGACGCAACAGAATTCGCAAAACAACACTTTGCTTTCCACTATGCCAGGCCAGGTTGAACGGCCGATCTTATTGCAAGCTCTTGATCAATTGCTCATGTTATCTTATTTGGTTTAATGAGATATTAAACTGCAGTTGATTAAAAAGACTTGAGTTGTTCCCCTTTATGCTCCTTATAATCATAAGCTATTCCATAGGAAGACTTAATCCAAACACCAGAAGTGCACCCGATTTGTACTTATGTTCGGCTAGCTGCACACTCATACCTGCCAGTAGAATTAGCTTTTAGCCATCTTCCGGCGCCATGCTATTTTTGGTTTCAAGTGAAGTATATTCTTTTTTGATGGGGAAGTGAAGCATATTCCAAAACAGCTTCTTGTACAATACCAAAGCTAAGACACATGGAATTCGACCCAAAGACAGGTGATTAAATAAGTATTTTTTTTGTAAGCAATTAAATTAGATTTCCAATGACAGAGAGGTCAGCTATATGCAAGAACATTTGTTATAGAATTCTTTTCCGTGGACTTGCTACTTCTTTTTCATAGAACTGCTTAGCTGAGCAGATGGGGGCGTGGGCAACACATAGTAGGTAGTTCACGAAAAAATACAGCCAAATGTTTGGAATTTTAGGAGGCGCGAGAACTGAGAGGAAGGTTCTGTGACATGATGAAGAGGATGAGTGTGTGGATCGTTATTTACTCTGCCATTGGGTATGAGGCTGGAGGTAGGTTATGAAAAGGAGAAAGCTTACAAAAGACTTTCCCCATCCTGTTCTTATACCGATTTAGCACTATCATTTTCCCTCTTTAGAATGATGCTTGTACAGTTGTTTTGGGGGGCTGGGGATTGTTATCGCTTGTTCCCCTCATTCCCATTCTCATCTGCCTGGTCCCTGCCCTTGGCACTCCCTGAAATGTATGAGCCCCTATTGTAAGTGGCCGCATGGCGGGTAGACGAGCAATCAAGATTGCCCTTAACTGCTACCGCCGGTTGCTCAGACAACATGCCCCCCCCCCCCCCCCCCCCGCCACCACATGTTGAGGCCACCCTAGGACAACGAAAGTTAAAACAACATTAACTGCCTGGATTGGAAAGCCAAAATGAACTGAAAATGAGTAGTTCATTTCTCATTTCTGATCTAGATAATTAATATGGGACGGGGGGAGCATAAGGAAACCACTAGGCCATTTTGGGAAGCCATGTGCCTGCAAGTCCATTTTCAGGTTGATTTTCAACTCAAGTCATTTTGGTTTGTGGTTGAGTCAGTATTGAGCTACTTTGACCTTAATATAAATATGGTCTTCATCAATGGGCAGTGGCGAAGTTCTTAAGACCTAATAAGAAAAGGCCAGACAACTGGCTTCTTGGAGCATTGTATCTTTTTACATGGTTAATGGAGCACCGGGGGTTCAAACATTAAACCACATAATCCTTCACAAGGCATGGTCTTGGATATCCTAGCAACGCACCTTTTATTCATCAGTGACTAAAAACTTCTATCCTAATGTAGGCATTACGATTTACATTGTATCGAATATATTCATGTAGAGTTGTACTTTTTCTAAAAAAATCAAAATAATAAGCCACCTCGACAAGTGGAGAGTTAATAAACCCTAAACCCTAATCAAAGCCCCCACCAATTTCTCAAATCCTTAATGTATAAGAAACTAATAAATCAACCATAGGTGTGTTTTGATATTATATATATGTATGGTACTTGATTGATTGTATTTTTAACTATTTTACTCGCAATCGCACGAGACTACGTATAGGCGACTGGAAACGAGGTCGAGCCCAAAGGACTTGGAAGAGTAGTCTACTTCTAATAAAAGATTGAATTTTTAATAATTTTAAAGAACTAAAGAAATAAACTTTAATAAGAAATCAGAGTGATGCGAATATCAAAGCGTCGAATCCACCACTAAACATGCAATTACTACTCTCAATTATTATTTCACACAAATTGATATGACACGGTAACTCATGTTTTTGGTCAGACACGCAAATTACCAGTGAATGCACTACATGTTCTTTGGTCGGACACGAAAAGTTCATTCACTATAAATAATATATTAATTCTATCCTTAGTCGGGCATAAAATTAACATAAGCTTGTTCTTGGTTAAACATAGGAATATCAAGATCAAATTCCAATAATAATCATACTAGTCTATGGTCAAGCACTAGATCAAATTATGAAACAAGAAATCGCATTAAGCATAATCATATCAACTATATTAAATTAATTAATTAAGAGTAATAACACAAATCTAGGGTTTCAACTAGCCTTGATAAAGAGTTTAGCTAGACATAGAAATAGGAAAAGAAGAAGTCTAGTTTGTTGAAGAAGTCATTTGCAGGAACACTGTTCACTGTAGCACGAATTACTGTTCATAGGTACTATTCATCCTTCTTTCCTGCATACTCGCATTTACTGTAGCAACTGGCCGACACTGTAGCAGTTTCGAAGCAGTTGTACAATTCTCCCAAAATCCCCGATTTTCTTCTCCTTCCTTATTCTTCCCTTCCTCCGGCCTCTTTGCCACCGAAATCCAGCCAAAACTAGCAACGGAACCCCGGCGGAATGTCTCTGCCTTTCTCTATAAAAAGCTCTCCTCCCTTTTTCCCAAAACCAGTCTCTATTTTTTATAGGCAGTTCGAAAAAGAAAAGAGTCCAATTCAAATCCTTTTTCCGTTTTGGAGATGAATCCAGATCGAATCCAAACATCGAGTTTTCTATTAGAGAACGCCTCTTCCGACATTTCGATTCTAGCATGATCCTTTATTTTTTCCAGTCTGCCATCAATGTTGCCGTGTTCGTCGAGCTTCGCCACCATCGCTGTGACCCATCGCCGATCGCCGTCGTGGTCGATCAAGCCTGCTCCTGCTCTATCCACCGACGTGACTTCACCGGCGCTCGAGCACATCTCGAGTTTTTTTTTTCTTTTCCAAACCGAACCAACCACTGAACCAGTCGGTTCAGGTCTTTCTCTTTTCTATTTTTTTTCTTTTCATTGGCTAAAACCCGTCATAGCGACTCCATCCATTGGATCTTTGATCTCTTCACAGAAACTATTTGGCGTGCATTCACTTTTGGTGATATGCATCGGGAACTCTCAAAGCCTACATAAATAATATAAAATATTAAATTAAACGCATAGTAAAATGTAATCTACTAAATCCAATTAATGCATCTAAATTAATTAATTAAGCGTATTTATTTATTAAACTCCTAATTACTCACCTAACATGAATACTCATTAATTATCCTTACTTCAACTAAAATTATGACTAACATATAGGTAGAAAGGTATATAAAAATGTGAATATTTTGTAGATATTAGTACTCCCTTGTTCCAAATAAAACCGACCGCATTTAAGATTTTAGAAACCCAAATAAAAGTGGCAATATTATGGATTTTATCTTGCTAGGAGAGGATGGGAGGATGCCGAGGTGTTTGTTGATGTGTGAGCCCTACAGGTCAATAAAGGTAACCCATTTTCAAAAGGGGTCGCTTTTATGTGGACGGAAGGAGTATATGCTAATATCCGAGCCAAAAATATATAAAGCTAGCCGAAGGAGTCAAGTCAAATGAAGCTTAAAGAGACAAACCTGAGTCAAGCTGAACTATACATCGAGCGAACCTAAGCTATAGATTTCCAAACCTGAGTCAAGGTGTTTCAGTCCTTAAGCTGGTGCAGTTTTTTCCCTTCATAAGTAGCTCGCCACGTCGCCAACAGTGTTACCTGTTAGTGACTTGTGTGCGTTTAGGTTAAACTGTAACAAGAAGAACAAGAGCAACAATTTGATTAGCTATTATTGTGTGATATTTTTTTTTCTCATATAATTATGTGGGAAAACTATATATTTTCCTTCTTTTAAGTTAGCCAAGAAACACAATCAAACACACACTTCTCCACACTCACAATGATGTAAGTAAGTATTCTATACCTCCTCGACGTAGGATGTATAAGTTATCACACATACAAAATAAGATTAACAAAGGAATATTTCATCGAACACTTGGAAGACACATGGTTCACACAACGACTACATCCACGAGATCTAGAGACCAAATCCACTACTATCAATTTTAGATACAGTCTACTTAGTAGAGATTACATCAACATGCAAGGGTAAAGACCTTCTTACAAGCTATGAAGAAATCTCATATTTAGGTAGAATACACAAATAATAGAGATGGAATGATTACCACAAACCACCTATGATTTGTCTTCTCTTTCACAAGAGGATGCCTTGACTTCAAAAAGTCTCTTTCTTTCATTCTCCTTCCTCCAAGAAAATCATTTTTTTTATCTCCAAAGCTTCTTCAAAATTGTAATCTTTCCATTTTCTTGATCTCCAAAGCTTCTTTAAAGTTGTAGTCTTTATTTTTTCTCTCTCTCAAAAGAACCCCCTTTTAAGAAAAATTGTCTTTTTATAAAGAAGCTCTTCTTCACTTTAACAACTTACACTTAACCCTAAAGTGGGTCAAGTAGTGAGCCTCTCCACATGAGAAGGAAGTCCAACACTATGGGTCTCACATGAGGAGGGAAAAAGCCCAACAATAATGTTGTTTACAAGTAGTCTGGTGGTGAGGGTTAGAGGTGAAAATTAGGTTTATGAATACCATCTTGAAGTTGATAAGTTCTATTTATCACTTCAACATGTGGTAGCATTCGACAATGGGCATGCTGATCACTCCACAACCATCCTTCATAATAAGCAACCTTACACTTTTGCATAAAAACAAATCCTTAGGATTATGGTCAGACTGCTAACTTGAAACAATTTCACATGCTTTGTTTTTTAGTATTTAATCAATATATAATGACCTTTTGTAACACAGTGCAATTAAAACCAACCCATGAATTGTATTTAGCAAAAACCAACTTTGCTCAAGTTGCGAAAATGTTCATTTAGTTACAAGCAAAAAACACAAGTTTTTGAAACAAATGTTGCATAGTGCTGAGTTAAACTATTATAATAACCCTTCCTAATTAGCTTGAGCTTTTAGGAAACATTAGTTATTTAATGAGAGCTCACATCTTGGTTTCAAATCCCACAAGGAGCAGTTTTCTCCTATTTATGTTCCAGGACATTAATCGCCAAGGTCTTGTGTACTATGCTCTTCTCTCCTTTAAGTATATCCATGTGCTAAGTTTAAAAGGATGCTTGCACCTGGCAGAGGAGTGTTGTGTTCAGTTAAATATTTATAAGAACCCTTCTCTAGTTGCTCGAGCTTTTGGGAACATCGTTATCTAATAGATAGGCTTGCTCCCCAAACCATTTAGAGCATTCCTGGGGTCACATGGGTATGGACCCATGGGAGTGCCCAGATATGGACCCATAAAAAGGTTGGATCGTTGGAAACTGAGACGGACATGAACACGTCTAGTTTCTCACAGAGTCCAACATGTTCATGTTAACTACCATCCTGGACCTATGAAGAATGAAAACCATGCATGTCTTTATTCCTTGCTCGGACATGGACTCAAACCCAAAAATGAACATTGACAATGAAGTCGGACAAGGACTTGAATAATTTGGTTTGACGTCTGAGTGTCCTACTACCAAACCCCCTGCCATCCCCCCTCTCCCCCAAGCAATGCCATGTGATCACGAGTAGGCTCGAGTAGCCGGTCACAAGTCATGTGGTTCTCAGATTTTAGTTCATGCATCAAACTAAAAAATGATCTCTCCGTCCTGTTTTAGATGCTCCATCTGGAAAGAGGACAGTCCCTTTTTAGGTGCTCCATATGGTCAATTTCAGTGGATTTTGAGTCTATTCCCACCATTTCTTGGGTTTCCACCATCCAATAAAAACCAACATTTTTCCTATGGAGCATCTACGAAGGGAGTAAATAAATTTGCAAGAGGACCAAGATTCTCTTTGAATGCATCCAAAGACATAAAATGTTAGAAGAGTCCGTATGGAGACGGGGATCTCCTTCGGACCCTGATCAAGGCCATGATTGTAGCTCCATTCCTGCTCATGACATATAATTTGCCTAATAACAGCCACATATAGAGAGAGAGAGAGATTGTAGCTGAAGTTTTCCTTTTTGACCACTTGTGATCATTGATATAAATCCAAGCCTGTACGGGCAAATTTTGTCAGTTAATGGATACATTTTTTCTAATAATCAAGGATACACTATTTCAGGGACTTCGTATCATGTCTTGCCTCATATTTTTGTGAATGGAACATCGAGTATCAAACATGGAAGAATACAAAAATTCAGCCTGGCAGTATGTCCGGTTTAGGTAGCTTGATATTCCCTTTAAAAAGAAGAAAGCCACAAATCAAAAAAAAAAAAAAAACTAACTTGAGTCATGCTTTCTATACCTCCGGATTCAATTTTGATTTTACTCATTTTTTATACACTCCCTTGGTTTCATTTTGATAGTTCAATTTGGAAAATAATTGTTCCACATAAATAGTCCGATGTGGCTCAATTTAACTGGTTGATATTTCCTAATCCTACTGGCCCGTCGAATACATCAAGATCTTTCCAATTTGGACTGTTAAGATGGATTGGAGGGAGTATATAACTTTAGAGAGAGGAGAGAAGCAATGAAAGATAATCAGCCATGTCAATAGTGAAATTATCACTTTTCCAAAAGAAAAAGAATAATACGCATTGGACTTAGATGCTCATCAGATGCATCCAAAGGTATAAAACATTTGTAGAGTCCTTAAGGAGACAGCGATCCCCTCTGACCTTGATGAAAGCCAATGAATTTAGCTCCCATTTCTGCTCACGACATATACTTTGCTTAATGACAGCCACATTCACAAGGGAGCTTGTAGTTTGATAAAATCTTTCTTCTTTGACATATTCACGGCATTTATATACATCCACACCTTTACGGAAAAGTGCTGTCAATAGACTATTTTAGGGATTTCTAAGCACATTACATTGTACAGAAAAAAATAAGCACCACAAAAAATGCTTTTAGCGACAGGCACCGCCCACCCGTCACTAAAATATGAAGACAGTCGCTATAGATGTTGAGTTCGAGATTAGTTTTCCAAAATGAATCAATTTTACCATATTTTGGAGAATCAAATGTTACTATTAATTCCCCCACCCGTCACTAAAATATGAAGACAGTCGCTATAGATGTTGAGTTCGAGATTAGTTTTCCAAAATGAATCAATTTTACCATATTTTGGAGAATCAAATGTTACTATTAATTGCAGATAGAGGGAATATATATATATATATATATATATATATAGGGAAAAGTTTAAATGAGATCGCTCTCATATTGCTTATATGAGGCCACTTTGAATCGTAGCCATTGAATCTTGATCTGACGGCTACAAATATCCATAATCATCTCACCCACTCCTTGATGTGACACACTCACCCACCCATTGATTTGATATCCACCCTCTGATCGGAATCTAACGGCAATAAAGATTGGTCTCATGCTCCTTATATGAGAACGATCTCATGTAAACTTATCTCATATAGGGAAAAGTTTAAATGAGATCGCTCTCATATTGCTTATATGAGGCCACTTTGAATCGTAGCCATTGAATCTTGATCTGACGGCTACAAATATCCATAATCATCTCACCCACTCCTTGATGTGACACACTCACCTACCCATTGATTTGATATCCACCCTCTGATCGGAATCTAACGGCAATAAAGATTGGCCTCATGCTCCTTACATGAGAACGATCTCATGTAAACTCATCTATATATATATATATATATTATATAATATATATATATATATATATAGATGAGTTTACATGAGATCGTTCTCATGTAAGGAGCATGAGGCCAATTTTTATTGCCGTTAGATTCTGATTGGAGGGTAGGTATCAAATTAGTGGATAGGTGAGTGTGTCACATCAAAGAGTGGGTGAGACCATTATGGATATTTGTAGCCGTCAGATCAAGATCCAATGGCTATGATTCAAAGTGGCCTCATATAAGCAATATGAGAGCGATCTCATTTAAACTTTTCCCTATATATATATATATATATATATATATATATATATGGAAAAAAATTTAAAATGAGACAGGACTCACATAGCTTGAATGAGCCTCAGTAATCTCGAGTCATCAGATCTTAACTGTCTGTGTTAGGGGTTCACTACCTGCCCACTAATTTCACACCTGTTGTTGGGTCAAAATTTGACGGCTCGTGATGACTCGGCTCATGCAAGCTCGGTGAGACCTATCTCGTGTAAACCGAACTCTATATATGTGCATACACTCCATATGAGAACGATACAGATAACCGTTCACCGAATTTGTACAACAGATTCATATATAGCGGCACTTTTTTTTGGAAGAGAAAATTAGTTCAAACCAAGTGTTACATATACATCAAATCACAGGAGCTAGTGGGCCGATTACCACTCCGATTAGTAATCAGTTATTCCTCCAGCCACTATTGAGAACAACATAAAACTTGGGCATATCGGGCCAACAAATGTGCCACCTGATTTCCTTTCCTATGAACTAAGCTAAAAGAATGATCGTTTTCCATATGAGAACGGGAGATATGATGTATGGCAGAAACAAAAAATCAGAAATTACATATGGATTTAACGACCAAATTTTTCAGCCTAGCAATACCGCTGCTATAGATATTTTCTTTGTCATCCATCATCTTGCATAATGAAGGGAAAGAAGTGTCTGATACTAGCTGGAGTCATTCTACCTATACCACCTAATACAGGGGCGGACCTACGTGTAATGCATGGGGGTCAGGGTTTCATCCATTTCACTAAGATTACATATACATTTCATCTATTTTCTTATAAATTGGCTTAATTCCTTTACCTGACCCATCTCAAAATGACCTGACGCCTATCCCTGAAAATCCTGCGTCTGCGGCTGACCTAATAGGTGTGATGTGTCTGATGTGTATGCTTGCTGAATCATGATTAGTCTCTAAGTTGGAGATTGTTGAAGTTATAGAGGCTGATAAGTATTAAGTGCATAAAGTGATTTTTTACAATATTGTTAGAAATGATTTCTCTGGCTGCTCCTTCGTATCGAAGAAGCAAGAGATGAATTGGGTAATCGTCGTCCTGCAATAGTTTTAATGCTTGGGGTAGTAGATATTTTGCTCAGGACTGATCAAGCTTGTGCACGTGAAGCATATGCTGGATTACATCGTGGCTTGGGTGTTTTCAAAACTTTCCAAAATTTTAATTTTTGGAGAGTTTGACAATTATTTTTTTAGCATAATGGTCATTATTTCCCCTTGATTAATTGTGTCCTAGATTGTACGTACACTACAGGTTCTAATCTAATCCTATGTTGTAGGAGAACGGAGAACCTCTTTTTCCCATCAACTGTTTTTCCCTCAAGGAGAACAATGTGTTGCAATTACAACACATTTGATGCAATAAATCGTCAATCGTGAAAATGAATGTACCATAACGTGTTGCATAATTCGATCTTATTGCGCTTATTAAAATACAGAAGTTACGAAGATTCCAGCCAGAGCATATGGTGCAAAAAATCGTGCAGGTGGGACAAAACAATAGTGGTTTTTCTTTTTTATATACAAAAAACAATAGTGGTTTGTTTCCTAAGGTTTGTATGTTTCATTTGGCTTCACTTTTTTATGGGTTCATAGCTTCTTTTTGACCTGTAAATGATCCTCATCTTGAAAAGAATGCATGAATTTGCAAGCCATAAGTTAAGCCTGATCTAGTATGGTTTTGTTTTGATGTTACTTAAGATTTTATTCCAAAGGTGAAGAAGTACTCTTTCCATATCAATAGTCCTATTTGGTTTTTCAGGATGAACTTATTAATATGGCACGGAGGGAGTATATGTTAGATAACCAGACAATTAAACCTATAACTTGTATGTAAGACTGAATTCGAAATTTAGTGGCGAAAAGAAATAGATTATGTTTGTACGGTTGAAGCTGTATTCCATAAAATTGTCAAGGACTTTTATCAATTTACTCGGCCTTTGCCACATTAAAAAACAAACTATGCGTTTGACCCCTAACTCTTTTCTCTTCCTTTATACTTTCTCCGTCCAAAAATATGTGTCCTCATTTGGAAACCAATATGAACTGATTTCAGTTCATTTTGGACAGAGGGTGTATTGCTCTTTCCTTTTGTCGCTTTTCAAAAAATTCTACATATTTTCACTTTAATAGTTTAACCAGATATGTCATTCATAGGTAAATCCATTTGCATTGGATAAAGTGTGCGAATGTTCATAAGTTAAGCATAGGCTGTATTTTTTTTTTAAAACAAAAAGACAAAACTTGAAATCTAAATTGTAGAGTAGTTTCAAGCATCCTGGTGGTGGTAGCTACCGTAATTAAATGAGTTACAACTTTGATATTTTGCTTTCATTGTCCAACAGATCATAAATCACCTCCATTGCTTTCTCTAATTGCTCGAAAGTATTTATTGCTACCAAAAGTTAAAGCAAAACCTAATGCAAAGATTACCCTCAAGTTACATCCTGCGTAAACATGCGTACCTTGCTTTAGGTTTTTTCAAACTTTACTTAGGCCAAGCTCTTGCTTATGCTCCCGCTTCGCTCGCTCTTTGGCTCTAGCTGAAGTGAAACTCTTGCTTCAGCAAAAGCAAGGCGCCACTTTTGCGCAAAGCGCCTGACAGAGTGGAGCGCTTATGCGCCTTGCTGTCAAGACTTTGCAACCCCACAAGCTGGCCCCTCTTCTATTATGAATCAGTTTTAGGCCACAGAGCATATCTATTTAAGTCCTAGTTGCCATTTTCTCATATGCAGATTCTGAGTCTTTGTAGCTAGTTGTACCCAAGGACTTGAGTGTGATCCACTTGAGCGCCCAAAATGAAGGTAAAGAAACTTAGTTCTATTCCATACTCTTATAATTAACCAACGTTATTTGATGTGTTTGGTATTACTCTAACCACCACTAATATTGTTGTTGTTTTTATCATGCATTATTTGCTTGTTGATAGATCTTTGGTTGGATGTACCGGAAGTTCCAGCTGAATGACGATTACAACATGCTCCCTCATAAAAATGGTGAGCACTTACTGTTTTCCTGTTTAGTGCTAGTATTTTTGAGAAAGCAAAGTTCATGGATTCTTTTTAAATATCATCTGGTTGGAGTTTTCTATTACTCTGATTTGATTTCCAAAATGAACTGAAAAGTAATTTTGAAAAAACAAATTGGACTATTAAATTAGGACAGGAAACAGGGGCAGACCTACGTGTAATGCATGGGGTCAGATGACCCCCATAGGTTTCATCAATTTCATTAAGGTTACATATATATTTCATCCATTTTCAAAACTTACCTGAAAATCCCCTTACCTGACCCCAACTCAAAATGGCCTGACCCTATCCCTGAAAATCCTGCGTCCGCCCCTGACAGAATGTAAATTATAGCTGCATGCATCTTGCTCCGGGTGATTATTTATGAGATATAATCAGCTGGTGAAGCTTCAGTAACACAGTGGTCGCTGGTACGGTTTTACCAGCCCTCCGATCACCACCGCGACTGGTGCCCTGGTGCACACACTAGCGCACACTTACACATAAACTAGCATGTGCATCTCACTCTTTTGTCTCTATTTTTGAGATGTAATCAGCTGGTGAAGCTCCCCCAGCTTGGCTTCTGGCGAAACTTCATCAACCTTACAATCAACATGACCGGTGGCACCCACATAGTCTTTTCTACATATTGTACTTTAGCTCCACGTACATTAGGGTGTGCAGCACCGATTTTGATGATGGGGCTAGTGAAGCTTCACAAGCTTATTACATCACCGTATGCTAGAAGCCTAGTACTCTTATGTTTTCATTTTCCTGGTAATATGCTTTTGTACTAATTATTGTTCATATTACATGTTCAAATTGATAACATATGAAAATAACAAAGTTTTCTTTGCCAATTTGTCCTTATTTCTAGTTGAGCTAGCCCAAAGTTTTAATAGGGGGAAGCACATCCTGACTGACAAAGACACCCTTGGCCTGATGACCAACAAAGACAAAACCATAGTTGACGCCTTCCATGGCTGGCACGACGGTATCCTCGCCATCGGCACATTAGGCCTTGACCACCTAATTACATACCAATTCCAAGACCAACATCATAATATATCTCAAGAAGAAGAAGATCAAGTAATTCAAGAACATGATATAGAAGCTGAAGAAGACCAAGAAGATGCAAAAGCTGCTTTTGAAGAACAAGAGATTGTCGTTGAACATGAACCACCAATGCGCCATGAAATAGTCAAATGTTCGGGCGAGCTTATGGATGGGAAGACAAAATCAATTGAGTGCAGGATCACACTTGCCGATCTGTTCCATGCGGAGTGCAATAGCTCCCAAAAGGATGATGGAAGCGTGGTTGAGGTGATTGAATCTGTGGAGGAGTCTCGCAAGAAAATTGGGCAGTTTAAGAAGCCTAAACTATCTTTGGCTAAAAAGCTCATGCCCTGGAAAGGAGGGGATTCTAGTCCTGCCAAGAAGATGCAGCGAGTAAAAGCCTCTCACTCTCTCAAGTTTTTATCCATCCTTGTTCGTAAATATGGTAAGGATGAAGAGTTCACCACCCCACGCTGCAGCCACCACACACTCCCTATACACTGACAATAGATATCCATCGTCTGAAAATACACAGACGATGGACATCGACACTATCTAAAAATACACGGACGATGGGCATCGACCGAGGGTGTGATGGTGTGGCTGGCTAAACCGTGGGGTGGTGAGCTACTCATCCATAGGGTAATGCTACAAGTCCTTGTGTAGGGTTGATAACGAGGTGAGCTGATCTCCAGTTTGATTGAGCTTGATCTGAGTCAGTGCTACCTTGATTTCCGGTTCAGATCCACTGCGAGGCCTTTATATGGCCAATCACAGGTGCCCAGTGTGTGAAAATACTTTGAATACATGGGGACGTGTGATTTCCCCCTCATATGTGAGGACCTCACAGCGGATCTGAACTGCTTAGCATGCTCCATATTATTGTACTACTCCCTCTGTTCAATATTAATAGCTCCATACTAATAGCCCTCTTTGGCTTAATTAATATTCAAAAGTCTCTTAAAACTTACCTGCAAAACTTTTCCATTCTCTCAGCTGTAGTCCTAACATTCCATAAAAGGTCTCTATTTTACCAAATGGATCTATTAACGTGGAACGGAGGAAGTATTATTAAACTTATCTGACATGAGAAAAAACATACTTAGTATTTTTCGGTTCAAAAATATATTAAATTTAGAATAGATATCTTAGTTGAATGCATAAGAATAAACTCAATTATTTTTTACAAAAGTTAACCCTATTGTAAGAAAATACAAATAGAGAAAAAATTAATATGTGCCCTGCCTCATGCGCATCAATGAGGTCGTGGGCTCTACAAGCCATCAGATCACGCACATCAGTGTGCTAGGGGGATATACAAGTTTTCACTGTTTATTTATATACAAGTTTTCATTGCTTGTTTGGTAAAAAAATGCATTTATATCAATTTGTCGAAACCACAAGTATATCACCAACTAATGTGTGAAAAATATGCTTACCCATAACGGGACCATCGAGATACACATCAAAATACAAAAAAATAGTTTCACCTCCCTCACTCTATCTAGAATTATTGTTAACATAAGGTTTTTCCAAATGACTATTTGAATAATTATTATTACATTACTAATTAAAGTACTCTTATTAAGTTTCCTGCGATTGTGGGATCATTATGTATAGTTTTCTAGCCTATTAACCTTTTTAATGCTCAGTTGATGACCAGTATATTGAAGAGGAAGATCCACCCAGAGCTCAGATCAACTGGCCATGGAGGGGACGAACCTAATGAGTCAAAGACCCAGGATATTCCTTGCGCTGATCCTCACCTTGCTGGCCTGAATCTGTTCGTCTGCTTCAAGGTTAATCCAAACAAACAAATTTGATATGGCTAGCTAGGTTTTTATGACTAGGTTCTTATCTTTTCCTGATAACAAGGGGTGTACGAGTAGTCCTTAGGACCCGACTAGAAGGGGCAAGGTTACCTGTATCCTGCCCCAAATCCCCTCAGACACATGCAAGGCCCCCACCCATCATACATAAATCGTGATATAATCCGGAGAGGGTAACCAATGCAGTAGTGTTTCAAACTCAGGACCTCCCTTCAGGAAGCTATGCTCGGCCATCACATCAACACCCCATTAATTAGGGAAAAAATAATACTCTAACACTGACCATATTTTTCAAACCTCCCTCTATTTCTAAACAGAGGGAGTAATTGTTTACTTCCGTAAACTACAACTGTTTTTATAAAATAATAATTGTTCCTATATTACAATAATCATATGTCTACTTCCGTAAACTACAATTACTTTTATAAAATAATAATTGTTCCTATATTACAATAATAATATATGAACGACAGGTAAGCGACTCCATTATTGACCGACAAGGCTATTGCTGAAACCTGCAATAGCAACTTTGAGCCACCACGCTTGTCAGGCAGCTCATAAATACAACAATTACATTATTGTGAATGACGAGCACTTGTAAAAAGAAAAAAAGTAGAACTGAAGTCCTACTAAGACAATGCTGTTTTTGCGACTAATTCTCGCCAATTTTTTCAGGTGTCACACTCAGGCCACGATAGGACTACTTAGAGAAGGATCTGTATTTCAATGAAGGTTTATGGAGACTCTGGCTTTCCTTAGTCTATGTAGGCAATAGTGTTATTGTAAAGACTTCCACAAATGTTGTGGTTGCCCTGGATGTCTAGTGCAGATTGAACTAAGGTTGATTGTGGAAAGATCTTTTTTTAATTGAAACGTGATTTTGAAAAAGGTTGATGTTGGTTAAATAAGCCAAAGCCTCTCTACCAATACATGTGAAAGTTTGATCTCAAACTGGTTGAAACTTCATAAGGCTTAATGATTGTCTTAATTTTTAAGTATTTTACTCGCAATTGCATTAGACTGATTATAGTCTAGTGGCTACGAGGTCGAACCGAAAAGACTTGATTGATTAACCTAATTCTAAATTAATTCTAATAAAAGATTTAATTTTGATGAAATAAAGAAAAAACTTTAACAAGAAATCAAATTAATGAGAATACCAAAGCTGCGAATCCACCTTTAAACATACAATTACTACTCTCAAATACTATTTTGCAAAAATTGATATGACAAGAATCTTGTGTTCTTGGTCAGACACACAATTTACATTTTAACACACTCAATGTTCTTTGGTCGAACACAAAGAATTCATTCAATGTAGATTAATATAGCTAACTCTATCCTTGGT
This sequence comes from Houttuynia cordata, assembly GCA_039654745.1. NCBI lineage: Eukaryota > Viridiplantae > Streptophyta > Magnoliopsida > Piperales > Saururaceae > Houttuynia > Houttuynia cordata. The sequence goes on from CM077511.1 coordinate 5,948,229, forward strand.
AGAGCATAGAATTAACATAAGTTTGTTCTTGGTTAGACATATGAATTATTAAGATCAAATTCTATTCATAATCATACAAGTCTATGGTCAAGCACTAGATAAGAAATCATGAAATCGCATTAAGCATAGATAAAAGAAATCATATCAAATTTTATTAAATTAAGCAATCAAGAGTAGCAATACGAGTTTAGGGCTTCATCTAGCCTTGATAAGAAGTTTAGCTAGACATAGAGAAAGAAAAAATCAAAGCCTGTTTTTAATGTATTCATTGGCATGAATCAGTTCTTCTTCATTTGGCCGTCAAAAGACTTCTTCTCTCTCCTCTATTCGTCCCCAAAAATCCTTGTTTTTGAGCCCTCTCTAAGCTTATATAGTAGGGTAAGATAAGCCATGAAACCCATCTCCAAATCCGACTTGAAAATGACTCTATTTTAGGTTTTTCGTATAAAGCGATTGATTGCTTGGTTTACTGATCGATCGCTTCTCGATCGATCGCATATTATCAACGATTGTTTACTGCATCCCGTGATCGTTCATCAACTGTTCTTCACACACCGATCGATCGCTACATTTGCCGATCGATCGCTTACTTCGAAACAAAAATCACAGTGCTTACTATCGATCGAGACAAGGGTGATCGATCGCAACCATCGTTTTCAGCTCATTCTGGTTCCGGCGATCGATTGTGTATAATGTGTCGATCGATCGCATACAATTTTCTGTAAAAATCTTCCAATTGTCATAATTTTTCGCTCCGAACTCCAAATTGCTCACAGTCGGTGGTATTGGAAAGCTAACTTCTTAAACTTTAATATGAAGCTTGAATCAGTCCAATCATATATATACAACCAAAGTAATAAAGATTCAACCAATGGGTCACATTTCAACATATTCGCAGCTTATTCTTATTTTCCTACAAAAACCAAAAACAACATTACCAAACACTAAGTATCTTCCAACACTAGTATAAACATAAAATTTAGAGCCAATGAAATGTATAATTTGAGTATATATCACTTAACAATGGTTTTAAAAACTAGACCGGACCAGCTGGTCCATCCAAAGCTGGACCATTTTTTCAGTTCGGGTCGGCCCTGTAGGTTGACCCTGCCGACTGGTCCGAGTTTCTTCTCCCCCCCTTCCATTCTGCCCCCCTTCTGGCGCCCCCCCCCCCCACCCCCCCCTCCTCCCCTCCCTTCTCCCCCCTTCCTACGTCGCCATGCCGAACCAGGCTGGTTCGACGCTAAGGCGGCGCCGGGGGGGGTCATGCCTCGCAGGGCTGTCGGAGGGGGAGGCGCAGCCTCGTTGAGCCAGAGTTCCCCCAGCTTCCGAGGGGTGGCTCTGGCTCAATGGAGCCGCACCTCCTACTCTGGCGGACCCGCGAGGCAGACATTCCCCTCCCCCTTCCAGAGGTGGCTAGAGGGAGCCGCCCCCACCCCCTTTTTTGAAAAAAAATTAATGATGTCAACACCGGGGGTCAGCCCGGAAGGAATTCCTGGTCGGTCACCCGTCCGGTTTTTAAAACCTTGGGCTTAACAGCTAGAATGGCCCAAATTTATTAAGCTTCTTAGTCAGAAGCACATCTATCAACCGTATTGAGTGTTTTGATGAGTTCAACACCTGACTGCTTACCCCGCTCCAACTTACCCTCAGCACTTATAATAGGCCACTACAACAAAAGTGGGCTGTAGCAACGGATTTTAACCAACAGATAGAAATCCGTCACTATTGGTATCATTTCATCGCTATAGAATAATAGCGACATATGTGTTATACCAATGGTTTTGCCCATCACTAAAAATGATTTTTTCGTAGAAGAGGAGAAAAAAATAAGGAAGAATGAAAAAAAGGGCAAAAATAGAAAAAAAAATGAGCGAATTATGACATTTTGAAGATTGCCATAAAATCGTGTCTTCGAAGAAATGACCTGAATGGAGTCGTATGTTCGAAGACACAACCTCAAATAGAGTCATGTCTTCGAAGACACGATTTTACGGCAATCTTCAAAATAAGGAAGAACGTAAAAAAAATGACAAAAATGGAGAAACAATGAGCTAGTTATGACATTTTGAAGATTGCTGTAAAATTGTGTCTTCGAAGACATGACCTCAAATTTGGTCATGTCTTCGAAGATACGATTTTACGGCAATCTTCAAAATATCATAACTCGCCCATTTTTTTTCGCTTTTGCCTTCTTTTTTTTGCATTCTTCCTTATTTTTCCTCCTCTTCCATTTCATTAGGATCACAGAAAGATATATAAATTGAACTTGTCGATTGCACACTTTTGCCAATTTTTATCTACTTATTTGATATCTATGAGCGGTCAAGCACTAATGGGTGGCCTTTATATGTGTTTCTTTACATGTAGATCTTACCTTTTGTAGTAGGGGTGGCCTTCCCTGCTGCTCTTATATCAAAATCTCTTGATCATAGATTTTTTTGGCGTGGGCTTCCAATTTCTTCTTTCTTCTTCTTTGTTCATCATAATATATCTTCATGAAGAGAAAAAATAAGGAAGAACGCAAAAAAAAAGAGTAAAAACGGAGAAAAATGAGTGATTTATGATATTTTGAAGATTGCCATAAAATCGTGTTGTCGAAGACATGACTCCATTTGAGGTCATGTTTTCGAAGACAAGATTTTACGGCAATCTTCAAAATGTTATAACTCACTCATTTTTTATCCATTTTTGCCCATTATTTTTGCTTTCTTCCTTATTTTTCCTCCTCTTACATTTTATTAGGATCAATTTTTATAGTGGGTGGGCTTCCCTGCTGCTCTTACATCAAAATCCCTTAATTATAGATTTTTTCTCATCTTTCCTGCTGATTTTGCTGTTTTCTGACAAAAAATTTTATTTTTTTCTGGTTGGACGGCGCCGGCGGTGATTTGAACCATGATGATGGATGAAGCTTCGCCCGAATGTCTTCTTCCCCAACTAGATACTCCCGTAAAGCACTAATTTTGGGAAGAATGAAGCATTTTGGGAAGAGGGGCATTCTGTGAAAATGGGGCGGTCGCCGCAGTGGGCAGTTCGAAATTGCCAGTGGAATCACTGCCTTTGCTTCTTAAAACCAAGCTGAGGTTTTCATGTCGCCTACAACATAACCCTTCGGATAGCAAAGGCACAACCTAGCTAAAAGAAGAGCATTTTCGGTACTTCAGGTGCTGATTCCAGGCCATATGGGATTTTATGGAAAAAATTAGGTAATATGAGAAAATGAAAAATGGCGCCAGGTAATATGGAAAAAACTCAGACAGTTAGGTGTTCTAAGAAGGCGATTTCGAAAGAAAAAAAAATGTATGCGCCTGGCAGCCAAACAGGCTGTTCCACGGGCTCGAGGGTGGGGCTATTGAGCCTGACCAATTTGATTGGTCCTGACTAGTGGCCTCACCCTCCAGACTGTTAAACTGCATGTTTGGTCTCAAGGTGTACAACATAAGTCCGAGTTTCCATGCACCCCGTGCCACATACAAATGGAAGTTAAAATGTGGACAGCCTTTTGGTGGTTGGTTGGATCTCCCCCGTGCTAGTTGAATCGCATTGATGCATATAGTGTGAGGGTGCGTGCATCTTGAATAAAAAGTTCAAACAAAAAAATACTAAGGTCACTGGATGCTCGATATAGAATACCACATAGATGAAGTTGAAATATAATTGAAGTATACAGACCCATTAAGTCCAATGGCTTTTATAAAGGTTCTTCCCTAGAAGTCTTCATTTCCTTTTTTTTAATTTCTATGTTCATCTTGATTTCCAAGTAGCATGTTGCACGGGCTCATCCAGCCTTAGTCGAGCTTGTTGCGTCTCTCCTGGTTGTGGGAAAGGTCTAACTTCTAAGGAGCAAATCCTGTTGGGAAAAATGTATGTTTTGGTCGCTTGGGGGGGCGGCTGCCTAGGCTTTTAGTGAGACCCACAAATCTGATCATTGGTTCTGATGTGTAGTAGCCTTTCCATTAAATTGGTGAGCCTTACCACTAAAACCCGGGCAGTCGCCTGCCCAGGACCGCTATATAACATAACTCTCCTATAGGCATATAGTATATCTGGGGAGAGGCTTTGAGGTTCACCAGGATATACTCCATTAACAGGAGCCATCAGTGCAATGCACAGGCATGTATCAAGTGCTGCAACAAAAAGCTGCATTTTGCTAGAGTGCACAATACAGGTCTTGTTAATGGTGGATATCCTGGCCGACATCCTCCAAGGCAGACCAAAAATGCTTCCATAAGGAGGTGTGCGAATCTTACCTATCAAAAAAGTTATGCCAAAGCCTCCACAAATACAAGTTCATATGGAAATCTACTGTTCCCAAGCCCACATGAAAATAAACATGGGAAACAAACAAACTAGCAAAGTGATGACAACATCAAATTTACCACATGAAATGAAATCACGTGTACCATGCATTTTTTGCATGCATTCTTCCTACGAAATCTTCTTTTCACGCACCCGGCATTCTTGACAACATTATGTCTAAGGATAGTGATATCCCAACATCAGTTTTCTTAGAGGACTGTGAGTAGAAAATTGATGTACGGACATCATCACCTACATCAGTTTTCCACTTACTAACATACACATGGCTATATATGTCGATGTTGTAGAAAAATTGATGTATAAATTTCATTTTCCTATGTATAACATGATGCAAAAATCAATAGTTCAATACAGAGGGTATTTGGCACTAAAAATCAATTGATGATTGCTTTAAACTTCTTTTTCTCATTTTTTAGCAAGTACTTCTCAGTACATCATGAATTTTTTTAAAAAGGAAACACAACATCATCAATCAATTGAAGTAAATTAGACTATGCAATTTTTTATTATTCAAAGAGCATTTCATTCAAAAGAAAATTAAGATACATCAATCTTCAATATTATAATAATAAACAGTCATGTTCCAAAGTCAGGTCAAACGGGAGGATATCTCCTTTCACCAAGCCACCACCGAGGTAACAATTCAACTTGTCTCTCATATGACAGTATTGAATAAAAAAACCTATTTTTGAACATGGGCAATAGAAGCTGACATAAACTATAGAATCTCTTAAAATATATTTTAAATCACCGATCAATTGAGGGGATTAGACGTCTACCAATCCACATATGATCATCATCTCAATCTTCTCACCAATTGAATGACGCGGGATGAAACTTTATTTTGAAGAAAAAAAATTATTTTTTGACGAAACGAAGGTGACTTCCAACACGAACAATATACTCCCATCTCCACAATATCTCCATTCTATGAGCCGAGAAAAGATGAATCATTACAAGAACACCCTTAGGTTAGTTCTTTCGCATGGTTGAAAGTCAAAAACCTTAAGATCGTCAAACCGTTGGCATTTGATAAATCATGGTCGTTACATGGCTGAGTTTGTTCCCTCACGACCAAAAACACTGGAAGGTGGATCTTATCTCTAGTTTTTTGTAGGGGCCTTCGAATCGGATAAATTTAACACATGCAGATAGGCTTCATTGGATGGAGGGAATATTAAAGCCATAGTTCACAGTGGACATGACCTTGATAAGTAGGGTTGTTCGTGGACGGCCACGTTCGCGGGGCCATCTGCGTTCGAGGTGTCCGTGGCTGTGTCCGTGCCTAGAGGATTTGTCCATGGATTTTGGCCACGGACACGGCCAAGGGACCTCAGACAGTCGTTTGTCCGAGGTCCGAGGAGGAGGGCAGCGGGGTGGGGTGGAAGAAGGAGGAGGAGACGTGGGGGTGAGGAGGGGGGGCAGTTGCGGAGGAGGAGGAGGAAGGAGGGGCTGACTTTTGCAGGGCGGCGGGGTGGGGGGAGGAGGAGGGTGGTTGTGGAGGAGGAGGAAACGCGGGGGGGAGGAGGGGCGGCGCTGCGGCGGGGTGGAGGGGAGGACAGAGGGGCCACCCAGGGCAGCGGGGTGGGGGGAGGAAGGGGGCGGTCGCGGAGGAGGAGGAGGAGATGGGGGGGTAAGGAGGGGCGGCGCCGCGGTGGGGTGGAGGGGAGGGCGGAGGGGCCGCCCTGCAAAAAGTTTGCAGGGCGGTGGGGTGGGGGGAGGAGGGGGCAGTCGCGGAGGAGGAGGAAGGAGAGGGAGAGAGAGGGTTGTGTCCATGATGGACACGGACACGGCCAGACTTGTGACGGACACAATTTAACGGCCACGGGCACGGACGACTTCTGTCCGTGTCCGTGTCTGTCTACGAACAGCCCTATTGATAAGGTCTATGGCATTTATGGGACCCATCTACACATCCACATCAAATTTCAGCCATAAATTTAAGTTAAGCGTTTTCTTAGCCTTGGTTAGGGAGTTGACCCCACTCATCCAAATAATGGGCTCAAATTTTACATGGGCCTACCCACAAGATTTGCCACTTATCCCTCCCATAACCTCGTTGATGGCAACCTGGCGCACCTTTAGCTTTTTTTTACGGCGCACTTTTAGTTGGAATATAGACTGGAGATGATAGTTTGCGCTGAATCAAATTAGACATATACAACCAACATATACACATTTGCAGTCTAGCCAAAAAGCATGTACACATTTGCATCTTCTATTACTGGCATTCCAAAATTTGAAATATTTAAGTAAATTTTATGTTTAGCCCTGGTCTCTTTGCAGGGTCCCATTATAAAAAATAATCCATGCAATTGCTAACGACCCATGCCAATCAGGCATCTCTATAATGCTAAATATGAGAAGAAAGAGAGCCACAATAAAGGAGGCAAAGTGCTTCCCTAAGGAGTCAAACCCCAAAACAAAGCCCGGATTAATATCAAACTGGAAGCCTCCCAATCCAGACCTAAGAAGCCTGGGTACGAAAATGGCGACACGATACAACACGAGACAAAATGCTTCCCTAAGGAATCAAAATTCAAAAGAAAGCCCGGATTAATATCAAGCTGGGATCCATACCTAAGAAGCACAGATATAAAAACGACGACACAATATGGACACAGCGACACGCTATTTGAGATGAGTTTACATGAGATCGTTCTCATATAAGGAGCATGAGGCCAATCTTTATTACCATTAGATTTCGATCGGAGGGTGGATATCAAATCAGTGGGTTAGTGAGTGTGTCACATCAAAGAGTGGGTGAAATCATTATGGATATTTGTATGTGTCAGTTCAAGATCCAACGGCTACAATTCAAAGTGGCCTCATATAAGCAATATGAGAGCGATCTCATTTAAACTTTTCCCATTCAAAAATTAGTTTGAGTCATAATTTCTACTGAAATTTTGGGAGAGTCTCCTCTATATTTTTGATATGTCAAAGACCTGTAATAATCTCAAATACCTGTACAAAATATAAGTGAACAATAAAGCTTTTAAACTTTAAACATAATCATCTAAGCATATTCATTCACAAGATAATAAGTGAGTTCAAAATAAAAATTTGATATAACTATTAAAAATACATTTAACTCCAATATAAAAACTTCAAGTAATAATATATAAAACATTAAGATCCTATTAACAAAATGTTACGATGTAACTTAATTTAGAGAACATCAACATAAGTAGCCATTTCAATTTCAATATCATTAAAGGTGACTGCCTACAAATAAACTCTAGCACCTCCAAATAGTTCATCCCGAGAATGAAAACCTAGAAAACCTTTGAATGTACTTCCCATACAAATAAAAACATTCAAGCTATATATCTGATGTGCAAAAATGCATGAAAAAGTAAATATAATAAAGAATAGAACAGTTCGAGATGTCATATCTAGAATTAAAATTGCACAGGTAAAGAAGAAAGATTTCAAAATGGCTTCCAAGCCATTTTTGTTTCAGCCACAATATTGATGACACAAATTTTTACTGGGCATCTTGTTGCCGATGTACCACACTTTTCGGCTCATTGAATCGATGTACAGAGAGAAAGAGAAAAGGTACAGAAGAAGAAGAGATTACCGGTGGGGGGGAGATGAATCGGAACAAAAAATAGGTGGAGGCAAAGAGGAGGTGTCCTCTGGACTTTCTCTGTCGTCAATGTAGATTTTTGTGCCTGCCAATCGCCAAAAGAAGTTGGAGCTCAACCGCCGGCTAGCTAGGGCACATGTCACAGGCACGGGAGAAGGGGGAGAGAGCATTTTTTATTTTGCCTAATTCTTGTGTCCGATGCGTGTCCCGCCGTGTCCAATACGTGCCCCGCCATGTTTGATATGTATCCTTCTTTTTATTTTCTTAAAAGAAAACCAGCACAGACAGGCAAGCAGCCGTGTCGCCAACGTATACTTGTCGGATATGTGTCAGGCAAGCAGCCGTGTCGCCAACGTATCCTTGTCGGATATGTGTCGAACACGGTTGCCATTTTGCCATGTCCGTGCTTCATAGATCCAAACCCTATGATTGTTAGAATAAAAGATAGATAATAAGATTTCAATGAGCTTTTGGGTAACTTGGTTAGCTAAGATAGTATTGGAGCCTAGGTCTTGGATTTAAGTTTTGTTGCAGGCGTTTAGACCCTAACTGATGATATATGTGCACTTTCTCTCAACTTTAAAGAAAATAGCTCTTATCACAGCCATCCTCTTTGTTTCAGGCCAATGTTGACAAAAATCCTAATTATACATTGCTAACACATACGATACACATGCCCAAAACATGAATGTTGGAAATTATATGAGTTGAAACACTGAACTTTGAGAATATTGGCAATATTGACCTGAATCGGGGTAAAACGTTCGAATTACTACCCAGCCAGTAATTGAGAAAAGTAGTCTTCAGCAAACTAAATAATCTGGGCTGGGCTCCTCTCCTTTCCTCCACACCTTTCTTGATTCCTTTGATACCAGATCATCCATGCCACTGTTGCCATCAACAACTGTTTCAATTGCGTGCATTGGGTTAGTAAGATTTCTAGCTCTAGTTTCTGAAACCATTTTTGCTCTTTCCATACTTCCTGGCTCTTTTCACACAACCAAATAGCATGAACTGTGTTTTCCACCCCACAGCCACATCTTTCGCATTTACCATTCTCAACCACTTTTCTTCTACATAAATTGGCTTGAGTTTGGAAGATTTTTTAATCACCCTCTATGAGAATGCCACTTTGTTTTAAGCTGCTAAAGTTAGTGGAGGATATTACGTTGTAAAATGGTATAAAAGGAAGGATGCGTAGTTTGCTACCCCTGGTTTTAGGCTGCCCACCCCGTATACCCATATGGTGTACATCTACCATTTATATATAATATATTCAGATGGGTGGATGGGCTGCCTAAAAACATGGGGGGTTTAGACTCTCTATGAGGACCTTACAAGGGTGTGAGATACCAATAAGCCAGACACCTAGGAAACCGGCAAGCACACTTAAAGTCTAGGTTTTAACGGGCACATTGTTTTTCGTCATAAGTATCTGAAACCAACCATGGGCGGTGTCCTAAAACTTCCATTATGCAAGTACTGGAAAATTTTATAGTACAAGTTTTAATAGAAAGGGACCATGCCAGTATGTTAACATAGTATATTCCACCCCCGGCACTGATTTGTTACATATATGTTTTCTTGTGGAAACCAAATTGTTTTTAATTATAAGCACCACCATTTTACCGATCTTCTTTCAACTCCTTTATGTCCAAAAACCTATTCAACTTTGTTATGTTAATAGGTCAAATTTGGCTTAACCAGAAGTATGTGCTTTGCCAACGGCGGCAGGGATCACAACAGACGACCATCAGGGTACGATTCGTATCCAACGAAAAAACAGTGCAACTGATATACCCTTTTGTCTTATATACACAATATGAAATTCAATACAACAAAGAAGTGAATCAAATTTGATACTCCTTCTATCATGTGTTAGATGCTCCGTTTGGAACAGAGGACAGTCTTGCTTTATATGCTCCATATGGTCAACTTAAGTGGATTTTGAACCATTTCTTCAGATGGAGCATCTAAAACAGGACAGAGAGAGTACATGAGACAGGGCACCCTTTCAATTAGAAAGTGAGCTTTAATTTAATTCATAGGGAGGAGAGTTTGACTACCCTGCTCGCATGCCCCCGCAAATGGTCCTACGGCTTGCAATGCACTAGGCACATATCTTCAAATGCGCGATCCAGCACATGTTAACTACTCCTATTTCAATACCTATGCTTTACAATTCTCTTCTTTCTTGTGATGGTGAGAGCGGATGCTCTTTGTTTGAACCCCTCTTGGCTACCCACAGGGATTATATTCAGATTTAACACATATATATTAGGTGAGTCGTATACATATACGCATCCATGGAGATCGATTGCGAGATACGGTGATCTAAGAGGCTGGTTGCCCCGCCCCTCTAGTCAGGTCCGATGGCCTCTTACACCAAAACAACAAAGAATTCAAGTAAAAATTTGCAGCTGGGGAAAAGTGGGGGCAGCCATAAGACAAGTATGAAGACAGGGAGCTCTTTGAAACCGTGTTCCCAGTACATGGAAGCAAGCGCAAAAGCCAAAATCACTCATCCTTCAACTTAAATGCCCTCAATCATTACCATTTAAACAACTGTACCGCCGTCAGTCCACCGATCATTCGGGGGCAAAACAGTACTTCTTTCGATGCGACGCAATAGTGACGTGAATCTCGTTGGATTCTCCAATAAACACATGGTTGGCAAAAGCCTGCTCTCTGAATTTGCTGGCAGTCGCACGAGGTGGCAGAACAAGAGAACAACTTTGAGGAATCTCTTTTCCCTGTTCCAAGGAGTCAATTACTCCTTTTTTGACTCACATCTCTGGCCTATAAAGGCCTCAATCTGATCTGGGTTTCTTGCCTTTTGATAATTGGTGTTGGATTTTTGGTGCAGGAATGGCTGCCGAGCCTAAAATCTTGTTCGAGGAGGTCTCCAAGCACAGGACGACCAAAGACTGCTGGCTCATCATAGACGGAAAGGTAGTAATTCTTTGGTTTTTGTTATCTTGTTGGTTCTTTCGTTTTTCTCTTTTGATGGTTCTTTAATGTTTTTCAATATGTTAGATTATTTGGATGTGAATTGGCTTGTGTCCAGCATCAGACAAGTGGATTTTGATTGGTCTTTTGTTTAGATTGGGTGAGGTTTTGGATAGTGAATTGTGTAGCCACATCAGGATCTGTCACTCTTTCGGTAATAACGATAAGCAAGCTAACTAGGTGTGGGACTGTGCTATTATGTGGTGATTAAGATTAAATAATTTGCTACTGGAATTGGAAACTTGCTGGCAATCATAGGTGACTTTGATGAGTGACCTTCTAGGAATTTAACTCCTTACCTTGGTGATATGAATTTCTGAAGTGGAAAATTGTGTTAAAGCTTCCCTGATAAGGATGAAAATGATTTGAATTAATAGTGATTACTTGCCTGAGTTCGATCCCCACTCTGTCGGCCACCCAGCCGATTATATCTCAATTTACTGGGTTTGTGTGATGGACAGGCCATGTACGTTGCCGAGGGGATTGGTTGCGAGATAGGTTGCTCTAAGAAGGCGGTTGTCTTGCCTTTTCTAGTCGGGTCTTAAGTACTCGGAAACCCCCTCGTTAACAAGAAGAATAGATTAATTACTTGATATTATAATGTATTTTGTTAAATGGGTAGAGAGGTTTAAGCATGATAGAGGCAAAAGAATCTGAGGGAATTTGGCCAATGTTAGTGCTGACTTGGATTGCCAGCACAAACAGACCGGCCATATAAGATATAGCATTTTATTGTAGTCATACGCGTAATGATTGTGCAAATATCGTGTTGAAGAGCCATTTATAAATTTGGATTCAAAGCCAGGGTTTACTGGTGGCTAAGAACAGCACTGGCTTGGGACTTATGCAGCTTCCTGAATCAGCTCTAGCTTAATCTGTGGGGTCTTCTGTGATGTTTAAGCCTGAACAATCTGAAATAGAAAGGAAATGGAGCTTGACTTAAACATCAGCTGAGATAGTTATGAAACTGGAAGTGGATTTATAATATATTTCAGTGTTAAACTTTTGTAATGTATTAGTATTTCTTTCTTGAGATGTTTTACATGTTGGGTTCAAGTTTTGGATCGCTGTGACACCACCAGGTGAGGTGGTATACTATTTGTATATGCTTATTAGTCTCAACCTGATTAGATAACTTTTGGTTAGCCTTACATAATTCGACTCCTTCTGCTCCACTTTAATAAGCCACATTAGAAAACCAAAATGAGCTGATGTTAATGTATGTTGGTTTTTTAATATGGACTATTGAAATGTTAAGTGGTATGTCGCTGTGAGCATTCACATATAGGAAAAAGTTAGCCTCGCAGGAAAATGTCCTGCACGCGGCTCAGCTGGACCCCTGGGATGAAAATCCCACTCCTGGGGCCGCACGATTTTGATCGCGCAGCTTTCAAGGGGGGCATGCGCAGAAGCTAAAGCTTTTGTTGAGACAGAAGTCTTGTTTTACCCAATTGACTCAAATTTAAAAAGTCAAATTTGGTCATGTCACCCGTCTGCATTCCATAGTTGATATCTTCCACTTTGTTGATATAACAAGATTGGAGAAAAACAACTATACCACTGACGAAAAATATATTTCCTTGATCTCCTCTCTAGGTGTATGATGTCTCCGAATTTATGGAGGATCATCCTGGTGGTGATGAGGTTTTAATAGCCGCAAGTGGTAAGAGTTTTTAAACTTATCAGTATCAATACTTGCCAGTTATATTTTGTCTCTTATATCAATTCTATTTATTGCTTCTAGAAAATTAGAAAGAATGTCTTTTAATATTTATGGCTCCCTACTATCTGCAGGAAAAGATGCAACCAATGACTTTGAAGATGTCGGCCACAGCGACGACGCGAGAGGGCAGATGAGTCAATACTTGATAGGGGAAATTGATCCTGCAACTGTCCCTTTGAACCGATATGTTGCTCCTAAGCCTTACAAAGGCGATAGCTCCAGTGATTTAGTCATCAAGATTTTACAGTTCCTTGTACCCCTCATGATCTTGGGCCTGGCTTTTGCGGTTAGGTACTGGACCAAAACTGACTAGACTAAGAACAGTTGGTCCAGTATATTTTACATTCACTCTATCTGAATTGAGTTCATAGAGGTTGCATGATTAGAAGGGACTTGCGTGGATACCATATCATGCTCAATTCCTTGTATTGTGCTCGGTTGTACTCTGTTAAATAAGTTGGTTTCTATTAGCTGTGAGTACACTTTTATCTGATATTTTTATGGAAGCAGCAGTTTCTTGATCACCTCAATTGTGCAATGTGCTTTATATGCAAATAGCTTCAGCACGGTAAAATTTTATTTTTATCTCTGGATTCTCTTATCTGTGTCTCTTGGTTGATCATCTGAAAGTACTTGAGAGCCATTGCTGATGTTCAGCAGGAATTTCTGCCCTTTCGGACCCCTACCATATGAATACTAATAGCAGATAATATCATGATCAAGCTTGTTGAGGCCGAATCCATTTTCATCTGTTACATTGGTTTTTATTTGGATAATGACTAACTTGCTACCGTTCCAAGTGAGGAATACAGGTAATTCAGGCATTGGTGTCCTACTCTAGTGCTTGATGTAGTTTTCAGGAAATGGATAGCCTTTTTGAGAGTTTGGGTTGAATGTGATTTGTGAGTCTGGTCCCCTGATTCAATTTGCAAGAAATTAGTGGTTCCCTGATTGAGAAATGTATCTGGGAAATGAGTGAATAAATAGACTAAAGCAATGATATTGACAGAGTGGTAGAACCTAGATTGAGAAGTGTATTTGGGGAAGTGAGTCAATATATCGACTAAGGAAGTGATGTTGACAGAGTAGTAGAACCTAGTTGGGAACCTTCATCAGGCCATGGAGCAATTATCCAAAAGTGTCACCATGAATAAGTCCTGGGATTTGTGATTATAAGGATTAGGCCTAGCCAGCGTAGTTGTGCTGGTTTATCTAGTTACTCTGGCGGGATCTCCCTCAGGGAGAGATATTGGGTGCATGTGGTGAGGGAATATGAATTGTAACAAGCGAGAAAAAAGACTATGGAAATAGCTTATTATAAAAAATTTAGTTGTTGGGCATATTATTCAAATGGGAAATGTTTAAATGAGATTGCTCTCATTTACCTTATATGATGCTAATTCAAGTCATAGCCGTTGAATCTTGATCAAACGGCTACAAGGGCGAATGAAGGGTCACACTCACCTGCCTATTGATTTGATGCTCACAGTGAGATCGGAATCCAACGACCTAAAATACTATTCTCATTCTGAATGATCTCATGTTAATCACAGTGTCCTAACAAAAGGGCAAATTCACAAAGTCAGACCTCATGTGCTGTAGTGTCTTATAATCCCAGTTTCTGGCCGCTCAATTCTTTGCTGCCACTCGAAGCCGATGATGTTTTCAATCTTATAACCAAGGCCAGCTTCGTATTCCATCCACATGTAGTTGAAACAAGATGTGATTCTCGATGTCAGGCTCGAAGAGTTCAAATCTGCATCCTCATCGACAACTACAACCAATCCAGGATTGAGGCATCTAATCTTACCTAGGAAAGCATCACGAATACTGGGTAGTTCTTGAGAGCTCCCTCGTGGCTCCCCCAACAGATAACGAAGCCAGTTCTGGCAATTCACAATCAGGACCTCGTCGTCTCTCAGGTCCAGCCGAGAAGAGCCCAATTGGGCCAGGAGGATTTGGTGGTGAAAATTCGAGTCCCAGAATGCAGCTTCTTTGGACGATGATGATTTGGTCGACCCATCTTCATCAATTGTAGGGTCCTCGATCACGTGGAAGTGGAAGAAGTTATAATTTTTCTGACTAGAATTTGGGCAATTTCATGGTTGAAGGAGGAAGCTTAAATGCAATGCTTAAATGCAATTGGTTTCTTCAAAATCCAACATATGTGGAAGAAGTTATAATTTTTCTAACATAAGTTTCAGCTTATGCAAATCTTCAGTTATTTCCCACTTTGTAAACCTCAATTGAAATGTAGTATTTTCTTTCCTACACAATTATAAATTTTATTAATAAACACTTAAAGCAACAATTTAAAAACATAACAAATATAGGATTTATAGTTAAAATTTGTAAACTTTCGTAATTATCTTGGCCTAACTCCTCTTTTGGTTGACTCCCCTTCCCCCTTCTTAGGGGCCGTTTGGGGAGTGATTCATTGGATGTTTTGCTACACTGTAGCATCCATGTTTTTTGAGGTCGTGTTTCAGCTGGATACGGAAAAAACATGGATGCTATAGTGGATCTGATCCACTGTGGATATTTGCTTATAATCATGCCCCAAACGCCGGGCGTGAAGCTACACTGTAGCATCTAGGTATTTTATATATCCAGCTGAAACACGTCCTGTAGCATCCAGATGTAAAAAAAAATATGGATGCTACAGTAGATATCCAAAATCCAGTCTGGATGTTTTGCAATAATCACGCACCAAACGGCCCATTACTCTTCTCTCCATACGATGGGGTCAAGTTTAGTCTGGCTGGTTGGACAAAGCCGATGGCTAGATGTGGCACCTGTGAACGTTTCAGCTAGATTTACCTGCGGTTTGTCCCGTCCAACCGCGACCAGATTTGAACATTGGAGCCCATGGCCAGTCACAACCAAAATCTAGGGAGTTGGATCCGACCACGTTTGGGCACGTGGCCTGGAGTACAACAGTAGAGGGAGGTAGATTATGGTGCAGGAAAGCAGCCATTGTTTATCACCAGAAAAAGGGAATGGCAGCCGTAGGCAGCCGGTGAGTCAAAATGTCAAATTCTGTGAAAAGGTTGCACGGAGAGGAGTCATTATTTTATAACCACTTTTACGGGAGCTGCTCATGTTTATTAACGTAAATGTTAAGAGCAGATTAACGCAAGTTGGAAGACTTCGATTCCTCTTACATCGTTAGTATTTTGTCCCACTTTAAAGGGCCGATCACTTCAATGATGTATCTCTCATTTCTGATCCATTTTCGTCCGTTTTTTTTTTCATTCTTTATAATTTTTAGTGCTCTTTTTAGTTATTATGATATCACAAAGATGTTGAGCTATCGTATATTATTTATCAAAAAAATTCTATAAAAACTACGATAAATAGTATATGATGGCTCAACATCTTTGTGATATCATGATGATTAGAAAGAGCACTAAAATTAAAGAAGAATGAAAAAATAATAGGTGAAAACGGATAAAAAATTAGAGAGATATGCATCGTTGAAGTTATCGCCCCTTTAAAATGGGATAAATTTTTAAAGTATTTGTTTTGAATTATTTTAGTGGGACAAACTTCAACGATGCATATCTCTCTTATTTTTTATCTTTTTTTGTTTATTTTTTATTTTTCTTTATTTTTAGTGCTCTTTCTACTCATCATAATATCACAAAGATGTTGAGCTATCATATACTATTTATCATAGTTTTTGTAGTATTTTTTTCGATAAATAGCATGTGATAACTCAACATCTTTGTGATATTATGATGATAAGAAACAGCACTAAAAATTAGGAATAATGGAAAAAAATAAGCAAAAATGGATCAGAAATAAGAGAGATACATCGTTGAAGTGATCGGCCCTTTAAGATGGGACAAAAACACTAAAGGTGTAATCGACGGCTTTAAGGTTAGTTTAAAAAAAAAAAGAGAGATCTCCGTGGCTCGTCAGATCTACTTTGAGAAATATTTTCTACGGTGCCTCAAATCAAATCGGAATTTTTTTTATAATTTATTTAATAATTTTTCTTTTTTAAAAATAAATTTATAATTATAATTAAATAGCGTATTTTTCGACGATTTGGGGTAGAGTAACTGCGGGTGCACTGAACAATTTGTAAGCCAGGCGGGAGCTTTACAGAGAACGGCCCCCCACTCTCAGTACCCCCACGGGCCCATCGAGATTCCCGGCCCTCCGAAGCAAAAATCCCCATTTGTAAGTGCACCCCTCCGAGCTTCCGCACCTGCAGCTCCTCTCCCTCTCCCCGATCCCGTACCCGCGAAGATGCCCGCAAACGGTGCCGAGGAGGAGCTGACGTCGGCGGCGGAGACCTCCGACTTGCCGAACGGCGCCACCGCGGTGGAATCGCCGGCCATTTCCGAGCCGGAGATCACTGCCTCGGCGGTGGCAGAAGAGGAGCCCGAGATCCTCCCGGACGGCGCGGGGATCCCGCCGGATTCGTTGGGCAATGTTGGGGCGTCCTCCAAGCTGCAGAACGGCCAGGGCGGTCGGACGTTCACGATGAGGGAGCTGCTCAACGAGTTGAAGGAGGGCAAGGGGGAGGCGTCGCCGCGTAGATCGGGCGGCGCCGACGACGGCGATCGGCGGGATTGGAGTTCCTCAATGAGGTCTGTCTTGTTATACTTGAATCATTTTTGTATTCTCATTTGGCTGAATTTGCAATTCTCTGTAATGGATTCTGGCTTTTAGCTGGTGAGCTCATTATACGAATTGCTTTGAGTTGATACTTGATACTGAATTTAGAGCATTTTCAAGGGCATTGTTGGTTTCTGGACTGGGATGATATGCAGTGGACGACTGTAATCAGATCTGAAAATATTTGATTCTTGATCTGTTTAAATTGGAGCGGAATTATATTAGATGCTGGATAAAATACTTCCTCCGTCCGGAATTAGTAGTACCATCTGGTTTTCCAAAATGAACTGATTATATTAGACACTGATAATATACTTCCTCCGTCCGGAAGTAGAGATATTTGGTTTTCCAAAGTGAACTGATTATATTAGACGCTAGATAACATGCTTCCTCAGTCCGGCATTTGTAGTAACATTTGGTTGCACGAAATGAATTAAAAATCCTTCCGGAATTAGTAGTGACATTTGATTTTACGTAATGAACTAATAGAGTATTTGACTTTTAGTTCATTTTGTAAAACCATATGTTACTGCTAATTTTGGACGAAGAAACTATTTGATTTTTGTACATATGTCGTTCTAGCTGAAACTCAGTCTGAATAATAGAAGGATGCTTTCATTTTGTAAACCAAATGTTGCTACCAATTCCGGACAGAGGGAGTATTTAATTTGTGAACGCATGTCATTCTAGCTGAAACTCAGTCTGAATGAATAACAAAAGGATGTGTTTTTAGCTTTTTATTTTATTAAAAATACAAGCTTGCTTTAGTATATTATAAGACTCGGGGATTCTACCTGAGGAGACGTGAATATGAGATGGGAACATCTTGCCAAAAATTTATGTCGATACATTCATAATTTGGGAATAGGTAGCTTGAGACTGTAAGTAAATTAGATAGATACTTTGTCATTAGGAGTCTTTGTAAAGGAGTGTCGATGTGATGAATAACCATTCCTTATAGAGCTTAGCATGTTAGTTCAGGGAACCATTGTAGAAAGTACCTGCACCAGTACTGATGGTTATGGGTATTTTGTTACTAGGCCTTGATTTTAGTCTAATTGATCTTCTATGCATACAATGCATGGTTCCTTAATTGAAGGAAGAGGGTTATATTAGCTTTCCAGCTTATGTAAGATATGGTAGCCAGATAATCTGCATTCGGGTGATCGTTGAATTAATGGGCAACAGCATTTGTGATTTCCTTATTTTTTTCTTTTGAAGGGAAAAATCGTTTACATCAGTTTTGGATGGCTTGCTTTTATGCCAGATATTTGTACCATGCTCCTCATAATAAAAACATTTGAATATCTTTTCTTCTTTGGAATGGCCAACTGATTGTATTCTCCCGTTCTCTCTTGCAGCCAGAGTGATGCTGCCATGGCATTGATCAATAGTGTCACTGGTGTGGATGAGGAGGGTCGTTCTCGTCAACGTGTTCTTGTCTTTGCAGCTAAAAGGTACCTCTTTTAATCAAAGCATTTCTGATGTATCTACCTAGCATATTTGAGATTAAGATTTTGGTATTGACCACAGTTTTTAAAGCATGAACCAAGAGCCGTAAACTATATGCTCCATGACATACTCATCACTTTCTTTTCTGGTTTCTGCAATGTATGGACTTGCTACATGAAATATGCCCATGTGTGAAATGAGATTTATATATCATACTCCCTCCGTCCAGAATTATTACCACCCTAAGGTTTTTCAAAATGAAATAAATTATAAAAAGCATGTTTATTTTAGTAATCAACTTGTTTTATGTATTCTACTGCCTTCTTCAAATTGTACATCTTAGTAATCATATAGTACCACATACAACTAACAGATAATACAGCTTGTTAGTTAACAACATCAATTAAAAATCTAAGCTGTTAAGGAAAGGACCAAACAGTGGATATCAACATTCAGCCAAATCGACACTCAACCATGGCTAAGCATATAAAGACACTTGCACAGGACAATAAATGTAGGTTACAGGTCAAGCACAAACACAGGGGCATAATGCTTTCACCGTGGGCTAATACTTGAACCTCCATACTCTGTACCACGATTTTTAATTGCTTCACCTTAAGGCATAAGCTCTTAGGGAAAGGAAAATGTTAATGCTACATTCGGTATAGACATACACCGGGTGTTTGTTGAACAATGGAAAAGTGGACTGTGTGAGGCCCACTTTGAATGTCCAATAAAAACTCTGGTATATGTCTACACTGGTGTACAATTATCAGCTTCCTTAGGGAAAAGACCCAGCAATTGACATCAACCAGCCCAAACAGTTCATATTTTGCCATTCATATAGGTTTCTTCATATTGAATTGGTTGATGAGAACTGGTTTATAGTCTGTTTGAAGTTAGATTGATTTTTCCACTGATACTTATTGATGTAATCATCAAATTAGTAGAGTTTTGAAGATGTAGCAAGATGATTTTTTGTTGTCTTCTTCTTTTCTCTAGTTCTTTGATACATGAAACTTTTCAAAATGTCAGAATTCAAAGGAGTTGGTGTCTGAGATACCCTATAACAATCAGTCTGTAACCCATTGTATAAAACCGAGGGTCTATTAAGTTTATAGGATTGAAAGTCTAGTTATCAGACACCTTTGGCATTATATAAGCTTTTTTTTTTACCATCCGATTAAGAAGGCTATTCAAAATAAGATGATTGTTACTGAGGTGTACTACTGATGTTGGTGTATAGATATGCTAGTGCAATAGAGAGGAACCCTGAAGATCATGATGCACTTTACAACTGGGCATTAGTTCTCCAGGTTTGGTTTATTGCTGAAGAATTGTTTAGAAAAATTTGTTAGCACTAATACAGACAGAAAGTTTATGACTCTCGTTGCTGCTAATATAAGATTATTTGAGCAGGAAAGTGCAGACAATGTTGGTTCTGATTCCAGTTCACCCTCTAAAGATGCATTGCTTGAGGAGGCTTGCAAAAAATATGATGAGGCCACAAGGCTTTGCCCTACGCTTCATGATGTATGCCTGCTTATCCTTTCCTTGGTTTGCAAAAATACGATAATGTATTTTCATTTGGTTTCCTGTTTTTGGGGCTAGATGTACATGATTACCACCCGAGGAAGGAGTATCTATATGCGCGGAAATTTTCTAGGTCATGTTTGTCAAGCACTATAACTTAATTTAGCATATAACTTATTGAGCTTTTTCATCTTAATTAATGTCATGAAAGTGGATCATGATCTGCAATCAGTTATGCTAAGAGGCTGAGAGAGTATGATATTGTTGGGAAATTTAGGGTATATATAGCATTTCTATCAACTATTTTCTATGTTTTATCACATGCTTAAAAATGCTTCGTTTCTATTGGCTATTCGTTTTCTATGCTAAGAATAAAATTTTCATTGCTGATTGAAATGTAAATTGTTAGAGATAATAAGAAATGTTAGCCACGGTCAAGAAAGAAAAGATGTAGGTGAGCCAAAAAGGAAAACATGTAGGTTCTGCCTTTTTCTTTTAGATGAATTCAACAATTTTCTATTTGCTAAGTCATTTCAAGAGGGAATTGAGGGTGAAAGCCTTGCCAGGTTTCTCAACATGGATTCTATATTTTTAGGAATATCATGTCATGTGGAAAATAGGAACTATGCTTCTGACCTTAATACCTAAAACTTAAGTGTTTAATGATGATTACCCTTCTCTATTTTTTTGGTACATTGGCCTCCACTAACTTTCATTTTCTTAAATGAAAAATCTTGTCTAGACTGCTATATAAGTAGTACAATGAATTGTTCTACTCTGCATATACAAATTGATTGTTCATAACTGTTTTATTGCAGGCTTTTTACAATTGGGCTATTGCAATCTCTGACCGTGCAAAAATGCGTGGTCGTACTAAAGAAGCAGAAGAACTGTGGAAACAGGTATAATCTTCAATCTTTTTAGGTATGTAGATTTAAGTGATTCTGTTACTTCAATATCAAAGTTAATTTCATAATCCCTGACAGGCACAGGTCACAAGAATCCTTGAGGCTGCAGTGTACCAGCTTTTTTCTTAGACCACTTATTTTATATGCAGCAACATAAATTAAGTGAATGCACTAATATAAATTGTGCTCGATTTTTCTGTTACTTTTGTCTTTTGTTCTTAAGGATTGGCCAGAAATGGCTGACTTTACAAGAACTTATGTAATTGTTGAAATATAATTTTGCTGAATATCTCATATAGCAAAAACTATATATCCTGTGATAGGTTTGGGAAAAGACATATTGGAGAGTGCATCTAGGATCGAACAACCTTTAGGTGATTTAAATTGGGCTATGTTATGGGTGGCTTACTTCCTCAATGAGCTTTTGGTGTAGAGCCAGGAGGGCAGCAGTTCTCCCACGTTAGTTAAATCGTTACTAGAACCTTTAGTTGTAAAGGGTTCTCTCATATGCTTTTAGAGGCCTGCATCCACTTACCTAAAGAAAAAGACAATTGAGAAAATATGTAATGATAGGATTTCCACCTCCAGTCTTAGGTTGCATTACTATTATTTAAACGCTCCTATCAGGATAAATATATGGCTTAGCCGCTAGTCTCTTCCTTGGTCAATGCCCGCCCTTTTACAATTTCTTTGTTTGCGACTGTCTATTCTCTGGACCGATAAACTGTCACTGTACCATGGTTTGTTAATTATAAACTATATAAAATAAGTGTCATAGTAACCACTAGAACAAAAGGTCTCACTTAAATATTCTCATATTTCACTTGTCATTTGGCTGTAAAATGGACTTCACATGTTTTCTACCTCAATGTTGTTCGTTTTCTCAGTTTGTATGCATGTACCTTGTTCTGTTCCTGTAGAAAAGTTCTTTCAGGTTTCTGAAATCTTTAATTTGTATGTGCTGCTTGGTTAGTTGTCACATGTTCAACATGACTTTTAGGATGTTGACCGTTACAGATGGTTGTTTAATATCTAACGTTTTCTATGTTGTATGTATAGAATGTGATTAGTTCCTTTGATTTTGCAGGCAACAAAAAATTATGAAAAAGCAGTTCAGCTTAACTGGAATAGTCCTCAAGTATGTGATAGACTTTTCTGTTTCTCTGTCATCTTCATTTAAGTGAATCGGATATAAATCTTGTTGTATACAACTTTTCTGGGGTCACCTGTAGTAGAGGCACTTTACTATATAAATGTGAAGCATTAGAAAGTGTAAGCAACATACCACTAAAGGAGGTGAAACTTTATATATCCCCAATCCAAGCTCTGAACTTTCCATCGGCAATGGCCCCATAGAGGTGGGCCCTCTCTATATATAGTTCAATTGTGTGCAGTATATGTACAACTGTCACCGCTGCCACTGGCTGCAGCAAACTTGTTTCACATAATTTCTTTCACATAAGTGATGATAAATTAAGCTGATTTGTCATAGTTGTTTATATTTTTTTATTAAATTGGTAATCCCTCGTGTGAAAAAGAGAGAATTAAACATTAAAGATAATTTACTTCACAGAAGAATTTATTTAACTATTTCCCTATATTTATATACTCCCTCCATCCGGGTTTATTATTAACATAAGGTTTTTCCAAATGAACTAATTTTAGTTCATTTTGAAGACCTTACGTTAATAATAATTCCGGACTGATGGAGTAGGAAAATTCATATAGGTTCTTTGTGCAGTATCTGACTTCTTAATTTTTGTCAATTCCAACCTGTGCTAAATCTGCAACTTGGTCCTTATATTATTTGGAGAGGTTCCACATGTACATTGAATACAATCTTAAAAATGGGCTTATCTTATTACCTAATGGCTATAATGATTGTCAATTCTTCACTTGGGAGCTACTCAGTATCTCATTTGTTTATTACAGGCACTTAACAATTGGGGACTTGCTCTGCAGGTATTTCTTGTGACAATTAAAGGATTAATAATATTTATAGCAACTTTAGAATTCAAATCAGCACAAGTATACTCGTACATATGTATAGTTGAGTCAGTTGTGAAGCTTATATAGCTTATATCATTGAAGTGATCCTATTTTTAAGTTACAATATACAAGATTCACACCTTTTAGATTATGAAATGCTCTCTCTCTCTCTGTGTTCCTATATTTGTATAGGGTCTTCATTTTATAAACATGACAAGAGTCCTAATAGTTTTTATAAATTCTGTAGTTAATCTGCTAATTGAGGAGGTATTTGTTGTGTAAAATGCTCATGATATTTCTCTTCTGTACTGAAATAAAATTAGGAGCTCAGTGCTATTGTTCCTGTTCGAGAAAAGCAAACTATTGTGAGAACTGCTATAAGTAAGGTATATGATTGAATCGTCAAATACTTGAGCATTTTTACATTTTTTGCTTTGTAACTTATGCATTTTGGAATAAGCAATTTTATATTTCTCATGTCTTTTCTTTGCTTGCAACAGTTTCGAGCATCAATTCAGCTACAATATGATTTCCATCGTGCAATCTACAACCTTGGCACCGTTCTGGTTGGCATCCTTGCAAACTATTTATAATTCTAAAATATTTAGCTGTTGTTAATGCAGCTAATTGAGTTACACTACTTTTTTGTTCAATTTACAGTTTCCATTATAATACTGAAGTTAAGCAATATTTATGTCTCCATATTTTGCAGTATGGGCTTGCTGAGGATACTGTGAGAACTGGAAGACCTGCTAACTCAGAAGACATTTCTTCGAATGAGCTTTATAGCCAATCTGCAATATATATTGCTGCATCTCATGCTTTAAAACCAAACTACTCGGTAGATACTTTTTCCATTGTATATATAGTCTATTTATATGTATAATCGGATTTTTCAGACATATGTAATATTTGTAGAGAGTTCCATTCGAGGATAGAAGTTTACCTTCTGTTCTCTTCAATATAGAATGATGAGTGCTACACATTTTGGTAACTGCTTTTCTTATTTTAGAAATAAAATACTCCCTCCGTCCGGAGTTATTATTAATATAAGGTTTTCAAAATGGATTAGTTCATTGCTTGAAAAAGCTTACGATAATAACAATTCTGGACGGAGGGAGTATTGGGTGAATTTTGGTTTCACAGAAGAAAACACAATCTTTGCTGCTATTTTATTAGTGCATTAACTTTAATGATAATTGATGTTATCTCAATGGTTATTGGATTAGGTATTTAGCTTAAGAGATATAAAAACCTTTGTTGTCAATCTGATTAAATCAACTAGTAAATGAAGTATAATAAAAAAACTAGTAAATGAAGTGATTCAAGTCACTGAATATTTAGTATTTCTAAAGTACCACACTATATAAAGCTAGACGGGAATTCTTTAGAAGCTAGATATTGTTTTGTTGTGTCTGACCTCACATTAAAGATGCATTCCATGATCCTGATAGACTGATTCCCAACTGTTATGCCTGTGGTCCTTTTGCGCATTTCATGCCCCATTTAAGTATATTTTTCAGATCTGTCAGTCTGCATAAAGGTTGATCTAGAACAATATGCCTGTTTCTCATGTCAGCCCACACTAATGATGTCTATTAGAAATTTATCTAATAATACGGAAAATGCAATAGTACAATGACAAGAGGAAGGTAAACATGCCTGATATTCTTATTGGTGGTGTTGTTCCCAATTTGCTCAGTTCCAGTATTTTGTCATTTTAGTCAATCAGTAGTTTGAAATATAGATTAGATGTTATGAAACATAATCAATGGAAATTATATGTCAAATTACCTTGAGTTACTTTATCTGGCATAAATTTTGTTAAATATTACTCCCTCTGGGCACTTTTAATAGATGCAATTAATTTTCTTAATGAACTATTTTGGAAGGAGTAGAATTTTACTTCAATGACCTCATAAAACATATGAAATCATGTTCATAATACTTGAATGACTGCATTGAGCAATCTGTATCTCCTTGTCATTGCATAGAGAATCATATCATCCAATCATTAGCCATCTGTCCTTAGTGTCTGGTGATATACTGATTTGGAAGCATCAACATATTTAGACACCAAAAATTCTATGTGGAACGAAGATCAAGTTCATTTAGCGGCAAGTTATTTCTTTAACTAGTCCATAACTGTTTTTTCCACTATTTAGTTTGGTGAAAAAATTTGCTGAAGATTGATTCTATTGATCATCATCATACGCTGGGGTCGGTGGCATGGATTATATACCACGTTTGACTCTCATCGGAATCAAAATGGTACAAAATCCATATAAAGAAGCATAGTGGCAAGTTTTTACACCGGATGCCCTTCCTGACGCCACCTTCTGAAGAGAGGACGATGATAAAAAGATTCAACGTTATCATATTCATCATACACCTTTCCAATTATGTGGATTGTCTTCATGACATGATGTTTGCACATGAAATATTAATATAGCCATCTTCCATATTTATGTGCACCCATCATGTCATGAAGCCAATCCACATAATAGGAAAGGTGTATGATGAATATGATGAATTGATTCTATTGATCACTTAATCCAATTATGCTTACAGACTTATATGCTGAGATGACTTGATCTCTTATTTATGTGAAAACTGATATTTGCCACGCATGTACAGGTTTATCATAGTGCTTTGAGGCTTGTCCGCTCTATGGTCAGTATTGTCACGATTTTTGTTTCTGAATAAAATTATTACCATCCTGTCATGTTAATAAACTTTTTTGCTTCATATGTTAGAGTTATTTATATATGGAAGTACCTTATCTTAACAAGTGCAATTGTTCAAGGTCCTTTTGTTACACTATAGTGGGTTTATGTTGTGTTTGCTTTGAATTTTCACTAGATGTTGCTTTATATTAGTTTTATTTTTATTTATGCTCTTCTCTCTTATAGTTTGACCATTGATCAATGCATTTTTTTCCTTCTGTCGTCCCTATCAACCTTGTGTTTAATTTTTTAGCTCTCATTTCCTTTGTTCTTTGCATTGTTTTTTACAATTTGGTAGGTCGAATGGGGTTTCTCAGGTGGTTAATGATTATTGTAAAGAGATATTTCTTACTATCTTAAGAATAGTTTCAATAAAGATAATGATTTTTTCCATGAAGTGAAAAGCCAGCTTATTTGGAAAACATTTTCTTATATCAAAGACTTCCAAGTTTGTTAAGAAAATAAAAATTTAACACTTTTTTCCACTAGTCGTGCTTTTGTGAATGAAGCAGATTGGTTCTGATGCCAGCTTTTGTTTGGTTGTTGTCCGTTTTAGTATTTCTCATGGAGCTGTCATACATGATGCTAACCTTGGATAACTTGGGAAGGTGTGTGATGACAAGAATGGCCAGTCATAGTTTCCTTGCTTATGGGGACTTGTGCCCATTCTGAATCCTTGTCAGTATGGTACATGGGTTCTGTATCATAATTTTTTGTGTTAGGAATGACAATGTGAAATTTGACCATGAACACCCATTAGCAAGGATGGGGCTAGTTAAAAATGTAATGGTTTGTAAGCATGTTAATGCGAATATTAGGATAATTTCTTCTTATCACTGCCAAGCATCGTGTGACTAAGCACAAGCTATCCCTAAGCGAATGAAAGTGCAATTTCCTGTGAATTTGACTCTCACTGATTATGATCCTAACACAAAATTCTAGAAAAAAAGTGACTTACATAGAACTATATTGGACAACAATTTGCCAGTTGATTTACACGGATAAATTTCTGTTTGTTTTCTTCTGTGTTCTTTTGAACTCAAGTGAAGGATGTATATGGTGGTTGTTTGTGTCTTTGACAGCTGCCATTGCCCTACCTTAAGATAGGATATTTGACTGCACCACCACCGGGAAGTCCAGTTGCACCTCATAGCGATTGGAAGAGGTCACAATTTGTGTTGAATCATGAAGGGCTTCACCAGGTAGGTTCTTCACTAATGTTGTATGACATGCTGCTGATTGCTTCCTGGCATTAGTATCCGCGACGTTATCATCATCTTGATATTATAAATTGTAAGAATTTAATCCTTTAGCCAGGGTTCTATAGTGTTTTCCTCTTCTTTTTTGAGGGTTGGATCTGTAAAACTTTGAAGTAGAAGAAAGTGCAAATCTTTTACTTGCTGCATTCTTGTCACAACTAATTAACTACTCTTTAAGTTCTTGCATCAAGTAATAGTGTAGCAAGAGCTGTGGAAGAACAAGATAAACAATATGTAACCTAATCCTTCACTTCTAGTTTTGCTAGGTCTTGGCAGTCCAGTAAGAGTCTGGTATTGATATAGCGTTGACTATCTATCTAACTTTTTGCAGGAAATAAGAAGAAAACTCAAAATAAACTTAAAACTATTAAAACATGTCTACTGATAGAGTCCACCCTTAATGGTAACAACTCATTCCTTTGCAACAGGATGAACAGAATTATCCTCTGTGACAATAGCATCATTGCCTTTGTAATCACAGAAAGTTGATAATATAGAATCATTACCGGTGAGATGATGCCCACAACTGGAGTCAGCAATCCAATCATTTTCAAAATTGATTGAAGTCAAATCATTGATCTTAGTAGTATCATCCATAAGACATCTCCCCCAGTCTTCTTCATTCTTCTAGTCACCTTCTTTTTCAGCCACATTTCCACCTTTCAATTTTACATGCACTTCTTCTTTTTATGTCCAAATTTTCCACAACGGTAACAGCTGATGTCTTTCCAATTTCCATTTCCTTCACTTGACGAAGCTCCATTGTTATAAGTACCACTAGAGTTCCCCTGATATTTAGAACCTTTATTTTCCTCACTCTCCTTGCTGAGATTTCTTTTCTTATTAGTAAAAAGTGCATCTCCCTCATTTCCAGCAATGGGGAAACCAGCCATTTGACGGGCCAAGGACCCTTGTGTAGAAAGAAGATTTTCAAACTCCACCAAGGATGGTTGGGTAGCCCACCCTTCAATAGAAGTCACAAATGGATTATACTCCCTTTTTAATCCACGAACTCTATGTCTGTTCCTTCGTGCTATATAAATAGGCTCCTCCGGATCAATAATAGAAATCTCCGAACAGATGTTCTTAATCTTTAGAGAAAAGTGAGAAATGGAGAGACCACCTTGAG
This sequence comes from Houttuynia cordata, assembly GCA_039654745.1. Taxonomy (NCBI): domain Eukaryota; kingdom Viridiplantae; phylum Streptophyta; class Magnoliopsida; order Piperales; family Saururaceae; genus Houttuynia; species Houttuynia cordata. The sequence goes on from CM077511.1 coordinate 5,976,504, forward strand.
TAGTATTAGCCAACTCATTCTCCTATAGTCGTAACCGAGGCACATCCTTTTTATTGAACAAACCATAAAGAACATTCCAAATCGCATTTGCTGATTTGCAAGCCATAATGTGATCAGACAGCCCAGGAGAAATAGATCTCTTCAAAACAGATTCCGCCTTTGCATTCATCATCCGCCACTTCTTTAATTCATCGGCTTTATCAGGAGTATTAGCTAGAGGTACTATATTAGTTCCACCAACCACATCCCTTAAGTCCTCCCCTACAAGATAAGACTCTCAACAACTCGTCCATATCTTGTAGTTTGAATGGTTAAGCAAGTCAATGCCCAATTTGTGAACCTTTCCACCCGAATCCATCTCTTCAATACCAATTGTTCTTCTTCACCCAAAGATTCAAGAAAGAAATCACCAGAACCCTTGTGGCTCTTATACCATGTAGAGAAGTGCAATACCCAATATACCGGAACTATTGCTTCTCAAATAGTGCAACAAGATCGCACTAGCCCAAAACTCACAGCCATAAAAAGAAGAAAAACGAATAAAGAGATAACAATGGGGAAATTCAAATCTCATTCAAGGAATACATGAACAAATATTGAAGCACCACGCTTAAGCAAAACAGTCCACCGTTGTGATGAGGTAAGGTTTTGGTAGACAAAGAGCTTTGTTTTTGGAAGATAGGTACTGGTTTTCATGGGGTCTCTTCTTCCATACGAATTTTCATTTGGTGAAGTGAATGTAAATAAGAATGGTTTAGGAAAAGCTGTCAAGTATTAAAAAGTTCATGGGAAAGCGAAGAGGTGCAAGGGAAATAGGTGGGAAATGCATGTACATTCATGGGGAAGGACAATTAGGAATTAATGAAGAGTTGGATAATCAAGGTAGGTAATATAGAAAAGTCATCGATAAAGGTGGAAAGAGAGGTAGAGAAGAGAGTGACAAAAGACACACTATATGGGCTCCATGTCACAAAATAACTAATTGTCTTTCCAATGGACCAAAGATTGAAGTTTTGGAGGTAAGGACCAAAGATAATGTTGCTAATATTTTTACTAAGTCTCTTTCCAAATGTCCATTTGAGTTTCTAAGAGCAAAGCTTGGTTTTATCTCTAGAAAATCACCTTAAGGGGGAGTGTTGAAAATCAAAGTGAATTTTCTAGGAATTTTGCTTACAATATATTTATCTTTCTTTAGTTTAGGTTGGGGAGATTAGTATGGTTTGTTTGTGTGTTTTGCTTTAATTAGTTATTTTGTAACATGGAGACCACATAGTGTGTCTTTTATCACTCTCTTCTCTACCTCCCTTTCCACCTTTGTCTATGTCTTTTCTATATTGCCTACCTTGATTATCCAACTCTTTATTAATGCATAATTGTCCTTCCCCCTGGCTGTGCATGCATTTCCCACCTATTTCCCTTGCACTTCTTCATTTTCCCATGAGCCTTAACACTTGACAGCTTTTCCTAAGCCATTCTTATTTACATTCACTTCACCAAATGAATTTCGTATGGAAGAGGAAACCCCATGAAAACCAGTACCTATCTTCCAAAAACTAAGCTGTTTGGCTACCAAAACCTTACCTCATCCCATATACACAAAGGTGGCCTCTTTTGCTTAAGAAACACGGTGTAAAAGTCTTACTTTTGTGTGTAAATTGTGATCTAATATTTGTTTATGTATTCCGCAAATGAGATTTGAATTTTCCCCATTGTTGTCTTTTTATTTGTTGTTTTTCTTCTTTCTATGGTTGTAAGTCTTGGGCTAGTGTGATCTCGTTGCACTATTTGAGAAGCAATAGTTCCGGTGTATCGGATATTGCATTTCTCTGCAATTACTTCCTAATTTCTTGTAGCATAAACAGAATATTAGAACAACAGAGAGAACTTGGAAGAGAGATAATAAGGCAAAAACGAGATTTCTTTATTGCTTGACTCTTAACTGTCTTACAACATAATCAATGCTCTGTTTTTTTATAACACTTCCAAATACTCCTATTAGGAGTTAGGACTGTTCTAATTCCATAAAGCATTAAATTCGTAGGAAAATCCAAAACATTACCTCTTCTGGCCCTGAAACCAACTAAATGGGAGTCAAAAGACATAAACTAGTAACACAATTCAAGCGCTAAGTTCCAATACAATTGTAGTATCTAAATTCAAAATTAGGGTTGTTTGGATATGGTAATTGCCCTTCGATTCCATCTGATTCGGCTCAAATCTGCTCAACTTCTGCAGAATTGTGTTTGGGAATGGATTTGACCAAAGGTGGATTCTGCCCCACTTTCGACAGGATCACCGTATCTCCTCACCAGGAAATTCTGTCGATTCTGCTGAAAGTTGCTGTTTTGTTGACTTTTTCAATGCTAAAAGTACACATGCATTCCATTCCATTCCATTTCATTCTGATGGAATCTAAACAGTCCATTACCAGACGTAATACTAATTCCTATGGTCGGAAGTAAAGTGTGATTCCACTCACATTCCGTATCCATACAGTCCCTAACACTTAACCACATAGAACTCCTAAATAATGATGGGACCCACTGAAATGTCCTTTCGCGATCCTACCTCAATTCTTTTGAATCTCTTCCACTGTTGGTACAAAATTGCCAAAATAAATGTAAGTACCAAACTGCCTTTGACTGTCCAATAGTCCAGTATGCTCTATGCTTCTTTCTTCCTGAACAATTTCTTAAATGCATTAAATGACCAATGGACTTATGAACTCTGCTTCAATTACACTGGGCTAAAAGTGTTCCTTTACATCATCAACCCACACTGATCGTTGTTTATCTTAAATTTTTCTTCCACGGTGCTCTATCTCTTACCAAAGAGTTGTCACAAACATGCTAGAATGGAGAAGTATGATCCATGTCGACGACCTCCAATTGTTGGGAAAAGCACTACTTTGTTATGATTATGATTTTTTTCATGCGGCAATATAACATTTTTAATAAGTAAAGGTGGTCCTATCATTGCTTGAAAGAATAATTAGGTACTATCAATTCTTGCATTAACTAGTGGAAAAACGATGTTGAACAGAAGCAATTATCTCAAAGCCCATCTGGCAGATTACAAGGTTCTGTAGATAAGTCCCTTATAAAAGTGGAGGTTCCAGATATTGTATCCGTTTCAGCATGTGCAGATCTTACGCTACCTCCTGGAGCTGGCCTATGTATTGATACAATCAACGGACCAGTTTACTTGGTAATTTGTACTCCAAAATACTTGATATATGGTCATTACAAGTTTCATTGTTTAAAATGGCGTTTTTGCAGCATTTACCCTGTAAGCTTTATTTTATGCTTTTTATTGTTCGGTGTATATATACCCAGAAGAAAAGATGTCCAATATATAGATTGTGTTATACAGCTGCATAACATTTCTAACGTATATAGAGTTGAGAGGTGGTTATCATGTAGGATTCATTTTATTTTCTGGCCGAGTATATGAAAAACTTTACCTATTGGCCGAGTGACTTTTCTGGGCTGTAATTCAATCAACTCAATGCTAAGGAAGTAGACAATCGATGAACTCTCTCATGTTGTTGGACAAATTACTGGCTCTCTCGTCACTGCCGAAGTTGAGTGAACTATGGAGACTTTGGGTGGTGAAGATTGGTCACCTTTTCTTCTTGTTTTGTGGCTAAAGTATATAGAAATATAGATCAACATTCTTTTAGTCCCGTTTATATGCACCTTGTCTCATGCGCATTGGCGTGCGCCAAGGCATATGAGGCGATTGGATTTCAATTCTGCAGAGTGCGTGGTAATAATATAGGGGGCATGCAGGTTTGAATTATCTGCCTGCCCTTTATTTACGAATGCTGTTGGATATTGATTTGACGGCTTGCGATGTCCTAGTGCACGCTGATGCGGTGGGTGCATGTGTACTTTTCTCATTCTATTTATTGCCTTCCCATATATTGATAGTAATTATAGTTAACATATTATTTCTTTTATTTTCCTCTGAAATATAGTAATGTGATCTCAGGTTGCCGATGCATGGGAAGCAATTGATGGGTGGTTGGATGCCATTCGTCTTGTTTACACTATTTATGCACGTGGAAAGAGTGACGTACTTGCTGGTGTTATAACTGGCTGATTATGCAACATAGGTAAATCTAAGATCTTCCAACAGTGAACATACAGAGGCCAACACCAGAAAATGTTTATTCCGAAATTTCTGTATATTCCATAATTTTTTTTACCTTGTTTCTAATTTAGTGATTTTCCCTTTGAAACGCTGAAGTGTTGTCCATGAAAGGCTTCCAATTAAAACTGGCTGTTCCATCGTAATGTAGCTTGAAATTTTGTCTGTATAATGAACTTCAAAACGAATGTATTCGGCAAAATATTATTGTACTTCTCTTGGTACTTTAGCCATGAAAAGATTAGTGGAGATCACTAGAAAGGTGAACACTTAGCAACATTTAGGGGCTGTTTGGCAGCCCGCTCTAAGCACTAAAGGGGTTTTCCTTACTGTTTTTCATCCGGGTCATTTTACTTTGATGCCATTTGTTGTTAAAATGAGTTGATTGTTTTTTATTTTCTTCGGTCACTTTTAATAGATACAGTTTTTTATAAATACACTAAAAAATTAGTTTTATTTTAAAAAAAACTGTATTTATTAAAAGTGACAGGACGGAGTATGAAAAAGAAAGTGAGTGTTGATTGTGGTGAATCTCCCTTTCTGAATGTCCGTATATCATCAGCGACCCAGTTTTGACCTTACAGAAGTGGTTTCCACTTATGCGTCTATATGACCTCCATAACTTCTATTTAGTGAGCATTTTATTTTGAACAGAGATATGAAAGTTGCACTTGCTTACTTTTTGCGGTACACGCAAGTTCTCCTATGACGAGTGCAAAAAGTTTCGTGGCCTTATGGTCGTGGGCGTTTTAGTATAGGACTGAAATGGGGCAGTGTAGGTGTTATCTTTTATCTCGCTAAAACGGGCTTTTTACATATTATCTGGCGCCAAGTATGGTTTTATCATATTACCTGATTTTTCTTGTGACTTCTCATATGACCTGGAATCGGCACCTAGAGTACCGAAAATTCCCTTCTTTTACATTTTTTATGCATTTTATATCCGAAATGCTTCATTCTTCCCAAAATTAACGATTTACAGGATCATCAAGTTGGGGAAGAAGATATTCCGGCAAAGATCCATCCATAATCGCAGTTCAAACCATCGCCGGCGCCGTCCAACCCGAACAAAAAAAATTTCATGCCAAAAAACTGTAAAAATAGCGGAAAAGACGAAAAAAAAATCTATGATGAATGGATTTTGATGTAAGAGCAGTGGGAAAGCCCTCCCAACTATAAAAATTAAGATCTACATGTAAAGAAACACATATAAAGATCACCCATTGGTGTTCGACTGCTCCTAGACATGAAATAAAAGGATAAAAATGGGCAAAAACGTGAAATACTCGTCGGCGAGCGACAAGTTCCATTTATATATCTTTCTGTGATACTAATGAGGTGGAAGAGGAGGAAAAGTAAGGAAGAACGAAAAAAAAAATGGGCAAAAACGGATGAAAAATGAGCAAGTTATGACATTTTGAAGATTGTCATTTATCGTGTTGTCGACGACACGACTTGATTCAAGTCGTGTTGCATAGTACACGACTTGAATCAAGTCGTGTCGTCGACAACACGATAAATGACAATCTTCAAAATGTCATAACTTGCTCATTTTTTATCCGTTTTTTGTCAATTTGTTTTTCGTTCTTCCTTATTTTTCTTCCTCTTCTACCTCAATAAGATATAGGATGGAAAAAGAAGAAATAATAATAACAAAGAAGAAAGTGAAATGATAAAAATAGGCAAAAACGTAAAATACTCGTTGGCGAGCGACAAGTTCCATTTATATATCTTTCTATGATACTAATGAGGTGAAAGAGGAGGAAAAATAAGGAAGAACGAAAAAAAAATGGACAAAAACGGATGAAAAATGAGCAAGTTATGACATTTTGAAGATTGTCATTTATCGCGTTGTCAATCTTCAAAATGTCATAACTTGCTCATTTTTCATCCGTTTTTGCCCATTTTTTTTTCCGTTCTTCCTTATTTTTCCTCCTCTTCCACCTCAATAAGATATATGATGGAAAAAGAAGAAAAAATAATAAGAAAGAAGAAAGTAAAATGATAAAAATGGGTAAAAAAGTAAAATACTCGTCGACGAGCGACAAGTTCCATTTATATATCTTTCTGTGATACTAATGAGGTCGAAGAGGAGGAAAAATAATGAAGAACGAAAAAAAAAATGGGCAAAAATGGATGAAAAATGAGCAAGTTATGACATTTTGAAGATTGTCATTTATCGTGTTGTCGACGACACGACTTGATTCAAGTCGTGTCGTCGACAACACGATAAATGACAATCTTCAAAATGTCATAACGTGCTCATTTTTCATCCGTTTTTGCCCATTTTTTTTCGTTCTTCCTTATTTTTCCTACTCTTCCACCTCAATAAGATATAGGATGAAAAAAAAATAAAAAATAATAAGAAAGACGAAAGTGAAATGATAAAAATGGGTAAAAACGTAAAATACTCGTCGGCAGCGACAAGTTCCATTTATATATCTTTCTGTGATACTAATGAAGTGGAAGAGGAGGAAAAATAAGGAAGAACAAAAAAAAATGCAAAAACGTATAAAAAATGAGCAAGTTATGACATTTTGAAGATTGTCATTCATCGTGTTATCGACGACACGACTTGATTCAAGTTGTGTACTATGCAACACGACTTGAATCCAAGTCGTGTTATATGCAACACGACTTAAAATAAAGTCGTGTTGCATATAACACGACTTGGATTCAAGTCGTGTTGCATAGTACATGACCTGAATCAAGTCGTGTCGTCGACAACACGATAAATTACAATCTTCAAAATGTCATAACGTGCTTATTTTTCATCCGTTTTTGCCTATTTTTTTTTCGTTCTTCCTTATTTTTCCTACTCTTCCACCTCAATAAGATATAGGGTGGAAAAAGAAGAAAAAATAATAAGAAAGAAGAAAGTGAAATGATAAAAATGGGGTAAAAACATAAAATACTCGTCGGCGAGCGACAAGTTCCATTTATATATCTTTCTGTGATACTAATGAAGTGGAAGAGGAGGAAAAATAAGGAAGAACAAAAAAAAATAGGCAAAAATGGATAAAAAATGAGCAAGTTATGACATTTTGAAGATTTTCATTCATCGTGTTGTCGACGACACGACTTGATTCAAGTCATGTACTATGCAACACGACTTGGATTCAAGTCGTGTTGCATAGTACACGATTTGAATCAAGTCGTGTCGTCGACAACACGATAAATGACAATCTTCAAAATGTCATAACTTGCTCATTTTTCATCCGTTTTTGCCCATTTTTTTTTTGTTCTTCCTTATTTTTCCTCCTCTTCCACCTCAATAAGATATATGATGGAAAAAGAAGAAAAAATAATAAGAAAGAAGAAAGTGAAATGATAAAAATGGGTAAAAACGTAAAATACTCATCGGCGAGCGACAAGTTCCATTTATATATCTTTCTGTGATACTAATGAGGTGGAAGAGGAGGAAAAATAAGGAAGAACGAAAAAAAAAATAGGCAAAAACGGATAAAAAATGAGCAAGTTATGACATTTTGAAGATTGTCATTTATCGTGTTGTCGACGACACGACTTGATTCAAGTCGTGTACTATGCAACACGACTTGAATCCAAGTCGTGTTATATGCAACACGACTTGGATTCAAGTCGTGTTGTATAGTATACGACTTGAATCAAGTCGTGTCGTCGATAACACGATAAATAACAATCTTCAAAATGTCATAACTTGCTCATTTTTTATATATTTTTGCCCATTTTTTTTTCGTTCTTCCTTATTTTTCCTCCTCTTCCAACTCATTAGTATCACAGAAAGCTATATAAATAGAACTTGTCGCTCGCCGACGAGTATTTCATGTTTTTGCCCATTTTTATCCTTTTATTTCATGTCCAGGAGCAGTCGAACACCAATGGGTGATCTTTATATGTGTTTCTTTACATGTAGATCTTAATTTTTGTAGTTGGGAGGGCTTTTACACTGCTTTTACATCAAAATCCATTCATCATAGATTTTTTTTCGTCTTTCCAGCTGTTTTTACAGTTTTTTGGCATGAATTTTTTTTTTCGGGTTGGACGGCGTCGGCGATGGTTTGAACTGCGATTATGGATGGATCTTTTCCTGAATATCTTCTTCCCCAACTTGATGATCCTATAAATCGCTAATTTTGGGAAGAATGAAGCATTTCAGATACAAAATGCATAAAAAACGTAAAAGAAGGGCATTTTCGGTACTCTAGGTACCGATTCCAGGTCATATGAGAAGTCATGAGAAAAACCAGGTAATATGATAAAACCATACTTGGCGCCAGGTAATATGTAAAAAGCCCTGCTAAAACTAAATGGGTGTTATCTACCATAGCCTTATATGTTTAAATGATCTTCTCTCTTATTGGGCAAAGCTTCCCTAATGGAATGGAATGTAGATAGGGCATGCACGCCATCGATGAAGATGGAAGGCCAGCACGGTGCCTTGCTTATTTTGGGGGCAGAGGTGGTAGTGTAAATATGCACAAAGTCGACTTCAAGTCCAAAATGCCGCCCATATATCGGTTTCGGACCGATATATTGCCATTTTTAAAAACAAAAACGTTTTAAAAAAATAGAAATTTTTTAAAAAAAGGAAAAAATAGCTTTCCCGTTTGTTTCCCATTTTAAAATGCATTTTTATGTATATTATAAAATCTATGCTTTGCCTAAATTAGTATAACTCATTTTAGAAGTTGGATTGTGAAAATATATGGTAAAAACTAGTTTTCGACAATCGATATTTTTTTACAAATATCTCCGATATATCTATGATATTTTGTTTCTTTGGTCGACCGATATTTTACCGATATCCGATGCGGAATTCCTTGACATTTCCTCAACTTCTCCCCTAAATGAGTTACCCCTAAACTCTCACGAATATATTTATTTGTAATCCTATCTCTTCTAGTTATCTCACTCTATACATTAACATTCTCATTTTGGCTACATTCAATTTATCTATGTGACTTCTCTTTGTTGTCCAGCACTCTGCTCCATAGAGTATTGCAAGTCTAATAGTTGTCCTATAGAACTTGACTTTACGCCTTTTTGGAACACGCCAAGCCTATCATACAACACTCCCGAGGTTGTCCTCTACTTTACCTCATATTTATCGTATGAACCACATCACTATCAATATCAATTCCTCATTTTGGCAATATCACGATTTTTTCAACATAGGTTTGTTGTTAAAAATTAATGAATTCTTTTTATTTCGACCATGGGATGCCAAATTCATAGAACTATGATGATTTCTCCTCTTCTTTTTTTTTTTTTCCAAAGAGAGGACTTGGCGGTAGTTCCCAAGTCCACATCAACGTTCCATAGAGGGATAGTTCAGATGGTGGATGACAAAGATGGTTTTGCCCCAAGTAGCTTACACGAAGAGGCTAAACCCTAAAAACAAAGTAATGTATAATAAATTGCCAAAATGGCCACTATGTTATCACTAAGCCAATAATGTTGATCCCTAAATGTATATAATACTCCCTCTGTTCCAGATTAATGGTAACATTTGAAAAAATCGTGATTTTCATTGAATGCTGGGACCCACAACTAAGAGAATGGTAAAAGTTTGGCCAGGTACTTCAAAAAAAACATATCACAAGCTTCTGACAACTCATCTGCTTCTAATCTGTTTCTTTCTTATTAGCCACTTCCATTATGGTACCTAAAGTATGCCAGCAATCAATATGGTGAGGCAAAGAAATAAATAATAAATTGCTAAAATTGTTACTACGTTATCATCATAAACCAATTCCTAAACTGATAATGCGGATACCAGTATATAATACTCCCTCCCTCCATACTAATTAAAAGGCTACATTTGGAAAAAACGTGATTTTCATTGAGTGCAGGAACCCACAACTAAGGGACTGGTAAAAGCTTGGCCAGGTATTGAAAAAAACATATCACAAGCTTCTTACAACTCATCTGCTTCTTTCTTATGCGTTTGGGTTGTAAGAAGCTTGTGAGATTGAGATTCTCTTTTAAGTACCTAGCCATTATATTACGCTAAATGTAGTAACTAACATGGGACACATTTGGTTCCAAATGGAACGGAGTATAATGTAAGAACGCAGGCGATAAATTTGGCAAGGGAGTTCACTACATCCATTACAGGGGTCATTTAGATCATGAAAAATCAGTTCCATCCATTTCCAAAAATCCAGTTGGTTAGTGGATTTTTCAATGTGGATGTTTCTGATTTTTCAAGCCCCAAACGGCCTAATAGTGTGGTATTCCCCAAGTAAAAGTTTGTCTGAATGCAAGATGAAATTCTAAATTTAGATATAACTCGTGAGAAAGAATGCAGTTATCAATGACCAATACAATGTTGGTTTGATGGTCGTTGTCCCCCTGCACCTTCCAGTTGGGTCCTAAAAATTCAGATACCTCTCTTTATGAAAATAAATTTTTCCCTCCCTCCCGCATTAATAGTCCTATATTGTTTTCAAATTGAACTAAATTAACCCAGTTTTTAAGTACCAAATAGGACCGTTAGTGTGGGACGGAGGGAGTTAAATATTATCATTATTATATTGGTATTGCATTGTGCATTGAATCACATATATGCACTAATTTAGCTGTAACATAACATAAGGATCAAGAAACAAAATTGTATGATGAATTCTCTTTATATAAGCCAATAAGTTCCAAGATAAGGTCCCAACCAAAACCAATAATGCTGTTCTCTAACCATCTAATACGACTGTATTCATAGTGCATGATGTCGCTTTCTTTATTTGTCCAAAAAAGGGTTTAGAATTAGACATGACTCATTAGCAACATTATGTTGTCATTGTCAATTCAGTATCACATAGTGTCTTAGTAAACACTATGATTTAATCGTAATATAAGAGTGTTGAAACAAAATTCTCTTATGTACTCTTTATACAAGCCAATATTTTAGATGATCAGGTCCCTGTCTAATGAAATGACCGAAACTTGCCCCACCCTTGTGACTTCCTCCTCTCCAAAAGCACCAAAATCAATCACCTCAAAGCTTTTTTTTATCTATAAGTAAGTGGATGACAAATTCATGACTTGCTCCACTAGTGATACAATGTTCGGCTGGTGCACAACATTGATTAGGGACCTATTCATATACTGGACACATTTGTGGAGCCCACAATCAACTGATCTAGACTCTGCTTGGTCCACCACCTAGCAGGCTTGTAGATATCTCCAGCCACACTGTCTGTGAATAGTGGAAAATTATTGGCTACGCGCCGCGCAGGGGGAACAGTGTGCTCATCACCAATGGGTGATGGGCACATCTCCCCTGCTTGTCATGATTGCCATATGGGACCCGCAAGCAGGGGAGACGTGCTCATCACCCATTGGTGATGAGCACACTGTGCCCATGCGCGGCGCGCAGCTAATAACTTCTCGTGAATAGTGGTGCATAAAGCCTACCCTATCCATAGCCAATCCATGCATATAGCAGTTGAATTTTGGCTGAGCTTGATTCAATGTGATTAATACAGTGGGCCCAACACCATGCTATGAGGTGAGGCTTTTTTGTGGGTCCATTTCAGGTGGTGTGGTTTGCATCTTAACCACTAAATCCAACCAATAGAAATCAATACCAAGACGTTTGGTAATTAGAATACCTTGAAATCCTTTTCTTGTCCTTGTCATTCCATGCAGATGATCAGGTTTTTTATGGCATTAAACGTATATGATTTTTTTTGTTTTTTGTTTTTGCATCCAACTTATAGGTTTTGGAGTATAAGTGATCAATTGCAGTTGCTAAACCAAATTTCTCATTGTGCAAATTTTTTATATAGCACTTGGAGAGTTACACTTGACTTTCATCCTGTACATTGCCAAGCAAAATGTCAACGTAAACAGCTACATTTACCTACCATTTTATGACAGTAACTTTCGTGCAACAAGTCCAATTTTTAGACTGCATTGCCACTGCTTGCTTATGTAAGCTATGTTTTCTGTTTTTGTTTTCCACATCAAGTAAGCAATGTAGTTAGATAGCAGCCCACACTGTTTGTGTCATCATTATATACTCCCAGCCTCCGGAATTATTGTTAACATAAGGTTTTTTAAAATGAACTAGTTTTACATTTTGGTTCATTTTGAACAACATTATATTAATAATAATTTCAGACGGAAGGAGCAAAAAAACGGGAGTTCTCTTTGGATTTGCTAACAGGATAATCGATTGTGGAAAACTTTTTAATCTTTCTTTGTGCTTCTTACTTTAATATTGACCTCTAATATTTTAGTTAACTGCGGCTTGCGGTTTGTGAAAACTACAATTTCAAAACTCTGGTTTGACTCTATCATTTGCAGTTGATCTCTAAAACCTCCCAGAGAAAAAAAATATACATTTGAAAATTAAATCGTCCAAGAAATTTAAAATTATGAAAAATTTTCTTCTTAATCCTTTTCAACTTTTGTCCTTTGTCTTCTGCATCAAGCCAATCCTTCAAGCATATGTCATTCCACCGTCGCCGTATCAAGTCAAGTGCAAGCACTTTGTTTCTTGTACTAAACGTAGACTCCTATGCTAATGTAAGACACCGGGGGTGTTAGCTGAACCAGCACATCCAAGTTATTTATTTCTTCTTCTGAAAGGTACTATAGCTTTGTTTATTTCTATTAAGTAGTGCCCATGGCAGGGTCAATTCTACTCAAAGAAGGTGTTGGAGCACTAGTCCTATTATCATGTACCGATTCATACATTTCATACAAAAAGGACAGTAATTATAACTTCCTCTCTCAAATGGGGTTGATTAATTCCCATATTACTATGTACACCATCTATCAATATGACTACACTTGTATACATGTTCCAATTGATCATATGCACAATCCGTTCGATCACAGAAATATAATTTGTCTTATGTAATAGTTATTTTGCCACGCTTATATTAAATCTTCTAACACTTCTTGCAGGGGGTTAGTCATTGTAGATTACGCAATTCTGTATTTCAAGTTTAAAACTCTATAATCTACTCCAAATCCCTAGAATCAAATTGACAGATTTCATGATTTTTAAAAGTTCCTGTATTTGGTTAAGAGATTTCCAAATAATTTAACATTTTCACCTTCCCACCAGCACCGTCCCCTCCACCACTGCCCACCACCTCCGACATCACTGCCGGCCAAAAAATATAATCTCTTAGACGAATGTAGTCTCATCAAGGTTGCAGAAGACAACCAACGCCAGCAAGGTCGCAGGGCCTATCCCTCGGTAGTTAGCAGTGTTTGGGCCTAGCCTGAGAGGGGATGGCCTGGTCGGACAAGGCCGTAGCCTAGGCGGGGTTGGGCCACATCTGGCTGCCACGGCCTTGCTGGGCCTGTCCTTAGCAGGGGCACGGGAAGAGGCCGGAGAGGCGGCCAGGCGGCTCCAGAGCAAGGAAGATCCGTCACCACCAGTGCTTAGAGTGGAGGACGGCAGCAGTCGGAAGACCCCGGTGGCTGTGCGGTATCGGAGGCGGCACCGTTGCACAGGTGGTTGCGCCGATGCCGGAGGTGGCAGCGTCGGTGGCGGATACTGTGAGTGGAGGTGGCCATAGAAGATGAAGAAAAGAAGCGAGGAGTAGGAGATCAGCGAGTTGATGGTCATTTTGGAATACGTTTCATGTTATAATTACAATCCTCAAATTCCGATAGTTTACAATTCTTGTATTGTTCACTAACGCAGTTCTTCGAATTCACTATTATAGTGCGCATTCACTAACGCGAGATTCTAAAGTTGTCATAAGAAATTCTGATCGACTAGCTACAAATTTTGAAATTCATTATTTCATTTTAAAATCCAGAACAACTAACCCCTTGTACTTGTTGACTAACGTAGTGCTTCGAATTCACTTTATAATCTGCATTCACTAACGCAAGATTGTAAAGTTTGTCATAATAAATTTTGAACCACCAACGGCAAATTTTGAAATTCATGTATTTTATTCTAAAATTCATAATGATTAACCCCCTTTAAGGTGTATTTACTTGTGACGTCTCAACTTTTTATCTTTCTTTAGACTTTAGCTTACAATCTTCGAAGGATCAATCTAACTCTAGAATGACCCATTTGCACACAAACAATGACATTGTTTTGCGCAACCAAATAATCCAATACAAACATACGCCCTATCTCCTAATAATTTTTGCTACTTAATTAGTAGTTAATGACTAAAAAACTTTATTCTTTTGTGAAAAAAATTTAAATAAGATCGTTCTCATTTAGTTCATACGAGGCCAATTTAAATCGTAGTTATTGGATCTTAATTTGACTACGACAAAGGTAAATGACGGTCATAGACACCTACCCGTTGATTTGATACCCAGTATCATATCGACCCAAAAGACCATTATCATTTTGTTTGTATGAAAACAATCTCATATAAACCGGTTTCTTCTTTTTCCAAAGTTAACCCCCCTAAATTCCTTTTTTTATAAAAATATATATTCTCTATCCCATGAAGGCTATCATGTGGGGCCTAAAAGGCGTATAAAAATAAAACAGTGAATTTGTGCACTGATGACAAATGGATGGCGATAGAAGGGTGACAAGTGGATATGTATTTGGCCCCGATTAGACAAAAGCAAGGAATCCCCACTTGCAGCTAAAATCGCTCAGTTGGCTCCACCACGCCGGGCCCACCGCCCACTGCTCAACATCATTGCCCAACAGCGACCCAATCCACCAAATCGCCCGAGTCGACCCAGTTCCGCTCCCAAACCTGGTTCAAATTATTCTCCGTATTTCATACCGTATACACCGAAAATACAGGAATCTTATCATCTGGGTCCCGCCGGGCCCATTATTTCCCGCAGATGGGCCTATAAATACAAGCCCAACGATGCCCCCAGACCCCCAACGGAGCCCAGACCATTATCGGACTCCCGCCATATTTTCTTCCTCCCGCCAGATGTCGACGGCGACGGCGGCGGCGGCGGCGAGCTCGCCTCCGGGCTCCGCTCTCCTCCGCCTCCTCCCCCGCCTGATTCTCGTCTCCGATCACAAGAAACCCTAATCCCCGGTCACCGCTGTCTCTCTTCCTTCTCTGTGTCTCTGTTTCTGTTTGAATTCTCTTTCTTGGCAAGCTTTTCCGGGTCAGCTCAGGCGACCGATGGACGGAGCTCCGGCGATCAGATTCCTGGGCCTGATGAGGCTTCCGGACCATAATTCCGACCGGAACTCGGTCGAGCTCGACGAGAGCGACGTCGTGTGGCCGTCGGCCTTCTTCCAGCAGGCCGACCAGCCGGACTCCCCGCCGGCGCCGGCTGCTCGCCACCGCCTGCTTCCAGAGAAATTCGGGCTCTCTGCGGCACTGTATTCTGATGAGGCGGCTGTGCGGCGAAGGCCGCGGCTGGACCGGTCGGTGTCCGCCGCACGGGCAATCCCGTCTGTCCAAGCGCGGTCCGGTGACGGGTCTCCGGGCGAGAAGATACTGCAATCGGCACCAATTAAGGTCCCCATATGGCCAGCCACAAAGGCGGGAAGCGGGGGCGGACTCCGGCGGAGCGGGTTCGGCCGGATCGGGGTCGTTGAGAACGGCGGCGATGAGTGGGATTACTACGAGGACGGAGCGGGGGACGAGGAGATGCTGCCGCCGCACGAATTGGTGGCACGCACGCAGAAGAAGGGGACGTTCTCGGTGGTGGAAGGGGCCGGCCGGACGCTCAAGGGTCGCGACCTTCGGCGGGTACGGAATGCCGTCTGGCAGCAAACAGGTTTTCTTGACTAAGAATGCAAATTAGACTTATTGAAATGTGACTGAAACTGATGCTTTTCTTCGATCTATTGGAAAATAACTTGTTGTTCTGTAGAATTTTTGGTAATTATGTAGTGTTGAATGTTTGATTTCTGTAGACAGCTAAGAATCTGTCTTTATGTGATTCTTATAAACCATTCTTCAACAAATTTGAGGTGAGCTCCAATGAAGATGGAAAATGTTGTCTCTATTTTGGGAATGAAATGTAAATTGTTTTGTGTTTCTCAAAAAAAAAAAAGAAATGTAAAATGTTGGTACATGTGTTCTAACCTTTTTTGAGCTTGTGATCAGTTGATAATTTTTTTTTCTATATGAGTTACTATAAGTTTTGTATACTTGCAGATCGTCGGATTTAGATTCGGTAGCACACGTTAATATAAGGGGCACACACATTTGAATTACTAGCCCGCTCCGTCAATTAACGTGTGCCATCGGATATTGATCAGACGTGCAGCTATGCGTGTGAGGCAGATCACTTATTAACTTTTTCCATTTGTGATTGTTGTTTGATGCTTGTGTATGGATGGCATTGAATCTCCTCTTCAATTGACCTATTAGCAATTATTGGAGTGAATACATAGCATGGCGCCTTAGACTGCAGGTTCATGGTCTTGATTGCAATTATTGGAGTGGATGCATAGCTCAACCCATTTGCAATTATTGGGGGGACATGCACATAGATATATGTTTTTTTCTTTGGTTTTTTTTGCTCCAAAGGTACTTGTTCTTAGTTGTTGGCATTTGAATTCCATAAATATTGCTGGTCGGATGGTGATTCCGGTTTCTTATGAACATGGTTGAAAATCATCACAGGTCTTATTTTCGAATTTGGACCGTGATTAAGAGAATCTAGAGTCGGAGAGAGTATTGAGTAAATGCTGAAATTATCAGCAATCTTTAAGTATTAAAGCAGGGTCATATGGGAAAAAGCTCATATGCACTTCATCTTGTATTGTGAAATATGCCCCCAGCACATCATGTGCCATCGGATTGTGATTTGTGCGGTAACGGGAAAAAGCCCGCCTGCCCCCTGATTTGAATGCTGCTGCATGATCAAAATTATGCTGCCAAAAAGTGTCGTCCGGATGCGCATGTAAATCGAGTCCTTTGCATTTGTGCTATACTTTGGAAATTCGCTGCCTAAAGTGAAAACAGGCGTGATTAAACCTGCATTACTCATTTACTCATACATCAGATTATTTATCTCAGTAACTTTATTTTTGTTATCAGAGGTGGGCCAATCATGCAATCAGGTACTTTTTCCTTTCTAGATTTTAGGTATTATTATTCTTTGTCCTGGCATATGAAGGATGAATAAAACAAAGCTAAATGTGGGGGCGGAGTTGTAGTGCCCTTATTTCAGCAATCTTGCTTGCAGCTATCATTCAGTGGATAAGTATTGCAGTGTGTAGGCTCTTTAATGGATACTGTTGGTGGATCCTCTGGATAAAGTGTCCAATCAAGTCCTTCTCTATTAGCATTTGCTCTTTGTATTGTTCCCTATTGTTCTTGCTGCTGTCTTCATGGCTACTTATTTTGGAACTATATGCAGTCTGTATATCTCAATTATATGTTAACTTGCAAGGGGATATTTATTTTTTGGCCGGGAATACCATCAACCACTCTCTTGCTTTCATTATTGGAAGAAAGACTTGTTCCTCTAATACATCCAAGGGGCAAAATCCTACATTTCCGGTTTTGTTATACATTATAACCGTGTCAGCACTTAAATTACTATTATATTGTCTCTGTTTATTATATTGCTTCTGTTTTTAATTACTATTAACCTGCTTCCATCTTTGTAGTTCTTTATGCCTTGTATAGTTGTATATGTTGAAAGAAAGAAAAGAAAATAGGAGAATCAATGAGTTCTTATCTTAAAAATTTCTGCATAACCACTTCAAAAGATTATTTGGCAACCAAAAAGTGCATGAAAAGTACAGGAAGAGCTAAGAGTGATCAATAAAGCTATAATGTAAATGCCATGTTTAAACTTTTCAAGGTACCCCAAACCTTAGATTGTGAAAAGAAATTGACACAGATGTTTCCAAGATTTACTCTCTCTCTCTCTCGCTCGTGTTTGTTCAAGCTCAATCTTAACCTTCTACCCGTCATCAATCGATAAATCCTAACTCAAGCTATCCTTTGACACAGTCATCCCAGCAGAAGTTGTCATCTCTGTGAAGAATGAATACCATTTGTTACACGAGAACAAGGTTATTTAGATACAAACCTTAAGCTTTCAGTTTGTTGCCGAGTTATTGTGCAGACATTTTTCTCAAAAGTCCTGCAAAATTCTGCTGTCTGATTTGGAATGTTATACAACTTACAACTTAGTGTGGGCTTAAACAAAAAAAGAACGTGAGGATGGAAGCTGTAGGAAAATAGTAATTTACATAAGAGAAGATCATGCTTATATGTAGAATATCATCAAGGCCACTTTGTAAACTCGAACACTTTTAGGACAATCTCAAACCCGGTAGGAATCTGCCATATGAAGAGAATAACATTCAAGCTATTCAAAGCAATGTGAAGGTTTCTGGCTGTCTCGCTGCCCTTCTGCATGGGAGGTACCAAAGCTGCTGCGAGTGCCCACAATACCGTGATTGCTGCATCCAAAATCGGAGCAACCATGAACACAAAATTGTTCACAAGGGTGTGCAGGCAGTCTATTAAATGCCAAAGAAGAAGACGAAGAAACATTTTGAATGATCAAATACCTGCTCCTGCAAACAAATGAGGACCAGGGAACAGCTTTCCAGTACGAAACCAAGTATTGAGACCGCCACCGACGGATTCTAGCACACCAAAACCTAACAGTATTGACCCGGCATTGAAGTGACGATCTCTGTATGATCCTTTTATTAACTTCTTCCTCTCCTGCATCAACCAAAATCCGTTACCAAATGCTGTTTACTACAATAATTTATCGTTTGCAAATAATTTGGAGATCTTATAGGGAGGACAAATTGGCTGCTTCTTAGGATTAATAGATTCATATATGAACAAGCCAAATTTTGTTCCTCATAGGTTTCCCTCAAAACTTATAATTTTAACTCAAAATTTGAATTACCACATTGGTTTTTGTTAATTAGTAAGAGATCACAGGGAACCTAAGACAAGCTGATACAACTTGGCATTTGACTCAAACTTCCTCACTTTGCAATAATTAAAACCCAACATCCACAGCTCCTAAGAAACAATGAAAGCTTATTCATGTGCATCTAATTGGCCGGAGGTAGTTGGTCAAACTTTCAGGAATCAATCAAAAAGAGATGTCCACCCAAAATTTAATAGTTTGATTCATTCTCATTCTAGGCAAAGTCAACCTTATTGCCATAGGAATGAAATGACAGGGGAACAAATAAGTTTTGGCTAGTGAAATAAGGATGCACATTGTTGTTCCAACACTCCACTAGTATCCTATAACTTCCTTGCACATAATACTAACTTTTCCATTCACCCTTCACTATGGGAACAATTACAATTACAAGAATTCTTTTCTCCTCTTCCCAATTTTTCTTTTCCTTACATCTATTCCGCCATTTAGTAGATGAAGAAGAAATTACATACCAGCAGCAGAACATGGATATATACGATAACAATTGATAACACGGGCAGGATCTTTCCAACCACATTTCCTCGGCCTGCCCCACTCGGATCTCGATCCAATGGCTAGTTAATACAGATGGTTTCCAATCAGATGGACGCCCCTGTATTAATTGCACTCCGATGCGCATGAGCCGAAGCACATATTAACTTTTTTTTCAACCTTGCGCTGGGTCAGATAGTTTAAATTTTGCTAATAGAGAGATTTTGGTATGCGTAGAGATAATTAGCAAAGCATCAGCTACCTAATTGGTAATTCTGTATTCAATGATATTGCTATAATAATGTAGAGTCAGATTAATCCCATGATAACATTGAATTATAACATGGGAAAAGTTTAACTAAGATCGCTCTCGTATAGTTTATATGAGGCCAATTCTATTTGTAGCCGTTGGATCTTAATTTGATGGCTATAAATGACTACAAAGAATTCACCTACATATTAATTTGACACAGTCAGTTACCCACTGATTTAATACCCACCCTCGGATCAGAATCCAACGAGTTAAAAGATTGGCCTCATACTCCTTGCATGAGAACGATCTCATATAAACCATCCTCTTATAACATTACCCAACTATATTTTTTTTTTGTGATTTACGCTCTCTCCACCTGATCACAAAGCCTCAAACTAAAAATGTACCTCAGTGAGCTCCTGAATCTTGAGTTCCACAGGTGAAATAGGCGGAGGTGGCGCTCCCGCACCTTCAGCCCCAGCGGCCACTGGCGTAGGCTTCACCTGCTTCTTGAGCTCATTAATATCGTCCTGCACGGTCCTCAC
The DNA here is from genome assembly GCA_039654745.1 of Houttuynia cordata. Classification (NCBI taxonomy): domain Eukaryota; kingdom Viridiplantae; phylum Streptophyta; class Magnoliopsida; order Piperales; family Saururaceae; genus Houttuynia; species Houttuynia cordata. The sequence continues at coordinate 5,996,763 of CM077511.1, forward strand.
CCTCCTCCATTGCCATCCCAAGTACCCCGCCCACAGCGTGTAGAAGAAGAGGCTGGCCATTACCAGTGGATGCACCAGCGCAAGCGTCCGCCCCTCCAGCAGCCCAAACTCCCCACCAGCAGCAAGGGATTCCTGCAAACATAAGTCCATACGCCAACAAGTTCAAACAACTCCAATTCCAATCAAAATGATGAAATGAATCATGATGAGGGGGGAGGTACCTGAGGGTCTAGTAAAAAGGGAGCTAATGTGAGGGCAGCTGCCGTGGGGAGAGGGGAGAGTGTTAGTTTCTGGACGGTTTGGAGGAGATGGTGAGGTGGGTCGGTGGGGAGAGAGGAAGGAAGATGGCGAGTGGGGAGTGTGGAGGAGGAGGAGGAGATGGAGAGAGGTCTCTGGCGGAGGTGGGGAGAGGTGAGGAGAAGGCCGAGTGTGGTCGCCATGCTCCTTGCTCCTCCCCTCGATGGTTAGTCACAGAAGAACAAAGGAAGGAGGGAAGAAGGGAAAAGGAGAGGTGGGAATTGGACGAGATGGCACGAGGTTGGCCTAGAAACAGATAAGGCAAGAAGAAACGAACCCGTTTCCTTGTGTATGTAAGGTCCTTTTTGGCTCCTCCCGTGTAACTCTTTCCGGCTTTTTAAGGGCCTAACCTTAAAAAAGGACGGAAAGGGGGATGGGACAATCTGGCTTGTCCTTTAAACTCCAAACAGGTATGTCATGACTTTCCTTTCTCGGTCGAGTGTGTACGAGTGACTTCTGCCCGCGTAGTTATCGACTTTTCAAATCTGGTTTCCTTACCACAGTACCGTGAGCATATTATTGGGCTAACGTGAAAGAGGGTGAAATACATTTCTTCCTTCGTAAAGCTTTTTTCCCTTTTTCTTCTCCTTTAGGACAGACTCTCCCGACGATCCAACTCAGGCACTTCGAGGGGGCGGCGCCACCACCGTGCTCTCTCTTAGCTAGCAGGCGAGGCAAAGGCCAGCACAAGCAACAGACCAGAGCCAGTCCCCTCCCTTGTTTTCTACCTCCAGAAGGACGGCAAATGGTGGCAGAGTCTATTAGAGTAATTACCTCGTCGGGCACATCCTCCCGGAACACCTTCTGCTCGGAGGCCCCTCAGTCTCCTCTCCAACCGCTTCCTTGGCCTCAGAAGCCTCGGCTCCTCCCTTCGCCAGTCCTCGGCTTCTCAGTTGTTTGGGAATGTCCAGTTCAACTCCAGGCTGCCCATTTTCCAGGAGCAGAAGGGAAGGCTCTCTGTTGTTGCCATGGCTGGGGAAGGTCAGGTTCTTTCTCTAAATGTATGCTAGAAATTTTAGCTTTTGAAGTGATGAGTCTAAGTTTTGGAGAAAATATTGTTCTTTTGATGAGTAAAGTATATGGTTTATCTGTCACTGACATAATACAGATGTTTATGAATATTTCTCTATAATTTTACTTTTGAACTGGGTAGGCTTGGCATTGAACTCGTAGTTTTTCTGCTTTTAGAAGTGATAAAGACTTCTTTTTTAGGAACTTTGCATTTACTTGGATAGACTCCATTCATTAGCTATATGGCAACCGCCTATTTGAGAGAGAGAGACGATGGCGGTGGACGTGGGCGGAGGTGGAAGACGGCAGTGGGGAGAGAAAGTTTGTTTGGAAATGGGATTTTGAGGAGAAATAACTTAGGTGAGAGGTAAAATCCCCCCACTGTATCACATTCAGTATCCAAACATACTTCTGACTATATTTTTACCGTCCAAACTTATTTTACATTCATCACAAAAGTAAATAAATTTTTTCACTTAAATTTACTTTCACATTCATTGCTCTTTCGGTATCCAAACAACCCCCTGTGTACTCTCTTTAGCCATATTGATTGTCCGCATTGAAAAGCCAAAATAAAATCTAACAACCCATATGTACGCTCTTTAGCCATATTGATTGTCCACAATAAAAAGCCAAAATAAAATCTAATGAGTCTGGTTTACATGGGATAGGTCTCATGCAACTTACATGAGCCAAGTCATCTTGACCCGGTAAATTTTGATCCGACGGTAGGTGTCACATCAGTAGGTAGGCCATCCACCTTTATAGCCATCGGATCAAGATCCGACGGCTCGAGATTACTCGAGCGCATGCAAGTTCCATGAGAGAAGTCTCGTTTAAAATTTTCCCTTTTCTAATTCAGACAAGTAATTAGGATGATTAGAAGATAGCCATATGCTAGGCTTAGATCTTATGTGACCTTTTTTGTAGTTTGCTGAGAGGGATTTGGTCACGGGCCAGATGTGCCCTGCACTTGCACTTTTGGGCCTGTGGATGGCTTCTCATGACACAGGATTAAACGTGCACAAGCTTCACGATGGGTACATTTGTGTTGTTGCATAATTATGGTAAATTCCATTTGATGAAGATAGAATACTGGAATCTCCTCTTTGATTAGAGAGCTTCTAGTTAGTGATGATAATAGATTTTAGGGTGATACATTTCGACATCCCAAAATTTCTTAATAACACCTAATTTCATAATAGGGTTAGAAAAAAGTCATTTTTCCTTAGCTTCCTCAGTAACATTTCAATGTTACATTTTGACATAAGGTTCCGACCAACAAAAATCTTACTAATTGATAGTGGCGTTCCGGCGACAGAAATGAAAGTTAATGTCAACTATTTCATTGAGTTTGATCTGGCTGTAGGGGTCTATTGCGATATATTTGACGGCGGGGTCCGACTGTCCGCATTCTATGCAACTGTTAAAAATTTTGGGTTCTACCGAACATGTGGTGTTATTGAGAAAAACTAGGATACTAAAAAATTTCACCCTAGATTTTATAGCTAAACCAAGACACCCTAGGAAACATTAAGAACTAAATCCTTAATTTAAGGGATTGTGATCAAGGGCTAGGATTTGTCACCAACTGCTAGCCTTAATCGGAAAACTGAAGTCCATTACCAAGTGATTTTATAAAACCCCAAAACCTGAATAGCCAATTGAGAGTTTGGGAGTTTTAAGTCTCTAGAGAAGACAAAGCCCAACATCTGTCCAATAGTATGAAATTGGGCTGGATTATCGCTTAGTATGTTAATTAACTATTCTTGACATTATTTCCCCCAAACATTATATATATTCACTCTCATTTGGTGCTTACATGACAACACAATAACGAGATAAAGGGTTTTACACAACTATCCTGAAGAAAACATCATACATATGGGAGGCTTGATTAATCTTAAGGGTGCATTTGGCAACTGCTTTTGCTATTGTAAAAAAATGGATTTTAGACAAAATTATTTTTGTTATAGCAAAGCTAAAACATGACCCGTATGGTAACGCCTACCCCTAAATCAATTTTGTCAATAGCCAACCCATAAAGCCTGTTTAGATGGGACAAATTTTGGATGAAGAATAAATGCCTCATATGACGATTTTACCCTTCGTGAGAGAAAAAAAAAAGAATGAAACTCCATCTATTTAATGAGGAAGGGGCAGATAAAACATTGTCACGCATGAAGATTTCATCTCGATGGCACTCACCCGCTGCCTGGTTTTGCTGGTCTAACACTGCAATAAAGTCATCAAAAGTGCGATTAGTAGAAATTTCAAATTGCAATATTTCACTTGAAAATGAGTCTTATTATTTCCAACTTTCCCATGCTACGAATTTTTTATGAGAGCAACATATGATCTATCAGGAGCTACACGATTTCATATATTTGATGAGAAAAAGTTAAAGATCCTATACATCGCCTCCAATCCATGTGGATAGTCCTATTTGGTTTTTCATAATGAACTAAAAAAAGTTCATTTTTAAAAACCAAATAGGAGTATATTATATTACAAAAAGGAGAGGGAATAAGTTTGTGAAAACCCTACATGGAAATATTGCCACACTATGATGGTTAAACACTGTCAAATTTCTTGCTTGTTCTGAATTTTGGTTGTTGCATCCTCTGGAGGAGATTTCTGATGATGATGACTAGAATTTTTAAAAAATTGGTAGATACCATCCCCTAGAATGAGAGGAATGGGGATAAAGACCTGGAGAGAAGATATACGAAACAAGTCAACTCTAAATAAACTATTTGACTTTTGTAAAGATGAAACATGGTAATTGACTTGCAATTTAAATAGCTTGGGATGAAGGTTACAGGCCTAACAACCTTACAACCCTACAAACTTCTCATACTGCTTTCTTTCTGGTATATCCTCAGGGTATCATTCCCCTTTGAGCCCATGTATCAGAGGCCACATGATCCCCAATGAAAGCACAGCCCCAAGAAGAAGAGAAAGGTATACCACATGGGAACGGATCATCCCAGCTCCAACATATATCATGCTGAAATCAAAGAAAAATCTGCACAATGAGAAAAATCTTGTTCAGTAAACATGAATTGCTTTAAGCAATTCAGGAAAGTCAGCTGATAAGTACGTTTGCTTCCAATCCAAAAGTAGGAAAATGCTTGAAGTCACATTGTTCTCCTCTGGAGTAAAACCACTGGAAGAAGCCCCATAGAAAACTTGATGAAAAGAACTTTGTGAATCCGCGGACTTGTTTACTGCAGACAAATTATATATTAAAACTCAATTGTAGATAGTACAATTTAAAACATGGTTTCGAAAATTGGCTTGGACTTAGCCATTGCGTCTCCTTGAGCTTCTTGGGTAAGTAAGTTTGTAGTCGATTATCATAACCTGAAGATAACCTGAAGAAGGACCAATTATAGGTAGGGGAAAATGGTCACAAACATAACATCACAACATGCATGCATCATTCAAAATTTATAAATGTTGACATGAATTAAACAGCCTAATAATGCAGTGACAAAAGGGAAATTCTACCTTTCTTAGAGGGACCTGAAGGGTTACCGAGTCGCAGCGGAAACGAATTAATTGTCCGTTTGGTGTTGAATTCTTCCAAGATCTGTCTTGATTTGGAATTCCTTGCACTCACAAATAACAACAATGAAAGAGTATAAGATTATGAGCAATATATACGAACTATAATTTATTTCATGCACAATCAAATTAAATGCTAGAACGTGTATCACTAACATGCGGCCTTTGTGCCAAAGATTATACCGTTCTTCGTAGAGAAATAAGAGTATGTCCGAGATCACCTCTTGAACCGTTCGTGTGCGGATCAATGATTTGCTATTCTCCACGAGATAGCAATATCACCTTCAACTTCTCCCAATATATTACTTGATTGAATCACCAAGATTAATCCCAATAGCAAGTGATGGAGAGAAGAAACACATGAACTAAGAGAGAGAGAGAGAGAGAGAAAATGTCCCAGACGTGAGAGAGAAGATGAGTGCATGCCAAAGCCAATGTCCTGAGTATTGGTCACGTCCCCCTTTTATATCTCTCTCCCTCGGCGGTTACCAATTGGGGAGTTATGGATATCTTAATATCCTGTAACCTCCTCCACTAACTGCTCTCTTGATGGTTATTCATAACCACCCATAACTCAATCCCTTTAATTCTTGTAATGGTCCATTAGCATTAGGTGTCTCTTCCAATTAGGTGTGGACCCACCCGGGTGATTGATTGAATTTTTTAACTATTTACTCGCAATCGCACGAGACTCAGTATAGGCTAGTGAAAACGAGGTCGAACCCAAAGGACTTGGACTGATTCAACTTAATTCTAAGATTTTGCATAACAAGTTCTAACAGGATGAAAAGTTCTAATTTTAACAAAGCAAGAAAAATTTACGTGAAAATAATCTAATGAGAAATATACTAAGACTTCGAATCCACCCAAACTAAATAGCTATCCTCTCCGCTAACCCGTACAATTCCAAGTGATCAATTATCCGTGCCCCTCTCGAAGTCACGAATAATCGCAATGTGTGCAGCCCTCTCGAACATGTAACTAAATAATTAAATCTAACTTAATTAATCTCCCTCTCTCGAGCAAAGATCAATCATAAAAATACAATCTTTATTCAAATAATACCTTAGAATTCACTAAGACCTCTCGAACATTAACGATTCCTTGGTTTAATTTCACTAACAATCAACTCTACCATCTATCGATAAGTAGAATAATCATAGCAAAATTTATTAAGCACATATGAAATAAAAATCACTACTTTAGAATTGCAAATAAATATTGAGAGTCAAACAATTCAGCAGGGCTTCATCTAGTCTTAGTACAATAAAATTTAGCTAGACATGAATGAAAGGAAAGAAAAAGCCTATTTGGTCGTAGTATTCATTGGCATTTCTGCAAATCAGCACCCTGGACTGCAACAATTGTGTAATCTGCTATGTTTCCCTGACTGTAAAACCAGTTCTTCCTTTCTCCCGGAAACAAATTTGGTTCTGTCATGCTGAACAAATCAGTTCCTCCTCACTCTAGCAATTCCTCCCGTCTCTTGGCCGCAACAGTTCTCTCAACTGCGATCTTCTGCAACAGTTCTCTCCTCTCTCTCGAGCAAGCAGCAGAACTCGTCAGATCAGCCCTCCTTCCTTTCTCAAGCAAAGAAGTTCTGCCTGGATTTAATTCCTCCTCTTCTCTGCACAGCCGGCCCTTATCATGAGCAGAAGTTTTGCTCTCTTCCTCTCTTCACTGCCGACAATAACAGATTTCTCTCCTCAATCGACCCCCCAGAACCCCCCGTGTGCTTTGTTTTTATAGGAACTACAAGACAGTCTTTTTTTCTCCCCAAATCAGAAAATCTTCCAAATCAAGTACATCTCCTTCCTAATCGAGAACCTGCCGTAATTAGCTTTCCTAATTCGTGCACAAAATCAAATCTCTCGGTCTGCCTCATTGTCGACTGTTTCTCCGGTAGCCTCATTGCCGGCACTCGAGCGCACCTCTGTTGTTTTCTTTCTCATGAGCTGTCTTCTTTCGCTGGCGTTCGCTATGGCCCATCGCACATTGCCCAGGCCCACCTACCTTCTCTTTCATTGCCAAGCTCTCCGTCACCATGACCCGCTGTTTGTTTTGTCGTGAAGCCCATCTCCCGAGCTTTGCTCCTCCGCCGCTAAGCTCGCCACTCTTTCGTCTACCTTCTCTGCGCCGCCAACCCACGGCCTCGACATCCCGCTCCGCTGCTATGACCCATCGCTCCATCGGAACAGAGCTCACCTCTGTTCGACAGAAAGGCCCGAGCTTTGTGCGGGCCAGTTCTTTTCTTTTTTTTCTTTTCTTTTATCCTGAACCGAACCAGACCAGCTGTGAACCGGTCCACTTTTCCTTCTTCTCATTAGGCTAAAATCCGTTGTAACGATCTTCACCATTGGATCTTCGAACTCAGCACAGAAACGGTTTGGCGCGCATTCACTCTTGAGGATTTGCATTTGGACTCTTTGAAACCTACATAAATAAAATTATATAATTTAGACGCATTATAAAATGTAAATCCAATAAATCTAATTAATGCATCTAAATTAGTCAATTAAGCGCATTTATTCATTAAACTCCTAATTACTCACCTAATCATGATTAATAATTAATTATCCTTACTTTTACTAAAATTACAACCAAAATATAGGCAGAAAGGAATATAAAAATGTGTATATTTTGTAACTATCACAGGGCGCACGGAAGCCTAGTCACTCCTCATGTCTACACACCACATGGGAGGACCGACTCCTCTCAAACAAGATAATAAATATGGGACGAACCCATACCACTATCTTACATCCCCCACTATGGGTTATGTGCTCATATTTGCGACTCAATAGTGACTCGTGAACTAGTCCTGTCGTAATCCAAAACTATGAACATGTTTCACAAATAGATCCGTTGTCAAGGCCTTTGTTAACGGATCAGCCAACATCTTAACCGTAGGAAGATGACTCATCGTCAACTTTCCCCGTTGTAGCATGTCAAATATATAAAAGTAATGCACCTCAATGTGCATAGCTCTGGAACTGATCTCCCTATTACGGAGTGTCGACACAGTTGCCAAATTATCACAATAAATTTGGACAAGAGCATCAGTCCACTGTTCTAGCTGCAACCCAGCTAGAAACTCTTTAATCCACACTGCCTCGGAAGCTGCAAAACTGCATGCAACAAACTCAGCTTCCATCGTGGACTTAGTAACACATTTCTGCTTCTTACTTACCCATGCTACGGCGCCGCCGCCAAGCATAAACACATAGCCGGCAGTGGATTTCCTGTCATCCTTACACCCGACATAGTCCGAATCACTATAGCCTTCAATGATAGGTTCTCGGCCTGATATGTGTGTTTTATATCCTTGGTTCCCAACAAGTACCTAAACACTCGGTTAATAGCCTGCCAGTGTTACATACCTGGGTTAGCCTGATATCGACTCACAAGGCTTACTACAAAAGCCAAATCAGGTCGAGTGCAGTTGATAGCATACATCAAGCTACCAATAGCCTGCGCATATGGCATAGATTGCATCTTCAGACGTTCCTTGTCTGATGCAGGTGCCATTCTTTCAGACAAAATTGTCCCTTTACAGATGGGTGAATCTATGGTCTTCCAACCAATCATGCCAAAACATTTCAATACACTCTCTTTCCTGAGATATACTTAGCTTCCTCGCTTTTTTATCTCTCTCAATCTTCATCCTGATGATGTAAGATGCTTCACCCATATCTTTCATTTCAAATTGGGTCTTGAGCCATTCTTTAAGACTGAGAATCATACTAGTGTCATTCCCCATCAATAATATGTCATCTACATATAGTGACAATATCATAAATCTACTCCCATCTCTAAAGGAGTATACACAATGGTCATAATCATTGGCCACGAAGCCATATTCACTTATCACCTTGTGAAAAATGAAATATCATTGTCTTGGTAATTGTTTCAGTCCATACAATGATTTAACAAGTTTGCACACCTTAGTTTCCTCCCCGAAAGCAACAAACCCCTCGGGTTGTTCCATGTAAATTTCCTCCTCTAAATCACCATTTAGGAAGGCAGTCTTTATATCCATCTGGTGCAACTCTAAATCTAAGTATGACACAATTTCCAACAAGCATCGGATTGAGATGAACCTAAACACAGGAGAATACGTCTCCTTAAAGTCTATGCCCTCTACTTGTGTGAAACCTTTCGCTACAAGTCTAGCTTTATACTTCTCTATTGATCCATCAGCTTTGAGCTTCTTCTTGAAGATCCACTTACACCCAATAGGTTTTCGTTCATATGGTAAGTCAACAATCTCCCTGACTTTGTTTTTCAAGATCGAATCCATTTCCTCTTGAACAGCTTTCCGCCATTCTTTGAAATCTGGACTACTCATAGCCTGCTCAAACGTGACTGGATCACTAAGTACAGGTTCATCTACCGATATCTCATCTTCACCAAGCACGGCATAATAATCCTTCAACAACACTGAAGGTCTACGCTCTCTTGATGCTCGAGTTTCAACATCCTCATTGGATTTGTTACTTATCACTTGTTCATTACTAGTGACAGTAACCTTTTCTTTTTCAATTTTAAAGAGTTCCACTCTATGACTAGGAGTTTTAATGTCTATATCTTCCTCAAGAAAATAAGCATCTCTAGACTCTATAACCCCCATTGTCCCATCATCATGGTGTACTACAAATCGATACCCTTTCGAATGATCATAATAACCTATAAAATTGCATTTTATGGTCTTAGGATCCAACTTAGTTCTTAGTTGACCAGGCACCCTAACATGGACCTTTGACCCCCACACTCTTAAATTCGAAAAGTTTGGACGTCTACCCGTCCATAGCTCATATGGCGTCAACTTAATCGACTTAGAAGGTACTCGATTTAGTACATAAACAGCAGTGTCTAGTGCTTCGCCCCAAAACTACGTTCCTAGTTCAGAGTGGTTTAACATGGACCTTACCATGTCCTATTACGTCTTTCCGCGACTCCATTCTATTGAGGGTTATATGGCAAAGTATACTGATGCACTATTCCATGGTTTGTACAATAGTCCTTGAACAAATTAGATGTGTACTCACCACCTCTGTCTGTTCTCAGAATGTAATAAAATATGTCATACCCCTTTGAGTCTTGAAATTTATAGGCCCACAGATATCTGAGTGAATGACCTCTAAAAGGTCTATTGGTCGTTGAACTTTGGAAAAAGGTAGCCTAGTCATTTTACCAGATAAACAATCTTCACATATGCGCAAATCATCACCTATTCTAGGTAGTAACCCACTACCCGACATTCAGTGTAATTTTTTTGCATTCACATGACAAAGGCTTAAATGCCACAACAAAGCATTATCAACAACCACACAAGCAATATACTCAGTATTAATCAATTCATTAATATTAGCAAAGTCATTGGAAACATCAAGTTTGAATAAATTATCCACTAATGAAGCAGTAAATAAAATATTATTTTTCTGTCCCACATTTCCCTTGTCACCCTTGAACCTGACTTCAAATCCCTTTTGTGTCGATAGAGGGATTGAAATCAGATTCCTGCGAATAGTAAGTGCAAACAAGACATCTGTAAGGACAAGAGTGTTTCCTCCTAAGAGAGGAATACGAACAGAGCCTATCCTCAGCACGTCACAATAGGTGTTGTTCCCCATATAGATCTTGTGCTCTCTGGGACTAATCTCTTTTATTTCAGCAAACGACTCCTTTGCCATGGCCACATTACGAGTTGCAACCGAGTCAAGCCGCCAACCTCTAGTGTTAGTGTTCACAATCAGTGCCTCAGAAATCATACACACTATGTCCTTTCCTCCACCCTGTTGTTTCTTTCTCTCGTTGCCCTGGGAGCCATTAGGACAGTTCCTGCTATAGTGACCCATCTAGCCACAAGTAAAGCAGGCTCCCTTCTTCTTGTTCTTGGCCTTGTCTCAACCCTAGAACTAAGGCTTCTTTCCTTTCCTCTTGAAGTTCTTCTTTGAGGTGCCAGCATAGGACCCACTTTTCTTGGAGCCAACATAATGAACAAGGTTGGCAGATGTATTAGAGACCTTCATATGCTCTCTCCTTTCCTGCTCCAAGCCCAGCTTGGCAGTAAGATCATCGAGAGTGAGTTTCTTATCACTCGGGTTCAATGCCACCACAACTGCTTCCCATGATGGAGGAAAACTAGTGAGTATCGTAGACAATTAGACCCCCAATGAAATTGGATCTCCAAGCATCTCCAGCTCACTAGCGATAATGGACATGGCATTTATGTGCTCAAGTACATTCTTGCCTTCCTCCATCCTCATGTTGGTGTAGCGAGTGTGAAGCAACCTGATGTAAGCCTCAGTATACTCTCCATACCTCCTCTCTATGGCCTTATACATTTCTTTGGCCATTTTGTGCTTCTCAAAAAGCAACTCAATAGTAGGCTCCATAGAGGTAAGCATCGTGGTCCACGCTCATGCATCCTCCATCCAGAACTTCTCGTACTCTCTCTTTTGAGTAGCAGTACTATTTTCACCCAAAGGTTCAACAACTTGGTCTAACAGATGACCCAAGTTATTAAGGAACAGAATGTGCCGGATGTGCCTCTTCCAGGTAACAAAGTTCGTGGCATTCAACTTTTCAGTCTTTGCCAACTCACTAGAGACCATTCGTGATGCAATTGTAACTTTGGTAAAAAATTAGCAAGTGGTGTAATCAAATTGAAGATAAATATCTTCAATCAATGGAACAGGACAATTAGTGTTAAACAGCACAGTTTGAATCACTAATTAACTATCAATAATCAGATAATTATGTGGCACAAATACTGCTTCAAAACAATTTGGTTTTTCAAATCTTTTCTAGCCGCTCGATCGCCAAATCGAAAAATGCATTTTTTATCAATTTGATTGCTCTGAATTCCACACACAAAAATCAATCAGATTTTTGGGAATTCTAACACCACAACGGAATTAGGGCTCCGATGCCACTGAAGGGTTACCGAGCCACAGCGGAAGCGAATTAATCGTCCGTTTGGTGTTGAATTCTTCTAAGATTTGTCTTGATTTGGAATTCCTTGCACTCACAAATAATAACAACGAAATAGTACAAGATTATGAGCAATATATATGAACTACAATTTATTTCATGCACAATCAAATTAAATGCAAGAACGCGTGTCACTAACCTGCGGCGTTTGTGCCAAAGATTATACCGTTCTTCGTAGAAAAATAAGAGTATGTCCGAGATCACCTCTTGAACCATTCGTGTGCGGATCAATGATTTGTTATTCTCCACCAGATAGCAATATCACCTTCGACTTCTCCCAATATATTGCTTGATTGAATCACTAAGATTAATCCCAATAGCAAGTGATGGAGAGAAGAAACGCATGAAGTAAGAGAGAGAGAGAGAGAAAATGTCCCAGATGTGAGAGAGAAGATGAGTGCATGCCAAAGCCAGTGTCCTGAGTATTGGTCACGTCCCCCTTTTATATCTCTCTCCCTCGGCGGTTACCAATTAGGGAGTTATGGATATCTTAATATCCTGTAACCTCCTCCATTAATTGGAGTTATGAAAATCTTAATATCCTGTAAGCTCCTCGACTAATTACTCTCTTCATAACCACCCATAACTCAATCATTTTAATTCTTGTAACGGTCCATTAGCATTAGGTGTCTCTTCCAATTAGGTGTGGATCCACCTGGGCCCACGAAAGCCTAGTCACTCCTCATGTCCACACACTGCATGGGAGGACTAACTCCTCTTAAATAAGATAATAAATATGGGATGAACCCATATCACTATCTTACAGGACCAAAGTTAGAAGCCCTACAAAGGCAGTAGAAAAAAAAGGAAACCACTCATCCATCCAATGGCAGGATCTTTATAGCTCCCTCGTGAATTTCCTTCCATACCTGTCCCCGCTAGTACATCTATCTTCTTGCTCAAGCCCAACAAATAAGTGCCAAATCCACCTGCAAGCCAAAGAAATGAAAGCCCAAAAAATCAAATACATTATGGAAATAATAAGAAGATAAAAAATGAACACTTCCTCCATTGCACTAATCCAACCTCCCAAAGAAATAGTGTAACATGCCACAGCACGTCTGAACCACAGTCTTCTCATGCCTAGTGAAAGGTGTCGTGAGGATTCCAATTTTGTTGAGCAATTTGGTCCATGTCTTAAGAAAAAGAAAGGCAACAAGAGCAGCTGACACATTAAGGGTAGGAACAGTGGTAAGAACAAGCTTCATCACTATCATGCTATAAACTACACCAATTATTAAGCTGGCAACGAGGCCCCTTGCAGTGATCAGCTTCTTCCATGGTGGAATTTTGCCATCGTCAAAGTGTTGGAAGCCAGAGCTGTCATTTACATCTTTCTTCTGAATCTCATGGCTCTCTCTCCTTCTTTCAATGTCATGCCTTGTAATTCCTTGCTTTTCTTTTCTTTCTCGTACAACATTTGCTGAAATTAGCAATTAAACAAAAAAAGTAATTGAAAAGTAGGTGAAAATATCATCCTTCAAATTTTGAAGATTTATGTACATTGCTGTTTGCATCTGCCAAAAACTAGCATTTACTTACATTGGTGACCTTCGTATTCTCCAAATATGAGCTAAAAAACCACTAAACCTCCTATCCTTAAGAGGATTTTCCTCTGTTCCTCTGTCTGTGTAATCTTTCACTCCATTGCTGCAGAGATCATCTGGAAATCTATCAGTTCACTTCCCATTGTCTACTTAGCATGGAAACTAACAAAAACGTTTAAACGAATAAAAAATCTAGTAGTTCATTTTCCGTCGTATACTTAGCATGGAAATTAACAAAAACATTTAAACGAAAAAAACTATCTGCATGTCATATATATCTGGCAACATTAATGTGACTTAGTACCCAGCTGCAGACTCACAGGAGTAATCAGAGGAGAAAAATCTTACTTAAACAAGCCTTTCTTGTAACACACATTGCCTCTACTCTATTATATATTAAGATGGTTGATGAAATTACAGCAAAAGAACAGTGATTTCCTGATGTAGTGAAAATGTTTGGTGCCCAATGTGAAAGCAAGGAGGGTTGAAAGAGGGAAGAATCTGCTAATCAATTGTCTCCCCATATCTCCTTCAGCACATGCACTATGAATGTTATACTATAGCTAATTTCGACAAGACATAACTATGATGATTTTCTTGAGTGTCCTTCCTATATTCAATTTGGACCTCACATGGTCAAGATAACTTTCTTGCAGCGCTGTTCCTATAGCCAATTTGGACAATACATTAGCAGGACGACTTTCTTGCAGCGTCCTTCCTATAGCTAATTTGGACATGACATGGTCAATATGACTTTATTTCGGTGTCCTTCCAGTAACCAATATAAAGGCAAGGAGAGTTGAAAAAGGGAAGAATCTGCTAATCAATTGTCTCCCCATTTCTCCTTCAGGTCATGCACTATGAATGCTATACTATGGGTCCGTTTGGTTATGACTTTTAGAAGTAGTGAAGTTGGATTTTCAAAATGAAGTAGAATAGGTGTTTGGTTTGGAATTTAAGTAATGATGGCATGTGGTGTAATTTTCAAAAACTGACAGGGGCTGTTTTAAATCATGATGGTTCTGTTTCTGTTTTTTTTTTAAAAGTACCATTGTCAATTTTCAGAAATTACATCAACTGCCATTGCAAGAAGTTCATATGACTTCTTTGGGGAAATCTCCTCCTGAGGAGATTTATCCAGCTTCTTTCGGGCAACCAAACGGGCCCTATAGCTAATTTGCACAAGACATAATTATGAGGAGGAGATTTCCCCAAAGAAGCTGGATTCTAAAAGAATCCAGCTTCTTTGGGCCAACCAAACGGGCCCTATAGCTAATTTGCACAAGACATAATTATGATGACTTTCTTGAGTGCTCTTCCTATATTCAATTTGGACAAGACATTAGAAGGATGACTTTCTTGTGCAGTGTCCTTCCTATAGCTAATTTGGACATGACATGACCATGATGACTTTATATTCTGCATACACAAAAATGCTAAAACATTCAACAAAAAATGTATTTATTTGGTTGAAGAATTGTGTTGTGATCCGGATGGACCACAAGAACTGGGATCGGCAATGGAGGAAGGAAGAAGAAGAGTTGAGAGGGAAGTTTGGAATTCAATATTGCATAAACTCAAAAGAGGAGCACGAGCTCCTTATAAAGACAAGGGATGCTGCGGCTCCCAAGGAGGGCGCCATCTGATGGGCCACTAATTGGGCCAAATTATTCTCTATCAGCCCGTTACCTAACAATTAGCCTAAACGGGTCTGATTACAATCTTATACTTAATAAGCAAATATTCTAATGAGAGATATTGATGCCGCTGACGTAATGTCGTGACGTACACAACATTCCACCACGCTCCGCTGCCGCCTTTTCCTCAAGGGGTCCATAAAGGGAATCGAACCAAGAACTCATCCTCGAAGAGCCAGGTGGCATCCTCCAGTGGTTGGCCCCGCCAACCTACCAGTACCTCTGTCACAATTCGACTGGAACGCCTTATGCGGCGTTTATCAATAATGGAAGCAAGAAAGAGCTCCTCAGAAGCCGCTGGCACGAGAAGCGGAGAGCGGTCAGTGTTGGCCACAATAGAAGGGTTACCCATGAACTTGCGGAGACGGGAGACATGAAACACAGGGTGCACCAAGGACCCCGGGGGCAAGGCGAGGCGATACGCCACCGGTCCAATGCGCTCGACAATCTCATAAGGCCCATGATAACAGTGGGCTAACTTAGTGTTGTCAATAAGAGCAAGGGAAGTCTGACGCAAGGGAAGCACAGATACGCAAACCAGCTCACCCACCTAAAAGATGCGGTCTGAGTGTTTGCGATCATAGACCTGTTTCATACGATTCTGCGTCGACTGCAAGTTGAGCTTAAGTTGCCGCAGCACCTCATCGCGAGTTTGAAGCATGTAGTCGACCTCAGCAATATCAGATCGATGAGGAACATAGGAAAGGACTGTAGGAGGGGGGCGACCATACACCACCTCAAAAGGAGTAAATCCTGCACGAGTATGATAGGCGGTGTTGTAGAACCACTCAGCCCACGGTAAGAGTTGAAGCCAGCGTCGGGGTTGATCGCCTACGAAACACCTTAGATACTACTCCACACACCGATTCACCACCTTCGTCTGCCCATCTATCTGTGGGTGATAAGCCGAGCTCATATGTAAGTGTGTCCCTTGGAGAGTGAAGAATTCGCGCCAAAAGTTGGAGAGGAAGACGCTCTCTCTATCTGATACAATAGTCTTTGGCATACCATGGAGTTTAGCAACTTCACGCACATATACTTCTGCCACAGTACGAGCCGTAAAGGGGTGGCTCATCGCACATAAATGAGCATATTTAGATAATCTATCAACGACCACTAAAATAACTAATTTTCCTTGAACAACAGGAAGAGCCTCGATGAAATCCATGGAAACATCCTCCCAAATGTTGGCCAGAATAGGCAGTGGCTGGAGAAGGCCAGCTGGAGAAGTTGTCATAACCTTGGCCCGCTGGCAAATATCACAGGCCGAAACATAGTCCTGTACTGCACGGCGAAGCCCTTGCCACAAGAAACTCTGGCTCACCCTTTTATAGGTACGGAATGATCCTTCATGCCCTGCAAGTGGTGTGTCATGGAAATGAGAAAGGATTCAGCGACGCAAGTCAGCATAGTGGGGCACCCACAAACGATCCTTCCAAAATAACAGGTCGTCCCGCCACACATAGAGGGGCTCGGCTACTGGGTGGGCCTGGATACGAGCAATTAAATCCCTTGTTGACGGGTCCTCCAAATAAGACTGCCGTAGCTCCGGAAGGAAGGGACAATTGGGCCCGGACAAAACCATATAAGACCCGTCCATGGGTCGGCGAGACAAAGCATCTGCAACAGTGTTCTCAGCGCCTTTCTTATAGGTAATTTCGTAATCATAGCCCAACAATTTACTGACCACCTTTGCTGGGACGGGGTGGACACCCTTTGCTCCAAGAAGTACTTCAACGGTTGATGATCTGTCCGTATCACAAACCGGCGACCCAATAGGTATGGCCGCCACTTGGTTACCGCATGAATGATGGCCATCATCTCCCGTTCATAGGCCGATAAGGAGAGTGTACGGCCCGATAATGACTTGCTCAATAAGGCGATTGGATGCTCCTGCTGCAAGAGAACGGCTCCAAGGCCTGTGCCAGAAGCGTCGGTCTCCACAACAAAGGGAAGATTGAAGTCGGGAAGCCCCAAAACCGGTGCATTAGCCATGGCTTGTTTCAGTTTGTCAAAAGTCAACTGGGCCTCATTAGTCCAGTCAAAGGCGTCCTTCTTTAATAAATCTGTGAGGGGCCCTGCAATAACCCCATAGTGGCGGATAAAACGGCGATAATATCCTGTCAGTCCCAAAAAACCTCGCAATGCCTTAACGCAATGAGGTACTGGCCAAGATAACATAGTCCCAACCTTTGAAAGGTCGGTGGCTACCCCTGCAGACGATATGATGTGGCCTAGATATTCCACCTGCGAGCTGCCAAACGAACGCTTCGAATGTTTTAGGAATAAGGAATTGGCACGGAGAAGTGAGAAGACCGACCTGAAGTGGCCCAAATGCTCCTCCCATGATTTACTGTAGATCAGAATGTCATCAAAGAAAACCAATACGAACTGACGGAGGAGTGGACGGAAGATGTCGTTCATCAAGCTCTGGAAGGTTGCAGGGGCATTGGTCAGACCAAACGGCATGACTAAAAATTCGAAGTGGCCATCGTGGGTCCGGAAGGCCGTTTTGTGCGCGTCCGAAGCCTGCATTCTGATCTAGTGATACCCGGAACGTAGGTCCAGCTTGCTAAAAACTGTGGCGCCAGCTAACTCATCCAACAACTCTTCAATTGCTGGAATGGGGTATTTGTCCTTAACGGTAATGGCATTAAGAGTGCAATAATCCACGCAAAAATGCCACGTGCCGTCCTTCTTGCGCACAAGCAACACCGGAGAGGAGAATGAACTGGTACTAGGCCGGATAATACATGTGCTCAACATATCACCCACCAGCCGCTCAATTTCTGCCTTCTGAATATAAGGGTAACGATACGGACGAATATTAGTTGGCTGGGCCCCAGAAACAAGTGGAATGTGATGGTCATGGGTCCGCTGTGGTGGTAGACCGGTAGGTGCGGAGAAGAGATCGTCATGTTCCTCCAGGAGATGGCGCATGTCCGGAGGAAGATCCCCTTGTTCCACATCGCCAATAACACGTTGTTGAAGGAACATCCCTTGAGGCGCAAACCGGGACAAGGAGTCAACTGCCTGAGCTGAATGCAAGGTGCCGGGTTGGGACCCTTGTATGCGCACCCTCTCTCCGTGAACTTCAAAGTCCATGATAAGGTCGCGGAAATTCCATAAAACATCACCCAATTCCTGCAACCATTGTACGCCCAAAACCACGTCTGCCCCCTTTGTTGGCAGGAGAAACAGATCTGTGGTGAACATGTGCCCTTGAATGGTCAAGGACACTTGAGTACACACACCTGAGCTGCGTAGGTGTTTGCCATCGCCGATGAGAACATCAAAGGGGGTGGCATCCGATACATAACAACCGAGACGCTGGGCCACCCTGTCGTTGATGAAGTTGTGTGTCGACCCACTGTCAATCAATATGGCTACCTGCTGTCGCTTCAATAAGCCCTGTACACGCATGGTGCGTGGGGTAAAAGTGCCCGAATAGGCATGTACTGAGATCTCTGGCTGGACATGGTCATAAACATGGGTGAACTCCTCAACCGGAGAAAGTTCCTCATCCTCCACCTCCTCAATAAGTAAGCTACCCTTGACCGCGCAGCGATGGCCTTGGACATACTTCCCATCACAGTTGAAGCAAAGGCCCTTGGCCCTCCGTTCTGCCATTTGTGTAGATGTGAGGCGACGGATAGGAGTGGCCAGTGATCCTGTCACATTGGGCCGATGGGTACCCACGCTAGGTGCTAGAGCCAAGGCAGGTGTTGAATTGCCATAGGGTCTCGACACCAATAACCCACGACCCCCTCTTCGTCGGGCCAGTTTCTCTTCCTCAATTCTGGCATGACGCACCACTTCTTGCATAGTGTGGCAAAGAAAGTGGCGCATCTCATCTGCGATCTCCGGCTTCAACCCCCTCTTGAACGTGCCGACCAATGTAGCCACTGGCCAGTCGGGCAATCTATTAGCGATTTTCATGAAATCAGAATAATAGGTCCTCACCGTGGTTGTCTGCTTTAGTGTAGATAACATCTCATTAAAATCCTGGAACTCGTTCGGCCCAAATTGAATGCATAGTTCATCGGAAAATGAGAACCAAGTGGGGAATCGTGTCTCTTTTTCATATGCCTGGAACCAGATGGATGCATCACCATCCAAGTGAAATACTGCCACCCGCAGGCGCTCATCGTCAGAGTAGGTACCTTGATACGAGAAGAATTTGTCAGCCTTATAGAGCCATTCGACGGGGTCTTCTTCTCCGTTGTATCTTGGAAACTGCAGGCGGGCCAATCTGGGCTCCGCGCTGTTCCGCTGGCCTCCTCTATACCCCTGGGACTCGTCCCACACATCCTCCATCTCATCCTGCAAGTGGCGAGTGCGGTTGGTCATTGTGGCATTTTTTCTGAACACATGGTATGCCTCTCATCTCTGGGCCATGGCGTCCACCTTCCTCGTTGGGTTTGACGGATCCCAGATGAATCCCATAAGAAAGGGACGGGCCTCTGGCCTGGCCAAGCAATGAACCCCCCAGCACCTGAGATCCTTCCTGCCGGCTAGGGCCTCCCACTTCGCGTGTAGGTGGCGGTGGGGTGTTGTGGCTGATTTAGATGGTTGTTGTGTAGCCCGCTCGAGTCGCATCTCCCGAAGTTCGTCCTTGATCGATGCCAGAAGGGACAACATAGCTGTCTGAGTAGGATCGGCTTCAACCTTAGGACTTGGAGTCTCCCTGGCGACCTCTGGTTCTGGTGGAACCTCAGGGGCCATGTTAGGCTGGTTGCGAGGAGACATGAGTACCCGTGGATCGAGTGCTCTGATACCAATGTTGTGATCCGGATGGACCACAAGAACTTGGATCGGCAATGGAGGAAGGAAGAAGAAGAGTTGAGAGGGAAGTTTGGAATTCAATATTGCATAAACTCAAAAGAGGAGCACGAGCTCCATATAAAGACAAGGGATGGCACGGCTCCCAAGGAGGGCGCTATCTAATGGGCCACTAATTGGGCCAAATTATTCTCTATCAGCCCGTTACCTAACAATTAGCCTAAACGGGTCTGATTACAATCTTATACTTAATAAGCAAATATTCTAATGAGAGATATTGATGCCGCTGACGTAATGTCGTGACGTACACAACAAATTGCTTACCTTTAGTGGGTTCTTTTCCAATTCATTGCATTCAAAGGATGGGGCGTCCTCAATAGTTTAGTCATGACCATCATGTTCTTTGGGTTATATTCTATCGAGCTGAGAAGAGTTGAGCTTAGGCGGATTTGAGCTTCTATTTTAAGTCGAGCAAGTCGCTCTAACTTATGAGGTATCTTGATTTTATTATTGGTAGCATGAAGCCTATTCTTTCTAGTGAGCTTCTTGGTCTTTTTATTAGAAGTTGGTTCAATAGTGTTGAATCTCCTATTGATCAGTTCCATTGGATTGACTTGAAAAAACATATGCTCACTTGAGGCATTAAGGGGTGTATAAAATTCCCTTCAAGATGCCTTGTGTGGATGATCTCAACTGGAAGATTGGTAGCGGCAAAGATGCCATCGCATTGGTTGCCATGCATAAGCTTGTTGCTTGAGGGTGGACAGCTCTACGAGTACCACACGAGGTGCACGTGAGCAGTTGGAAATATGACTCTTCCTCTGAAATGACAGTCATATGCGGCAACTACAGTGCCTTGTGATGATAATCAACTGGCATCCCAAATGTCGAGTATGGCTGCCCTCGGGATGTTGCCACATAGAAGCTCTTTAGTTTAGTTCGCAAACATTTTCTTGGCCCTAGCATAAGGCTTTGCATTGCCTGAGAAAGCTTGAACATGGTTCACCAAGGATTGCATTGGGGCTGCAATAAATTGCGCACAATCAACTTTTGTTGTGTCATCCTTATTTGTTGGTTGGTCGGCATTGGCGGTAGTAGTACAAGACTCGAAGTTCGATTGATCGAAGCTTGCTGTTTCAAAAACTATCATTATCGACATTGCAATTGCCAAAGTACTCTTATAAAGACAAAACAAATGTCTTTGAATTGTGTGCTTGTTGAAAAGGAATAGGACTGTTGTCTCAGGCTTTGGCGCTGCAGTAGCGAATCCTTCTAACTCTTGTTGGGACATGGCTCATGTGCACTATTTTGCTGATGAAACCAAGGGTGGTAGCACAACACTTGAAGTTCAACTCATAGAGTTCTCTTCTTTCTCTTTCTCTTTTTGTTGACGTTGGCCTTTTTGATATGTGTATATGGGATTTGCTCCAAGAGGCTGATCGACTAGTTTTATATTTCCCATCTCATAGACAAGAGACTTTCCAAACCTTTTCATCAATAAATTTGGAACTGTGGTCGCCAAAAAGATTAGGAGTTCGAAGTAGTTTCCACAAATTGCTTTCGAGTTAAATAATCCAGTATATCAAAAACTCAACGGTCTTTTCTGCCATCATTTTTTTTAAGTTAGAAAGAAAGCTCTCTCCCTTTTTTTAGTCCAGTGTTCTTTCTCCTTTGTGAAGATAGGCTTTTGAGTTCCCCAAACGTTTGTGGCCATGATGGTAACACTCTCCACGTTTAATGGAGACGTCCCCAGACTATGAAATGACATCTAAAAACTTATAGGGTGTATGTGAGTGGGTCACTACCCATGGGCAGTTGTAGTCAACAAAAGAATAAAGATAGGCTTCTGAGTTCATCGAAGCTGGGAATTTGTGCCTTTCCCTTATGTTGTTATGTGGGTCCCATAACATAATAGCTTTGTATGGAAGATGGTGCTATTTGACAATGAGGTCCATGACGCTGAAAAGTATCAGCTTCAAATCTCAATGTTATGTGGAACCCGCAACACAATCGGGAATGCATACTTCTGAACGAAGATCTTTGCCTTTTTCTCGTTCGTACAGGGATCAGTTCTAGTCCAACTTTTGAGTTTTGAACCGGGACACCGTAGTTCTCTCTCTGCCGAGGGAGTTTCAGTAACTGGCAGACGAAAGCACCCACAAATGCATTTCTTTACAAGAACTCCATTTTCCCACGCTCTCGGCAAAGGGTGAAAGGTTGGAGTTCTTAAAAGTTAAACCTTCCCGATTCAAAGTCGAACAGGGGCGAGCATAGACGTGAATTTTAAGCGGATGCTTGTTTTTCTGGGCAATTAAGATGAGTAATTATTGTTGGGCTTTTCTATCCTCATGTGAGGCCCATAGTAGCTTGACATCTCAAACATTGGTTTCCATACAAAGAAGATGAAGGTTAAAAAGTAAAGATTCAAAGAATGGTAAAGATGACAAAATGTCAAAATCTCGAAACGGAATGAAATATTTTTATTGTGGTGGACTTCGACTTTTTAAGAATGAGTGTAGGAAGTTATTAAATTAATAAAAAGAATGTTCACTAAATGCGGAAGGAAAATAAGCTCAATTAGCTAATGCTATAGAGAAATATAAAGATCTTGCTATGTTCTGTATTTGTGATGAAAGTTATTTCAATTCAATAAGTGCAATTAATTGGGTTGTAGATTCTGGGTCATCTTTCTATGCAACTTTTCATAGAGATTTCTTCACTATATATGAGTCGAGCAACTTGGGGGTGGTGAGGATGGAAAACAATGAGGTTTCAAAAATTGTTGGAAAGGAAGATGTGCACTTTGTGACTAGTATGGGTCACAAGTTTATTCTTAAGGATGCAAAACATATTTCGAATTTGAGGTTGAATCTTGTATTAATGGGAAACCGTGATGATGAAGGCTATAATAAATCACACTTTGACAAAGGTGTGTGGAAGCTTGTTGTAACAAGGGGGAATAAGTGTTGCACTATCTACAAAACCGAGAGTCAACTATCCAAGGGTGAGGTAAATGCAACTCTTGAGAACTCATCTAATAACTTGTGACATCGGAGGCTTGACCACATGAGCGAGAAAGCTTTGAAGCTTTTAATGAAGAAGATTGCACTTTCAAATTTGAAAGGTATTTCTTTGACTCCTTTTGATTAGTGTTTAGTTAGAAAATAACATAGAACTTAATTTTCTACAAGTAGTATATGAAAAACAAATGCACATGATCTTGTTTATTCAGATGTTTGTTGACCAATGGAGGAGAAAACTCTTACTATCTCTTTGTACTTTGCTATTTTCATTGATAATGCATCTAAGAAAGTATGGGGGTATGACATAAAGAGTAAGGATGAAATGTTTGACACATTTCAAACATTTTATATTATGGTTGAATGGCAAACCGGAAAACTTCTTAAATGTCTTCGTACCGGCAATATGGGAGAGTATACTTCAAGAAAGTTCAATGATTATTATAGCAAGTATTGTATAAGGCATAAAAAATAGTGCTTTATGCCCCTCAACACAATAGTGTGGTAGAGAGGATGAACTGGACAATAGTGGAGAAAATTCGGAGTATCTTATATCTAGCTAAGCTTCCGAAGATCTATTGGGGTGAAGCTATGAGCACCGCTTATTACTTGATTAATCGGTCTCCTTCATATGTGTTGGATTATGAGGTATCGGATGAAGTGTGGAGTGGTAGAGATCCCTCCTACTCACATTTGAAGGTATTTTGTTGCAAGACATTCGTACATGTTCCAAGTAAGCAAATAACAAAGTTGGATGGCAAGGTTATTGACTGTATCTTCTTGGGATATGGTGATGGGTTTGGTTATAGGTTGTGGGACCTAAAGAACAAGAAAATCATTAGAAGTTGAGATGTGGTTTTTAGAGGAGATTAAATAATTGAAGACTTTAGCAAGATGAAACACTAAAGCAAGTTGTTGATGAAGTTTGTGATGAGTTCCATGCTGCATAAGCTTCACAAGGTGTTCAAGGGGAAGAACATAATGAAAGTGATGAACTTACATATGGTGATGTTGATTATATAGAGAATCAGATTGAACATGATGGTGTGAATTCCAATGTTGATGATTTTCTTAGTAGTGGAAGTGACTTAGATGAAGATGATGACTCTATTCAATATGATGTGGAAGAGGGGGAGTCTTCATATTAAGAGGCGACAAGCTCGTTTAGGAGATCAGATAGAGAAGAGAAGTCATCTATAAGGTATCTTTCATCTACATATTCACATTTACCGAGTATGGTGAACTAAAAATTTTTGTTGAAGCTGAAGTAAATGAAAATAAGGATTTACGAAAGAAAGCAATGTAATAAGAAATGAAATCCTTATATAAGAACTATATTTATGAGTCAGTGAAGCTTCCCAACGGCAAGAGATCTTTGAGAAATAAGTGGGTATACCGATTGAAGGCTGATAAGACTAGTTTACTTCCAAGGGACAAGACAAAGTTGGTTGTGAAGGGCTTTGGGCAAAAGAAATGTGTCGATTTTGATGTGATATTGTCACTTATGGTGAATATGTTATCCATTCAAGTTGTGTTGAGTCTAGCTGCTAGTATGGACCCTAAGATTGAACAACTTAATGTTAAAATCGTCTTCATTCATAGTGATTTAGATGAAGAGATTTACATGGAGCAACTAGGGGGATATAAAGTCAAAACAATGAGCAAATGGTATGCAAGCTAAATAATTTGTATGGGTTGAAATAAGTTCTAAGGCAATGGTATAAGAAGTTTGATTATAGGGCCATTTTAATCGTGAAAAATAAAAAACATCCACAATGAAAAATCCAGAAATGAATAGTAAAAGTGGATTTTTCACTGTGGATGTTTTGAATTTTTCACGATCCAAACGGCCCCTATATCATGATGGGTCATGGGTATAATAGGACAACTTTTGATCATTGTGTGTTCACTAAAAGGTTTAGTGATGATGATTTTATTATATTGTTACTTTATGTTGATGATATTTTGATTGTTGAGCATGATATTAACTAGAATGATAGGTTAACGCATGAGTTAAGCAAGTCCTTTGCCATGAAGGACTTAGGGCCAGCAAAACAAATATTGATGATGACAATCAAGCGTGGTAGGAAGGCTAAGAAGTTATAACTATTACAAGAGAAGTACATTGGGAAGATATTTGAAAATTTTAATATGAAGAATGCAAAGCCCGTTAGTACCCCACTTGAAAGTCATTTCAAATTTCACAAGAAACAAAATCCTTCAAATGAAAGGGAGAAAGAAGATATTGCACATGATGGTGCAGTTGTTAGTAGACATATTTCAAACCCGGCGAAGGAGCATTGGAATGCGGTGGAGTTTCTTCTTTGGTATCTAAGAGGTACCTTTAAGGTATATTTATGCTTTGGAGATGGTATATCTTTGCTTGAAGGATTTTCGAATTCGTATATGACAGGAGATGTTGATCAATGAAGAATACTTTCGGGTATTTGATCACTTTTGCGAAAGTGTGTTGCATTTGTTACAACGAAAGCCGAGTACATTATAATTACCAAAACTTACAAAGAGATGTTATGGATGAAGAGATTCATAGAGGAGTTGAGTATAAATTAAGACAACTATGTTGTGTATTGCATACTCAAAATGTCATCCATTTGAGGAAGAATGCAAGTTTCCACGTTAGGAGCAAACATATTGATGTGAAGTATCATTGGATAATAAGATGTGTTGGAGATGAAGCTCTTGGAGTTGAGGAAGATTCATACCAACAAAAATCATTGGATATGATGACCAAGACTGTCCCTAAGGTGAAGCATGAGCTCTGTAGAGGTGGGGCCGATATCAGTGAGGTTGACCCTCATATTTAGTATAGGAGAGCTCCCACATGAATAGGGAGGAGGGAGAGAATTATTGGGTTTTTCCCTCCTCATGTGAGGCCCATGGTTGTTAGGCTTCCTCTCTTGTGATGGGGTCCACTACTTGACCCATTTTGGAGTTAAGTATAAATTGCTAAAGCAATATAAGACTTATTTGTAAATAACCAATTCTTCTTTAATGTAAATTCTTTTGAGAAATTTGGCAGACGTATTAGTGCATACCATTTCTCTTCTTTGGCATGCGTATATACACTTGTAGTTGGGTAACTACTCCCATGTCTCCCACTTCCCATGTCTCAAGTTACCTACTAGTAGAGGTGGTTGTAACTAGCTTCGAAGTGGTCAAAGTGCCACATGCCCCAATCTAAATGGAGGGAGTTTTTATGCTCATCAATTAGTATGCCTATAGCAATAGATTTTATAGCTAAACTAAGACACCCTAGGAGATTCGGACATCCTAATCCTTACTTTAAGGGATCAAATGAAGGGCTAGGATTTGCCACTAACTACTAGATGGGTAAATTTGACATGTACTACCAAGTAATTTTATAAAGAGTCTAGTTTACATGAGACGCGGTTCACGCGGCCTGTATGTATTGAGTCATCTCGAGCCATCGAATTTCAATTGGACGACGGGTGCAAATTAGGGGAAGTGGCTCGGCGTAAAGAGCGTGTCTCATGTAAACTTTTCCCTTCTAGAAAAAATGCTAGTTTATATTAGATAGGTCTCATGCAGCTGTCAAATTTTGATCCAATGACGAATGTCAAATCAATGGGTAGGTGAGTGTGAAACATCACCCTCACTAGAGCTGCCAAATTAAGATCTGGCCGCTTGAGATTACTCAGGCTCATGCAAGCAGCATGAGACCAGTCTTATTTAAACTTTTCCCTTGGTAATACCTCAAAACCTGAACAACATATTGAAAGTTGGGGCACTTTAAATCTCTAGAGGGGACAAGCCCAACATTCGTCCTATGAAAGTGTTCATCCTTGTTGAATTAAAATATAGATGGGCTGGAGTTCTTATTAGTGAAGTATGTTAACTATCCTTGACATTATTTCCCCCAAACATTAGACATCCTCATTTAATGCTTACATGACATGACTAAATGAGATAAAGGGGGGTTTACACAACTATCCTGAAGTGAACTTCATACATATGGGAGGCTTGATCTTAAGCAGTGCAAGAATGGATGAAGGAAGAATCCATAGCCCCTCCCCGCATATTAAACCTGAAGCAACTGCAGGAACCATTAAACTGGCCCTCTTGCTGTCAATCTTGTGCCAAACAAACACTATCAAGCTACCTAGACACATGTCAATGGAAAAGTATGCACCAACAAGGAAAGGAACACCCATGGCCATTGGCAGTGGCACAAACCTCCCATACTTCGGCGGCGAGAAGTCTCTAACCAAATTGGTCCCCACCGCAAAGATGAAGAAGCCATAGCAAAGCTGCAAGCAATGGCGAGGCAGGGCCGAAAACCCCTCGACACCAAGTATAGCCATGTTTCTGTAGATCAGAGCAAATGGAGCTTTGAAATCTCCCTGAGGATTCCCCACATCAAAGGCCTTATAGAATAGGAGAAATGTGAGTGGGGCTATAATACATCCCATAGCAGTGCCGACAGCTTGGCTTATGATCATTGATCTAGGAGATGTAAGAGTGAGCTGGCCAGCCTTGAAATCATGCATCAAATCAGCAGAAATGGCCACCAAGGATTTCATTATGCCAGACCCTACCAGACCTGCAACCACACCAGAGTCTTTCCCAGCCCATGCTGCCAACACAAACAGCCAGACTTTCCCATAGTTGTATGCCATGTTCATGTCTGTGAGACCAGCTCCATAAGCATTGCAGAAGCACAGAGCTGGGGCAAATATATACGCTACAACCACATAGTACCACTTCACTTGGGGAAACATATGTGGGATTGCTATGACAGAGATTATAGAACACACTGTGTAGCCAACACACACCATCCACATTGGAACACTGTCCCGCATGAAGATTTCATTTCGACGGTGCTCATCAGTTGCCTGGTTTTGGTTGTCTAACACTGCACGGAAGTGATCAAAATTATGATGTAGATATTTCAATTCTTTTTATTTCGATCAAAACAAGACTAATGTTTAAAATTCCTCTGCTAAGTATTTTAGCTTATTTAGTTGCTGATTTATGAGAGCAACATGCATATAATCAATTTGGAGCTAGATGATCTCATCCACTTAACTACAAATCCTAAAGATCCTATATACTTTCTCCGTTCCACATTAGTGGTCCTATTTCGTTTTTAAAACTGACTTGAAACAATTAATTTTAAGGGTTTAGGGTTAAATGCTATGATGGTTAAGCAGTCTAGTTTCTTGCCTGTTCTGGAGTTTGGTTGTTGCATCATGTGGACATTTCGGAGGGTAATGACTAGAATTTTGACAAATTGGTAGAGACCATCTCCTAGAATGAGAGTAATGGGGATAAAGACCTGGAGAGAAGATAGAGAAACAAGTTAGGAACTGAACAAAAACCGCTAAATCAATAGTTTGATATATATAAAGAACTAAATCTAATAATGAGAGTTATAAGAAGAAACATGTTAACATGCAATTTGAATTTCTTGGGAGAAGCTAACAGGCCTACCAACCTTATAACCCTGTAAGCTTCTCATACTGCTTTCTGGTATATCTTCAGGATACCATTCCCCTTTCAGCCCATGTATCACAGGCCACATAATCCCCCATGATAGCACAGCCCCAAGAAGAAGAGAAAGGTTGACCATATGGGAACAGATCATCCCAGCTCCAACATATGTCATGCTGAAGTCAAAGAAAAATCTGCACAAGGAGAAAAATGTTGTTCAGTAAACATGAATTGATTTAAGCAATTCAGGAAAGTCAGCTGACAAGTACGTTTGTTTCCAAGCTTTCAAGCCAAAAGTAGGAAACTGTTTGAATCCACATTGAGTTCCTCTGGAGTAAAACCACTGGAAGAAGCCCCATAGAAAACTTGCTGAAAAGAATTTGGTGAATCCGCGGACTTGTTTTCTGCAGACAAATCATATTTACAAGTTCAATTTCAGACGATTTTTTTCTACAACTTAATCCAAGTTTTTGGAAGTTGGCAAGTACTTAGCCATTGCATCTCCTTGAGATGTATGGAATCCATTGATGAGAACTGCAGTAGCAGTACCGCTTGGGTAAGTTAGTTTGTAGTCAATTATCATAACCTGAAAAAGAAGGACCAATTTGAGGTAGAGGGAAATAGTGAAAAAAATAATACAACTTTCATTATTCTGAGAAAACGAACAAATAAAATAATTCATCAGACAATAATCAAAGTTTTGCAAAATTAACAATATTTTTCTTCAAAGCCATACAACTCTAAAAAATTCGTAGATCATGACATTATAAAACAACCTAATAATACAGTAACACAAAGAAAATTCTACCTTTCTTAGGGGGACCAAAGTCAGAAGTCCTACAAAGGCAGTAGTAAAAAGGAAACCAGTCATCCATCCAATTGCAGGGTCCTTATAGCTTCCTGGTGAATTCCCTTCCATGTCAGTCCCTGCCAGTTCATATATCTTCTTACTCAAGCCCAACAAGTAAGAGCCGAATCCACCTGCAAGCCAAAGGAAATTTAATGTCAAAAGATTTTAGAAGGATAAGTAAATCATATAGAGGAAAAAGTTAAATAAAAATGTACATGAGCAGCATCCAACCTCCATGAGAAATAGAGTAACATGCCACGGCACAAGTCTGAACCACAGTGTTCTCTTGCCTAGTGAAAGGTGTTGTGAGGATCCCAACTTTGTTTAGCAATTTGGTCCATGTCCGAAGAAAAAGGAAGGAAACAAGAGCAGCTGACACATTAAGGGTTGGAACAAGGCCAGTGGTAAGAACAAGCTTCATCACTATCATGCTATAAACTACACCAATTACTAAGCTGGCAAAGAGGCCCCTTGCAGTGATTTGTTTCTTCCATGGTGGAATTTTGTTATCGTCATCATGTTGTGAGCCAGAGTTTTCATTTATATCTTTCTTCTGAATCTCAAGGTTCTCTCTTCCTTCTTCCAATGTCATGCCTTGTAATTCCATGCTTTTCTCTACCTTCTCTTCCGATACTTGCTGATATTTGAAATTAAACCCAAAGAATAGTAAATGAAAAGGAGATGAAAATATCTTCCTCAAAATTTCGAAGATTTATCTTAACATGGGTGTTCTTATATGCCAAAAATTAGCATTCACTCACATGGATGTTCTTCATATTGTTCATATATGAGCTGAAAAACCACTAAACCTTAGATGGGTTTTTCTCCGTTCCTCTGTCTGCTTGGTCTTTCACTCCATCTGCAAAATATAATAATTTCCAAAACTTATCAGTTCACTTCCCATTGTCTACTTGGCATGGCAACTAACAAAAAGATCTTAAAAAAAACTATCTTCATGATATATATAGCTGGCTCTATTAAAGAAGGGAGCTAAGTGCTGGTGCACTTCACAGTACAAGCTGCAGACTCAAAGGAGTAACTAGAAGAGAAAATGCTACTTTAACAAACCTTTCTTGTAGCACACATTTTTTTTTTCTGTAGCACACATGTTGCCTGCACTCAATTATATACTAGACTGGGTTGATGAAATTTCAGCAAAAGCAAAGTGGTTTTTTGACGCACTGAACATGTTTGGTGACCAATGTGAAAGCAAGGAGAGTTGAAAAAGGGAAGAATCTGCCAATCAATTGTCTCCTCCATTTCTCCTTCAAAGCTCGTGTTCTATGAAAGCTTCATTGATGGCACAGAAGATTCCTACATTTGCGTGCTCACGTATCAACAGTTTGTTGCTAGTGAGAAGTTGTTTGTGTCCTTTTGGTTTTTTCTCCATGATTTGTAAGTTTTGGAGGACAAGATTGACGGATGAATCTGAACAACTGATTGGCGGCTGAGGTTGTGCAAGTGCCAAAAACAAGACTTAAGGCAGAAGCGTGGTGGAATGCATTCCTCTGCATATCACCCAGTCTTGATTTGGAGAACAGCAAATTCTGGATCAGGTAGGACTCAAACAAATATTAAACAAACGAGGTATATATCTGAATTCTAGATATCTACCTGATTGATTATTTTTTTCAATCAGGTAGGTCTCAAACAAATATTAAACAAACGAGGTATATATCTGAATTCTAGATATCTACCTGATTGATTATTTTTTTCATTTCATAATGTATAGACACCCGTTAAACACGAGTCTATGATAATTAAGATTATCCTAATGATAGTATAGAATCAATGTTATGACATGAGAATGTCATGATACACGTAGTACCCAAATGTTAATTTGAAACTATCCACTATTTGATACTTTAGTTTCCATTTCATATGTGTCTGATGATAAAGTTTCCAATAGCTCCAAACAGCCTCCTAGTCTGGCCACCGCTTTACACAGTCCTGATCTCTCCCTGCCGCCCGGGGGCCACCTCCTCCTTGCATGATGGTGCGGCGCATTACCACCAATAGGCCGCAGTCAATCGGCCCTCAGCTCGCCCCTGGCGGCCCGCGTGACCGATCACATGACGTTCACTGTCCGTCTATTTTTTAGACTGTAGACATCCACCGTCTATGTATACAAGGTGTGGGCTGGCTAAACCATGGGGTAGAGAATTCTTTCATTCATTGTTTCCTTTTTCTTTTCTAATGCACAGAAGTGTGGACTTGAAGTCCACGGATGTGAGAGCAGTTAGTATGTGCTGCCTGATTTAAATAGGTCGGCCAGCACATTAAATTTTAGGGGGCAGGCAATTTTCACCGTCTCTGTTCAAGGCATCCCACCTTAACACCAACCATAGACACCACATACATGTGTAGAGGTGGCATACTCGAACGTAGAAGCACCTTTTCATACAGGCAATCTTGGCCGTTACACAGATTGGTGTAGCATGGAGAGCAATTGGTTATTTATGGATGATGAGATTTCATTGGTATATCCTAAAGTCTTTGCCGCGCCTTAGCCCTTATGGGACATATGGGCATGCTCCCGCAAAAATGAGAAGCCAATACTTCACTCCTACCAACCTAAACCAAGTAACTTAAAAATTGATTAGAACATTAAATAAATCCACATATGATACTACTTCCCGTTCAATGAAGTTTGTCTGGATTTGAAAAAAGATGGGTCTAACAGTTCATGCTTTGGTTTGTGAGGCCGCTCATGGTTAGGTGGTGAACTGCTCATCCTTTATCTATTCAATTTCACCATAGTGCTTAATGGAGTTACTGAAAGAAACATACTACCTCCGGTTACTTTTTATTGAAATAATTAATAAAAATAGTATAAAAAATTAGATGATACAATTCCCTAATTGTTCTTCAGCCATGTGGCTAGAGACGACAACGACGGCCTTAGGTTGAGTTAGAGGTCAAGAGGACTTTGCGATGAAAGATGACGGGTTCGCATAGAAAACCTAAATTTTTACTATAGACCTCACATCTCAATAAAATTGTTTAATTATGTGACGGTCTGCAAAGTCAGAGGGAGTAGCGTTTAAGAAATCAGACAAATGACAAATGACAAATGACAGTGACCTTTGAACGCCGCACAATGGACATGACATAGGGCTCAATAAGTGCCCGGTCGGATTTTTCCAACCCTTGGCATGATATTAATTATTGCAACCCGATTTTTCTCGAAACCATCGTATGATTAATTGCTCGATGTACTAATCTCATCTCCCTACTTTCTGGCTCTATTCCTCTGCTGGAAGCTTATATGGTAATTGGTATTGTAATGTTGAGACACGGAAATGAGGTAATCTTCCAGGGATGCAAATTAGACATTCAACATATCATCAGATATTTCTGGATTTTTGTTTGACAATTGAGAATTTCTTACGTTAAAACAGATTCACATAAGAAACAACAATATATTATCCAGAGCATTATCGTTGGATCCATCCTTCTTTCTCATTTGTTTGTATAAACTTTGATGTGGCCTTCAAATCCCAATCAGGTAGGTGTAATTCGCGATTGCTATGGAGAATTTGTTACATGTTATGCTTGCTAGGTTCATGCATATAACGCTTTGAACGCTGTAGCTATAAGCTTTTTATCTGGGAATCCAACTAATCTTTTACTTGTCTTTGTCGCAAATTCATATTTAGGGCGATTTTCAAAGGAGCTGATCACTCTAATTAAAAGCAAAGGATAATGGTCCTTGATATGTCAGACCATACTTGCAGTACATCAAGAAATATAGGGCCGATTGGCCTCAAGCTCAAGTCTTTCATGTCTTTAGAGAACAAAATGTGGCCGACATACTTGCAAATTTTGGTGCTCAACAGTTTTCAGTTTAGTGGTTTAAAGCACCCCCTCATGAAAATTGAAATTGTAAATGCCTCCACCTTGATAGACTAGGTCAGGCTATTTTCTCCTGCTTGTAAATATCTTTATCCGTTTGAAAAAAAAAACACTCATCTACCTATACATACCACCTGATTCCATTGCTTTGAGCATGAACGATGACGCTCGTTATCATTTGCTCTGCATCTTCTTCCATTCATCAAATCTTTCAAAGGCCGATGCAATGAGCTACGTCAAAGGTGGTGAAGAAAGTGGCGAAATCAACTGGTGTAAAAAGTATTGCTCATTCGGGATTTGAAATAATAGAATAACTAAAGCAAAATTGATGAGTGAAATGACTCCTGAGAAACGAAAATGTCATCCATTGTGTTGTGGATGCACTCCATGTGTCCCACTTTAAAAGTCTGTTTTTTTTAACTTTCAGTTTGTTTTGGTTTGTGAAACTGAACTAATTTTATTCATTTTGAAAATTTAAATCAGACTCAGTGTAGGGTGAACAGAGTAATAAATTTTAGGGAGACTTTGTGATAAGGAGAGAGTGTAAAGTTAGGTAATAAGGTCAGATAAAAAAATGTATCACGCCCTAAATTTTCATACCTCGATTAGAGCGCGAAAGCCACCAATCAAAGACTGTCAACCTTTGCATAACATTAAAACATCTACTTAAATTATTACAACAAATCAATCTCACAAATCCAAATAATAAAAATCTGGCACACAGGCCATCAAGTTCACAAAGATAATCATAATAAAAACATAACAGAATTCATCCTTGAACTGCAACCATCTAAAGAACTCCAATGAGGATACCGGTTCCTTATTGATTCCTGCATCAAAGGATGCATGATTATTCCAGAGGAAATACCCAGTAGGATGCCAAGAAAAACCCACAAAGAAAGAATATAAACAGTACTGACATCACAATATAAAAGGGTAAAGTCAAGTTCAACAATATCAGG
The DNA here is from genome assembly GCA_039654745.1 of Houttuynia cordata. Lineage (NCBI taxonomy): Eukaryota > Viridiplantae > Streptophyta > Magnoliopsida > Piperales > Saururaceae > Houttuynia > Houttuynia cordata. Next base: position 6,030,822 of record CM077511.1, read on the forward strand.
AGTTGCAAATACTGAATTTATTTACCCGAATACAGATCATACTCATAGACCATCACTGCTCATGATAATGGATAGAATCAGAATTCAAAAACTCCAGACGTACAGTGCGTAAGGAGAAGACATTAACGAATACAGGCTCCAAACATCGATAGTGTAGGAGACAACAATTTTTACTCTCAGGTCAGTCCACTTCCACTATAAACTTCTATACTAGAATATCCTAGAGGTTCTTCAGAGGAACCCGACCATGCGTCTAGGGATGTTTGCCTCATCGGTACTTACGGGCACAATGAACGGAGACTACAAGACATTCTGTAATATCTTGTAATCTAAGTACGTACGTTTGCCTTCATCGGCAGAACTACAGAGGTTCAATAAATAATCTGAGATCACGAAAGATCTAGCAATGACTCGTGAGCATACTATGATTCTACTCGGAGAGTTTCTATCAATAACTCTTAATAGAGAAACAGTTTACGTTAAACTGAATCAAATTAGAAATAACAGGAGTTCTCTCATCTAGAGACTCATACTATGATCTTTCAATAACTGACTCACAGAAGACTCATACTATGATCTTTCAATACTCGATTCAAAATGACTTTCTTTCTTAAATTGCCAAGACTCTAGACATTACTAACCCCGTTTTACAGTACCTTACATGATCATTATTTCTTATGAATAAACAAGTCTTATAAGATTAATACAGGGTACTGTTACTTGCACAATAGTCTGCTTCCCATGCACACCACGGTCTGTACAGCACTTATTATGTTCTAAAAATTTTATAATAGACAGCCTCATGTCTCTAGATTCTAACCATTCAGACGGCATAATTTTCCAAATTTTCTGTAATTAGTTATCAATTTTCTATTACAGTTTATGGGCGCAGGACTAAGCACTAAGTTTAATCACAGCTTAATTAACATCTTGTATTACATGATTTAATACTTATTAATGCCATATGGACCTAGTAACCTACCTCCCTAAGTATTATCCAGACCCCTGTTACTTCTGTGATTAGTATCTTCTTGCATGTAACCCATTTGACAAAACTATTTACACATAATTATCCTTTCTAGGCTAATATACTTCAAAAGGAACAACTTTTTCAGGACACGACATCTGATAACCCAAGACTGACTCGGTGCACAGTGACCTTCGAACACCAGCGAGCATTAACCATAAAGTTTCTTACTTTAAGATTAAGACTCCACATATGATAGCGATTAGGAATCCGATATGACATATGATGATCATCTACAAGATTCTAGCATTGGAATCAAGGAAAGCAGACAACTTTAGATGAACAGACCATTGTACAGCATAAAACAATGTGTGATAAACACATTTCAAACAGCAAACACGATGGAATGTCTAGGTAGAGCCATGCATGTGAAAGATTTCAATACATATGGATTGGGTACATCAAAACAGCACATACCGAATCTCAATAGATGCATCGTCCAAATTGGACAACACTGAAATTATCTCAATCAATCGATATCACAATCACAGCATTAATTCATATGGCAAAATAACCATGAAATATAAACATTTAATGTCAAAGATTTGTAGGAGAAGAATCATCCTACCTCTTACGAAAACTCTACGAGTCTTTACGTGCTTCAAGCTTTCCTTCGAACCACTTTCTTTACTTTGCCGATCCACCAAGAGGCAAGGTTAGAACTAGAATAGGATTGATGCTGGTTGGAAAGAGGAAGAGAGGAACGAGTGCACACTCCCTTTGCATGACTCCCAAGGCCAAAAGAAAATGTCGGCTTCTCTCCTCTTAAGCTTTTGTAGGTGTTTTCTTTTTCTTTCCCCACTAATTCTCCACCCTCGGTCATTCCATCATCCAAGGGTTACAAAATCATCCAGCCAAAGACCTCCACAGCCAAGACATGGTCCACGTCCAATCCTCTATTTCGGTTAGAATTCCAATATGGTAGGGATTAAAACCAATTTAATTTGTTACCATAACAAATTGGGTAACTTCCCAATTTAAATCCAAATTTGACACGATCTTCCTTGACAATTGGCGCATCAACTTTCTTGGAATAATCAATGCCAATCAACCCATTAATCTTCCAATTGGATTTCAATCAAATAATCATATTTACCATAAATGAATTCCTTCTTCAATTTAAATTCAAATCGGTTTCAAAAATAGGAATTAAATCTCAATTCTCCCCACGATTTGATCCCCCAAATCACGAGTCAATTAGGTAGGCCACGTCACCCACGTGCCCACTAAATCTAATTAGAAAATATTTTACAAAAATCAAATTCGTAATTATGCAAAATGCTACGATCGATCGGCACACACTGGTGATCGATTGGCACACACACATAAAATGTGTTTTACCGCATATACGATTGATCGGTTGTGAAATGATCGATCGCGAGAACAAAATCCGCAAGTTCCAAAGGATACGATCGATCATCAATCCACCGATCGATCGTACTAATCTAAGGCTCGATCACAAACAGGCCTGATCGATCGTGTCTTTTAACGTGATCAATCACGTCCAACAAATTTTCAAACCTTTTCAATTCATTTCCAAAACTCACAAAGTTAGGGCAAAAAGACACTCGCCTTGAGCAAAATTTCCCACTTATGAATTTAAAATTCCCGGGTATTACAATATGGCATTAGAGTAATACAGCGTCATGATATCACATTATCATAGAATAAACTATTAGAGGGTAGGGTCGGGTTTTGTTATACCCGACCCTACCCGAGATAGGACTCGAGAATTCTAAACTCGACCCTGCCCGAGATAAAACCTGCAATACTCGAAAATCCTAGATAGGAACCGAGATTTTAATAAAATATTTAATATAATTACAAAAAATTTTAATAAAATAATTTATATAATTATAATAATAAAATTTTGTTTATATTAGTAAATAAGGAATTAAAATGGTATATCTCCGGCACGATCGGTTCTTGGGTATTTTAAAGTCATACCCGACCCGACCCGAGATAGAACTGGGTTTTTAAATCTTGGAACCGACCCTACTGATCGTTTAAAATTAAACCCTTGCAAGTGCACAAGGCAATTGTACTACAGTGAGTATTAAAGGGTTGTCGAACCTCAGGGACGGACTAATATTTTGCCAAATTCAAGTGAAAGCAAATTTTGTTTAAATTGATCTAGAGAAAGCAATAAATTTTAACTACTTTAAAATGGATTTTAACTAATATGGAGAAGTGCCAAGGCTTCGAATCCACCACACAATAAACCAGCTTATCGTCTCTCTCTTTTGAATAAATTCTTGATTGGCTAGCATATTCCTCTCGGACATATACTTGTCAATTCAAAATGTAGTGCTCTCCTCTCGGACGTAACACCTAAGCAATTAAAATATGGAACTGTGATCTATCTCTCTCGAGCATAAACCAATGAAATCTTATTCCTTTATAACACCTTAGTCTACTTACGTTCCTCTCGGACACGCAAGTATTCCTCGGATTGAAACTCACAAGAATTCACTCTAGCCTCTCTCGAGCACATAGAATAAACCTCAATAAATTAACAGTGATTGTATAATAAGATCCATACACCAATCAAGGTAAAATTAAGATTAAGATAAAGAAAACGATACAACCAATTTACTCGGCTTCATCTACGCCTTAGACAAGGATTTAGCCGACCATCGGACAAGGAGAACATTGTTGATTCGAAGGAGTCGTTTTGCACTATTCACAGGACAACACTGTTCAAAATCACTGTAGCAACACTGTTCACGCACAGGCACTATTCATCGTCTTCTCCGTTCGGCTGTGCATTGTAGCAACTGGAAAATCCAGTCCAAAAATCGCAGCTTTCTTCCCTCCTCCGGCCTACTTCACTTCTTCTTCACTTCCTCTTCACTTCTTCCGGCCAAAGTCACCGGATTCCGGTGACAATCGCACCGTTAAAGCTCTGAAATTTCTCAGTTACGCTCTGTTTTTCCGGCGGCTGGCACTGTTAAAGCTCTTTCTGTTTTCGTCTCTCGGCCAGCCCTCTTCTCCACTTCGAAAGCTCTGATTTTATAGGCAAATGGAAAGAGTCCTCAACAATCTTTCTGACTTTTGGATTATCCCAAATCGAAATCCAACTCCCAATTTCGGCTTGAACATATCCCCGAACTTCCCAAGTGAACACGCCTCTATCAAGCCGAGAGTCCTTGCCACAGTCAAGCTTCACTCAATCCCCTCCTGAAACACGCCGTCTCTATCGTCCTAGCCACCGCGACCGTCTTTCCGGCTTCATCGCCATCATATTCTCCGCCGTCGTCATCGCCCGTGCCCACCACAGTTCGCCGTCGTCGTCTCCAACGACTCCATGATCGTCGGCGTCGCCGTCCAGTTGATCCTTGCCGACATCAAGAAGTCCGCCGCAATCCTTGCCGTCGTCGCCCAGGCCGCCGTGAACCGCCGCTACCAGCATCGAACCTCGCCGTCCAGCTCGAGCCAAAACAGAGTATCGCCTCTGCTCAAAAGGCCCGAGCATTTTAACTGGACCGGACTTCTCTGAACCGGTTCATATTTCTTTTCTTTTTCTTTTTTTTTTATTAAACTAAAAACCCGTTGTATCGATCTCATCCATCCAATCTCATCTTGACGGTTCTTCTCTTTAATCGTGTCTCTTTCGCGTGTGATATTTCAAATGATCATAACTTTTTATTCAGAACTCCGAATTGCGAACATTCAGTGGCGTTGGAAAGCTGACTTCGTGTACTTTAACATGAATCTTATATCAGTTCTATCAGAGATATGCAATCGAAGTTATTAATATTCAATCATTAGAGTCGCGTTTCACCTCATTTCTGCGTTTTACTCTTATTTCCTACAAAAACCAAAAATTATATTAAAGTAGTAGTTATTCTAACCAAACACTAGCAGAAACATAAGTTTAAGAGATAATAAAATGTATATTTCATGTATAGATCACCTACCCGAGATAGGACCCGATCCGACCCGATCTGGGTCAATGTCGGGTTGGTTCCATCCAGGTTGGGTCAGGTCCGGGTTTTTGGTGCAGCCCTAGACTCTAAGAAGTATCAATGAAATTAGGCAGCTACCTGATTATGAAACCTACCTGATTTCTAATTCTCTCTAAATTTTATCTATTTTCACTCTATAAAAACATGAAAGTTACATTGATTTGTTAAAAAAAAAATTCCTGAGTCATTTGTTGAATACTAATCTTCAGTGGGATGTCTTTAGTCAGAGTCATTGGTTGATATATGGTTGTCTATTGAGCTTAAAAGATCATGATAGACATTTACTTGGCAATATGGCAGGGGCTTGGACCGGAAATAGGTTGAGAGTATAATACAGCCTGGACCAAATAAATATCGCTGAAAAATATATATGCTGAAAAAAAAAAGCTCGGGGTTGCTTAACTTTATAGGATTAACTTAGGCTGATGCGCAGGCGTGAAGCGGTCCATACTTAAAACCTAATGCCTTAAGCCAACTGGTTGGGAATCATTGGTCTGAGTCATTGTTAAACCTAAGCATCTTGAAGTTAGGCATTGCACAGTCTCGTAAAAAAACGTCTATGGTCTATTATCCTCTCAAATCTAGAATGTTGGACCCAAAGGAGACGCGCATGCATTTGTGCTATCATGAACATAGAGATTGGGATGACTATGTAGATTATGATGTTCTTTGACTGATGGGTCACACTGGATATGTGTAAAACAGAGATTTAGGGTGTATTGTTACAATGTTCTACATTTTTATTATTAAACTATCATTCCATATCATATTGAGCAAAAATTTCTAAGATGAAAGTGTAGAATAAAGCCACTTATTTGAAGGCTTCTATACTCCAGTTGATTATAAATACAAGTACGTGTGGTTGGTTTTGAAGGGATAATAGGATTGTTTGTTTTGTCGTGTTTATTTTGATTTCTTTTTGGCATTTAGATGAATTAGGTTAACTTTATAAATAAATAATTGTGGGTAGCATGGCAGTAAACCCTTACGAGACAAAACTCATCCTATCAGGGACACCTGGGGGTTTAAATGACTTGTTGCATATGCTCAATGCAATCGTGTTACCTACAAAAGTGGCATTTATTTTAATAGATTTATGATTTATCTTTGTTTATTTTATAGGTTTGAGGGTATTTGATATGCATGAAATATATACATTTATATGCCCTATTTACCTATTTGCTAGTGTAGTTTTAATGATACAATGTGAATAAAATGGGTTATTAGTGATTAGGATAATAATTAGGGTATTAATAATTAAATTGCTCTAATTAACTAATTTAGATGCATTAAGAAATTTATGGAATTATATTTTTCATGCATCTAATTTTGGTTTGATTTTATTATTGTAGGTTTTTAGAAGTTAAGAGTTACGGATTGTGGGATTAAAGTGTGTCAATCAGGTTTATATGCAAAGAGATCAAGTTTTAGAAGATCTGACGGCCATGAGGCTTGTAGCGGGTTTTTAAAGCTTGAATTAATTTAAAAAGAAAGGACCAAGTGCAGAAAAGATACAGATCGTTGATTGCCATCTAAGGAGAAGACATATTTTGTTCCTAAAGTAAAGAACCAAAGGTTGCATATCTAAAGGATGAGAGTAATATGGCAGATTTTGAAACGAAAAAAAAAAGGAAAAAGAGAGCTCGAGCCAAGCTCGGTTGCTCGACAGAAATAGAAGTGGGATCGTTCTGATTTGGAATGGCTCGATCAGAGTCCAACTCAACTTGGAATCTTGTCAAGATGAATTCGGAATTTGCAGACATGACTTGGAAATCTGCTGGAATAAGATATACTCGGATCTTTTCACGAATTTGGTTGAAGGTTGTGTGGTATGATTTGGGTTATGAATCTGATTTGAGTCCATCTTCAATTCAGAAAGGCACTGATTTGTATTTGATCTGTTGGGACGTCTATATAAAGAGAAGAACGGAGGTTGATGAAGAACTGTTTTCTAAAAAAACAGGAGGTCATTTGGGTCATGTTTTGGCTGATTTGGGTCATGTTTGGGTGGTGTTTTTGGCGGAAAATAGAGCGTTTTTGGACGTGCTGCAGTGGAGAACCGATTGGAGGAAGAAAACGAAGAAAAAGGGACTGTTTTTGCATTGTGAATAGTACTTTTGGAACAGCTACAATAACGGCTATTTGGAAGACAATGAACAGTACCTCGATGTGAACAGTGTTTCTGCTACAGTGAAATCATGAATAGTGCCTGCAATACTGCTGCTAATGCAAATCTTTTCTAAATTCGATTTTTCTTTTCTCATGAATATGCATAGCTAAATCTTTTATCAAAGCTAGAGGTGATATTATTTGATTGATATTTCTATGTCTATGAAAGAACTACTTATTGCTTATTTGATTGAATGATGATGTTTTGATAAAGTCATAATCTATATAATTGTTTGATTTGTCGTTAACGCAAGGTACGGTGAATGCTTATAATTCCCTATGATTAGTAGATTATGCTCGTGAATGATGAATGTTCGGTCAAATATTTATGAGAATTATTATTCTGAATTTGAATGCCATATCTTCCGATTAGGTCAAATCATCATTTGAATCTAATTGAGAAATTAAATAGACATAAAATATTAATTAAATAATTGATCCTTGAAGCTTTAATACTTCTCACTGATTATCTTTGCCTATCTCTAGTTAATTTCAATTAAATTGTTAATTGTAGTTTTTAATTTAATAGTTAATTAAATTACAATTTCTCCACATAATTTCTTGGTAAGAATTTTAATTTGCTGAGTTAAGTAGTTTTAAATTAGTTTGGAATAGATTAATTCTATATCCACTCCCTATGGTTCGACTTTGGACTTACCAAGAATATATTATAATTTGTCAACTTATTTTAGGGTTTGATCAGGCAGCAACTGCAGAACCGAACGCTTGAGGGAACGCCCATCACAACAGAGGTTGGCTTCCCACTCCAAGGACCTCTACCCAGTTGATCATCACTCAACTGGAGCATGCCCAAAGTGGAAACCAACAACTTATACCCAAGGGGGGAGAGATATGTCGGCAAGAAAGCCGAATGGAGCATTTGCCCCAATAGGACAACCACCAAAAGGATTCGTCCTTGTCTATAGGACTAACCGCTGAACCCACCATCTCTTCTACATGAAGAACAGGGGAAGATGACCGGGGAGGAGGAGAAGCAAAACTTCCCTCTCACCACCCTCCCGCCCAACAAAAGACCAAAAAAAAACAAAAGTGGCGAAGAAGTCTACCGCCGACATGGGGGCACGACGTCCGGGCAAACACTAGCTCGAGCGGGTTGCGTGCCAGATGCCGACCAGGTGGGGGAAGATCCGGGCAAGAGAAGCTAAGGGGTAGGATTGTTAGAAATTTGCCACCCCACTGATGGTTCTTTGCTTTTCTCTCGCCTTACCCACCTACCCTAAACAATAGTGTCAGGCCAGCCAGGGCCAGGACAGGAGACCAGCAAAGGAAGGAGGAGAAAGCAAGGGGAAAGGGGAATTTTGTTGGAGAGGAAAGGAGGGGAGAGGGGAGAGGTTCTCTCTTTTTTCCTAAATCTTGTCTCAAATAATTGATTCTACATCTACTTGAAGGTTTTATGAAGAGTACGAGGATGGATTCAATAAGAATCAAATGATTCCACACATGTAATGTCTTAGGTTCGAGCCTTTGTTCTTACCTGTGGCACCTTGGGAGGTAGGCTTAGGGAAGAGGGGTTTCACAATGTACAAAAGAAAGAAAGAAAAAATCTTCAATAACTAAGGCTTAGCATAAGAGAGATTACATTAAATAGATATACTCTCTCTGTCCCACATTAATAATGCTCTTTTTTCTATAACGCACCATCGGCAGTGACCCATACACTCACTCACTAACTATATGCATCATATGGGCAAATACCCCTTTCCAACTATGCCTGTGTTGGAACTCCTCCATGCTACTGGAGGCTACTATCACTTGCGCTGTGCACTTCGGGGTCATTAATAGTATTATTTGATAGTTCAAAATGAACTTAATTTTAGTTTGTTTTGTAAAATCAAATACGATTATCGATATTAGTTGGACGGAGGGAATATAACATAACTAACGTTCAATGTTCGGTTGTGCCAGCAAAAGTAAGCTTACTCAAAAAAAGCCAGACCACCGATGTGAAGTCAACTTATGAAGAGCATAACAGAAAAGAAGTTGAAAATACTAAATCTGATATTTTCTGGTCATTATCTTGCTTCAGTGCATTCAATTATTGTCACCACTGTCTTTACTTCTTTGACTTCTGTCCTTCAGATTTCCTACTTTTGTTGTTTCATCATCTTTGTTGCTTCTGCGTGATTCTTTGACGAACCAGTCCCAATCTCTATTATCACATATTGTATGCTTTTATGCTATAGGTAATTGTCAAATTCATGTGACCCATCATGACCAAGAAACCAAACTGGGCATGCAAAAATTACAGGAATAGTCACATTTGGCAGCCAACAATGGGGCTAGTAGACTTCGATTGAGCATTTAGATTTTGTTTCCAAATTTTTAACTTGGTTACATATTTCAATTAAAAAATCACATAAACATTAATGTACATGTTCCATAGTATATAATACAATAATGAGACTTTGCGATGAGGCGGAGAGTGTAACCATAGCAATAAGGTAAGGGATACAAAACTTAGTATGTAGGTACTACAGTATAATGACTCTACATTATCAGTCTGTTTTTCATTATTACAGAAATATCATAAAATACAAAATTACCAATTAGGTAGCTACTTGATTCTCAAATCTATATCTGAAACCTACCGGATCCCGAATTCGCTCCAAAAATTTATTTTTTTCTTGGCCTCGGGAGATAAATTCCTAGTTTTGTCCCTGGTTGCACGGCAAATTCTGACTCCTGCCACCCAAGACTAACTTACACCAATTTTTAATGTGTTCTTTGATCTACTCTAGACTTTTCAATTTTACATTGATCATTTTTTTTGGACAATCAATCTTCTTCCATCATTACAAACAAGTCCCTGTAATATCTCTTTACAATTCTTATCGAACAATTAGCATTGCACATTGTATATTCCACCACTTTTTTTTGCTAATGAGGGGTCTTCCAGTCCTTGGGATACGACTATAAGGGGCAGGACAACAGCCTTCTAGAGCACCATATTTTGTCACCAATCCCCTTAGGCATGTACAAGCTCTTGCCATCACGCTTACCTAGTAGACCAGGATATTTCAGGGTGGGTGGATGGCGAAACATGTTGGGGTACAAATTTAGGACCTTCGCTCCTTGAGCCGTGGTCCTAGCCATCCCACCAACACCTCATTGGCTACATTTCACCACATTTCTGTGGACTGTGATTGTCACAATCACTTGTCCTCCTCCTCTCATTGTGAAGACTTAGAAGTCATGGCCATCAATTCACCGACCTTTGCTTTTCCACCTTTTATCTTGGTGTTGAGACCTGTGGATGTTCACTCTCTCGGTCTGTACATGCATCTTGTTGCAATTGATGTCACCTAGCATAAGGTGAGGCAGCCACCACTATAATCACTATGCCACCTTAATTAAATTGTGCAGAAGATAACGAATCATACAATGATTGAAAAGCCCCCGCATATTTGAAAAATTCTCTCAGGCGTGTTTTATACAAGAATCTTACGTTCATGAAACTACTTCAATATTACTTTAAATGATTGTTGAAAGTCTTAAGACCAAGCTGTACTGCGAGGTGGATAGAACGACCAACAGGCTGTGGGAAGGCACTAAGATAACATTTCTGCTCTTTTATCTCCTCATGTTTACGGGAAAACCCGACCTGACCCAATCGAACCTGAGTTGCCATAAGTAAGAAGTTTTGCCCTTTTTCCTTCATTTACTTAGCTACCATTTACTCGAGTGCCCATACCACATAATTAGAATGACTAATGTAGAAAAAGCAATTAAAGAAAAAAATGCTTCCTTTTGGCCTAGATATTCTGTGACCCTTTTTCTTTTTTGATACACAAACCAAATACTTCAACAAGAATACGTATTGCATAGTAGAATGTCCTCTAGACCACTTTCTTCCTACCCTCTCCCGTCCCCTCAAGCCAAAAAAATGGCCAAACATATGAAGAGAAAATTTAGAGTACATCACTCACACAGATCAATCAGTTCATTGCATCGTAGTCATCCAGCTTCTCATTGTACTCCAGAACCTTCCTCCTTATTTTTGAAGTATCAACCCATGTAACCAAATCTTCCATCTTTTTAGTTACAAGGAATGCAGGATCAGTCACTGTTTCTGGACCAATTCGAATATGACCTTGTTCAATGTACGTCACAGCTTCCTTCAAGTGTTCTGCATACTTCAGCCGAACCAAAATAGATGAAAGCCTGCGCCTGTCAAGGACCAAAACCCCACAAATTGAGTACAGCACAGCAAACAATTTCCTTTTTTAAGCAGACAGCAACAAATGTTATATTGATGCGCAATGACTGGGCGTGGGCGTTTGCAGTTAGACATTGCTAAAATTCCTAGAAGATAATAAACTGGCAGCTCAAATAATTCTGTCATAGTGGCGCACTATCACTATTAGGGCTAATTACAGAAGAGACCAATTACATTCCAAATGATAACTTTGGCGGCTAACTGCAAGAATGTTGCCCTTTTTTCATGAGGACTTCTGAATATTGGTATCATTAAAAAAAACACGATAACACTTAATTGCTTCCCACTCATTCAAATCCTTAGCGGGAAGCTTCGATACTAAAAATTTTTCTTTAGTTAAAAAATACTCTTCCGCCACCAAGAACCCACCTTTAAACCTCACAGATACTCCCTCCAGTCTATTTTAATGGATGCAATTGATTTTTTTTAGTTCATTTTTTAAAATCAATTGCATCCATTAAAAAAACCTGAGGGAGTAGCTGCTTTTAATAACTTTATTGTCCTGGTTGCAGTTACAACAATAAGATGACTCAAATAAGAATTACATATTCAACTACAGAGTACTAAATCACAAACAAGATAATTAACAGTAAACAAAAATGAAATGTACCCAACAGAAACAGCTTTACATCACAAACGGCATAACATTTTAATTATATGATGGAAGTTACAATCACCAAAATTTTGTCGTCTGGGACATTCAAGCAACTTGTAACTTTATGACTTTTAGATTGCATATCCTAATAAAGAATTATTTAGATAATCATGTAATAGTAGTATGTGCCCAAATGCTTATTTAGATAATCGCGTAATAGTCTGCCTCTGGCATTCATGTACCTGCAGAATGAAGCAACTGACAGACGTTCGCACAATGCCAAGCTTTTCTTTGTCGAGATCACACCCATATTCTCTCTGGTATTAGCAGGAAAATTTGAAAAACAAAAGTTAATGCTCGGAACACATGCCAATGATAATTGAGAACATCCATTTCATGGCACTCAGATAGCTGCATGCAATCTCCAGACCCCAGACTTAAATGCAAACAGAATAAACAAAACTTCAACTACTTCGCAAAAAGAGAACAACTAGTAGCATGAATGAAGACAATATTAAAGGCAAAGCTGATGAATGGGTGTTAAGTAGCATTTTTAAAATTTGAACATAGATAAACTTTTTTTTTTGACTGGTGAATAAAGATGATCATAATTACTAAAATGAGAATCAGTCACTCAAGTAGACTTCAAAATCAACGACGTAAAAATGTCATTACCTTAGTGCAGGCAGTGATAAAGGTTGATATGGCTTCTGCTCAACCATACAACTTTACTATAGGCATCACTACAGGCATCCAAAGCAACCCCCCCCCCCCAAAAAAAAACAGAGTGACAATTAGATGTGTGTAAATGTGTAACGAGGCTTTTGCCCTTATTATTAATTTTCAATGTATTGTTGCTGTCCAGATATGTAAATTATCCTCGCGGATTAATATCATGAGTTTAGTATTGATAAAGGCCCCAAATAGAAATGTTCAGATAAAAGGAGAAAACCTAAACCAACCAGCACATTAGCAAGTAACTTTCAGAATGTATCAGCCTAATTTTCTAATTTTCATGACTCACATTTTCACCATAACAAGATTCATGTTAAGAAATTAAGGACCAAAACAGGCAAAAGGCTCAAGATCATCATCAACGTATTTGTTTCAGAATTAAATATTCCTTCAAAAAAAGCAACTTGATCACCTGTTGAAATTTGGAGAAACCCAATCAAAGTTCATGGTCAACTATATTTTCTCGTATAACATTCTAAAGTTGACACGTCATTATTTTTCTCACATCGGAGCATATAAAACACCATAACTAAAACTAGCAGGACATCAGTCTAAATCGCTTGTTTTATGGGTTTCTACCATCATACTTGTATCCACGGTCTAGGTAACAATCCTCATATTTGAAAGTTGTGTATCCTTCATAGTAAGAGCAGTTTACATATGCTTTCTCAACTTCCAAAGATGATCAAACACCAAAATCTACTTAGTGCATGGTTTTTTAATGTGCATGATTTTCCCCTCATCTAACAGAAAACACCACCAGATGTCAATTGGCCACTCATTTCCAAATTTAAGCATGTCTATGACTGTACCGGCAACTGTTTCTCTAGTCACTTCTCTCATTTATTATCTAAGGAGCCTCAATTCTCCTCTAGATATTCAGATTACTCGCTGTATTACACATAGATTTCTATAAAACATGGCATTCAGGACCATCAGCGACTTTCTGTCATTTCACCACTAGTCTTATTAACCAATTTTAAAGGCCAAAGCTTAGGGGATGTGAAAATATTGAGAAATTCAGGGTGAAATTCCTGACTATGATGCTGGCCATATAATTCACAAAAACTACAAACTCCAGCAACCATAAACAATCTACTACAGAAATCCGATGGGTAATCTTAATTTATTTGAACTTATGTTAGGATCGTCTACTTTCAGCTTGTGTAACAGCTTTTACGCATTAATAGGGAAATTCAACTTCAACAAGACTTCTTAGTGGCCTGCATTCATGTTTTTCCTTTCATGTCTCCAAAAAAATTACATGGTCCAAAGTATATAAACGGCAAATTCCAGCAAACATGTCTACATATAAACAAACATTTTACATAAGTGATTAAACTCACAGTTTTTCTGGGGTCCTTGGGATCCATCTGCTTCAATATGTTCACCAGCTTCTGCACCATCAGGCATATGCTATTGTACCTGAAATCCAGAAACAAAAACCAAAAATTATAAACCTAATTCCGCTCCATGTTCATCATTGATGGGGAAGAGCATCATTAACCAGCAGCTCTTTTTTCTCTTTGCTAATGTAATCCAATGGACATTTACATAAGGACCATGTCGAGTGCCTTTGACTCGCCTTGCTGGTGTTCCATTCTTTCTGTTAACCCCAAAAAGATGAAAAACGAGAAAAAAATACTAACTTTTTGTAGTCGTCTCGGCCAGGGACATGGTAACGTTGCATAACCAAGGCTTCCCGGTGACCATGCTCCCTCTTCCATTCCAGGAAGTTCACCTTCTTAAGAAGCTTCTTTTCATGAAACTTCAGCTTCCTCATGGTGTTGGATTCTTCTTTCTATTTCCCACAGATTAACTAGAAACCATAGAGATTATCAGAAGAAACAACCACAATTTTTTCAAAAACAATAAACAACTTCTACATAATAAGCATGGCACGCACAACACAGCATTCATTACATTCTACTAGTCGCCCTAAACACATTTAGAAAGGGCAATAAGTTCCGCGCCTAAGCCCCTAAGTTCTGCCACAAAGTCCCCGAATTAATGCACATAAAAACTATTTCTGGTACATAATAATGTTGGAGGCAATTCATCAAACAGGTTGTAAGCATCACTGTTTCCCAATACTTTTCATAGTAACAACTCATGATTTCAACACAATCTAACTTGAAAATCAAGAACACTTCATGAGTCAAGATTCGTATAGAGACAACAAAGATCCATCTTTTTCTAGAGAATCGGAGATTTGATTCATAGTGGAAGGCGAAAAGAGGAACTTTGCATTACCTGTGAAGACCGAGCTAGAAGGCGGCAGCAACAACGAGAACGTACAGCGACGGAAGGCGGCGACGCTGCTGACCAGAAGGGTAAACGCAGGAACCCTTAAACCCCTTCTCTGTGGCCAGAAGTTTAAACGAGATCGGTGTCATTTGAGCCCAGTTCAAGCCATATCCGTTGGATTGACATCCGACGGCCTTCCTGATAAGCAATATTAAGGATCACCGTCAGATCGGAATCCAACGACGCAAAAGACTGATCTCATGCCTTTTTATGAATTCAGTTGTATATAAATATCTCATATATTAATACAGAGGCGGGAGGGTGCGCTTTGCCTCATGCGCAGTGACATGCGCTATAGCGCAGTGGGCCGTTGGTTTTACAAAACGATGGTGCACATTAATACAGAGAGGTTGGGTAACACGTGCTAGCATATCTTACACCGATGACCCATGATGATCATAAGGGTCTATTTAGTTAGGGAGAAAAGGAAATAAAGAAAAATATCAAATAAGAAAAAAAAGAAAAGAAATGAAAAAAAATGAGGGGGCAGTTGGATTTTTATATCATTTTTTTTTACTTGAAAAAGAAAAAGGTATAACTAGAATTTTTGTGTGGTCTCCACGAGAGAGAAAAATAGTTTTCAGTCGACGGACCTTTCTGTCCATCCAAACACTCAAAAAGGAAAAGAGTATGACTTTTCTCACATTTTTTTACTTTCCTGCTAACCAAACAAACTCTAAGTGTGGGGAAAGCAGGGTGGGGGTAAGGGAGGGTAATTGTTCCTCTTGAAATTTTTTATAGTCCCTCTATTCCAAAATACTGTATACATTTGAGAAAATTCTCATTTTTATTAGGCCATGAAGCCCAAAGGAAGTCACATGACTTCTTAGAAAGAAGGCATGTAATTTGGAAAATGTATACATGATTTCTTCTCCCTAATATCCTTTTCAACTCGTATGCTCGTTCACGAATCAAGATCAAGTTAATCCTTTTAAGTCTCCTCTAATTTTGGAAAGAAGGCACGTGATTTGGCAAAATGTATACAATATTTTGGAACAGTGAATATTTCAAATGTACATGGTATTTTGGGATGGAGGAAGTATAATAATACAGACTAAGATGGAACTTGGGTGTGGGGACATGCGTTACTGCGCTGTGAGCCATTGGTTTCTAATCTACCACAAGGGCAGGCAGGTGACATGCCCTTACAAACAGAAAAAATTCTCCCCTTCTTCTGTGTTTTTGGTCCTGAGCAAAATCAGCCATATAATAATAGACCCGTTACTTTTAAATGTAGACATACTTCATTGGACGGAGGGAGTAATAAAGTAGTAGCCAAAATATTTGCAGTACTAAAAAGATAAACGATGTTGCCACTATTCAATTATTTGCGAGACATTGGCAGAAGCTTCACAACTACTCTATTATTTGTGATGCTTTGCTAAAATTATGCAAGATTAGAGGGCCGGCCGATCTTTGGGGGTTGTCTGCATCAAGATTGAGCTTAATTAAATATATGACCTTAATAAAATTATCTGGAGTAAATTTTTAATTTTGTGGGTAACCTACCTATATTGTAAAGTTAATGACCATATGACATAAAGCAGGAGTAAACCTGTTACAATTGGGAAGTCTGAATAAATCTTAACCTGAAAGACAATTACATGGGTGAGGAGCTGCTTTACTCCTATCCACTTTTAACTTTTGAATAAACAACCTGATATGGATTTGGACCAAAGAATTATGTAGATTAGTATTCGGATAATTTCTACTTTTGAAGAAGGAAAGTGCCACAAGGTTATAAAAATCTTCACACAATGTACATGAAGAAGGCAAGCACCTACCTCACATTATGTTTTCAGCTTCAAAGTTGAGCATGTTGCACACATCTTTTTTATCTCAATCGATCCAATGATTTGATGGCTTAATCCAACACTATTAATTAACAGAAAAGACGGATATCATATGGGGTCATGAGGATAAGGGTGCCAATTCAATATCATACTTTTTCATGAGAGGAGTGGCTTCCATATGTGAAGTAGTAGTAGTAGTAGTAGCTGTGGTGGTGGTGGTAGTGTGGCTTTGCCAGGATATTTCACCTGCTACAACTGATAGCTGTTGAAATGGGTTAGGAGGGCTAGAAACCTCCACCACTTCTTCCAGCATCTTTACCACACCGCTCATCGGCGGCCTAGACTCCGGCGAATACTGTACGCACCATAAAGCAACAAGCAACATGTCCTTGGCCTTGTGCATATGATTCTCTTCTATACCACACATGTCCATTATTGCCTCCCATTTTTGTTCTTGATGTTTCTCCCATACACATCTAGGAAACCACTCCTGGCTCTCACCCATGTTGATATCCAGATTTCTCCTTCGCCCCACGATTTCAAATAGCAGCATTCCAAAACTGTATACATCACACTTCTCCGTCACCGGAATCGGGTACCAGAGCTCCGGCGCTGCATATCCCGGTGTGCCTCGGGCCCCACTCATGGTCACATGTGTGCTATCCCGGTTGGATAGCTTGGCTAGCCCAAAGTCTGCAACCTTTGGGGAGAAATTGGCATCTAGAAGAATGTTGCCTGGTTTAATGTCATAGTGAATTATCCTCTGCTGGCACTCTTCATGCAAGTATGCTAACCCTTTTGCTGTTCCAATGGCAATCTCTTGGAGGTTCTCCCAACCAATGGACCCATATCTTTCTGAGAACAAGAACTTGTCTAGTGACCCATTTTCCATGTACTCGTAAACAAGGGCTTTCTTTGACGGCTCGAAGCAGAATCCATAGAGCCTGACCAGATTTATGTGATGTATCCTCCCAATTGTGCCAACTTCTGCCATGAATTGCTCCTTGACCCTCTCATCTAAGTTCCTCTCTAGTACCTTAACTGCTACTTTTGTTGTATTGGGGAGCTCACCCTTGTAAACCGTCCCAAAACCACCTGAGCCTAATTTGTGAGAATAATTACTAGTGAAGCTGATCAGCTGTTGAGGTGAAAATCTGATGGGCCTCTCTCTAGCGAAGTCACTGAAGAATCTCTCCATTGTTGTCACTTCCTGGTTGCTTTGGCTCTCTGCTTCTTCCATGTTATGTGGCCTTCCTTTTCCTGTAATACAGTCAATAATGGCTCTGACAGCTAATAAAATCATCACCACTCCCGTTCCTGGAAATCAACAGTGACTCTTGATCAACTGGGACTTCTGAGATGCAGAAAACTTAAGGAGAAATTAAGGAAAGTTTTATATAATTAAGTTACCAATTAGGAGGGCTAGAAATATTGTTGTGGCGCCATTCTGCGACCCATTGGATGCATTGACTCCATATAAAACCACGAGCACTAATAGAATGGGGATTCCTACATAATTATGTGAAGATCCTGTAATCAGCTATCTTAATATTTTCTTCAAAATATAACGAAACAACGAACTATATATGCAATTCTACAGCTATGGATTACCCATTAGAAAACGGATAGCTTTGCCGCATTCTGCTTCTTCCACTGAGCTGGAACTATGATGAACTCTTTGACTGCGATCACGTTCCTGACGATGAACAAACATAAATAAAAATCGAACATGTAATAGGTGAACCAATAGAGGAAATGCCTTAATTATCTAGATATTGCTTGCAAATTCTACCATGTAAATATTGTTCGCTCGATGAAGTGGAGGGATTGGATTGTCGAACTTGTTTTGCTTCTTCTTGCGCGATTAATTGGATAACATTAGATCACTGCTTCAACCCTTCTCTTCCATATGAACTCGCCAGTTTGAAGAGATCCAGCATATCCATCTCCAGTGCTGCCAAAGGTTGACTTGGACTAAGGTGCCTCCTTGGCGGGAGTAGTGAACATTTTCATGATTTTGACAGGGTACAGTTCATACAAAGCTTTCAAATGATGAGGCAATCACTATACTCCATAGATATTGAGACAAGATGCTGATTACAGGGGATATGACATGCCGGCAGAAAGGCAAACAAGTAATTTGGGCCACTTTTCAAGGCAAATCTGGCTGCCCTGCCCTCCTTCCTCAATGGCCCTGGCAATGGTCGATTCATTATTCAGTGGAACCGTTCCACCATGTGGCCCATGGAGAGGTCCATTGGGTGTTTAACACATTTTAATGATCTTAGATGTCAACATCTGAGTAAACGAGTGCATATGTCAAAAACTGAATGGACCTCTCCACATGCCACCTGGTGGAACTATTTTAGGGGATAATTTCTCCAATGGGTCCCATACCTTGCCCTTTTTTAAAAGAATATTTGCTCTACCAGCGCTTGCCTGATTTTTTATCTGCCACCCTGTTTCTTGAGTACATCTTCTCATACTATGCAAATATTATTCTTTTTTTTTTTTTCATCACAAGAATTACAAGATCTTCAAGAGCTAAAGACATAAAACACCAATAAAAAGAAAAGAAGAATATCTATTACAAAACATAATAATTTTTCAATAAACCTTTCTCTCTTCAATCATAGAGATTGATAACCCTTGAAAGATATAACTCTTGCACATCTGCATCGTTGCCCAAATACCGGCACGCCAGCCTATGAGACTCGACAAAAACACAAATTGTTCTTCCCTCTCATCGAACTTGAGATGGACGATACTCAAATGAAATTATGGTCCGAGGAAAAGAACATACAAAACACGAATCTTTGGCCCTCATGATGAGGGATGAAACCCTCGTGATGAAGGATGAAACTTTATTATGAAAAATTTTATTTTCTAACAAAATGAAGGTGACTTCCAATACCACGACCGGTATACTTGTATTTTCATGATCATCTCCCTTCTAGGAAACAAGAAAATATCAGACTTGAAGAAGAAAGCTTCACTACCCGAATGAATCCATAAGGAGAGTCTACACCCCCACTCAATGGTACAAATCCTAATAAACTATCAACATTGAAAGAACTCGCGCTAATGAAATGATGAAAAAGAGTCACCAGCCTGAGGCAAGGTGCCGCCAGGCGGGCCGAGAAGAAACCCTTGTCGCCGCCTCCACTTTCTCTCTCAACACCCAACAATTCCTTTTTTTACAATTATTACTTTTGAATGTAACCCTTTTGAATTGTATCAATGTTTTTTTTGAACGTCCTCCTTTTTTTTATACAATTTGAACATCCTTATGAATGCAGCACTTGTCATCATTTATCTTCTATACAATCCCTTGAGTGAGAGAGAAATGTGCACATTTTTCGAAAAAACACACACAACGTAAGGTTGATGGTTTATTTTGAATATTAGTTGATGGTTGTGGAACAGTGTTTAAAATGTTGTGATATGATGACGATCATTATAGTCAATAATTTATAGTCGGTTGCATGTTTTTTCTAGTTTCCATCGTTTAAAACCAAAAGGATTCTAGTTTCTCCTTTGTTTTCTCAGCTGCAACCAAACAAAGAAAAATAACGTTGCCGACAATTATTTGGACACATTGGCATAAGCTTCACCACTAATTTATTATTTGTCATGCTTTGCTAAAATTACGCAAGATTTTACTAGGACTTGGAGGAACAATTTTTGGGGGCTGTCTGCTTTAAATATGTGATTGTACTAAAATTATATGGAGTAAATTTTTTCTTTTTTTTGGAAACCTATCTAGTGTAAAGAATGACCATTTTGTAACCATAGAAAGCAGGAGTTGAACTATTACAATGTGGAAGTCTCAAAAAATTCTTAAACTCTACTACAATTCGATGCTCTTATTCAGTTCTAATTAAGATAAACAATCTGATATGAATTTGGAACAAAAAAATAATGTCGATTAAAAGAATCACCTGGCTTTAGGAAAATTTTCTTTTGAAATATGAAAGTGACCAAATCGTAGAAATGTTCTCACAATGTTCATGAAGGCAAGCACCTCTTTTACATTATGCTCTAAGCTTAAAAGTTTGTGTGTTGCTCTCACCTTTTTTATCTCCATCGATCCAATGATTTGATGGTTCAATCCACCATTGCTGACCAAATTTTTTTGAATACCCTACTTTTTCATTAGAAAATGAAGGAAGATGAATAGAACATGGTGCCATGAGGACAAGGGTGCCAATTCAATATCACACTTTTTCATTAGAGTGGAGTCCAAACGCGGCGTAGTAGTAGTAGCAGTAGCAGTAGAAGCAGTGGTGGTGGTGTAGCTTTGCCATGTTATCCCACCTTCGGCAACTGATATGTGTTGAAATGGGTTAGGAGGGTGAGAAACCTCCACCACTCCTTCCAGCATCTTTACTACAATGCTCATTGGCGGCCTAGAGTCCGGCGAGTACTGGACACACCATAAAGCAACGAGCAAAATATCCTTTGCCTTGTGCATATGATTCTCCTCAATGCCACACATGTCCATTATTGCCTCCCATTTTTGTTCTTGATGTTTGTCCCATACACATCTAGGAAACCACTCCTGGCTCTCCCTCATGTTGATATCCAAATACTTCCTTCGCCCCATCATTTCAAACAGCAGCATTCCAAAACTGTATATATCGCACTTCTCCGACACCGGATTTGGGTACCAGAGCTCCGGCGCTGCATATCCCGGTGTGCCTCGAGTCCCACTCAGGGTCACATGTGTGCTATCCCGGTTGGATAGCTTGGCTAGCCCAAAGTCTGCAACCTTTGGGGAGAAATTGGCAACCAATAGAATGTTGCCTGGCTTGATGTCATAGTGAATTATCCTCTGCTGGCACTCTTCGTGCAAGTATGCTATTCCTTTCGCTTTTCCAATGGCAGTCTCATGGAGCTTCTCCCACCCAATGACCCCATTCTTTTCCGAGAACAACTACTTGTCTAGTGACCCATTTTCCATGTACTCGTAAACAAGGGCTTTCATCGATTGTTCAAAGCAGAATCCATGAATCCTGACAAGATTTACGTGATAAGTCCTCCCAATTGTGCCAACTTCTGCCATGAATTGCTCCTTGACCCTATCATCTAAGTTCCTCTGTAGAACCTTAACTGCTATTTTTGGTTTTATCGGGTAGCTCCCCTTTATAAACCATTCCAAAGCTACCATAGCCCAATTTGTGAGAGTAATTACTTGTGAAACTGATGAGCTGTTGAGGTAAAAATCTGATGGGCCTCTCTCTAGCAATGTCACTGAAGAATTTCTCCATTGTTGTCCCTTCGTAGATGCTCGGCCTCTCTGCTCCTTCAATGTCATTTGGCCTTCCTTTTCTTTTAATCAAGTCAACAATGGCTCTTACACTTACTGAAACCATCGCCACTAACGTTCCTGCAATCTTAAGGTGACTCTTAATCAACTGACTCTTAATCAACTGGGACCTTTGGGATGCAATTCTAAACGAAAAATTAAGGTAAATTTTTTTCAAGTTACCAATCAGGAGGGCTAGAAATATTGTTGCAGCACCATTCTTAAACCCATTGGTTGCATCGACTCCAAATAGAACTCCGAATAATACTAGAATGGCGAATCCTACATAACTAAGAGAAGATCCTGTAATCAGATCACTGCAACAAAATTGGGCATTAGCGACGGTTTTATTTCTATCGTTAAAAGAACAATGGATAAAGATACATTTTTACGATAGACAATAACCGGTGGAAAAAAATATAACAGTTGCGACAGATATTAGCTATTATCCGTGGTTTATCATCCGTGGTTAAAAAAACCGTGAGTACTATATATTCTCCGCGGTTTATTATCCGTGGTTAAAAAATCTTATTTTAAAAAATCCATTGCTATCCTGGTTAAAGAAACCCCAGCGCCCGTGCCGACTGCCCAACCCTTCTCCCTCCCCCGTGCCCTAGCACCACCACCGGCTCTTCTCCGTTCCGGCGGAAGCTCCTCCGACGACGACGCTCCTCCTCAGGTGCGCTCCCCACCCCCCAATTTCTTTTTTTTTTGTCGGCTGCCCAAAGGTGACTGCTGAAAGTTTCCGGTAAATTTTTTTGCCCCGATCAACCTCTTGGATTCATCGGCCCTTTGATCAGTTCCACCGGCCACAGACGGCGCGTCGACGATAGCTCCGAGGTTGGGGCACCGGCGCCCGACCGTCGTCTTCCTCCTCGGCATTGCCGTCTTCTTCTGCATCTCTCTCATCTCCATCCAGTCCTCCTTTGGTTAAAGGGGGTACATTTGCTTTATACTCCCTACTTTGTCGACATGCCAAGTGCAGTTTGCTTCCAAATCAGCAGACAGCTGATGAGGAGCTCTCTACGTATTACAAACAAGGCTACTCAAGTCGGACTATGGGTCCATCCCCTCTTAAAAAGATCCTCGAGAAGCATAAAAGACTGAGAACTGCATTGCTTGTGGTTGTTCTATTTGGTGCTTCCATGGTAATTGGTGATGGTGTTCTCACTCCAGCAATGTCAGGTGCTAAAATTTTTCTTTAATGTAATGTTTAACACTCTAATACTCTGTACCAAATTGTGGGCTGTAACTCGGGACATAATAATTAATTCATCCCCTTTATTATTTATTCTGAAATGAATGTCTTTTTGCAGTTCTCTCATCGATTTCGGGACTTCAAGTTGGTTCAGAAAAGTTACATAATGGCAAGGTTAGAATCTTGAAAGAAAAGCTGCTGTCTTTCAAGAAAGCTACAATCTTTGCCATATCACTTAGGAAAACAGACCGATACGATAAATCTGATATTTTTCTTTCCAAGAAATTGTCCATAAAAAAGCAGAACAATGTTCCGAATGCACATTACTAAGAAGATAGGATTTATCATGATCAATGTCATTTGAGGTATTCCAATTGTCCAAGTAAATGATCTTTTTCTTTGCTTTAGTTGTGAACAGAGAGAGACTGCATTGCCTCTGCATATAGACTAAAAGATCAAGATTTTGATTTCTTTATTAATATTTGCCTCCTCAAGCAGTTAATTGAACTGCTAACATATGCCGAACTTGTATTTTTCTATTTTTTTATACTTGCATTTGCTCTATTTGAATGAGGAAAACGCATGATTTTTAACTCATGCTAACTGCTGTGTCCTCCATTTTGCTGTTGAATAAGACTGATTTTGATAGTTTCTGCTATTGTGCAAAATGCCTCATGCCTTTTGGGAACTTTAATTTGACATTGAGTTTGGATGATAGATCCTATGTGTAGAAAGTAATATCCATAATCCATAGTATAGTTAAAAGTTGACTTTCTTTTGCCCTTTTACTGCATTGATTCAGGTGCAGTTGTACTTATTGCATGCATAGTGTTGGTTGGACTCTTCGCTTTGCAGCATTGTGGTACACACAGAGTGGATTTCTTGTTTGCACCCATTGTAGTTATATGGCTGATCAGCATCTCTGCTATTGGGATATGGCTTATCTTCTTGACTCATGCTTTAAACCATGACTTTTGCTGGAGCTTCGACTTCATATGATATATTTGATTAACAGGATGAAGATGATAGGAGTTAGCCATCTAGTTTTTCAGAAATCAGCCAGTTCAATTGACAAATTTGCTTATTTTTATTTACCTGTGGTTTATTAGTTTGGTCTGAACAATTTACTACCAATACTCCTTAGTATATAATTTTTCAGAAGCTGTAAAAAGAAATAGAGAATTGATTATAATGTGGATGAATTCTTCTCTGTCATGACGCATTTCTTCAGTTCTTTGACCAGATCAGATCCGTTCTAGTCTTATTCCCATACTTTTGTTCCTTGAATTGAATCTGCATTCAATCGGAGTAGAAATCATAGATATTTTTGTTAAAAAGATTTGACTTTGGCATTTGATTGATAAGTGATATTTTTAAGATTGCTGGTGTTTTGAACAGATACTCATTGGATGCCTTGCTCAGTATACAATTATGCCAGCAACTGGTGCAATTATTAGCAAATGCTTTGGCCTCCCTCCACTTGTTTCAGTTGGTTTGATTTTGCTTGCATGTTGCCCAGGTGAAGATATTATTCCCACTTAATTATATGTCTGTGTGAAGTAGTCTTGCAGGTTACACTGATTGCTCAAGGTGATGTGCCACTCTCAATTGTAATGACTGTATGCACCACTCTTAAGTGCAGTATTCCTGACTCCGCTCTTGTCTAAAATTTTGGCTGGAGCATATATACCTATTGATGCATTCCAGCTTTCGGTTAGCACGTTACAAGTAAGCAATCCTTCTTAGTTTTATTCTACCTCTCTGTTAAATTTTGAATGCTGGACCAATTCTGGTTGGATTTTATCTGCAAAGTGCATTTCCAGCATATGTTAGACTGATAACACCCTTTGCTCCCTTGTTTGCTGTGCTGGCTTCTTCGCTCCTTGTGAGCAGGTTTGTCTTTGCTCATATAATAACCCGTTTTGATAATAGTGGTGCAAACAGAGGACTTTCCAGTCAAAATTGAAGTTATGGTTTATTTCCACTGAACCCTATGCCAACAAATGCTGGACCAGATAACAAAGTTGGCTCTTGGTGCTTTCCTTCTCCTGGGAATCAGGGGCTTGTTCCTGTAATGTCTCCTTCAGAAGGACTCGTTTACAAGCCATATGCAGGCCCATATCCTCCGTCAAGAGGTTTGATGGCTCCTATCAGGAACGGATTAGAAAATTTAGAAAGCAAGCCACTGCAATAGCTGAGTGGGACCGAAGAATTTTGCAGAATCGGGACATTCTGCTTAGACGGGAGGTAGTTTCTTCATGCTCAATTATTAGGCGGGAGGTGGTTACCTCAAGAGTGTAAAATGATTGTTTTATTTTTGGTCCTCGTGAAAGTAGGTTTATTATTGTTTATTAGTTTTTTAGGTTGACAACGCTTTGCAAAGCTTTGAGGAGGAAGCTGAACGTATATACAAGGATGAAAAAGATTGTTGCTTGAAGATGAAGCTGTGTCCATGTGAATAACCTTTGATTAATTTTTTTGCCTGTGTATTTTCTTTTGCATATTATTGTAAGATGACATTATATACATATATGTTATAGAATGTGGTACTAATTATATGAATAACATAAGAGAATATCTTTTGTATTTATGAATAATGCTTGTTATCCATATTTAGCACAGTAGCATGTTTTTTTTTAATTTTTTCGAAGTTTGTACCGATAGATAAAATCTGTCACAAATGAGCTAAAATCGTCGAAATAGGTATCTAACGGAGCTGGAGGCCGTCTTTAAAACCGTCGTTAAAAATTTATACTGACAGATAAAAAAGTCGTTACATATCGTTGTCGGCAAAAAAATTCCCTTTTGTGACGGCAGTATATGTCGAAAAAAACATATTTTTCGACAGGTAAAAATAGTCGTAATAATGTTTATTTGACAGTTTAAATCCGTCGCTATTGCTCATCCGTCGATATTACTCTCCACCGACGGTTGGTTCCTGTCTGTCGTTTTTAAGCAGTTGCGACGCGACTTTTTTTGACGGATTGAGCGACAGAAAATATCCGTCTCTAATTATCTTTTAACGACGGATTATGTACATTTAGCAACAGATTTTTCCGTCTCTAAAGCCCATTTTTGTTGTAGTGGATATTGATATTTTCTTCAAAATCCAACTAAACAACAAGCTACGCAATTCTACAGCCATGGATTACCAAGTAGAAAACTGATTACAGCTTTGCTGCGTTTTTCTTCCTCCTCTGAGCTAAAACTGTTAAAATATAATTATGATGAACTCTATGTCGACGATCACCTACCTGAGGATGATCAAACATAAATAAAACTTGAACAGTTAATAGGTGAGCCAATAGAAGAAAATGCCTGAATTATCTAGATGTTATTTGCAATTTCTGTTAGAAGTAGGCATTAGAACCCACTTTGTTTTGAATGAGTGAATTGAATAGTCCCACATCCACACAAAGGAGGTGTTGTAGATGGTATATAAGGCCCACTTTGTTTTACCATCTTACATTGTGCACTCAGAAAGGTATCCATATTCCTCTCACCTTTTTTTATCTCGGTTGGTTCACTGATTTGATGGCTCAAATATCAAACATTACTCACAAAAATTTTGCAATGAAATGAAATATATGGAGAAAGCAATGTGGTAATGATGATAAGGTACTCAATTCAAGATCATACTTTCTCGTGAGAGGAGTGGTGTCCATGTGTAAGACCCAGAAAAATGGTAAGTTAAAAAGAAATAAATTTGTAATTTTGCAAGTCATCAACAAAGCGGCATCGACACGAGGAAGTGTTGGTGGTATGTGCTGACGGTTCAGGGCAGTTTATTCCATATAGTCTTCTAACATAATTAAACCTAATTATCGAGTATAGAAAAGATAATAACTCTAATAAGGTCATACTTTGCACGTCTTAGAACTAGAAGGAGGCAAAGGCAACTAGGGCTTTAGGGTTGGAGAAGAAGAAATAAGATCTCACATTCGGTTCGTCGAAATCCATGTAGGAAAACTAATTACCATATAACATGTGTTTTCTCCATGTTCAAATCATGAGATTAATGTTTATTTTGTTGTAATTAGACTATTAGAATGAAAGAGCATGATTTAATTGTATAATTGAATGATATCTCATGATGAAATGACTTGTTTGATCAATAATGATATCGTGTATGTATTTATTGTCATAAGAATGAATGATATTACGCTTAGGCTCATGAGGCCACTGAGGTACTATATAAAAGAATGAAAAGAGTTGTATTGAATAATCATGCTTATAACATGCTTTGTTTGTATGCCTTCATGTAATAGTATCTTGAAGAAGAATCATGGTAATGTGAATATGATTTCATCCAGTAGTAGTATGAATGTTATGCTAAAGGAACTATCTTTGCATGAAATGAAATGAAATTGAATTGGATTTGAATACGATAGACCTGAAATCTGTCGGGGGCATCGACACTTCACCACCGACACTAGGTTTTGTCGATGAACAAGTATCAATGGCCTAAACCAGTAGAAGAACCATGAATTGTATGTCATTGATTTACTATAATAATAGTAGGGTTGTATTACTAATGTATAAAAAGTATAGTAAGGAAGAATGCAAACACCATGTTTTGTGTACCATCGAAAAATCCCATGGACACACAGATATGTCGATGACAAGTTGTCGATGGGCATTATAACAAAGCAGATAGAAGAATCTTGAATGAGGAATAGTTCTAGGTTTAAAATTCCTAGTAATAAACATGACACTTAAACTAGCGAATTGCCTTAGAATCATAAAAGTTAGGGCAATGAACTAATGTGCAATCTATAGTTATAATGGTTAGCCCATGTTATTGGCCTGGACTACTGACATGATGATATGTGGCTGATTGAGATCTTGGTTGCATGATTATGTGATTGAAATTCTGAGTGATTGTCATACTTTTATCATGTTTTCATGTACTAATGTTGGTGAATGCGATGAGGAATGTATGAATTTCCTTGTCCTTTTGGTGGAATAAAGTGAGTGATGAATGTTGTGCTATAAGAATGATTGTATGCATGCTTAATTGGTTTGGAACCCCATTGTATTGCATGAATGAAAGTTACAGTGTCTATTGTAAAGATACATGTGTGCCTGAATGGTTTGTTTTGAGTGAAATACATTATGGAAAGAACAGGGAGAGGAGGCGGACAGAATAGACCTATGTTTAGGCTGTTACGCTCGCCAAGAATTCATCGACGGACTTGACAGATTTCCCTTCATAGTCGCTAAATGGTTGTCGGTGATACCCCCAAAATGTTATAAAGGTTGGTCTCCATCAACAGTCTCTACTGATTGCAATTGGTAGTAGGAGGAAGGTTGTTTGTAAGGCCCGGATTTTACAAAAGGTTGGAGTTCACCAACAAGGCTCACTGATTGTCATTGGTAGTTGCTTAGAGGTTGTCGGTGAGACCTCATAAATTACAGATCGTCCAATAACACTGACAACCCTGACCAATTCATGATGTGATCGGTGGTATGTTGTCAGTGAGTAGTAAAATGTACCCCTGTATATGGTAGTCTAATTAATAAAGATATGTGGTGCATAACGTGTGTTTATAACCAATGCACTATGTGATTTACATATAGAATCCCCATTTACGAGATTATGGGTTAAGGGTAATAGTGTCTGATTGAGGCATCTATGAGGTGGAGACATAACTATGTTATTACATATTTTCTTTTAGAAGAAACTGTGTTAGAATTTAGATGTGGAACAAGATACTGCGTGGATTAGAGGAAACACATTAACTATTGAAAAGCTAAGTGACAAGGTAGGGAATTGTTTTTCCAACTATGTACATGGAGAAGGCAATACCTATATTAACTTATGCTATTTCAGCTTCATAGCTGAACTGCTTAGATGGCTCAATCCCACATTATTAAAAAAAATTGAAACAATAATGAAAGCTGAAAAAAATATTGTATTATGATGATGAGGCTGCCAATTCAATTTCATACTTTTTCATGAGAGGAGTGGCGTCCTCATCTGTTGCAGTTGTAGTAGAGGTGGTGATTTTGCCAGGTTATCCCACCTCCTACAGCTGATATGTGTCCAAATGGGTTGGGAGGGCCAGAAACCTCTACTCCTTCCAGCATCTTTACCACGCTGCTCATCGGCGGCCTTGACTCTGGCGAGTATTGGACACACCATAAAGCAACCAGCAACATATTCTTGGCCTTTGGCCTATACTTCTCTTCAATACTGCACATGTCCATTATTGCATCCCAATTCTGTTCAAGATGTTTGTCCCACACACATCTTGGAAACCACTCTTGACGACTATCACTCATGTTGATGTCTAAATTCTTCCTTCGTCCCACAATCTCAAATAGCAGCATTCCAAAACTGTATACGTCGCATTTCTCCGTCACCGGAATTGGGTACCAGAGCTCCGGCGCTGCATAGCCTGGTGAGCCTCGTGCCCCACTCATGGTCACATGTGTGCTATTCCTGTTGGACAGTTTGGCTAGCCCAAAGTCTGCAACCTTTGGGGAGAAATTGGCATCTAGAAGAATGTTGCCTGGTTTTATGTCGTAGTGAATTATCCTCTGCTGGCATTCCTCATGCAAGTATGCGATCCCCTTAGCCGTTCCGATTCCAATCTCTTGGAGCTTTTCCCACCCAATGTACCCATTTTCCATGTACTCGTAAACAAGAGCTTTCATTGACGAATCAAAGCAGAATCCATAGAGCCTGACCTGATTTATATGATGGGTCCTCCCTATTGTGCCAACTTCTGCCATGAATTGTTCCTTGACCCTCTCATCTAAGTTCTTCTATAGAACCTTAACCGCTATGTTTGTTCCATTGGGAAGAACACCCTTATAAACCATCCCAAAACTACCTCAGCCCAACTTATGAGTGTAATTACTTGTGAAACTGAGCAGCTGTTGAGGTGTGAATCTGATGGGTCTCTCTGGCCATGTCACTGAAGAATTTCTCCATTGTTGTGGCATCAAAATTGCTCGTCGAGCCAGCTGTAGGGCTGCTTAATGGAAAGGAGGGATTGGATTGTCGAACATGTTTTCTGGTCGTATGATTGATCCAACACCACTGCTTCAAGCTTTCTCTTGGTGATAAATTCTGCTGATAGCAGATCTTACTGCTTCATGCCTTCTGTTCCATCTGAAATCGTCTGTTTGAAGAGATCCCAGTTGATCTTTTCAGAGGTTTATTCTGAAAAGGGAAACGATATTTGTACAGCAGATTCCTATATATTTTCCATACACAGCTGATGTATGGAAAATGTGTAAGAATCTGCGGTAGGGTTATCACTGTCTTTCTGAGAAAAATAAAATTTCATTGTCGGCATGGAATGTTGTATTGGCGTTATATCGGTTTCGGTCCGATATATCGGTGTTTTTAAAAAAAATCAACTTTTCCCTTTGTTTTCCATCCTATGCCAAGTGGAAGGATACGGGTTTAAAATGCAAACACATATTTTGAATTATATACACATTTTAATGCATATTTTAAAATTTATGCTGGTCTAAATGAGTATCACTCATTTTAGAAGTTATTTTGTGAAAATGTATGGTAAAAACTAGTTTTAGACAACCGATATTTTTTTACGCAATATATCTCCGATATTTTGTCTCTTTGGTCAACCTATATTTTACCGATATCCTATATGACATTCCTTGATTGTCGGTTGACTTGGAATAAGATTTTTAGGCTGTTTTGGCTTGAGCTTGAAATTCAATTTCAAGTTTAAGCCAAACTTGAGCCGAATCGAGTCGAGTCGCTTTAGCTCTTGAGCTGGCTTGGCTTAGTTGATTTTTGTTTTATGTACACATTCACGATTATGAATATTAAAAGGTGAGACTAATATACATCTGCTCTAAATAGTTTGAAGCCATAGATGTTGAAAAATGGTCTTAGTTATCATTAGACACAACCTAACTCTTTCAAACATAAAGATTGAGGTACTTGTGTCTGAAAAAAATGAAAAATAATATTTAATATAATAAATCTTGAGACTTGATTGACTTAGAAGCTGTCACGCCCCGAAATCCCATACCTCGATCGGAGTGCGGAAGCCAATCAATGATATACATTTGGAGGTAGAGAATCTCGGGCGCGAAACCGAACAGTCGATTTCACCACCAATTACGATCATCTCAAAAGGATGTGTAATCGGTCATGCCCATAATCAGTGCAATACAAATACAAACATTAATGAATACTATGGAATGGAAATTTACTTAATAATACTGATAATAATGATAATCCATTTAAGAAAGTCAAATCAAATAAACCTATAAATCTATGGCACACAATTGCCATTAAATGTCATAAGCATCAAATAAGCAAAACAAATAATATAAACTCTAAGTCTTCACAGCTCCTGCGATCGCTTCACTACTGCAACTTCCTGATCTCAAATTCCATTTGCGCCTGCATCAGAGGATGCATGAGTATTTCATAGAAACACTCAGTAGGATGTAAAAACCCACTGAATTAGGACAAAAGTATGAATAGGATAAGAATAACAAAGGTTTATGAAGATGCCGCAACATCTGGACTAAACCAAGGATTTATACACCTGAAAGGTTAGTCAATAATAATTCCAACCCGCAAGTAGGGAAAACAACAATAAGGCTCCTACTACACATATGAGTAAGGAGGGAATGATAATCATATTAAAAAGCTCCAGACATTAAAAGTGAAAGGAGTACAATTTCTGCTCGCTGAACCGATCACCCGCAAGTGACTATACCAGAACCACCCTAGGGGTCCTCTTTTTGGAACCCTGCCATGCGTCTAGGATGCTGGCCCCACCAGTGCTTACGGACACGATGGGCGGAGACTGAAGACCTTCCGTAATGTCAACAATCTAACGTACGTATGTTGCCTCTTTTTGGGCAGTATGGAACCGCAATACCACAAATATTAGTGACCCCGCAAGATCAAGCAATGGCATAATGTGAGCATACTATGAATCCACTTCCGGAGAGAGTCCCGCAAGACCTCTAGTGGAGGAATCAATCAAATAATCATGATGAATAATAATTCAAAGAAATAGAGGCCGCAACGCTCTAACCACATAAGGTATCAATCACCGGAACAGACTCACATACAGAGTATAAGTAGGAATGTCACACAAAGAGAATAACACAATCCATACATACGTTCATGCTCAGCCCTAGATGGAAATTCATATAGGTCTTATTGAAATATATAAATCAGAGACAAGGTATTAATGAGTCCTAGATGATTTGGATTCCAAATGGAACCTCAAACCGACACAAGCGCTTTATCTTCAAATACACGATTACGGTTTTCTTAACATAGGTATTACCCATCTATCATATTAACCATAACCCAACCTTACTGTAATAATCATAAGGATATAGTCTAGTATTAGTTACTAGCACGTCATACCATCTTCACATCTTATTAAGTGGTTTTACTTAAGTACTTAGTATTTTCACTTAGATTCTGCTCACTGTCTTTTGCAAAACGGTCCCCTTCCGGCGGCTCCCAGACACTGTACAGTTGAGGTTATCTTCTGAAATTTTTACTGAGAATACCCTTGTGGGTCTAGTTTCTAACCCCACCGGTTTTATATTTTTCTGATATCATATGAATTAGTTATGAATTATTTACTGTCGACTGTCCGTGCAGAAACAGTTCTGGCCGAAAGTGAAACACATGATTAAACTTTAATATTCTTATTCCGAACCACTTATAGATGATAATTTACTCATGATAGATGATAGTACTCCCCTCCTAGATTAATTACAGATCCTGAAATTAACTAGGATTACCAAAAGATTCCTTTTTATCATGTTTCTCCCCATATAACACAATCTTAGACCAAATATCTTTCAATTAAGTCGATTTAAGCAAAACGATCATTAAAGCATAAGACTCAATCATTAGACATCATAATCAAAGCAATATCAGAACTTTTATCTTCTGTAAAAAATTAATAAAGCATCCAACTTTGATCTGATTTACCATCTAGACATGAAGCATGAAGGCATATATGCATGTATCGCAATACACATGGAAAACAAGACATAAATCATTAATCCCGCAAGATTCAAAGCAATACTCCAAGGAAGTCAGTAAGAACACTCATCATATAATGTGAGAAAAGAATAAGAAGAGAGGGAAAAACCATCCTACTCTTTATCACCAAAAGACGTCGCCTTTCTACGCGATGTTCGTCTCCTCCGCTTCCTTCAAAGCTTCCCGATCCAAGCTCTTGAGCAATTCCCACTAGAAGAGGTCTTCTAAGAGAGGGATGAACGTGGGAAGGAGAGGGGAAAGCCTCTGGACGTTCTAGGGTTTAGTTTTCAAAAGCACAAGCCTAGACTCTATGGGTTTATATAGAGTTTTTAGAAGATCTTTGCCCAATCAATTCTACCATATCTTGGGCACTTTCCACCAATGGGAGAGTCCCTAAATCACCCTAGGAACGTGCAATACAAGTCTAGTTAGGATATGGCATCTTTCCCAAACAAATCCGCCTCAAAATTAGGTTAGAATTCGCCAAACCGCAACTGGCGATCGATCGTGCAATACGGCGATCGATCGTCCTGCGCTGTTTACAAACTGCGCGATGGCGCCGATCGTAGCCGATCGAAGCCGATCGATCGTGTTCCATAAGCCGATCGATCGTTTTTAGCGCGATCGATCGTTTTTATTCAATTTCCCATATCTTTTTACTCCGAACTCCAAATCGCACAAAATTGGTGTCGTTGGAAAGCTCTTCTCACCAACTTTAATTTAAACAAAGCATCACACAGTCAAATCAATCATTAAGAGGGTCAAATTTCAGTTTTAAGATACTTACTAATTTTTCGGATGTTACAGAAGCCATACATATAGAGTAATATATGCATGAACATACGGGGAAGATAATATATAAAGGGTGATTTTTAGCTTTTCTCAAGCTTCGAGTCGAGCTGACCTGAGCCGAGGTAAGATTGAGCTTGTCCTGACCAACTTCGAGTACGAGTTGAACACTAGTAGAGCTCGAGTCGTGCTTTCAAGTTGGCTTTAACACCCCCAGATACAGCTCATCCAAGTTTGTAATAAGGTGATAGTAAATATCCTCTGTAAAGAATGAGAGAGTCTCACTCCATTCCATATTTATTGTCCTACTTAATTCTTCAAAATGTATTGAGCTTAGTACATTTTGGAAAACGTA
Source organism: Houttuynia cordata (assembly GCA_039654745.1). Classification (NCBI taxonomy): domain Eukaryota; kingdom Viridiplantae; phylum Streptophyta; class Magnoliopsida; order Piperales; family Saururaceae; genus Houttuynia; species Houttuynia cordata. Next base: position 6,065,315 of record CM077511.1, read on the forward strand.
GTAGGACTATTAACATGGAATGGATGGAATACATAGTACGAGTCATGATATCATAAGAGTCTTTAGATAATATGTAAAAAAATATAGTAAAATTCACAATAAATAGTATGCGGTGTCTAAACATAGTTAAACTATCATCATGACAAGAAAGATGGGAAAAAATAAAGAAGAACACAAAAAGAATAAGTGAAAATGGATAATAAATAAGAAAGATATGAATAATTAAAGTTTGTCCTAAAAAAATGACTATAGTGTAATCAAGTACACGATAGCAGTTGTTATTATGTATTTGCATACACAATAATATTGCACACTTCAACGAATCATATCTCTTTCATTTCTGATCCGTTTTCGCCTTTTTTTCGTTCTTCCTTATTTTTAGTGATCTTTCTTATCACGATGATATCAAAAGGATCTTTAGATAATATATAATAAAATATAGTAAAATGATCTTTAGATAATAAAATATTTTGATCCGTTTTCGTCCGTTTTTTTTTTCTTCCTTATTTTTAGTATTTTTTTTATCATGATGATATCATAAGGATATTGAGATAATATTTAATAGAATGAAACTTGGGCACGCTGTGAGCCATTGGTTTCTAATCTACGACAAGGGCAGGCAGGTGACATGCCCTTACAAATAGAAAAAAGTTCTCCCCTTCTTCTGTGTTTTTGGACCTGAGCAAAATCAGCCATATAATGATTGACCAGTTACTTTTAAGGGGCCGTTTGGGGCGTGATTATTGCAAAATATCCAGACTGGATATTGGATATATACTGTAGCATGCAAAATATCCTGAGGTGTTTCAGCTGGATATATAAGATATCCAATTGCTACAGTGTAGCAAAATATCCCATCTGGATGTTTTGCTTTTAATCACGCCCCAAACGGCCCCTAAATGTAGACATACTTCATTGGACGGAGAGAGTAATAAAGTAGTAGCCAAAATATTTGCAGTACTAAAAAGATAAACGATGTTGCCACTATTCAATTATTTGCGAGACACTGGCAGAAGCTTCACAACTACTCTATTATTTCTGATGCTTTGCTAAAATTATGCAAGATTAGAGGGCCGGCCGATCTCTGGGGGTTGTCTGCATCAAGATTGAGCTTAATTAAATATATGACCTTAATAAAATTATCTGGAGTAAATTCTTAATTTTGTGGGTAACCTACCTATATTGTAAAGTTAATGACCATTTGACATAAAGCAGGAGTAAACCTGTTACAATTGGGAAGTCTGAATAAATCTTGACCTGAAAGACAATTACATGGGTGAGGAGCTGCTTTATCATATCCACTTTTAACTTTTGAATAAACAACCTGATATGGATTTGGAACAAAGAATTATGTAGATTAGTATTCGGATAATTTCTACTTTTGAAGAAGGAAAGTGCCACAAGGTTATAAAAATGTTCTCACAATGTACATGAAGAAGGCAAGCACCTACCTCACATTATGTTTTCAGCTTCAAAGTTGAGCATGTTGCACACATCTTTTTTATCTCAATCGATCCAATGATTTGATGGCTTAATCCAACACTATTAATTAACAGAAAAGACGGATATCAAATGGGGTCATGAGGATAAGGGTGCCAATTCAATATCATACTTTTTCATGAGAGGAGTGGCTTCCATATGCGAAGTAGCAGTAGTAGTAGTAGTAGCACTGGTGGTGGTGGTAGTGTGGCTTTGCCAGGATATTTCACCTGCTACAACTGATAGCTGTTGAAATGGGTTAGGAGGGCTAGAAACCTCCACCACTTCTTCCAGCATCTTTACCACACCGCTCATCGGTGGCCTAGACTCCGGCGAATACTGGACACACCATAAAGCAACAAGCAACATGTCCTTGGCCTTGTGCATATGATTCTCTTCTATACCACACATGTCCATTATTGCCTCCCATTTTTGTTCTTGATGTTTCTCCCATACACATCTAGGAAACCACTCCTGGCTCTCACCCATGTTGATATCCAGATTTTTCCTTCGCCCCACGATTTCAAACAGCAGCATTCCAAAACTGTATACATCACACTTCTCTGTCACCGGAATCGGGTACCAGAGCTCCGGCGCTGCGTATCCCGGTGTGCCTCGGGCCCCACTCATGGTCACATGTGTGCTATCCCGGTTGGATAGCTTGGCTAGCCCAAAGTCTGCAACCTTTGGGGAGAAATTGGCATCTAGGAGAATGTTGCCTGGCTTGATGTCATAGTGAATTATCCTCTGCTGGCACTCTTCATGCAAGTATGCTAACCCTTTTGCTGTTCCCATGGCAATCTCTTGGAGATTCTCCCAACCAATGGACCCATATCTCTCTGAGAACAAGAACTTGTCTAGTGACCCATTTTCCATGTACTCGTAAACAAGGGCTTTCTTTGACGGCTCGAAGCAGAATCCATAGAGCCTGACCAGATTTATGTGATGTATCCTCCCAATTGTGCCAACTTCTGCCATGAATTGCTCCTTGACCCTCTCATCTAAGTTCCTCTCTAGTACCTTAACTGCTACTTTTGTTGTATTGGGGAGCTTCCCCTTGTAAACCATCCCAAAACCACCTGAGCCTAATTTGTGAGAATAATTACTAGTGAAACTGATCAGCTGTTGAGCTGAAAATCTGATGGGCCTCTCTCTAGCGAAGTCACTGAAGAATCTCTCCATTGTTGTCACATCCTGGTTGCTTTGGCTGTCTGCTTCTTCCATGTTATGTGGCCTTCCTTTTTCTGTAATACATTCAATAATGGCTCTGACAGCTACTAAAATCATCACTACTCCCGTTCCTGGAAATCAACAGTGACTCTTGATTAATAGGACTTTTGAGATGCAGAAAACTTAAGGAGAAATTAAGGAAAGCTTTATATAATTAAGTTACCAATTAGGAGGGCTAGAAATAATGTTGCGGCGCCATTGGATGCACTGACTCCATATAAAACCACGAATACTAGTAGAATGGGGATTCCTACATAATTATGTGATGATCCTGTAATCAGCTATCTTAATATTTTCTTCAAAATATAACGAAACAACGAACTATGCGATTCTACAGCCATGGATTACCCATTAGAAAACAGATAGCTTTGCCGCATTCTGCGTCTTCCACTGAGCTGGAACTATTGGAACTATGATGAACTCTTTGACTGCGATCACGTTCCTGACGATGAACAAACATAAATAAAAATTGAACATTTAATAGGTAAACCAATAGAAGAAATGCCTTAATTATCTAGATATTGCTTGCAAATTCTACCATGTAAATATTGTTCGCTCGATGAAGTGGAGGGATTGGATTATCGAACTTGTGTTGCTTCTTCTTGCGGGATTAATTAGATGACATTAGATCACTGCTTCAAGCCTTCTCTTCGATATGAACTCGCCAGTTTGAAGAGATCCAACAGATCCATCTCTAGTGCTGCCAAAGATTGACTTGGACTAAGGTGGATCCTTGGCGGGAGTAGTGAACATTTTCATGATTTTGACAGGGTACAGTTCATACAAAGCTTTCAAATAATGAGGTAATCACTATACTCCATAGATATTGAGACAAGATACTGATTACAGGAGGTATGACATGCCGGCAGAAAGGCAAACAAGTAATTTGGGCCACTTTTCAAGGCAACTCTGACGGCCCTGCCCTCAGCCCCGGCAATGGGTCGATACATTATTCACTAGAACCGTTCCACCATGCGGCCGATGGAGAGGTCCATTGGATGTTTAACACATTTTAATGAATATTAGATGTCATCGTTTATTAGTCGTATTGCATAAGATATGACTACTGTTACAATCGTGTCGTCAAAGACACGATATTACAAAAAAGTTGAAAACTCTAGAAGTTTTCAATTTTCATATATGCAACAAATTTTTATTATATAAAACGTAAAATTTCAACTTGGCGTATCATTTTTGAATGAACAATGACTATGTTGCAGTTGTTTTTACGTATCCACCGCATTCCCGCTGGTTTTCCGAGTTTTAGAGCCAATATGAGCTTTTTCGATTTAGACAGCGCCGGCAACGATATGGCCAGAGCTGCTGGACGAAACTTTTCCGGAACGCTTTCTTCTCCAAAAATGCAAAAATCTGTGCTGCCATACTTATATTTGCAGAAGGCGGTATTTTCAGTAATTTTTAGGTCATATGGAAGGAACCAAGTTTTTCGAGGTCATACAAGAAGGCAGAAGTTGGCGCTCAGTAATATGTAAAAAACTCCGAAGTGGCATCTATTTTATTGGACTTTGAACCAAGGTTTTCAAAACCGGAGCGGCCATCGAACCGGATTGATGGCCGGTTCGGTTTGACCGGGGTCAAACTAGATTGACCCGGTTTAGGTGAGAGGAGGGATAAATATGAGGTTCGAATCACCCCCACGTGAAAATTTTTTCAAAAAAAAATAATATAATAATCTGGACCGGTCCGGGGAGGGTCCGGTTCACCGGTTCCGACACGATGATATGTGGCTGATTGAGATCTTGGTTGCATGCTTATGATTCAAATTCTGAGTGATTGTCATACTTTTATCATGTATTAATGTTGGTAAGTGCGATGAGGAAGGTATGAATTTGCTTGTCCTTGATGGTGGAATAAAGTGAATGATGAATGTTGTGCTATAATGAATGATTGTATGCATGCTTAATTGGTTTGGAACCCCATTGTATTGCATTAATGGAAGTTACAGTGTCTATTGTAAAGATACATGCGTGCCTTGAGTAGAATACATTATGGAAAGAACAGGGAGGACAGAATAGACCTATGTTTAGGTTGTTATGCTCGCCAAGAGTTCATCAACAGACTTGACAGATTTCCCTTCATAATCACTGAATGGTTGTCGGTGATACCCCCTAAATGTTTTTAAAGGTTGGTCTCCGTCAACAGTCACTACTGATCGCAATTGTTAGGTGGAAGGTCGTTTGTAAGGCCCGGATTTTACAGAAGGGTTGGAGTTCACCGACAAGGCTCATTGATTGTCATTGGTAGTTGGTTAGAGGTTGTCGGTGAGACCTCCAAAATTACAAATCGTTCAATAACACTGACAACCCTGACCAATTGCAGAGTCCGGATTTGTTGGTGAAGTTTCACCAGCGAGTCCGCTCCGTCGATCATACGAAATAGACGGCACATGGACATAATATATGCTCGGTCAAAACCGCGTCTTTTAACTAAGTGCACTGTCAATTTCATACAATCGACGACTGGTGAGCGGGATCCCTTCTCCCAATTGCATGATATGATCGGTGGTATGTTGTCAGTGAGTCCTAAAAGGTACCCCTGTATATGGTAGTCTAATTAATAAAGTTATATGGTGCATAACATGTGTTTCTTACCAATGCACTATGTGGTTTACCTATAGAATCCCCATTTACGAGGTTATGGGTTAAGGGTAGTAGTGTCTGATTGAGGCATCTATGAGATGGAGACATAACTATGTTATTACACATCTTCTTTTAGAAGAAGCTATGTTAGAAACTTAGATGTTGAACAAGAAACTATGTCGATTAGAGGAAACACATTAACTATTGAAAAGGCTAAGTCACAAGGTAGAGAATTGTTCATCCAACTATGTACGTGGAGAAGGCAATACCTATATTAAGTTGTGCTATTTCAGCTTCATAGCTGAACTGCTTAGATGGCTCAATCCCACATTATTAAAAAAAATTGAAACAATAATGAAAAAGCTGAAAAAAATATTGTGTTATGAGGATGAGGCTGCCAATTCAATTTCATACTTTTTCATGAGAGGAGTGGCGTCCTCATCTGTAGTAGTTGTAGTAGTGGTGGTGTGATTTTGCCAGGTTATCCCACCTCCTACAGCTGATATGTGTCCAAATGGGTTAGGAGGGCCAGAAACCTCTACTCCTCCTTCCAGCATCTTTACCACGCTGCACATCGGCGGCCTTGACTCCGGCGAGTATTGGACACACCATAAAGCAACCAGCAACATATTCTTGGCCTTGGGCCTATACTTCTCCTCAATACTACACATGTACATTATTGCATCCCAATTCTGTTCATGATGTTTGTCCCACACACATCTTGGAAACCACTCTTGACTATCACTCATGTTGATGTCTAAATTCTTCCTTCGTCCCACAATCTCAAATAGCAGCATTCCAAAACTGTATACGTCGCATTTCTCCGTCACCGGAATTGGGTACCAGAGCTCCGGCGCTGCATAGCCTGGTGTGCCTCGTGCCCCACTCATGGTCACATGTGTGCTATTCCTGTTGGACAGCTTGGCTAGCCCAAAGTCTGCAACCTTTGGGGAGAAATTGGCATCTAGAAGAATGTTGCCTGGCTTTATGTCGTAGTGAATTATCCTCTGCTGGCATTCCTCATGCAAGTATGCGATCCCCTTAGCTGTTCCGATTCCAATCTCTTGGAGCTTTTCCCACCCAATGTTCCCATTTTTTTCTGAGAACAAGTACTTATCTAATGACCCATTTTCCATGTACTCGTAAACAAGAGCTTTCATAGACGAATCAAAGCAGAATCCATAGAGCCTGACCAGATTTATATGATGGGTCCTCCCTATTGTGCCAACTTCTGCCATGAATTGTTCCTTGACCCTCTCATCTAAGTTCTTCTGTAGAACCTTAACCGCTATGTTTGTTCCATTGGGAAGAACACCCTTATAAACCATCCCAAAACCACCTGAGCCCAACTTATGAGTGTAATTACTTGTGAAACTGAGCAGCTGTTGAGGTGTGAATCTGATGGGTCTCTCTCTGGCCATGTCACTGAAGAATTTCTCCATTGTTGTGGCATCAAAATTGCTCGTCGAGCCAGCTGTAGGGCTGCTTGGCCTCTCTCCTCTTTCCATGTCATTTGGCCCTCCTTTGCTTATAGCAGAGGCAATAATGCCTGAGACAACTCCTAAAAGCATCAGCACTCCAGTTGCTGCATATTGAAGATGACTCTTGATCAAGTTAGACCTTTAGAATGCAGAGATCCATGAAGAAAACCATAATTTTTAAGGTCAAGATTTTGCTTGTTACCAATCAGGAGGGCTAGAAACGCTCCTCTGGAGCCTTTCTCCGACCCATTGAGTACATTGACTACATATACAACCCACAATATTACTAGAACGGAAAATCCTACATAGTCAAGTGAAAGTACTTCAATCATCTATCTCAACATTTGCGTTCTAATCCAACGAAACTACAATCGAGTATGCGATTTGACATTCATTGATTACCTATAAGAGTAACAATTCCTGCGAAGTTGCTTCCTTTTGATACTTCCCCAGAGCTGGAGCTGTTAGAATTGTGATGAATTCCATGAGGATGACCTACCTGAGGATGAACAAAACATTAGTAAACTTACAAAATCAAGGGCTGAATTATGAGGAAATAGCAAGTCCTACCATGTGGATATCGTTTGCTTGATGGAAAGGAGGGATTGGATTGTCGAACATGTTTTCTGGTCGTATGATTGATCCAACACCACTGCTTCAAGCTTTCTCTTGGTGATAAATTCTGCTGATAGCTGATCTTACTGCTTCATGCCGTCTGTTCCATCTGAAATCGTCTGTTTGAAGAGATCCCAGTTGATCTTTTCAGAGGTTTATTCTGAAAAGAGAAGTTATTACCTGCGCGCCGCCACAAGGGACCCACAAGCAGGGGAGAGGTGCCCTGCCCATCACAGCACAATGTTTCCCCTGCGCGGCGCGTAGCCAATAATTTTCCTTCTGAAAAGGGAAACGATATTTGTACAGCAGATTCCCATCTGAAATAGTCTGTTTGAGGAGATCCCAATTGATCTTTTCAGAGGTTTATTCTGAAAAGGGAAACAATATTTGTACCGCAGATTCCTACACATTTTCCATACATATATTTGGAAAATGTGTATGGAAAATGTGTAGGAATCTGCTGTACAAATATTGCTTCCTATGGAAAATGTGTAGGAATCTGCGGTAGGGTTATCACTGCCCTTCTGAAAAAAATAAAATTTCATCATCGGCATGGCATGTTGTATTGGCGATACATCAATTTCGGTCCGATATATCAGTGTTTTTAAAAAAAATCAACTTTTCCGTTTGTTTTCCATCCTATGCTAAGTGGAATGATACGGGTTTAAAATGCAAACACATATTTTGAATTATATACATATTTTAATGGATATTGTAAAATTTATGCTTGTCTAAATCAGTATCACTCATTTTAGAAGTTATTTTGTGAAAATATATGGTTAAAACTAGTTTTAGACAACCGATATTTTTTTACGCAATATATCTCCGATATTTTGTCTCTTTGGTCAACCGATATTTTACCGATATCCTACATTCCTTGATTGTCGGTTGACTTGGAATAAGATTTTTAGGCTATTTTGGCTTGAGCTTGAAATTCAATTTCAAGTTTAAGCCAAGCTTGAGTCAAATCGAGTCGAGTTGCTTTAGCTCTTGAGTTGGCTTGGTTTAGTTGATTTTTGTTTTATGTACACATTCACGATTATGAATATTGAAAGGGGAGACTATTATACATTTGCTCTAAATAGTTTGAAGCCATAGATGTTGAAAAATGGTCTTAGTTATCATAAGACACAAAACCTAACTCTTTCAAACATAAAGATTGAGGTAATTGTGTATGAAAAAAATAAAAAATAATATTTAATATAATAAATCTTGAGACTTGATTGACTTAGAAGCCATACATATAGAGTAATATATGCATGAACATACGGGGAAGATAATATATAAAGGGTGATTTTCAGCTTTTCTCAAGCTTCGAGACGAACTGACCTGAGCCGAGGTAAGATTGAGCTTGTCCTGACCAACTTCGAGGACGAGTTGAACACTAGTCGAGCTCGAGTCGTGTTTTCAAGTTGGCTTTAACACCCTCAGATACAGCTCATCCAAGCTTGTAATAAGGCGGTAGTCAATATCCTCCGTAAAGAATGAGAGAGTCTCACTCCATTCCATATTTATTGTCCTACTTAATTCTTCAAAATGTATTGAGCTTAGTACATTTTGGAAAACGTAGTAGGACTATTAACACGGAATGGATGGAATACATAGTACGAGTACTAAAGTGGGAGGAAATTTCACATCGCTATCTGGGATTATTGACAATTTCTTGGGATGAACCTTCTAATTGTTGAGTTCATGCCTTCCGCACCTCTGTATAAAAATCATGGCAGCGGAATTTTTCCATATTACCTAGCCAGTATGAGTGAGATTATGGGGCATAGTCTTCCCATTTTGCCCTCCTGAACCCTAACCCTAAACATTTCAGGTTTCACCATGGTTTTAAAAACTGGACCAGCCCGACCGCTTCAACCGGAGTCGGCCACTTTTTTCGGGCCGGGTAGGTTGACCCGGCTAACTAGGCTGGGCTGGGTTTTATAACCCCCCCTCTTCCGCCGACGTCGCCTCGCCCCTCCCCACCACCGTCGTCGTGCCCATGTCAAGCCTCCCTCCCCGCCGCAAAGATGAGTTCCCCCCTCCCCGCCACCGTCGTCGTGCCCATGACAAGAAAGATGGGGAAAAATAAAGAAGAATACAAAAAGAATCAGTGAAAACGGATAATAAATAAGAAAGATATGAATCGTTAAAGTTTGTCCCAAAAAAATGACTATAGTGTAATCAAGTACACGATAGCAGTTGTTATTATGTATTTGCATACACAATAATATTGCACACTTCAACGAATCATATCTCTTTCATTTCTAATCCTTATTTTTAGTGATCTTTCTTATCATGATGATATCAAAAGGATCTTTAGATAATATATAATAAAATATAGTAAAACGATCTTTAGATAATAAAATATTTTGATCCGTTTTTGTCCATTTTTTTGTTCTTCCTTATTTTTAGTGTTTTTTTATCATGATGATATCATAAGGATATTAAGATAATATTTAATAAAATATAACAAAATCTACGATAAATACCATATGGTGTCTCAACATAGTTAGACTATCATCATGATAAGAAAGATGAGAAAAAATAAAGAAGAATGCAAAAAGAATCGATGAAAACTGATAACAATTCATATCTCTCTTCAACGATTCATATCTCTCTAATTTATTATCCGTTTTCACCAATTCTTTTTTACTTTCTTCTTTATTTTTCCTTTCTTTCTGATCGTGATGATAGTCTAACTATGTTTAGACACCGCATGCTATTTATCGTGGATTTTGTTATATTTTATTAAATATTATCTCAATATTCTTATAATATCATCATGATAAAAAAATACTAAAAATACGGAAGAACAAAAAAATGGACGAAAATGGATCAAAAATAAAGGAGATATGATTCGTTGAAGTGTGCAAGATAGCTATCGCATACTTGATTACACGATAGTTACACGATAGCCATTTTTTGGGACAAATTTTAACGATCAATGTCTCTCATTTGTTATCCATTTTCACCGATTCTTTTTGCAGTCTTCTTTATTTTTCTTCCTCTTTCTTAACATGATGATAACCTAAACTATGTTGAGACATCGCATGTTATTTATTATAGATTTTATTATATTTTATTAGATATTATCTCAAGATCCTTCTGATATCATCACGATAAGAATGTACACTAAAAATAAGAAAGAACGAAAAAAATAGGCAAAAATAGATAAAAAATTAAAAAGATATGATTCGTTAAAGTGTGAAACTTGAAACTAGGTAATATGGAAAAATGAGGCTGGGTTTTGGGTTAGGATTCAAGAGGGCAAAATGAGAAGACCATGTCTTCAAACCAAGTAATATGGTATGATACTAGAAAAACCAAGTAATATGGCATTTCGGCCTCATTGGCTAGGTAATATGTCAAAACCTCCGTGGCAGCATTTGACAATTATTTAAATTTATTGGCCTATTGGGCTCACATCATTGAAAGCTTTGACTTATCCCTGCAAATGCACGACCTCTGGATCCATAATTATTCACATGCAGCCATGCTTTTCTGGGCAGAGGGAGTATACAGGAGCTATTCTAGGGCATACATATACATCATTTTCTGTTCATTCTACGTGCGCACTTTGAGGTCTGCTTGAAGAGATTGATGAGAGGGATGCAGTATTATTACTAGGATTGGACAATATTGTTTCTAGGTAGATGAGAGGGATGCAGTATTATTACTAGGATTGGACAATATTGTTTCTAGGTAATACATTACTTCTTGGGAAAATTATATAAATAATCATAATTTTTTTTCCAAAACGGCGCACTGTACAAAATAATTCCTGAAATGGTGCTCTTACACGCGAGCGCTTGCGTGGCTTTTTTTTTTAAAACCAAACCGAAAGGCGTCGGTTCAACCGATGCCTCTCAATTAAAAGAGAAAGGCATCGGTACACCGACGCCTCACTTAATGCGTCGGTTCAACAGACGCCTTTTACTGCCTTATCAGTTTTCATCCCATTTTAAACAGACAGTCACTTCAACGATACATATCTCTCTCATTTCTAACCCGTTTTCACTCTTTTTTTTTCATTCTTCTTTATTTTTAATGCTCTTTCTAGTCATTATGATATCACCAAGATGTTGAACCATCACATACCATTTATTGTAGTTTTTATAGTATTTTTTCCGATAAATAGTATGCGATGGATCAACATTTTTATGATATCATTATGACTATAAAGAGCACTAAAAATAAAGAAGAATGAAAAAAATTGACAAAAACGGATTAGAAATTAAAGAGATATGCATCGTTGAAATTTGTCCTACTAAAACAAATCTGTCCCATTTTAAAGAGGTGATAACTTCAGTGATGCATATCTCTCTCATTCTTTATCCATTTTTACCCATTTTTTTCATTCTTGTTTATTTTTAGTGCTCTTTTTGGTCATAATAATGTCACAAAGATGTTGATCCATCGCATCCTATTTATAAAAAAAAATACTACAAAAACTACGATAAATGGTATGTAATGGCTCAACATCTTTGTGATATCATAATGACTAGAAAGAGCACTAAAAATAAGGAAGAACGACAAAAAAAGAGTGAAAATGATAGATATATGTATCGTTGAAGTGACTGCCCATTTAAAATGGGATGAAAACTGATAAGGTAGTCAAAGGCGTCGACGCCTTTGAGTTCGTCTAGCATCATCAAAAATCATCACCAAACACCATCACCCTGAATTTGGTGGGCTCCACGCCCACATGGCGGGGGGTGGTGGAGTTTGGTGATGATTGTTGGTGACAAAAACATTTTTCGACGTCTTTCTCTTTTCTCTTTTAACCGAGAGTACGCCTTTCAGTTTAGTTTAAAAAAAAAAAGCCATGCAAGCACCCGTGCAATGCGGGTGCCTGCGTGGCTTGTCATAGCACCATTTCGGGAATTATTTTGTACAGTGCACCATTTTGGAAAAAAAAAATTGATGATTATTTATATAATTTTCCCTTACTTCTTATATGTAATAATAGATGCTGATCAGATTAGTCAGATAATATGAAGCTTTCGGTACTTGTACACATGTAGGTGGATTTTCCAGTACCAACTTCTCATTGTTGATTTTTTATATATATACAAATTCCCATTGTTCAGTTTGGCACAAGTTGGCACTCCTCAACTCTTGGGAACCTTTCTAAGAGGCCTCCATCTAGCCAATAGGTGCACTCTTTGTCAAAATTGTCATCATTACCCTCCTTGACGAGAATCGAAGGGTTTTCACTAAAAACAAGACTGAAGGGTTTCAAAGTGATTGCTGGTTGACACCGGTGAACACTGACGGAGTACAACAGAGTTGAACATTTAGCGACCAAGTTAATTTTGTCGTAAAAAGTATTGTTTTGCAACGAAAATAGTGTTCGTCGCAATCTAGGCCAAATCCTCCCAAAACGCTTCTTGTATTTACGTGTGAACTCCTCATGTTGAACTCCGTTGCGACCGCACAGCCAGTTCGCCCCGAGAAGGTTGGCCCACTTGTTTTTTTTCTCCGAAATCATCTCTTTGCCTCTCCAATAGCTGCCACCCTCCATTGCCGCCGGCTTGAACCAATCGGCCTTTTGCATCACTTGCCAAAGAAGTTGCAGAAAATGGGGAAAATGGCCTCCCTCTTATTGTTGGACATAAACCAAAAGCCCATATGAAGGCCCAGACCCATAATGAAATATTAGAAGTCCATATAAAGCTTATTAATTAAGAGGCCTAACAAGCATTGAAGATGCAAGCCCAAAAGTGAAGAATCTAGAAGCATTGAATATACTAGAAGGATGGAGCATATGGTGTGTAGTGTAGAAGTCTCTAGAAGACCCACTTAGAAGAATTATCTAAAAAAGTCTTTTGTAAAAACTTGTAGAATGATGTTGGACTCCTATAAATAGGGAATAGTAGATGGAGTTCTAACATACAAGTGGGTAAGAAAACCCAAGAGGTAAAATAAAAGTGCGAAGGAGTGATCTTGTAAAGGTAGCAACCTTGTCCCTTGAATTAGTCTTGAGATAGTGAAACTTGTGAGATTTTTTCCTTTCATACCATTGTCTCATTTCCTTCCTATATACTTCCCTCATAGATCATAGTTGTGGGTAAAGTCTTAGCAAAGCCAACATCCAACAAAGTGGTATCGGAGCTAGGTTTATTGGCCCTTGTGTTTCTTCCTTCCCTTATTCAACATAGAAGATGGCTTCCAATGTAATTCAACCTCAAATTCCAAAGTTGGTGAAGGACAACTATGATAGTTGGTAGATTCAAATGAAGGCATTGTTCGGGTTGCAAGATCTATGTCACGCCCCGAAATTCCACACCTCAATTGGAGTGCGAAAGAAACAAATAGACTTTTCGAGGTAGAGATCCCGGCACGCGACCGAACAATCGATCTCACCACCGATTACAATCATCTCAAAAGGACGTGTAACCGGTTATGCCCGCAGTCAGTGTAATATAATAGTAGACATCATTAAATAATATGAAATAAATTTTTTAACTTTTAATCTAGTAATAATCCTTTAAGGAAACAAATAAAATAAACCTATGAATCTATGGCACACAACGGCCAGCAATGTCAAAAGCATCAAATAAGCAAAGCAAATAACTAAGTAAACTTCCGATCTCTTCACGGATCCTCAAACCGCCTTTCCTCTATTTCAACTTCCTGAACTCAGCTTTCTTTTGCGCCTGCGTCAGAGGATGCATGAGTATTTCATAGAAACACTCAGTAGGATGTAAAAACCCACTGAATTAAAACAAGTAGTATGAAGAGATATAAGGACAACAATGGGTTATGGACATTCTACAACATCTAGACTGAACCAAGGTCTATACACCTGAAAGGTTAGTCAACAACAATTCCGACTCGCAAGTATAGGAAAAATATCAATAAGGCTCCTACCAAACGTATGAGTAAGGAGAGAATAACAATTATATCAAAGGCTCCAGACATCTATAGTGAAAGGAGTTATAATTTCTGCTTGCTGAACTGGTCGCTTGCAAGTGACTAAAATAATATACCAGAACCACCCTAGGGGTCCTCTCTTTGGAACCCTACCATGCTTCTAGGATGCTGGCCCCACCAGTGCTTACGGACACAATGGGCGGAGACTGAAGACCTTCCGTAATGTCAATAGTCTAACGTACGTATAGTGCCTCCCTTCGGGCATAAATAATCGGAGACCTCGCAAGATCTATCAATGGCTTAATTGAGCATACTATGAATCCACTTCGGAGAGAGCCTCATGAGATCTCTAGTGGAGGAAACAGTCATATGACAATATAGGTAATATTTCAAAAGAATAGAGATCGCAATATTCTAAGATCATGAGATATCTTTTACCAGAATAGACTCTCTCACGGAGTATAAATAGAAATGTCAAAGCCTTTAGACAACATATAACTCACTTACTGGAGTAGCGTAGAACAACAAAGCTTCTCAAAAGGCATATGATTCTCACTTGGAATAACAAGGAAATCCAAACACTTCGAATAATGACAACTCACCCAAGGAGTACAATACAATCAATACATACTTTTCATGCTCAGCCCTAGATAGGAATTTCCCATATGCATTAGAATTTTTTAATACAAATATCAGAGATAAGAATACCAAAAAGTCTTAGATGATTTGAATTCCAATTGGAACCTCAAACCGACATCAACGCTCTAAAATAGATAGCTATGATCCTCTTGATCAAGGGATTATCCTTCCTAATTGGATTAACTCTAACCCAACCTTACTGTGATATTCCATAAACATATAGTCCAATTACTGATGTTGACACTATAATTATGTTCATACCATATTATATAATGTTATTTGGATACTTAGTATTTTCTCTCAGATTCAGCTCACTGCTTCCTGCATAACAGTCCTCTTACGACGGCTTCCGGACTCTGTACATTCATATTTAACTTCTGAAATTTTTAATGATAATACCCTTATGAGTCTAGTTTCTAACACCACTGATTTTATATTTTTCCGATTTTATTTGAATTAGTTATGAATTATTTACTACCGACTGTCAGCACAGAACAGTTCTGGCCGAGATTAAGACTCTTAATTAAACTTGATTATCTCACTTAATAACATGTCTTCCTAAGACCCAACAACACCCTTCCTGTGATTATCTCGTCTAGCCTATCTACTGACCAGGAAACCCAATTGTTGGAGATCCTTACCACACACCGGTGGGCTATAGGGTGGACAGTGGCTGACCTCCAAGGTATAGACCCCTCTGTGTGTATGCATCGCATAAACCTGGAGGACCAGGCCAAACCTTCTAGGGAGGGGCAGAGACGGTTGAACCCTCACATGAAAGAGGTGGTAATGAAAGAGATAGTGAAACTCTTAGACGCAGGTATCATATACCCTATCACTGACATCGAGTGGGTGAGTCCTATCCAAGTTGTCCCTAAGAAATCGGGCATCACGGTGAAACCAAACTCAGAGGGTGAACTTGTGCCAATTAGAGAGACACTGGCTGGCGAGTGTGCATTGACTATAGGAAGCTGAACTCTAACACCCGTAAGGTCCTATTCATTGACCAAATCCTAGAGAAATTAGCGGGCCAAGAGTTTTATTGCTTTTTAGATGGGTACTCCGGCTATAACCAAGTGCCAGTTTTTCCAGGAGATCAGGAAAAGATGACTTTTACATGCTCCTTCGGTACATTTGAGTATCGAAGAATGCTTTTTGGTCTTTGTAATGCCCCTGCTACATTTCAGCGATGCATGATGTCTATCTTTTCGGACATGATTGATAAATTTTTGGAAGTTTTCATGGACGATTTTTCGGTGTTCAGCACTTGTTTTGATGATTGCTTACACAACCTTGCTTTGGTTTTAAAACGTTGTGAGGAAACAAACTTAGTGTTAAGTTGGGAAAAGAGCCACTTCATGGTTCAACAGGGGATTGTGCTTGGGCATGTTATATCAAAAAGGGGTATAGAGGTTGATAAGGCCAAGGTTGACCTGATTGCTAATTTACCACCACCTACATCAGTTAAGCAAATACGATCTTTCCTTGGCCATGCAATATTAAAAGTTGGTTGATTTATAAGTGTTTTGATTATCACACGTTAAGACACAAGACTCAACGTGGATCATGGTCAACAAAGCAATATCAGAACTTCTAATATCTATATAATGATTAAAACAACCAACTTTGGGTGTGAATTCCCATCTAGACACATAGCATGAAAGCATATATGACTATGTTGCAATAAGCATGGAAAATAAGAACATCATTCATTCATCTCACATGAATCAAAGCAATACTCTAAGGTATTGAATCAAAACACTTATAAATATCATATGACAGAAGAGAAGAAAAGGAAAAACCATCCTACTCTTAATTCACAGAAAATTCTGCCTTTTTACGCGTTGCTCGTCTCCTCCACTTCCTCAAAAGCTCCCGCTCCACTCTCTTGTAAAACTCCCATAAGAAGAAGCCTTATATGAGGTGGGTGAACATGGGAAGGAGAAGAATAAGGCTCTGGACGATGTCACGAGAAGGGAGAAGGCAGGCGCAAGGCTGAGCCACTGAGGTCTGAAGCTCTAGAGAAGTCGAGGCGCAAGAGGCAAGAAGGTAGCCGCAAGGCTAAGGTCTTAAGCTCCGGAGAAGACGAGGCGAGCTAGGGTTTGCAAACAGGGCATTGGGCAACCATTCAATATATACGGTATACATATATGAGTTTTTTTTATCCAGGCCTACTAGCTTCCAGGCTTAGCCCATTTTTTTTATCTGGGCACGCCCTGCCCGACCCTGTGCCTTCAAATTCTGGACCATATCCGTAGTTTCACGGGCCGAGTAGGGTCAGACTTGCAGGCCGGCCCGCAAAAGTTGCACCCCTACCAGAGACTCAAAGTCCACACACTTTGTACGTCGACAAGGCCCAATATATCCTACTTACTCGTACATGAAAAAAGGCGCACAACGTCTAATTTGTTTTTGAATTTCAAATTTCAAAAGCGAAAAGATCGGTGGAGGAGAGATGTTCACGTCCTACCGGCCGGCTAGAAAGAGAGCACCTTTTATAAAAGATATAAAAGAGGCGAGAGTTCGTTGGCGGTTGCTTCCATTTATTTCTTGAAGAAGAAGAAGAAAAAGAAAGAGATTTCTCTTGCTGTCCATCATAATTGGAAGATATACCAGTTAGATGTGAAATCAGTCTTTCTAAATGGGAAACATGAAGAAGAGGTGTATCTAGAGCAGCCCCAAGGCTTTTTAGTGACAAGAGAAGAGCAAAATGTGTACCAGCTGAAGAAAGCTCTATAGACATGAGAGGCGAGAAGGCGGCCGCAAGGCTGAGCCGCTGAGGTCTGAGAAGACGAGGCGCGAGAGTGAGAAGGTGGCCGCAAGGCTAAGGTCTCAAGCCCCAGAGAAGACGAGGCGAGCTATGGTTTGCAAACGGGGCATTGGGCAACCATTCAATATATACTGTATACATATACGAGTTTTTTTTATCTGGGCCTACGGGCTTCGGGGTTTAGCCCATTTTTTTTTATCTGGGCCCTGCCCGACCCTGTGCCTTAAAATTCTGGCCCATACTGGTAGTTTTACTGGCCGAATAGGGTCGGGTTTGTGGGCCAGCCAGCAAAAGTTGCACCCTTACCAGAGACTCAAAGTCCACAAGCTTTGTACGTCGACATGGCCCAATGGACCCTGCTTGCTCGTACATGCAATGCTAGGATGCACTCTCCTCGAATACTGTGTGGTCTCTCTGAGCAGCGGGCCCCAATGGGTCCTGCACCTCGGTGTGAGTGCACTTGCGTGAAACGTCTAATTTCTTTTTGAATTTCAAATTTCAAAAGTGAAACGATCGGTGGAGGAGAGCGCATTTTATAAAAGATATAAAAGAGGCGAGAGTTCGTTGGCGGTTGCTTCCATTTATTTCTTGAAGAAGAAGAAGAAGAAAAAGAAAGAGATTTGGGAGGAAGGAGAGGAGAGGAGGAATGGAAGGGTACGGGAAGTTGGAGAAGGTGGGAGAGGGGACTTACGGCAAGGTCTACCGAGCCCGGGAGAAGGCCAACGGAAAAATCGTCGCTCTCAAGAAGACGCGCCTCCATGAGGATGACGAAGGTGTCCCTCCCACCACCCTCCGCGAGGTCTCCTTGCTCCGCATGCCGTCATTTTTGTTAATTAATATGAGGCCATTAAAATTTATTTGAATGCACAGATATTGACTTTGTGGTATCGAGCTCCTGAAGTGCTACCCATTATTCGGTGGGAGTAGATACATGGTCTATCGGCTGCATATTTGGTAGATGAACTTCCTGCAACATAGCTTTTCACGCTCCATTTTTGTTCTTTAAAATTTTTTGTTCTAGCATATCGCGGTTAGTGCAAGTGATTAAATTGATTCAATGTGAACGTATGTTTTTCAGCTGAACTTGTTACGACTCAAGCACTTTTCCCTGGAGACTCTGAACTGCAACAGCTCCTCCACATCTTCAGGTCTGTCAATTGCAGATTGAACTTCACTGTTGCATCCTTATTTTGTTGTTTTAACTGTTATTTTAACTGAGTATCACATAAACTTGGGGCCGGTTGGATAGGTTGTTGGGCACCCCAAATGAAGAGGTTTGGTCAGGAGTGAGCAAGTTGCCCAACTGGCATGAGTTTCCACAGTGGAGCCCCCAGAGTCTGTCTAAAGCTGTTCCATCACTTGATGCGGTTGGCTTGGATTTACTTTCGGTAAGTGTGGCATGGAAAACTAGAATTACTATTAGCAAGCAGTTAAATTATCTTTGATTTTATGAATTATTGTGAATTTGCAAAAGATGCTCATATACGAACCGTCCAAAAGGATCAGCGCAAAGAGAGCCATGGAGCATCCATACTTTGATGGTCTGAAAAAGGATGGTTTATGAGAAATGACTGTCTTTGCAAGATGCTTCTGAATCCAGTGGGAGAAATGTCTCGACTTGCTTTCCTCGAGCATACAAATTTGACAGTTCTTTTTTTGGTTCTTAATGTTCTATGTCATTGTATTGACAGCCAACAATGAAACCACTGCCTTTGGGATCAGCTATCTCAGATCTCATGTTTTTCTATTAATGAATCAAAGCTTCATTCCAATATTGACCCTGTATGCTTAATTTCATGTAGCCTCCCAAGTTTTGATTGTTTTGTACGGCAATCAGTTCAAAATTACTGAACTACCATTAGCACGATTGTAATTATAAGGAAAAAAATATATGAAAAAATTACTTGTTTCCAGCTTGTATCTCTAAAACCATTAGCAGAAATGCAGTGATGACCTCGATAGCAACAGATTTTTTAATGCGATCATCTGATCTACTTTTTTTTTTTGCTTGATTATCATCATATCTACTATTTTTTGAACCTTTTGCAATAATTGAAGATGATCGACCCACTTGGAAGTATTTTTAAGCATGTGTCCAGAAAATTTAACCTACTTGAGCAGTTAGCATCTTTTGTTCTTTCTTTCAAAGACTTTCATACAATGGTGGAAGTGCAAGACTACAGAAAAATGGCACTTATACAATTCAGTAAGACACCTCTGATTCTATATAAATAGAGAGGGGTTTACATGAGATCGTTCTCATATAAGGAGCATGAGGCCAATTCTTATAGCCGTTGGATTCTAATCGGAGGATGGATATTAAATCAGTGGGTAGGTGAGTGTGTCACATCAAAGAGTGGGTGAGATCATTATGGCTATATGTAGCCGTTAGATCAAGATCGAAGGGTTACGATTTAAAGTGGCCTCATATAAGCTATAGCTATATGAGAGCGATCTCATTTAAACTTTTCCCATGTAAATATAAGACTTGTCAGTGACAATAAACTAGCTTTCTATTTTCCCACAATCAGTAAATTAGCTTCAATGTGGACGACCATTCGATGTGCCGTGATTATGGTCCAAAGTTGCCTATGGGCCTTGTACACCTCTGAAGCCCACAGGCACGGCCAGGCCCACCGAAACGCCTCCTCCTCCTCTCTCCTCTCTCCGTTTACCAGAGAAACAGAAGAGAGTCCTTTCCACTTTTCCGGTAGTGTACCGGTAGGGTCTTTTTAGGGTTTTTTCCGAGGATTCCGGCGAGGTTTGTGAGCACAGGATTTGGAGGGCTGTCATTAGATTGGGAGGTTATGATCAGGCATGTGTACTTCTACACCTTTTCAAGTTATCTTTTAATTTCAACTGCAAGCTAAAATTACCAGATTACCATATGGTGCCCACTAGAAGAACAGAAATGTTGCATCTTTCGGTGATTGAAATGCCGATTAAAATTGTAATTAGAAATCTGGTCTTTCGCTGATTGAAATGCAGATTCAATTTATAATTAGAAGGCATATACTTCGTGTATAAGATTTAGTCAGAATTTTGTATATTTGTATATCTACTGTCACTCTAGATTGGAGTCGTGACAGGCGTATATCCGCAAACTACCAGAGTGCCATTGGGAGTAACCTATTATAGCTTTTTTAAGACTTTTGTTACCCCTTTGACTCGTTATGAAGGTTCAACAATTCATCGTATCCCAGTTAGTTTTTGGTTTTGGCTTGAACATGATGGTTGCATGAAAACACTGATATGATCGATCATCTTCTACCACAAAGCTGGCACCAAACTAGTCTGCCTTGTATGAAGGCCTGACGCTTCAGAGACATATATTGTTGGACATACTAAGCTTTAGAGTCTTCGGATAAATTTGCTTTGCTTCTGCATCATTTTTTCAAATGTGTGAATGCAAATAAAAAGATTAACATTAATGTCGGTGTTACTTTCCTTGAACAGAATATCTTTCCTTAAATATTGCTCAAAATCTGACCGTTGTAATCCCATTAGTGGTCCCACCGTTAATGATGCCTCGTTTCTGCTTTCCTATTGTTATCTTTTTCTTACTTCTTTCTATTTTTTAATTGAATTTTTTCCTTGTTTTTGGGTCTTCCTCTCTCAGTAGGCATCATGGCTAGGGCATGGTCAACATTCAGGCGTTTTGTAGTTTGTATGCTTTTAATCTTTCAACAGATAATTTAAATTGGAGATCTTTACTCTGCAGGACGTGCACTACTGTATCATGGACATTCCGTGGCTTCTATGAGAAGGTGACTAAATGCAGTTTGTTTAGTGCCTCTTGTAAACCATAATTGTATTGCCTTGTTGAATTCTAGCCTGGGTTAGATATCTAAGATGATGCTGATTAATGGTTAAGAATTGAATATGGGCTATGTAGATAGTGCATAATTAGGAGGGTGGTTTTTGTATTCCCTCCTTTTTCTTTTTTGTTTTTTCTCTTTCATACATTTATTTATAGTAAAACAAAATGCACTTCTGGTTTGGGATTGTGTCACATTGCAGTTCCGGTTGATATATATGTTGGTAAAACGTGTAAATGTCACATGAGAAGATATATATTGAGTCATTAGGTAAGATAATCCCTTTGTGAGTAAAAGGACCATGTCTTTTTCTATCTTTTTCGAAAATTTATCTTCTTCAATTGGTGGAGTTCTGCTGAACCGTTAGTATTTTGTCTATGATATTAGGTTGAATACCGAATTATCAGTGAAGGCCAAATGTACAACCTTTAAAGGTAAGAAGACTTGATGAAGCACAGATGTACCGAAATGTTTAAGAAAGGGTAAAATAAACAAAAGAAGAAGGAAGGAAAATGATACTTCATCAAAAATAAAATGCTATGTGAATAAACGAAGCCATAATCTTCATCTGTGGTTGAGAATTATGGATATTTTGTAACTACTTAAAAGATTATGCATATTTTGTCAAATTTATCTCCATTTGTGAAAGCATGCAGTTATTTTTATAAAGCGGAGCTGTAACAGGATTTTGTCTGAGCAAAATTCAATTGTTATTATACTCAAAACTGGTTGGGTGATATCACCACATCTTTTGCTAGTTTCACACTTGATGGTAATCCATTGAATCCAGGTTGTTGAGAGAAAATGCTATCAAGTTTTTGATGGATGATGTCTACAGAAACCCCGGCCCTCTTCAGTTTGATGGGCCTGGTGCTGATGTCAAAACCATGACCCTGTGCCTGGAGGATCAGGACTACATGGGTAGAATCAAGAAGCTCCAGGGATATCTGGACAAGGTATCTGTATATTACAATTTTGGTTCTTATATGTCTTTTAGGTTAAACACAAATATAACTAGAATTTGAACTTTGAAAGGTGGAAGCATTTATCACCTTTGGGTACTCAAGGAAACATCATTTAGCATTTTTCCCTTTTTGGTACAAAAAATAAGGATTTTGACGGCTTTTACACGTCTCTAATTTGTTTATATTTCTTGATTTATGGCTTTGAATATATTTGTTTCATTTTCCTGCCTAACTTTTCCTTAAGAAGACAGGATGTTAAGATATTTGCTTTTGAACTTAAAGGTCATATTTTACGATTTGTGAAGAGTGATGATAAATTTTATGGTACTTACTTCCAAATCAATGTTGTAACACACAGTTCTCACTGGCGTAACAATTCGTATAAGAATTCATGTACAAATTTTTTCCATTTCAGGTGAAGAGCATTGTGAAACCAGGATGCTCACAGGATGTTCTTAAGGTTGCTCTAAGTGCAATGTCCTCGGTGACGGACATTCTCACTGTCGTGTGTTCACCTTCATTCAATGGCGAGTGCCCCTCAAATTTGTAGAACCCGTATTCTGTTTATGGAATGTGTAGAACGAGATTTTGTTCTCAGGTAATGAGCTTCGTGTATAATTAATAGCCGCTTTCTTGTGCCGTTACCCATAAACGATAATCCAACTTGAAAACCTGTTGTAAATGTCAAAGTTTATGTAGGAAATTTTTCCTCCACTAAAGACATGAGACCGTGGCACTTGGAGAAAACAAAATACTCTATCCCACTT
This sequence comes from Houttuynia cordata, assembly GCA_039654745.1. NCBI lineage: Eukaryota > Viridiplantae > Streptophyta > Magnoliopsida > Piperales > Saururaceae > Houttuynia > Houttuynia cordata. Next base: position 6,088,546 of record CM077511.1, read on the forward strand.
TAATATTTCTAGTTAGAATGGTTTTCTGATTAGGACTGCTAATTGGGGCTGAGGGAGTACAAAAGGGGTTTCCTTATTTCTCCAATATAAAAGTTGGAAATCTGTGCAAACATCTTTTTGTGTTTTAGATTCTTTTTGTTAAAGAATTTCTGAGTTCTAGATCACCAGTCACCACCAATGTGCCGAGAACAAGCTCCAGGTGCCTACTCTCAGAAAAATGCTTCGTTCCATGCGTGTTAGTTTTTTGGCAACTCTTGAAGCCTTGTCAAGTTTTTGTCATTTTTTAATATACAAAAAAAAAACTTTTGTTAAAGAGATGTACAAAAGCATGTCAAGTATATAACGTGCGAGCAGAAATCGACGAAAGCTGTATACTGGGACCAGACGCCTGCCCATATTTATGGCAATACGTACAAGTCCTTTTCTTCTTTTAAGGGACGTAATTCTATAGAGAGAATTGCACCTCAACAATATGTTTAACTTGGATGAACACCTAGCAAAAAAATACTTGGGTAAAGAACATTGTTTTTGACAAACTTTACTAAAATCTGAATTATGCTGTAGTATGTAATCAATCAGGAGCACTCTTCAATTGACAGACAACATTCTACTTGCACTTCGAGTAAGGACTTTCACGACTTTATCCAACAGATATGAAAATATGCATGTTTATTATCCTGCCTTGGAACTTTAAAAAATATTCCTACACAGTTTCGAATATTTGTTGGCAATAGCACTGTCCTGAAAGGAAGTTTACTCAGAGTGAAACTAACTGTTGCGTGAACAATTGAAAAAAATAGTTTTCCTTCTATTCTGTATGACTGCTCCAGACGCTAGGAGGTGAAAAAAAATTCTGTTATAAAATGCCTGCATCTTAGAGTGCCATATTATCTTAAAAAAAAAAAGATGTCATAAGCACACGAACAACCAATGTAGATGACCACAGTCAAATTTTTAGTGCAACAGTTGTTCCTCTACAAGGGCTTGCCCCCACTGTTGGACATGAGTGACGCAGCTGCAGCCGCAGCAGTAGGAACGATTCCAGTAGATACCCCAGGCTTTGACAAATGTAGGAGCCTGAAAAGACAAATTGAAAGAAAAAAAACAAACGGATACAATATCAGAGGAATTATACCATATCTTGGTATGACACACAAAATGAAAAGGCAAGAGAGGATATAACAGCTGGAGAAAGAACTAATCTTGCAAACTTGAAAAGCATTTGCTAAAAAGAAGAGAAAACTTACGGTGCAAGGTATTCACAGAATGATGAAACAGCAGCAACAACCTCATTGTAATTATCTGCAGCTGCAGGGGCTGTGACTTCAACCAATTGTATTCCAGGAGTTACAGTGACAGCATCATCAATTGCATGCAGCTTCAAAAGTTTCTTTGCAGAAGTCACAGACACACGAATTGGAACAACCCTTTGAAAATTAAAAGCAAAGCCCACTCTCAAGATTTCATAGTCCAGTTTGTAGCCAAGCGCGTAAAAGAAGCGTAGCACATTCTTGCTAACTTTGGATTCCACAATTGTTCTCACCAGAACCGAGATTTGTTCCGCCCCAGCACCTCTCATTGCACCCCCCACATGTCTAACTGTCCTACACATTCAAAATATCCAGATACCACTTTAAACAGACATTTCCGAGGGATGTAAGCATTTTACTGGCAACCTGGATATACTCTAGTAGCCTCCTATTGGTCAATGCGGCTCAACAGCTCAAAAGCCTTTAGTCTTTTGGATATGCTCCGTCATTACATGTTACTAGTAAATGTATTTTGCTGGGTTTTCTACCGCACAACCTATAATAGAGAACTATACAATTTCTGATACATTCACAATTAGAAAGAGCCTTGCACACTGACTTTCCCAAAAAGTAAACAAACACATAGGAGAAACATACATTAAAATATCAGAAGAAAGAATCGAAGAAGGTTATACCAAGTTGGAATTGACTGTTCCAAGTCACATAGGAGTCTCACTTCAGATGCTACAGCTCCTGTAAAAAAGAAAGCTTTTGTCCATGAACTATATAGCACATCTAATTTTTCAAGTTAATGACTTCTGTAAGGAGAATATATTACGCTCACGTTTAAGGCTCAATGCATGAACAGAAGAAAAGTGTTTGATTTTACAAGTTTAATACAAAAACAATTTACTTACCCAGGTTAGGTCCACTTTTAAGGCACAATTCATGAACCTTGACTCGCTCTTTCGGAACACCACAAAGACCCTGCAGAAGGATCTCCAAGGCTTCAACATGCTGGTTTGTACAACCAAATGTCAGCACATAAGCAAACAGTCTTCATAAAAAATAAAAGAACCCATCAACCAAATTACATTTCAATCCGGACTCAGAAGATAACAGTCCATATATAATCCAATTGAATCCTGAGTCAATTTCATAACCTACTTCCAACTCCAAGGTGATGAGTAAGCTGAGTCATCTAATGTAAAGCTAGTTGCATAACTCATGTGTAATAATTATACAAGTAAAATGTAGTTACATACTCCCTACGTCCCATATTTATAGCTACATTCTGGAAAAATAGTGATTTTTTACTGAATGGTACATTTTGAGTGAGCAGTAATGCTTTTTTAACTACCCAGCCACTTGAATTGAGCCAATTGAGCTATTAATATGGGATTAGCCTACTTAAAGCTCAAGTGAAAGGAACAAATCATTAATCACAATCAGCACCGTGGCAAGGACGGGGAACTGTATTAATCTATAAGCATCCTTCTGATTCTCTACCTAAAACCCAAATATCAAACATGTTGGCAATCACATTCACAAAAGATGACAACACAAAGAAATCTCATATTCCAAGAATGGGGCCACCTAGAACACGCAACGAGAACCACTTTGAGAAGTAAACCTAACTAATACCGACTACATTCATGGGAATTAGAACACTGATTCCATCTGAACTTCGTTACAATTACTCCCTCTGTCCAATATTACTTCTCTGAGTTAGGAACTAAAATTAGCTTGGTTTGTAATCCAAAAAACTAATATGGGACGGAGGAAGCATAAAAGATGATGGGGAAGACAGTGCGGATTTTCAATTACCTGCGTCTCTATGATTCCTTGCACTTCGCATTCCATCTTCTATCTTCTGCTCGCTCTCGCTCTCGGCTAATCGAAGTCGACGGAAGAAGCTCGGGAGGAGAAGCTATGGATCGCTCTACATAGAAAAGAGGGCGTGAAGCTCTGGATCGCTCGTACATAGAAAAGAGGGCGTGTAGCGTAACCCATTTTGAAGACCAGATTGTAGGACCCCAGCCGATGTGGGCAGGTCAGGCTATTAGGCATGGGGCCTGCACAATTGCATGGCCTCATGCCTACATGGGCTGGAGTCATTTAATCTGGTTTTAAAAATTGGTCAGCAAAATATTTCTCCATAGAAAATGGGCTTTCGTACCATTTTACAACAGCAGGCCCGTAGACTCACAAATATCAATGCTAACACGCTCTCGCCTTGAATACTACACGTAGGGGTGCAAGCGGGTCGGGCTATTGCGGGCTAGCGGTTGGCCCTACTCGAGCCCTAACAGCTAAAACTTCTGCCCTAGCCCGACCCTAGCCCTATGCTAACTCCAAAAATCCGGCCCGGCCCAACCCTATCCCTAAGCGGGCTTAGGGTCAGGCCGCGAGCTTTCGGGCCTTTCAATTGGCATAATATTTTTGTGACCCAATCTTCATGTTGTGATCATATTCTAGCATAAATTTACTATACATCACTATGATCTTATTATAGTATGTCATTCAAATGAATTAACTTATTTATTCAAGTCAGAAGTCAGAAAAAATCTAAATCCTTCATTTTTTGGGTAGTAAATTCAACGAAGCAAAAATTAACAGAAGATCCAAACACGCATACAAGCCAAAATTGTAAGAATAAAAGCTGCCTAAGTAATCAGTCTAATAGACTACTACTTCAATCTTCAAAAGAATCCTTTCTTTACACATATAATCATGTCGCCATTGAATTCAATGCATATAAACGGCTCATTCTGTTATTATGATAAAAACATTAGTCTTACACATTTCATGTTGCCACATAATCCAATCCAGTCTCTGCTTTTACAAGCTTTCTTATTATCATTATGGATACGAAATTTAATAGGATCACAGATTAAAGTCAAGACATATAGATAGATAGGCCACATAGACCTATAAAGCAGAGACCGCATGCAATAGTCACACTTGCTTTCCGTCAATCTCATTAAGAGTATACAAAATAATATATAAATGCTCTCTAATATCCATAGAAAGATATAACAGCTTAAGCCTGGCCAATAAAAGTTGGTCCTCAACAGGTACCACGACACAAAGCTTCCACAATGGGAAGATGTAAATGCTCTCTAATATCCATAGAAAGATATAAACCAGACGGGCATAACTTCAACTAATGGCAAGATGCAACACAACCCCAATTAATACTTTGTGATCCTTAACAGGTATCACAATATTACTAATATCAACCCTCTTAGAGTTATAGCATACAATTCGCAACTGCTGGCTCAATAACCCAACAGATAGTCAACCTTTAACTTAATAGCGATTCGGTCGCTTAATCAGAAGTCACTCACACTCATACACTGGCTCTCAATCTCAAGGGCATTTTAATCTTTATTTTGATTAGGTTCTTCCTAACCCTCAAATTTAGCCCTCATGTCATCATTTTATTATCTTTCATTAAATGATTAAGTCTCTAAACCATCTAGGTTTATTAGTCGGATTTTCTTTAATATCAAAGCCTCAACTACTAGTCAATTAGGGACCAAAGTCCTTAATTATAGAAGCATCAAGCGCGTGAAGATAATACATCAATTAGGGCTTAAAATCATTTATCAAACCGCCCAAAATCAATAAAATGAGCCTATATACTATACTGACTCTGTATGTGCTATATTGCACGTCAGCCCAACCTTCAGTGGTAAGCATTTCTAACTGTGGGTGGATGTCCACCAAACCCAAACCGGTTTGTGAACCAGGTCTATTTATTAGACCGGTTCGGTCTGGCCTATTTATTGAACTGGTTTGGTCTAGTTGTGAACCGCCCAGTTCAGCTCTGGACCGGACCGGTCGTCTCCCTCAAGGAGACGACCTGTTTTGGTCGTCCTCTGCTTGCGTCGGGGGTGGCGGCCCCCATGACGGCTGTCGTCGTGGCTCTCATGCCCGGCCGGCACCCTCCTCCTCTACCTCTTTGGCTCTCTGCCGGCCTCCCGGAGCCATCAATTTCTCCCCCACCTGCTCCGCCATTGCACATGGTCATGGCAGATCGGAAAAGAAGAAAAAAAAATGACCTTGCAGTAGGAAAGGCAGTGCCTTTCCGCCACCGCCACTGCTGCGTTGGCCACTCATAGGCAGTGGGGTGCTGTCGATGGTTCCGCTCTTCGCTGGCGTCCACTGTGCCTCTGATTTTTTTCCCCCCTCGGAGTTCCTTCCTCGCTACTATGGCGTTGCCAGTCGGCCGACGCCATAGTTTGGCCACCCACCGACACTGTTTCCCCCGTTGGCACAGGCCGTCGGCGCCTCCGTCGGAGGAAAGACAGTCATAGCACAAAGGAAAAATAAAAATAAGACATGTACGGGATCCAACCTCGTGTAGCCAGAGGATTGTCGCAGGTCGCCGGAGGGTTGTTGGGATCGCAGAAAGTCGCCCGAGGGTTGCTGGGGTCGCCGGAAGCCGTCTCCCAAGAACAGGACGGTAGTTTTTTTTCGGCTGCTTGGGTTCGAAATGGCCAGGGTGAAGGCAAAGAGGAAGAAGACGATGCCACCTGGTCCGAAGCCACACCTGGCACCGGATCAAGCCACACGTGGCTCGAAGCTCGAAGCAAGTGAGGGCATGACATTCTTCATGTTTAAAAGAGTTTTGTCCGCAAATTTAGGTAGGCAGTGATTCTGTGTCCCAAGTGAGTTCTTCAAAATTATCATTGCGCCACTGAACCAGAACTAACGGAATCACCCGATTCCTGAGTGCCTAATTTCTTCGATCCTTAATCCTAATCGGTTTTACTTCATAGATCAAGTCAGGTTTTAGTTCTAACATGGTATACTCAACTATGTGCGCATCATCACGACAATACTTCCTCAACTGCGAAACATAAAACACGTTATGCACCTAATCCAGATTAGGAGGTAAAACAAGTGATAAGTGATCTACACATAAATTATGCATTTTATTATCTCCTAAACTTATATTTATGTTAGTGTTTGATTAGAATTAGTACTACCTTAATGTAGTTTTTAGTTTTTATAGGAAAATTAGAGTAAGATGGAAAAAGGGTGAAATATGCCTCTCATGGTTAATTCTTCATAACTTCGTATGCGTATATCTGATTGGACTGATTCAAGTTTTATGTTAAAGTTCAAAAAGTCAGATTTCCAACGCCACTGACCACGCGCAATTCGGAGTTCGGAACGAAAAGTTATGGCCATTGGAAATTTACAAACAGTAACTACGATTGATCGGCCATTCAACGCGATCGATTGCCTGAGCCGTAAAATAGTGTTACTGAAGGCAACGATCGATCGGTACTCAAAATAATCAATCGTATCTACTGGAGTTTTTGATTTACGCAAGACAGTAACAGCGATCGATCGGAGTCATACGGTATCGATTGGCAGGACGATTGATCGGTGGAAAATAACGAAGGAATTGCGATCGATCGGTAGGCGATTGATCGGCAATATGGAGCGATCGATCGCCGTATGCGGCAAATTGAAATTAGACCTATTTTGATACGGATTTAGAAGAGGACTTCGTGGTTTCTCTTCAAACATATAAATAAGCCTTAAGGGAGAACGTTTTGGGCATTAGAGAACATACCTTGGAGGCTAGAGAAGAGCAAGAGGAGTCTTGTGGAGGCTAAAGAAGAAGAAGGGATTTATGACGATGGATCTACACAACTAGGCTTTTCTTTTCTCTCCCTCTATGTGTAACTAAATTCCTTGTCAAGGCTTGATGAAGCCCTAGATATGTGTATTGTTATTCTTGTTAGTTTAATTTTATAAAGTTAATATGATTTATGCTTAATGATATTTCATGAGTATTCCTTTGAGTGCTTGATCATAGAATTAATAGATACAAATGAAATTAAATCTTTTTAATGCCTGTGTCTAATCAAGAATAGGTTTGTGATTGATTCTATGCCCGATCAAGGATATGATTGATTACACAATAGTGGATGAACTTTCGTGTCCGATCAAGAACGTTAGTGAATTCATTACTAATTCGTGTGTCCGATCAAGAATACAAATTACCATATCATGTCAATCTGCGTGTAATAATAATCAAGAGTAGTAATTGCATGTCTAGTGGTGGATTCATTGCCTTGATAATTCTCTCCATTGATTGATCTCACTTTAGTTTAATTAAAGTTCACTGTTTTCCTTAGAGTAACTAAAAACGGTAACTTTTCTCCCGAATTTGGTAAAGTATTAATCGTCTCTGAGGTTCGACAACCCTTAATACTCGCTGTAATACACAATTGCCTTGTGCACTTGCAAGGGTTTAACTTGTTGACAGGTGAGACATCTTGCTACAAATTGACCAATATCCTTCTTCATTCCATCCCACCAGAAGGTACGCCTCAAATCTTTGAATATCTTGGTTCCACCTCGATGAATGGTGTACTTGGAATGATGAGCCTCCCTCAATAATTCTCCACGCAGTTTGGGATAGATGGGACTACCAATCGACCTTTGAATCGAATTCCTCCATCGGCTCCTCAAACAAAACCTGTCTTCTTGAGTAAGTTCTGAACTTCTGAATCTGTTGCCTGCGATAAAATAATTTTCTCAACAATCCCCGATTGAACTTCAAAGTTGGCCACAAAAGACTTCCCTCCTTTGGATGAAGGTTCTAAGTATAGGCTTGTCATAGATTCTATCAATTCCCACTCTTTGACCATTATAAAAACAGCAAGGGTTTCTTACTTTCTACTAAGTGCATCCGCCACCACATTAGCTTTGTCAGGATGGTAAGCTATAGAGAATTCATAATCTTTGAGATACTCGAGCCAACGCCTTTGTCTCAAATTCAAGTCTCTCTGAGAGAAAATATACTTCAAGTTTTGATGATTTGTAAAGACTTCATACTACACACCATAAAGATAGTGCCTCCACAACTTCAATGCAAACACCGATGCAGCCAGCTCTAGGTCATGTGTTGGGTAATTTCTCTCATGTGGCTTTAGTTGTTTAGAGCCATAAGCTATAACTTTGCCATACTGCATGAGTACACAACCTAAGCCTTTTCTAGAAGCATCACTGTACACCACCAAGCCCCCTTCTCCTGAAGGAAGAGTAAGAATTTGTGCACTAGTTAATCTATTCTTCAAATCCAAGAAACTGTTTTCATAATTTTCATCCCAGATAAACTTTACATCCTTCCTTATCAATTTGGTCAAAGGTATGGCAAGAGAAGAAAAACCTTCAATAAATCTTCTATAATACCCTGCCAAACCCAGAAAGATTCTAATCTCGGTGATTGTTTTTGGCCTCTCCCATTTGATTATAGCCTCAACCTTAGATGGATCAACATATATGCCATCCTTTGAAATAATATGCCCTAGGAAGTTAATGCTCTCCTGCCAAAAGTTACACTTGCTAAACTTGGCATACAACTGATATTTCCTCAATACTCCTAACACCTACTCCAAATGCTTAGCATGGTCCTCAAGGGATGCTGAATAAATAAGGATGTCATCGACGAAGACAATGACAAACTTGTCTAACCAAGGTTGATAGATCATGTTCATCAAATCCATAAAGGTTGCAGGTGCATTGGTTAATCCAAAGGGAATTACGAGGAATTCATAAAGACCATACCTAGTTCTAAAGGTAGTCTTAGGGATGTCTTGATCTCGAATCCTTAACTGATGATAGCCCGAGCGAAGGTCAATTCGAGAGAAAACTTTGGCTGAATGTAACTGGTCAAATAGATCATCTATCTGAGGCAAGGGGTATTTATTTTTAACAGTCACCTTGTTTAACATCCTGTAATCGATGCACAATCTGAAAGAACCATCTTTCTTCTTGACAAGAGAACTAGTGCTCCCCAAGGCGAGACACTTGGACGAATAAATCCTTCATCGAGCAACTCTTGTAATTGCTTCTTCAACTCATTCAACTCCGCTGGAACCATCCTGTACGGTGCCTTGGACACTGATGTTGTTCCAGGACACAACTCTATTGTGAAGTCAACTTCTCTTCTAGGAGGTAGGCCAGGTAGTTCCTCACGGAACACGTCAGAAAACTGCGACACTACCGGTATATCTTCTAACTTTGGTTGCACTTATTCCAAGGTGATCACACTTGCTAGATAGGCAACACATCCCTTCATGAGAAGCTTATGCGCCTTCAAGGCTGAGATTATACATGCATTATCTTATGACTTCTCTCCTTGGAAAATAAAAGATTCCTCCCCAGGAATGGTAAGGATTACTCTTTTTTCCTGCAATCCACTAATGCAGTATATACAGAAAGTCAATCCATCCCTAGGATTACATCAAAGTCAATCATGTCTAACAAGACAAGATCGGCTGGAAGATACTTATCCCCAAAACAGATAGGTACTCCTAGAAGACACTCACCCACTCTAATAGTGTCGCCCACAGGGGTCATTACAAGTAAAGGTGAAGCTAGCATTCTACAAGGATGGTTTAAACTTAATGCAAACACACCCGATACAAAAGAATGAGTTGCACCAGGGTCAATTATAACTTTTACACACAAGTCATAAATAGAAACAGTACCTCCCACCACTGCATTCTTTTGAGCATCCTCAGAAGTAATAAACACGAGCATGTGCATCCGATCATTTGATCAGAAGTCCCTCACACTCATACACTGACTCCCTATCCCAAGGGCATTTTAGTCTTTATCTTGATTAGGTTCTTTCCAACCCTCAAACTTAGCCCTCATGTCATTATTTTATTATCTTTTATAAAATGATTAAGTCTCTAAACCACCTAGGTTTATTAGTCAGGTTTTCTTTAATATCAAAGCCTCAACTACCAGTCAATTAGGGACCAAAGTCCTTAATTATAGTAACATCAAGCGCGTGAAGATAATACGTCAATTAGGGCTTGAAATCATTTATCAAACCCCCCAACACCAATAAAATGAGCCTATGTACTATATTGACTCTGTATGTGCTATATTGCACCGAAATACACAGACAGTCCGGCTCAACCATCAGTCGTAAGCAGTTCTAACTGTCGGTGGATGTCCACCGACAGTTCAAAACCCAAACTGATTTGTGAACTGGTTTATTTATTGGACCGGTTCGGTCTGGCCCATACCTAAATTGGCCTATTTATTGAACCGGTTCGGTCTAGTAGTGAACCAGTCTAGTCCGGCTCTGGACGGAACCAATCACCTCCCCCAAGGAGACGGCCTGTTCTGGTCAACCTCTACTCAACCCGGGGGTGGCGGCCACCATGACGGATGTCATCGTGGCGCTCATGCCCGGCCGGCACCCTCCTCCTCTGCCGCTTTGGCTCCCTACCGGCCTCTCGGAGCTATCAATTTCTCCCCCGCCTGCTCCGATGTTGCCCATGGTCATGGCAGATCGAAAAGGAAGAAAAAAATGACCTTGCAATAGGAAAGGCAGTGCCTTTCGTCCGCCGCCACTGCTGCGTCAGCCACTCACAGGTGGTGGGGAGCTATCGATGGCTCCGCCCTATGCTAGCGTCCACTGTGCCTCTGATTCCCCCCCCCCTGCTCGGAGTTCCTTCATCGCTAATATGGCGTTGCCAGTTGGCTGACGCCATAGTTTGGCCACCACCGACACTGTTTCCCCCGTTGGCACAGGCCATCAGCACCTCCATTGGAGGAAAGACAGTCATAGCACAAAGGAAAAGTAAAAATAAGACATGTACAGGATCCAACCTCATGTCGTAAATGGTTGTCGTAGGTCGCCGGAGGGTTGCTGGGGTCGCCGAAAGCCGTCTCCCAAGAAGAAGACGGTAGCTTTTTTTCTACTGGTTGGGTTCGAAATGGCTAGGGGTGAAGGCAAAGAGGAAGAAGACGATGCCCACCTAGTCCGAAGCAAGCCATACCTGGCACCGAAGCAAGCCACACCTGGCTCGGAGCAAGTGAGGGCATGACAAGCTTTGACTTTGACTAGTTCAAATAAGAAAATTTACTCTCATCAGTTCCTTTCCGATTGGGATTTATCTTTACTACTCCCTCTGGTGACTTCTAATTGAGACCGACACTTAATTGGTTAACTTTATTGAGATGTGGCGTCCACAGTAAATGCCTAGGCTTTGAGTAGGGTTGTCAACAGGTCAGACCCTTGCAGGCCAGAGGTGGGCACCAGTTCGCCCTAATTGCATAGACTCTTAGCCTGTTATGACCCTATTCTAGTTAGGTAAGGATTAGTTTCCTTCATTAGTTGGATTCATAGGACTAGTTTCCTATGTCAATTAGGACTATGGTTTAAAGTTTATAAATATATAAATGGGTCTTGTTTAATTCATTACCAAAAGAAGTCAATGAAGTTTATTTACTAGTTTAGTATTAGCTTTTTAGCCCTAATCCTACTCTATCTCCCTTTTCACCTATGATGGTATCTTATGTAGATCAGAGTCTACATCATTGGTATCGGAGCAGTGGACCCTCGACTCCCACCCATCCCACACTTGCTGTCGCACTCACACAGGAGATTTTCCGAATTACCCAATGGGAAGCAAAATTCGAGCGAGAACTTACCGATTTGAAGACTTCAATCATGGAGATCGCGGAGAGTCAGTAGACGAACAATCGCCGCTTTGTGGAGCTCCTGTTGTCCTTGCATCGCCAGTCTGTGTTGACTCCTCCTTCGAGCTTCGCTGGCTCTCCAACCCTGTTTTCACCTCCATATTCCCCCACCGGCATGCAATTGCCATCGCTCGGCATGTCACCTTGGCGAGGCATAGTGTCGTCGGGCACCTTCGTAGTGGATTCACGACTATCAGTGTTCTTCTAGTCACTCGCTTTCAGCTTGCTAGTGCAGCCAATCCACGCCGCGCCCATCCCTCAATTTGCTAGTGTCGTGGCCATCGCATCCTTTCTGGTGACTTCTCTGCCAGGTTTGTCGAAGCCCATGGCTGCGGCCATCCAGATTACTGCTACCGACGACTTGTCTACCTCGTCGTTGGCCGCGACTATGCCTTCTCCCAACCCAGCTGCCTCCATCTTGTCGCCTCTCCAATTCACCCAAAGTGGTGGTTTTTCGGCCCCGATCACCTCTCAGCCTTTCATCGGGCCACCACCTTCAGCTCGGCCGCTAAACCTCATGCAAGTTGGGCGCTTTCTTCTCCAAGTTATGCCGCCCCAACCTCCTGTGCACACCGACAATCAAATCGTCGCCGGACTAGCCATCGACGAGCCGCCAGACACAACTAAAGTCACCATAGGAGTCATCTCTGGCCACGGGATGATCATGGATAGCGATTCCCTGCCTCCACCACCACCAAAGTCGTCACCTTTCTGTCAGCTGGTGCACTTTAACCCCCCAACACCACCCTTCTAGCCGTCGTTACTCAACCCTACACCGATCGCTCTGCCCGATGGGTTTCCAGTCAACCCCGGCGAAAGTCCTTCGACGACTGTGACCTCTAGCCTACCTCGGCCAAAGCAGTCATTTTTTTTCTGGTGGCTTTCCAATCGACCCTGGTGGACGTCGGGTGACTCCAAATCTGTTGACAGGGGTCTCTGTCCAGCCTCATCTGCCACTAAAGCCCCCGCCTTTCGGTCGCCCGGCTTGCCTCCAATGGTGCGCTTCAACTTCCGTCGCCGCCGCCCATCATGTGGCCTCAGGTATCATCGCCACTGCTGAGTGGTTTCCGCCCCACTTTCCTACCGCAGTCGTTCACGCCACCATGCATCGTCTCCTCCGCCTTTCAAAGCCATCATTGTACCCTAGACGCCTCTGCCGCCACACTGCCTCTTCCCTCATCGCCGCCCACTATTTTGAGGAATTGGACCAGTTTTGTTGGTTTGGTCCAATGTGGATCGGATTGGGCCGGTTCAACAGCCTACCTCTCGGGCTGGTTCATACTTGGTTCAACCCTATTTTCTCCGTTTCATGTTGGTTCAGCTGCCTTTAACAAAAAATTTGTAGACATGTGTTGTGGTGACTCGTCTACAGGAATATTGGTGGTCATACCATATTTTTGATGAAGTTGAACCTTTCGTATTCTCACCTTCGATGCAAAAAAATAAGAGCACCTCGAGGACTAGGTGATGCGGAAGTGTTGGTGGAATATTATGCCCCTATTCTAGTTAGGTTAGGATTAGTTTCCTTCATTAGTTGGATTCCTAAGACTAGTTTCCTATGTCAATTAGAACTATGGTTTAGAGTCTATAAATATGTAAAGGGGTCTTCCCTAATTCATTATCAAAAGAAGTCAATGAAGTTTATTTACTAGTTTAGTATTAGTTTCTTAGCCCTAATCCTACTCTTTCTCCCCTCTCCTACGATGGATTATTATGTAGATCAGAGTGTACATCATAGCCTTAGCCCGACACTAGCCATAAGCCAAATTCAACAATGCGGGCTAGGGTCGGGCTATCGGGCTTTTATATTTTGAATAACATAATTACCTTTTCTTTAAAAAAAATCATTGTATTTAGACTTTTAAAGGGATTCACTAATGGGCCTTTACCCATTAGTTTGTGTTCATAATTACAAAGGATATGGGTCTGGCAGCGTTGCACACTTGCGATGTGGGACTATTACTCTTACAAAAATAAACTATTTTTCACACTTCGATCGGGCCAACTAGCCAACAAGCTTTTTGTACTTGGGGCCTAGCCTAATCCTATTTACTACGGGCCAGAAATTTCTAGGCTCGACCTTAAATTTGGGCTTGAAATTTGACCTTAAATTTGGCCAGCGATATGGCCCTTAAAATTGACAACCCTAGGTTTGAGCAATGAAGGAAGGGCTATGGGTGCAGGATGCAGGAAGCAGGAGGGAGATGCATGGCTTTGGGTGCAAGCCTCTGAACCTGAACAGAGAAGGTATCTTTGAAGCAAAGAATAATCAGGGAACGATATCATCTAATTTTTCTACGCAGTTTTTGCTAATTGTCTACATTAAAAGTGATCGGACAAAGTATATGGAACCATTATTTCCTTGTATATTACTCCTTATGTCCAATAAATATTGGCAGCAATTGAAAATGAGTTATGATTTTGATGTAGATGGTGGTCTATATGAGAATCCATGGAGGAATACATCTATAACTAAGAAAGTAAAAACACATAAAATAAACTTAATTCTTTATTGATCTATTGTAGGTAGGAAACTTATATTACCTAAGGCGGGCCATCCACCAACGCTTTCGCATCATCTCGTCCTTGAGGTGCTCTTGTCTTTTTGCATCGAAGGCGAGAATGCGCGAGGCTTAACTTCATCAAAATATGGTGGGAGCACTAATGTTCATATAGACGAGTCACCCTAGCACACGTCAGCAATTATTTTTTTTATATGGCTACTGAACCAACACGAGATGTAGAAAATAGGCTTGAATCGGCTAGCCTAGTCCACTTTGGACCAAACCAACAGAAGCCCTTGCTCTTTTGTCTTCCCCATGGAATAAATAGACTCCTAATCGTCTTGCAGGAATGACGTCGACAGAGGCGGAATCTCAAAAGGCGGCTTCGGTGGAGGCAGAGGTGAAATCTCAGGCGGAGGCCCATGCAGCTGTGGTGACGGAGAAGGTGGTAGCTTTGGCGGCATTTCTGCAGGAGGCAGAGCTGAACATGGCGGCGTTGGGGGGTTGTACGCTTGCGGACATAAAAGGTGGCGGCTTTTGTGGTAGTGGAGGTAGGACAGAGACTCTCGTCAACAGATCTGGAGCCACCTACTTCTGTCGGGATCGATTGGAAATCTGTCAGATTAAGGTGGGGGAAACAGTGGCAGTGGCGGCATAGATGAAATCCGAGGTTGGATTTGGGCATGCCGAAAGTAGCATCACCTGCAAGGAGGAGGAGAAGTAGCCAAATGCGTGAACTTAGGCTCGATCTGGGTAGGGTGGAGCGACGATGGCTGGAAGGGCGGCATTGCATCGAGGGTAGTCATCGTGGCTAGCGGAAGCTTTGGTCAATCCAAGGTAGATGCGAGGGTGGTAGCCGGCTCGATCGGGTGTGGCTCAAGGTGGTGCATTGGAGCAACTAGGAGAAGAAAGCTCCCAGCTGGCGTGAGGTTTGGTGGTCGAACAACGCCAAGCGAAGAAGTCACCAGAGTCGAGCCAACAGGCACGGTCATGGCGGCGGAGTGCAGAGAAGGTGGCAATGACGGAGTTTGCAATAGTGACAAGAGTGGGGGGTCTACAACAGCAGCTGCGGGGGTGGCCGTAAGGTAGAAGGGAAGACTTGCAACGGCGGCGCTCGAGGCCGAGACAGGGTACAGGCCAGCTGGAGGTGGTGGCGACCACACTCCTTGTGGGCCTTCCTCCTCCGATCGTGTTCTTTGTTTTAAAGTTTCCATTGAGCTCGTATCTCAACATCTCGTCGCTTCCAGTCTGCGTGCATCTCTTCATCTTGCCACTTCCACTCAGCTTCAAGTGCGTCAAGTGATCGCAAGATATGTTGCATGTTCAATGGTCCGAAGGAACGATTGCTCTAATACCAATGACATAGACGGTGGTTAATGTAAATTTTAATATAATACTCGCAAGCGCACGAATCTAATGCAGAATAATGGCTATGAGGTCGATCCCTCAGAGACTTAGTAAGATATTTAACCTAATTCTAAGAGTATGTAACAAGCAACAATAAAATGAAAAGTTTTAATTTTTACTTTCTAATTAAGCAATCAGATGTTCAACTAAACTTAAAACACAGAAATTGGCTAAATAAAAGATAAAATAATAAAAAGCCTGTTTTCTGCTTTCAGTCCGTCTGTAATCCCGTCCTGCTTTCCTCTTTCCTCCACCTTCTGCAACAATCTCTCGATTGCACGCCTCAACCGTTTTACTCTTTCTCTCGAACAGAATAAAATAGTCCCTAATTCCAGCAAAAGCAAAGCAGCCCCGAAATCAGATCAGTCAATCCTCTCCAGCACCAGTTCCTCTCAAATCCAAGCCAACAGTTCCTCTCACCCATTTACCCAGCCAAAAAAATCCAGTTCAGGTCTGCCTCTCTCTCAAGCAGACAACCCTCTTCTCAATCAACAGCCGTACGTCAACAACCGCCAGAAACAGAACCAGTTCTCTCCAAAACAGCACCACCAAAACAGTCTCCTTTCTCGAGCAAATCAGTCTGTCTCCTCTCTCGAGCAAGACAAAACTCTTCTCTGTCTCACAGATCAGTTGTATCTCTCTGTCAGCAAAACAATTTTGTGATCTCTCGAACAACAGAACTGCAAAACTCCGGCCTCCAGAACACAGCAGTCGGCACCACCAAAATAGTCTCCTTTCTCGAGCAGAAGTTCTGCTCTGTTTCTACCAACACAGATCCAGCCTCCTCGAATTCTTTTCTGTCTCTTGACAGATCCAGCCTCCACCACGAACAGCCCTTCCTCCTTTCTCGAGCAGACACTCCAGAGCAGAGCCACCCCTTGCACAGCCAAGTCCTCTTCACCGCCTTTGCCTCTCGACAGAGCAGCCACTACAACAAAAAAACCACCTCTCCGAACAGACAGAGCACCCCCCCCCCCCCCCCCGACCGCCTCTCTCCCTTCTCTGCCTCTCGACAGAACAGCCGCCACAAAACAACTCCAGTCGGCCTCAAATCCGCCGTCCAAAACAGAGTCGCTACTCTGTTTACTCCTCCTCTCCTCCTCTCTCAACAGATTTGACTCACCTCTTCTTATAGACAAGCCCGATCCAATCCTAAGAACGCACCTTCCAGATTAAGCGTGCTTCATTCCAGCAAGTTTCGCACCGAGCAAAATTCCTTTCCTTTCCCGGCACGATTTCAAGCTTCTCAAAACACTGATTTTCCATTTTTTAGACACCGGCCAAATCACGAGCTTGTCGTCCTTCTGCCCTTCCAAATCGAGCCAAAATCGTCACGCTGCTTCGGATTTCCGATCACCTCCTCCATCTCCGGCGACCGATAGCCATGTCCATGGGCTGATTTCGAACCCAGCAATCACCGCCGGCCGTCATTCAGCTCGCCAGCCACCGTGACTGTTGTTGTTTTAATTAATCTTCTTAATTTTACTCGCAAGTGTACGAATCGTGTTTGGAGTATAGTCGCACAATTCTTACGAGGTCGAACCCACAGGGACTTGTGTAGCGGAAATCTAATCGAATTCTAACTAAACCCTTGACTAAACTATGAAACTTGTAGAAATTGATTAACTAACTAACGACTAATTAAAATCAATTAACGTAATAAAAATATGAACTTTATCAAATTAATAAAATACTAAGGCTTTGGAATCGGCATGCAATAAATTATAGAGAACCCTAACCCTTCAATTATTTATCATTCTCCAAATACTCGTAACAATCTAGAATCCTATTCACGTTGTTACGAAAAATTTTACTTTAATGCACAATTACTCAAACAAAAATCACGTCCTTCAAGCTAATTAAATTAACAACTCAAATCACTAGATGTATCCACTTACGAGTAAATCACAACTAGTATCCGATTTGTTATTTAACCAATTAAAACAAGCATGCATTGACAATAGTAATTCCAAATCATAGCAAAAACATGATTAATGCTATATCCGAAAATAACTACGTAATTAACAACAGGAACGCATAAACATTATAGCATAATCCTAGGAGAACAATATCAACTTTCACATATCAGGCATTCTCTACAACTACTACAGCCTGATCCTAGCCTTAGCAACTAATCTAGCCAATCATACGAATAAAAACATATGCATAATTCATTATTGAACTCATCTAAATTGAAGAATAAAATTGACTTACACGAAATTTGATACTGAATGAAAAATAGTAGAACTGTTCTCTCTACTTTCGGTCGACTGTTCCCAACAGCAACAGATCTGATACAACCCCAAGCAACAGTAGAATAGTAGATGAAGACCAAAATTGAAAAGAGAACTGGAATTAAAATTTAGAACTGTAAAAATAAAAATAAAAACAACTGTTCTCGGTCGTCTGTCTCGAGTAACATCAAACAAATTGATACAACTTCAATCTAATACAGCAGCTAAGATGAAAACGAATGAAAAAGAAAAAAAAATCAAAACTTTGCACTGAAATATGCTTCGGTCCTCTTCTCTGTCGGACCTCCTTTTTCGAATGAGGCTCTGCTCTGTTCTTATACAGACTGCCGAAACATTCCTCTCCTCCCAAAATCAGATCTTGCCCAATTAACTTATTCTAATTCCAGCAATTTCCCCTTCAATTTCTCGTCCAAATTGGTAATAAAAATCAAATCTTTCCTCCACGAAATAGAACCAAATCTCCCAAATTGAAGCTTCAATACTGAACCAAAATCTAACATCTTTTCTTCTTCAATCGAAATACACAATTGCAGCTTACCATTCTGAGACAAATCGAGATTTGAAGCTTCCCAATTTAGCTCTCAACCTTCCTGATTTGGCTCTGTTACACCTTCCAAAGCAAGACCCTTCTCCTTGTTCCTCTAGCTATTCCTCGCCGGAACCATCGTCACCGCCACCGCTGCTATCGCCGTCGTGAACCCATGGTCGTCGTCGACCTCAGTTGTGACCATCTGCTCTGCTCCCATCGTCGACCTTCGGATCTTCCTTAGTAACACCGGAACCCATGGCTCACCGTCAGCATCGCCGTCGTCCTTAGCCTTTCCGTCGTTGCTCCGCCGTGGATTCATCGCCGCCAGAACCCAGCCGTCGCATCTGCTCTCCAACCACCGGCGCTCGGGCAACCCGAGCGCTACTTCATTCTTCTGTTAGACACCCGAGCCGATGGCTCGGGTTTTCATCTTTTTTTTTTATTTCTTTCTACTGAACCGGTTCGGTTTCTTTTCTCTCTTTTTTTTTCTTTCTCTTGAGTCAAACCCGATGTATCAATCTCATCCGTCTAATCAAATCTAAATGCCCGTCATTCAATTCCGCGTGCCCGTCTTCCTTT
Source organism: Houttuynia cordata (assembly GCA_039654745.1). Classification (NCBI taxonomy): domain Eukaryota; kingdom Viridiplantae; phylum Streptophyta; class Magnoliopsida; order Piperales; family Saururaceae; genus Houttuynia; species Houttuynia cordata. The sequence goes on from CM077511.1 coordinate 6,107,603, forward strand.
AAGTGACTCATCAACGGTTCAGATCTTCAATGCGCGTGATATTAGCTCTTGGGTCGCTTTGGCACTTCAAAACCCGTCTATTTGGTTCTCTTTGCAGCCCGAACACTTGAACCTACATAAATAAAATATGTCCCACATTAGACGTACCAAATAATTTATAAAATGGCAGAACATATTGAAATTTGAGCCATTTAGAGAGCATTATTTAATTAATTCCTAATTACTAAACAAATGACTAAAATTCACTTTATTCCTTATTTTAACTAGAAAACATAACTAACAAATAGGTAAAAAGGTATATAAAAATGTGTATTTTTCATGCTTAACAAATACCCCCAAACCTAGATTTTGCTAGTCCTCAAGCAAAACACAAAGAAAAAAATAATAAAACTACTCAAAAATAAATGCCACTGTCGTAGGGAATTACGATTGCATTTAGCATATGCAACAAGCCTTTTAAACCCCCAGGTGTCCCTGGATGGACGAGTGAAGTCTCGTGAGGGTTTGCAGCCATGCTACCCACAAACATGTATTTATAAAATTAACCTTATTCTTTATCTAAATGAGAAAGAAGTCAACTAAACACTTCAAAACACAGAACCTATTATCCCTTCAAATACACACTGTAATACTTAAGAAAACTAACCACACGTACTTGCATTTATAATCAACTGGAATATAGAAGCGCTCAAGTAAGTGGTTTTATTCTACACCTTCATCTTGGAAATTTCTGCTCAATATGATATAGCATGATACTTTAAATAATAGAAAGTGTAGAACATTGTAGCAATACACTCTAAATCTCTGTTTCACACAGATCCAGTGTTACCCATTAACCAGAGAACATCAGAATCTACATAGTCATCGTAATCTTTAGGTTCATGATAGCACAAATGCTTGCGCGCCTCCTTTGGGTCCAACATTCTAGATTTGAGAGGATAATACACCATAGACTTTTTTTTTTCATTAGGACTGTGTAAGGCCTGACTTCAAGATGCTTAGGTTTAGCAATGACTCAGGTGATCAAACCCAAGAGAAGGTTGACAAATTGTAATATATACTCGGTAAGTCCGAGGTCGAACCACAGGGAATGATGTAGGATTATTCTATTCTAACTAATCTAAACACTACTTAGCTTAGCAAATTAAGATTCTTATCAAGAAATTATGCAGAGAAGTTATAATTCAATTAACTACTAAAATGATGATTAAAGATTCAATTAAAACTAACTAAAGACAAGCAAAGATAATCGATGAGAGATATCAAAGCATCAAGGATCAATTATTTAATTAATATTCTACGTCTATTCAATTACGCAATTAGATTCAAATAATGATTTGACCTAATCGGATGATATTTCATTCACGTTCATCATATCCATTAACATAAGAATATTGATCGAATATTTATCATTAACAAGCATAGTCTACTAATCACAGGGAATTATAAGCATCCGTCGTACCTTACGTTAACGACAAATCAAATAATTATATAGATTATGACTTTATCAAAACATCGCATTCAATCAAATAAGCATTAAACACTTTTTCATAGACGTAAGAATATCAACCAAATAACGTCACCTTTAGCTTTGACAAAAGATTTAGCTATTCATATTCATGAGAAAAGAAAAATCAGAATTGGAAAAGAATCGCATTGATAACACTATTGCAAAACACTATTCACGGTTTACTGTAGCAGATTCACTGTAGCAACACTGTAGCAGATTTACTGTTCACCCGATGTACTGTTCATCGTCTCCCTCATGAACGCAGGTACTGTAGCAATTGCAGGAACACTGTAGCAGTACTGTTCACGATGTATAAACAGCCCAAAATCAATGCTTTTCTTCGCAATTCTCTTCCTTTTCGTCCTCCAATCGATTCCCCTTATTCTCCTCTTCGATTTCTGCCCAAAATACCACCGAAATAAGCCCCAAATCACGACCCAACTTTTGAAACGAAGCTCTGTTTTTTTTCAAAACCCAAGCGCTCTCGAACAGTCCCCAAAAGCCGTCAGCCTTCCTCCTGTTTTTATAGCAATTCGAGAGCCCCAATTGATGCCATCACTCCCTCCTAAACCCAGCAGCTTTCCATATAAATTTCGCTCAAATTTGTAAAGAAAAATCCAATCTTTCCATATAACGACCATTCCTTTTGTTTGCCGCCGAAATCATCGCGATCGAGCCCCAGCTCTGGTCGTCGCCGTGAAGCTCAATTGCTCAATGGCCGCCGTCATCAGCTCCGATCATCAACCGTCTTGCTGCTCCTCTGTTCTGCTCCAGCTCCGCCGTCTGATCCATTACTACCGGAAAACCAGGGCTGCCGCAACCGCTATCAGCATCGCCGTCGTGCTCATTCGCCGTCAATCTATCACCTTGCCGTTCATCTTGCCGGAGCTCGCCCATCGCCGGCGTGAACCTCACCTTGCCAGCCCGCCTTCTGTTTCGAGCTTCGCTGCCCCGATCGTCTGGAACACCCGAGCCGATGGCTCGGGTTGTTTCTTTCTTTTTTTTTCTTTTTCTTTAATAAAACCCGTCGTAACAATCTCAACCGCCAATTCAAATCCGAACGGCTGTATTTTAAATTTCACGCCCGTCTTCTCTAAAGTAGCTTATCAACGGTTCAGATTCTTCAATACGCGTCATATCAACTCATGGGTCACTTTAGCATTTCAAAACACGTCTAATGCGCACGCCTGCTAGTGATCTGCAATTCGCATTTTAAACCTACAATAACAAAACCAAACTAAAATTAGACGCATAATAAAAATATGATTCATTAAATTCTTTAATGCATCTAAAATAGTTAATTAGAGTAATTTAATTATTAATCCCCTAATTACTACCCTAATCACAAATAACCCGATTTATTCATGTTTTATCACAAAAACTACACTAGCAAATAGGTAAATAAGGCATATAAATGTGTATATTTTATGCTTATCAAATACCCCCAAATCTATATTTTGCTAGTCCCCGAGCAAAACAAATAAAACAAAATCACACAAAATAAAATTAAAGATAAATTAAACTAGAAAAGTAAATGCCACTTTCGTAGGGAACACGATTGCATTGAGCATATGCAACAAGCCGTTAAACCTCTAGGTGTCCCTAGTAGGACGAGTTTTGTCTCGTGAGGGTTTACAGCCATGTTACCCACAAACATGTACTTATGAAATTAACTTTATTAATCTAAGTGCAAAAACAAAATAAACACTTCAAAACAATCAAACCTATTATCCCTTCAAATACAGACCACAATGTTTAAGAAAATCAACCACATGTACTTGCATTTTATAGTCAACTGGAATATAGAAGCCCTCAAGTAAGTGGTTTTATTCTACACCTTCATCTTGGAAATTTCTGCTCAATATGATATGAAATGATAATATAAATAGTAAAAGTGTAGAACATTGTAGCAATACACCCTAAATTTCTGTTTTACACATATCCAGTGTTACCCATTAACCAAAGAAAATCAGAATCTACATAGTCATCGTAATCTTTAGGTTCATGATAGCACAAATCTGCGCACCTCCTTCGGGTCCAACATTCTAGATTTGAGAGGATAATACACCATAGACTTTTTTTTCTTTCTATTTTCAGCAGGACTGTGTAAGGCCTAACTTCAAGATGCTTAGGTTTAGCAATGACTCAGGCCAATGACTCCCAGCACAGTTGGCTTAGGGCATTAGGTTTTAAGAGACCGCTTCGGGCCCGAGCATCAGCCTAAGTTAATCCTATAAAGTCAAGCAACCCCTTTTCTTTTCATTTTGTTTTCATTTTTGTTTTCATCATTTTTTTTTCATCAACATTCATATTTTCCAGCAATCTTATCATGTCCAGGTTGTATTATACTCTCAACCTATTTCCGGTTCCAATCCCTTGCCATAGCCAAGTAAATGGTCTATCATGATCTTTTAAGCTCAACAGACAACCACATATCATCCAATGACTTTGACTAAAGACATCCCACTGAAGATTAGTATTCAACAAATCTCTAGAGGGTATTACTTTATGTACTAGTGTGTGTGAGTGAGTTTTATTAGCTCAAGCACATGATCCAAGAGGACTGTAACAGAAAGATATGCTCAGTTAAGTGTTTCTATCCTCCAGTATACTTACTCACACTTCCAATGTAAATTAATCTCTTAAAAATTGAAGTATGCATCAAGAAGGGATAAACTATCAAAACCTATAAGAAATACTAACAAACAACCTAAAAACTAATCAAATTTTTATTTGTTTTTCTCTTTTCTTTTATTTTTAAAATTTTTTTTTTGAAAATAAACAATATTATTCCTATATACCCCCAAACCTAAACTAAACATTGTCCTCAATGTTAAGAAAGAAATGAAGGATAAAATAAATAAATAAATAAAATCAAGGATAGATGTAGCTGGAGAACTGCAAATTGCTAAAATCCCATACAAGTGAAAAGTATCAACAAAGAAAAAGGTGAGAACAATCACAATATCCAACCAGAAAACATCATCTGACTAATAAGTATCCTAAAAACAAATTAAAAGCTGGGCTGCCTCCCAGGAGCGCTAAGTTTCTTGTCTTCAGCCAGACTTAATCCCATTTTTTTGTTCAAATTATCCAGGATCTTTTAACCTAACATTCATTCCACCTGTGGTCCTACTCCGCACATTAGGATTAATTAAAGCAACCGCAAGTGGATCATTATGATAGATAAATGGGAATGCATCCTCCACTAAAGATTCAATCATGTCAACTGCAAAAAATTCATCTGACTCTCGGGGTTGTTTGCAGACATTAAATATATTCAAGTCCAAAGTCATATTGCCAAATGAAAGTTTCATTACACCATTTCTACAATTAATCAAAGCATTTGAAGTAGCAAGAAATGGACGACCTAATATGACAGGAATATTTGCACTTGCATTTATAACAGGATGTGTGTCCAAAACAATAAAATCAACAGGAAAGTAAAATTTATCTACTTGAACAAGCACATCTTCCACCACTCCCCTTGGAATTTTAATAGAACGATCAGCAAGTTGAAGAGTAATGGTGGTGGGTTTAAGTTCCCCAAGACCTAACTGAGTGTATACTGAATAAGGCAAAAGATTAACACTAGCCCCAAGATCAAGTAAGGCTTGGTCTACCCTAAAGTTCCCAATCACACATGAAATAGTTGGACATCCGGGATCCTTATATTTGGGTGGGCTTTTGTGTTGAATTATAGAACTTACCTGTTCAGTCAAAAATGTTTTTTTCTGCACATTCAACTTACGCTTAATAGTACACAAATCTTTCAAGAACTTAGCATAAGAAGGTACCTGTTTGATTGCATCTAACAAGGGAATGTTAATTTTCACCTGCTTAAAAAGTTCAAAAATTTCAGCATTGTGGTTCAACTTTTGAGCTGGTTTCAACCTCTGTGGAAAAGGAGCTGGAATAGGACATCTTACATCTTCACTCGACCCAGACTTATCAATTTCCTCATTATCATGTTTTGATTCATCATTCTCAGAAGATTTCTGGGCCTTAGGTGGAATTGTTTTGTCAATTTCTTTTCCACTACGAAGAGTGGTAATTGACTTAGCATGTTCTAATTGTGAATCAGAAGGTTGTGTGTCCATTGTGTGAACTTGCCCCTGTGGGTTGGGTTGGGGTTGAGCAGGAAACCTACCTTTCTCTTGAACAGCTAGAGAAGATGTCAATTTAGAGAGAGAGCTTTTTATATCATTAATGGCTTGTGAGGTTTGTTGATTAATAGTTGCTTGCCCTTGCATGAAAGTTTGTAGTGTCTCCTCAAGTGTCTTCCTGTGAGGTGGAACATATGGAGTATAATTGGAAGATGCTTGAGGAGGTGGTGATTGTGCAGCACTATCATTCCTCCAACTAAAGTTGGGGTGATTCCTCCATCCTGGATTGTAGGTATCTCCATAAGGAGATTGCCTCTTGAAAGGGGTCATGGAATTTGCTTGGTCATGCAACACCTCCTTGAAAGCAGGAATGGTAGGGCACTCATTAGTAGGGTGTCCTATGACATCACAAATTCCACAGGCCTCTTCTGTAGCAACAGACTTAACAACATTAGTTTTCCCTATTTCCATAGCCTCCACCTTCCTAGCGAAAGAGGCTAGCCTAGCACTCAAATTATCTTCCTCCCTAAGATAATGCAGACCCCCACTAGTAGTTGAAGACTTCGACTTATTAAAAACATCAGAGGGATCGGTGGGATCCCAAGAATCTGAGTCTTCAGCTATTTGATCTAGAAAATCAAGAGCTTCATTAGGGTCTTTATCAAAGAATTCCCCATTACACATGGTTTGAACAAATTGTTTCATTGAGGGCGTCATCCCATCATAGAAGAAACTGATGGTGCGCCACTTCTCATACCCATGATGTGGACAAGAATTTAACAAATCTTTATAACGCTCCCAACATTGATAAAATGATTCATTTTGTTTTTGGGCAAAATTTGTTATTTGCCTTTTCAGAGCATTTGTCCTATGAACTGGAAAAAACTTTTTAAGAAATTCAGTTTGTAGTTCTTTCCAAGTTCCTACAGATCTAGGCTTAAGGGAATTTAGCCAAGTCTTGGCTTTGTCCTTCAAAGAGAAAGGAAACAATTTAAGCCTAATAATGTCTTCGCTACAAGCTTGCTCAAAAGTTGCACATACTTCCTCAAATTCCTTTAAATGCAAATAAGGATTTTCAGAATTTAGACCATGGAATTTGGGAAGCAAGTTTATCATTCCAGGCTTAAAAGTAAATTGATGAGCCTGTAGAGGCAATATAATACATGAAAGTGTGCTAGTGCGTGCAGGTTGCAGATAATCACGCAAGGGCCGCATTGGTGCATCATGTTCACTCTCATTTTCATTAATATCATGGTTACTACCCTGATCAGCCATTTGATTATGTGTGTGTGATGGAACAGAAAATTTAAACGAAGGATTCTCAATCAAATTAGCAGAATTACTTCTAACCAATCGTCCACTGGTATCTCTATTCCACGAGTGCATGCACAAGCAACAGAAATTTCAAAGAGAGATGGAACGAGTTTACCAAATTTGAAGAAAAATCCAATGAAAAACCGTTTTGTTCCAGATAGGACTCCAAATTCCTGCAAAATAAACAAGCTAAATTAAACTAAGAATAATTGAAATTCACTAAACTACACTAGAGAGAAATAAACTAATTGGAAGATTAATCCTAAACTTCACTCCCCCGGCAACGGCGCCAAAATTTGATCAAACCCAAGAGAAGGTTGACAAATTGTAATATATACTCGGTAAGTCCGAGGTCGAACCACAGGGAATGATGTAGGATTATTCTATTCTAACTAATCTAAACACTACTTAGCTTAGCAAATTAAGATTCTTATCAAGAAATTATGCAGAGAAGTTATAATTCAATTAACTACTAAAATGATGATTAAAGATTCAATTAAAACTAACTAAAGACAAGCAAAGATAATCGATGAGAGATATCAAAGCATCAAGGATCAATTATTTAATTAATATTCTACGTCTATTCAATTACGCAATTAGATTCAAATAATGATTTGACCTAATCGGATGATATTTCATTCACGTTCATCATATCCATTAACATAAGAATATTGATCGAATATTTATCATTAACAAGCATAGTCTACTAATCACAGGGAATTATAAGCATCCGTCGTACCTTACGTTAACGACAAATCAAATAATTATATAGATTATGACTTTATCAAAACATCGCATTCAATCAAATAAGCATTAAACACTTTTTCATAGACGTAAGAATATCAACCAAATAACGTCACCTTTAGCTTTGATAAAAGATTTAGCTATTCATATTCATGAGAAAAGAAAAATCAGAATTGGAAAAGAATCGCATTGATAACACTATTGCAAAACACTATTCACGGTTTACTGTAGCAGATTCACTGTAGCAACACTGTAGCAGATTTACTGTTCACCCGATGTACTGTTCATCGTCTCCCTCATGAACGCAGGTACTGTAGCAATTGCAGGAACACTGTAGCAGTACTGTTCACGATGTATAAACAGCCCAAAATCAATGCTTTTCTTCGCAATTCTCTTCCTTTTCGTCCTCCAATCGATTCCCCTTATTCTCCTCTTCGATTTCTGCCCAAAATACCACCGAAATAAGCCCCAAATCACGACCCAACTTTTGAAACGAAGCTCTGTTTTTTTTCAAAACCCAAGCGCTCTCGAACAGTCCCCAAAAGCCGTCAGCCTTCCTCCTGTTTTTATAGCAATTCGAGAGCCCCAATTGATGCCAGCACTCCCTCCTAAACCCAGCAGCTTTCCATATAAATTTCGCTCAAATTTGTAAAGAAAAATCCAATCTTTCCATATAACGACCATTCCTTTTGTTTGCCGCCGAAATCATCGCGATCGAGCCCCAGCTCTGGTCGTCGCCGTGAAGCTCAATTGCTCAATGGCCGCCGTCATCAGCTCCGATCATCAACCGTCTTGCTGCTCCTCTGTTCTGCTCCAGCTCCGCCGTCTGATCCATTACTACCGGAAAACCAGGGCTGCCGCAACCGCTATCAGCATCGCCGTCGTGCTCATTCGCCGTCAATCTATCACCTTGCCGTTCATCTTGCAGGAGCTCGCCCATCGCCGGCGTGAACCTCACCTTGCCAGCCCGCCTTCTGTTTCGAGCTTCGCTGCCTCCGATCGTCTGGAACACCCGAGCCGATGGCTCGGGTTGTTTCTTTCTTTTTTTTTTCTTTTTCTTTAATAAAACCCGTCGTAACAATCTCAACCGCCAATTCAAATCCGAACGGCTGTATTTTAAATTTCACGCCCGTCTTCTCTAAAGTAGCTTATCAACGGTTCAGATTCTTCAATACGCGTCATATCAACTCATGGGTCACTTTAGCATTTCAAAACACGTCTAATGCGCACGCCTGCTAGTGATCTGCAATTCGCATTTTAAACCTACAATAACAAAACCAAACTAAAATTAGACGCATAATAAAAATATGATTCATTAAATTCTTTAATGCATCTAAAATAGTTAATTAGAGTAATTTAATTATTAATCCCCTAATTACTACCCTAATCACAAATAACCCGATTTATTCATGTTTTATCACAAAAACTACACTAGCAAATAGGTAAATAAGGCATATAAATGTGTATATTTTAATGCTTATCATCAGGCCAATGACTCCCAGCCAGTTCGACTTAGGGCATTAGGTTTTAAGATGGACCGCTTCGGACCTGAGCATCAGCCTAAGTTAATCCTATAATAGTCAAGCAGCCCTTTTCTTTATTTTCGTTTCCATTTTTTTTTTCATTTTCAGCATATATATTTTCAAGCATCTTATTCTGTCCAGGCTGTATTATACTCTCAACCTATTTCCGGTTCCAAGCCCTTGCCATAGCCAAGTAAATGGTCTATCATGATCTTTTAAGCTCAACAGATAACTACACATCATCCAATGACTATGACTAAAGACATCCCACTGAAGATTAGTATTCAACAAATCTCTAGAAGGTATTACTTTATGTAATTGGTGTGTGTGAGTGAATTTTATTAGCTCAAGCACTTGATCCAAGAGGATTGTAACAGAATGCTATTTCTCAATTAAATGTCTCTATCCTACAGTATACTTACTCATACTTCCAATGTAAATTAATCTCTTGAAAATTGAAGTATGCATCACGAAGGGATAAACAACCAAAACCTATCAAAATACTAACAAACAACCTAAAAACTACAAAATTACAAAATTTTGATTTTTTTTAAACTGGAAAATTCAAAACAAGCAAGCAAATAACTAAGATATCCTAAACAAATATCTTCCTATACCCCCAAACCTGCATGAAACATTGTCCTCAATGTAAAAAGATATGAAATAAGTACTGAGGAAAATAAATAAATGAGGGAAGGAAAGATAGTACCTGCATTCCACTGAAACGCTATAGTATCTATCAAAATAAAAAGAACAAGTGAAGCACAAGAATAACATAAGAAGAAAAATAAGCACAAAAAATAAAAAATCTAAAAACTTGGGTTGCCTCCCAGTAGCGCTAAGTTTTACGTCTTCAGCCAGACACAGCTATTAATCTTTGCAAGGCAACTGGGACACTACAAGTAATTGTTCATCAGGAAAAGATTCAGTTATGGGCAATGATTTATCAGTAAAATCAACTATCAACCTAGATAAGTGGTCGGCTACAACATTTTCGGTACCTTTCTTATCCCGAATTTCAATATCAAATTCTTGTAGCAACAATATCCATCGGAGAAGACGAGGTTTAACATCTTTTTTAGATAAAAGATACTTCAATGTAGCATGATCCGAATAGATATAGACCTTCGATCCTAATAAATAAGACCGAAACTTATCTAGAGGAAAGACTACTGCCAGCAATTCTTTTTCCGTTGTTGAATAATTAAGTTGAGCATCATTCAATGTTTTACTGGCATAGTAAATCACATGGGGAAGTTTATTAATTTGCTGCCCCCAATAGCATAATCAAAGGCATCGCACATGATCTCAAAAGGTAGGCTCCAATCAGGCGGCCGAATAATAGGTGCGGATGTTAACTCTGATTTGAGTTTCGTAAAGGCATTATTGCAAGCATCATCAAAGACAAATGGTGTATCTTTTGCAAGAAGATTACACAAAGGTCTTGAAATTTTACTAAAGTCTTTAATGAATCTTCTGTAAAATCCAGCATGTCCTAAAAATGATCTGATTTCTAGTTCGTGGTGGTGGAAGATGTGAAATCAAATCAACTTTAGCTTTATCAACTTCAATGCCTTTATTAGATATAATATGCCCAAGAACAATTCCTTTTTAAACCATAAAATGACATTTCTCCCAGTTAAGTACCAGATTCTTCTCTTTACACCGCACTAACACTAAAGATAGGTGGTGCAGACATTCATCAAAATTAGACCCAAAGACAGAAAAATTGTCCATGAATACCTCTAAAAATCGCTCTACCATATCAGAGAAAATGCTCAACATACACCTTTGAAAGGTAGCAGGTGCATTGCATAGCCCAAAGGGCATGCGACGGTAGGCAAAGGTACCAAAAGGACACGTGAAAGTGGTCTTTTCTTGGTCTTCAGGGGATATGGGAATTTAGTTATAACCAGAATAACCATCAAGGAAGTAATAATATTCATGTCACGCTAACCGTTCCAGCATTTGGTCAATGAAAGGAAGGGGAAAATGATCTTTTCTTGTCAAAGCATTCAACTTCCTATAATCAATACAGACACGCTAACCCGTTTGAACTCGAGTTGACACTAACTCATCAGCATCGTTTTTCACAACATTTATGCCAGACTTTTTCGGTACAACTTGAACAGGACTTACCCATTTACTATCAGAGATTGGGTAGATGACTCCTACATCTAAAAGCTTAAGGATTTCAGCTCGAACAACTTCTTGCATTACAGGGTTAAGACGCCTTTGGGATTCACGAGAAAGCTTGGCATCATCCTCCAAATGAATTCTATGCATAACAACAGATGGACTGATGCCTTTAATATCCGCAATGGTCCACCCTATGGCTTCTTTGTGCTTTACAAGAACATCAAGTAATTTACGCTTTTGAGCCACATCTAGGTCAGATGCAATAATGACAGGCAAGGAATCAGTGGGACCTAAATAAGCATATTTCAGAGTATCAGGTAATGGTTTCAGGTCTAATTTAGGTGGCTCAACACTGGATGGAACTACTGGTGATGATGATAAAGCAAGAGGCTCCACTTTTGGTTGCCACCATTCAGTACTCATCAGAGGTACAGACTCAAGCAATGAGTTTACTTGTTCAATTGACTGATCGATATCAAATTCACAACCAAAATGTGTTAAGCAGGCTTCTAAAAGATATTGGGAAGGTGTTTGAAGAAACGTTTCATGGACAAGTGTTTCAATTAGGTTTATTTCATTCACATCATCCATGTCAGGTGGTTGTTTACTGATGTCAGAGATGTTCAATTCCACCTTCATATTCCCAAAAGAAATTTGCATCACTCCATTTCTGCAATTAATGATAGCATTAGATGTAGCTAGAAATGGACGACCCAAAATGACAGGTATTTGCCCACTTATGTTCGGAACTGGTTGAGTATCAAGGACAACAAAGTCCACAGGGAAATAAAATGTATCAACCTTAATTAGAACATCCTCAACAACACCTCGAGGAATTTTAACCGAACGGTCAGCTAATTGCAGTGTCATTGAAGTGGGTTTTAGCTCTGTCAATCCTTTTATCTTATTCCTTTTACAAAAGTGGTATTAAACAAGACATGTAATCTCGGACACCATTAAGAAGAGTCGTGATAAAAATATCCTACTTGCTTACGAAGAACCGACTTCCGACGAGTGATATATCACCGGTTGCACCACACCAACGACTCGTTGATCCTCCACGCGCGACCACCACTTCCAGGGGTGTCACCACGATCTTCTTCAAGGTTGGCTACTGCTGGTCGAAGGGAGAAGAAGGTGGGGTCGAAGTGAGGGGTCACCAAGGTCGGTTTAAAGGAAGAATGGTAAAAAGAATTGGCCGGTCCACTAATGTAGCCCTTAAATAGATATTTTCGGTTAATCACCACCGTAGATCTATTCTCCAATCAAGGGCCTAGATTGAACCTCCAATAAGCATATTCTCCAAGCTCAAAACCGATCCCAATTGCCTAATTCAATTTCGGTTTCTATTAAGTAGATTTCCAAATTGACTGGGTTAATTGCCTTGAGTTAATTGGGTAACTCCCAATCAATTCCCTCATTAATCACCATCTTTCCAAACCTAGCCCAAGCCACAAGGGCGCCCTCCATTCATATGGAAGGGTCCTTGATTGGTCCAATCAAGCCCAATACAATCCACTTAATCAAATTCCAATTACGGTTCAAGGGGGTAAGTTTTTGAATTAATTGATTTAATTAACTTGGATTGATTGGATAACTCCCAATCAATCCCTCCTTAATTTTACAAATCCGATCCTCTTACCATGAGGGTCAACTAATTAGATGGAATATGCCCTAGCATCCTCCATTAACCAATTTCGAATTTCTTGATTAGCTTAGTCTCTTCAATTTTTCCAAATCCGGAATTACACCTCACCAATCAACATGATTTGAATTCAATTTGGATAAGGCGCCCAAATTGAATTTGGAATATACTCTAGCATCTTCCTTACTCCCACCCTAATTGCCAATCAATCTCCCCTAATTATTACAATTAGGTGAATTTGAATTTCAATTTGAATTGATTGCCAATTAGGATAAGTGATTTACTAGATAAGGTAAGATATTTAAATTCAAAAGAGATTTCAATCCCAAATGCTTCCCACGATTTGGTCCTCCAAATCGTGGGCCCAAGGGTGTCCACATCATCACGTGGTGACACACCACTACAGGGTACACGGCACTCTTTAGGATCTCACGCATCTTGGTATACAGTTTAAGATGTACGGTTAAGATGACTTACACGCGTAAAGTGTAGTCCCACCATGCACGAGTCCCACGCCTGGTAGCACGTTCTCTGGCTCCGCCACATGCGTACTTGCACGCGTGACTAGCCCTAGCCCTGGCACTCAAGTGGTCCTGGCGTCAGGTGCACCCAACCCCTGGCGTCAGACGGATTACAGCACCAGGCCTAGTCCTCGCGCTCGGGAGAACCTGCCCAATCTGGTTAAACAAACTCATTGACCAATAAACATTAAGATAGGATTCCACATAGCCAAAATGAGATACCATACTAAAAATTACGACAGATACGAAAACTTTCCTATTTTAGACCAGTTTCCTAAAATAGCAGTTTCCAAAGACATACCGATTTTTCGGGTGTTACAGGATGAGTGGGAGAAGAACAAGATTTGCTTACTTTGTCAGAGACGTGGACATAGTCTAAAAAACTGTCCAACTAAAGGAAAAGGAAAAAGTAATAACAAGAAGTATTGTTACAATTGTGGTGAATCTAGACATTCCCTTTCCAAATGTCCTCAACCCCTTCAAGATGGGGTGTTAAATTTGCCACTTGTTTCATCTACAATAAGCACGGTCACTTTAGCAGAAACTGCCCCAAGAATACTCGTTGAATATATCCAAAGGGTGGTTCATGCAAAATTTGTGGTGGTGTTACACATCAGGCAAAAGACTGTCCAGACCATAGAATGCCGTATCGGATATCGGTGAAATATCGGTCGACCAAAGAAACGAAATATTGGAGATATATCAGAGATATTGTGTAAAAAAATATCGGTGGTCGAAAACTAGTTTTTACCATATATTTTCACAATCTAACTTCTAAAATGAGTTATACTAATTTAGACAAAGTATAGATTTCAAAATATGCATAAAAATGCATATTAGGATGGGAAACAAACGGAAAAAGTTAGTTTTTTTTATTTTTTTCAAAAAAAATTAAATTTATTTTTTATTTTTAAAAAAATGATACTAATATATCGGCGAGCCAGCATTCCATGGTCCAGACAAAGGCAAGAATAGAACTGATACTGGAGTTGACAAGAGCGTGAGATCAAAACTATTTGATATCGGGTAGGGGCAAAAGATAACGTTCGCTAGTGGAGATGATCTTGAAGATGATTTTGTGGACGAATCGAATAAGCATAGTAAAAATGACACAACAATTCATGAAGATACAGGAATCCCAAGTCCTAAAGTAGTAAAATTTCCGGGCTAATAGTAGTTGTTTCCTGCATTATGTTGTGATAATTTATTAAAAAATTAAATTTTTTCATATATCGAATATTGCATGAGGGTCAGGTCTTGTTTTGTTATAAGGCTAAACCAGCTTGTACTTGGCAAGACTTGCACATTATGGTGCATGCAGTGGAGATGCCTTGTGTTTGGGCCTGACCATCGTTGTATGTAATGTGCGAGCATTGTTGATGTGGGCTGAGTTAACATTACCTTTGCGGCATTTGTACAAACCATATCTTGCTAGCAGTTGAAATTATTGGATTTGTGGAGAGGACAAGATATCGTTGTCAATTATTCAATCATAAAAAAAAAAGGGGTTGTTCTAAGGGGATGGAAATCACTTAGGATTAATCACTTAAATTTGAATCAAATGTATGAATTATTTTATTTATTTTTTATCATAAAAATATTTTTTTATATAAAAAATAAAATACTTGAAATGCACGACTGACTCCATCGACTCTGACTCCGTGGCATTTCGAGTCGAGTCCGAATCTCTTTTCGAACATTGCTACTTTCTAAGAGGCCTCCGGCGACTCTTGGTCAAAATTGTCATCATTACCCTCTTTGACAAGAATCGAAGGGAAAGGACTGAAGGGTTTCAAAAGTGATTATTGGTTGACACCGGAGAACACTGCCAGAGTAGAACAGAGTTGAGCATTTAGCGACCAAGTAAATTTTGTCGTAAAAAATATCATTTTGCGACGAAAATAGTGTTCGTCGCAATCCAGGCCAAACCGTCCCAAATCGCTTCATGTATTTACGTGTGAATGCAAAATTCCTCACTCATGTTACTCCTTTGTGACCGCACAGCCAGTTCGCCCCGAGAAGGTTGGCCCAGTTGTGTTTTTTCTCCGAAATCATCTCTTTGCCTCTCCAATAGCCGCCACCCTCCATTGCAGCCGGCTCGCACCGATCGGCCGTTTGTGTCACTTGCCAAAGAAGTTGCAGAAAATGGGGAAAATGGCTGGACCTGAAAGAAAAACAAGGGAAAACGCCCTTTGCTGGTAGCTTTTTGAGGTAGGTTCTGTAATCATAGGTATATGGTTTTATTCTATGTTTCAATCTTTTAAGTTTGGAATATGGATGATATATGCTTTGATTCTCAAATAATGAAATGGCTGTGTGATTGTAAGTAGACCACCATACAAGCATCAATGCTGATATACTAGTACCGATCTTTAATTGTTTAATGAAATGACTACATGATCTATATTATGCCTATTTCAGGTTTGGTGAATTGCCCATATGAGAGATCCGACTGATTATGGGGGTGGTTAGAAGGATTCGACAGGACTAAGGTTAAAGGCTCTCACTAGCTTATATTTTTCCACATATGGTTCATTTGATTGCTTGCTGAGTGAATCTTTGGTGGATGATCGATATATTTGAAGGGTGAGTGGCCCGTGATGCAAGTGGTTTACAAAATGGAAATGGAAGTGGAGCACTTAAACGTAGCTAAGTGAGTAAAACAAAATGTTAAATTTTTCTTGTATCATAGGTAGTTAGTTGAGGAAATCACCAATTTCTTCCCATGCAGATTTTACTCTCAGTTTACACATGCAAGCTATGCATTTGATCAAGCGGTAGACTAGGTGCCTGCATGCTGCATCACATTCTTGTACATTTTGAACTTCAAGATCATTGTATAATTAGAAATGAATAGATAATTTAGGGTTGCCTTCATTTCCTTTCTTCTGGATTTTCAACTAGAAGAGGAGAAGAAAAACTTCCATGAAAGAACGTTGCATGAACATTCCATGAAAGAAAAAAATCATTTTGTTTTGCATCTGCAGTGCAGTTTTACTCAATTTGCAGTGAAGATGACTCGGGGAGTTTAAATTGATGACAAAGAACACATGGGGTTATGAAGATGAAGTACAGTTCAATACCATACTTTTTCAGGAGAGTATTGGTGCCAACATGCGTTGTAGTAATAGTAGTAGCAGAAGTGTGGTGGTGCTGTGATTTTGCCAGGTTGTCCCACCTGCTGCAGCTGATAGGTATTGGAATGGCTTAGGAAGGCTAGAAACCTCCACTCCTCCTTCCAACATTTTTCCAGGCTTCTCATCTGGGGTCTCACGGCGGTGGATGAGGCTAAAAACCTCCTCCCGAACACGGCTTTCCACCGCCTTTCTTCATCTTCCGACCACCTTTCATCCCGGTGGCGAGCATCAATCCCGGAGGCAGTGTAAATATCGGCGGAGGTGCTCTATCCCGCGGCAGAAGGGCTGTGAAGTTGAGCGAAACCTATCAGGCAGCAAAATCCGGTGGAAGCGCACGCCGAAACGTGAGCCGAATCTCAACAACGCCCCCTCCTTCGCTGGTCTCTTTTGATTGAGACTTTTCGGCAAAAAAAGGTTGGACCTTTCACCCGTTTCCTCTTTATTTGTGACATGTTGCAGAAGATTATTGTATAGCATTGTCTGCTAGTCATCTTAAGTTTCTGAAGTTTGGTTATCTGATCTTGTGCTGAATTTTGCTGAAAACCTTAATTCTGGAGTTTGATTGATTTGTTGTGGACTGGGTGATAGTGTGGTGACAGTGTAAAACAATTGGGTTTTAGATTTGGGCGTGACAGCAGTTAGATTGGGTGATTGTGTGTAGACAATGTGAAAAGTTTGATTTTTAGTGTTTGAGATGTTCAGATGTGGCCATTGTTTTATAACCTTCATCTGGAATAAGTAGTAATGTTTGGTTTTTTTATATGAATTGAATTTTGTTGAGTTTGGAAAACCAAATGTTACGCGTACTTTGGACGTGCGGTGGGGGTATATTTTGCATGAATGTAATTTGTGGATGGTGAAAACAGCAGAAAGTTATGTTGGAAATTGACGGCTGGTTGACTACTTGTTGGGATGAAGTAAATTGAAATTGTTGGAAATTGACGGGTGGTTGAAGTGGGAATTGATGGCTGGTTAATCAGAAAGTATTGGTCTTTTTGTTCCAAAGAGAATAAAACATTTTAGTTAAACCCATGCATAATACTTTGCAACTGAAGGAAATTTTTTTTTATACTTGAAAAATTATATTAAAAAACAAGCGAGTACAACTCAACTCACGGGGCATGAACAACTCCGATGGAAATAAAATGCAATACAAAGAACAGCCTACCCAAATCAGATAGGGCAATTACAACACAAGTGGCGATCAATCGCTGATTAGAGGCTGATCGATCGCATGCCGATCGATCGGGTCCAAGCGATCGATCACGATTGCAGTTTTCTTCCGATCCCGAAACTTCGATCGACTGCAATCTCTTTTGCCAGAGGTTGCAATCGATCGGGGCCGAAGCAATCGATGGTTGTCTTCATTCAAACCATTGTACCACTGGTAGCGATCGATCGTCTGTAGGCGATCGATCGTATCCTCAGCTTCCATGCATTTTCCCGACAAATCGATCGATCAAGAGAAGTGTCCATCGATCGCCCAAGCCTACAAATGTCAGAACGGGGAAAAATATATACAGTCCCACCAGTCTCTTTGTTCAAAGGACCCTCTCATCACAAAAGGTGTGCAAAAACGGGCAGTGTGTGAGGCCAATATATTTAAGGTGGAAGGCGTTAAGGAACTCCTTTACTCTGTGGATGAGGTTTTGGCCCAGTATTTTTGTCTTCGAAGATTCGTCTATTCCTCTCCTCTCATGTCATAGTAATAAAGCTTGTAAAACCCGCTTGGATTAGATGTCATGTATGTTATTTTTGCCAACTTACTTTCATGTACTTAATTCTTTCTTCTGTTTGTTTGAATTTCATGTCCATTGAAATACTATTGTGGAATTTCATGGATGGACACAAATTTTTATGATGCTAATTATTCTCAGTTTGCGTGTATGCAATTGACTAAGAAAGAGAAGGCGATAACCATCATGCGTAGGGATGTCTAAGGGCCATCCCACTGACCCGACCATACACTGTCTGCAAAAATGTGGGTTATGGCCTACAATTTCAGGCCCATTGTAAATATGGTCGGGCTAGGGCCCAAGTATAAAAAGTCCGCTGGCCCAATCTAAATGCGAAAAACAGTTTTTTTCTTGTAAAGGGAAAAGTCCGACATCAGTAGGAGGTGAAGGATTTATGGAGAAACTTGACAATTTAAAAGGTGCAAAACTTCATCAGTAGATAGGGTCAGTCCAGGCCCACCTCTAGCCTGCCATTCCCCAGCCGTTTACAACCCTAATCGTGATAACTAAGCTAGAGGAGCGCGGCCATGGGTTGTCATTGGCCCTAAGGAAGAGTTTGATGGGGAGGATGTTTCAAGTAAAGAGCCGTTTGGGGCGTAAAAAATCAGTTTCATCCACTCCCAAAAATTCACCTAGTTAGTGGATTATCCACCTGGTTAGTGGATTATCTCAAAAATCCTAACCAGCTGGATTTTTTTCAGCTAGATGGTGCTGATTTTTCATGCCCCAAAAGGCCCCTAAGAAGACTCCGGAAACGATGACACGGGTGTTATATGGAATAGGTGGGGCATTCTTGTATCAAAAATAAAGGTGGATTATTCTATAAGAACAATGTGAGAAAATCCAACTAGCTGCCCTAAACCCTTAGAGTGGGTTGACGGTTCTGGAAAATAAAAAATTTCCAAGAAAATACTTTTCTCCAAAAAATTATCTTTCATGGAAAAATAGATTTTCCCGTAAAAAGCTGTTAGGGGTTATAGAAAGTGTTCATGAAAATTTCACTGAAAATCAATTTTTCGGCCTAGTTAGGGGTTTCAGAAAATGTAAAAATAAAAATGTCCTAGAAAATCTGCTACTAATCCAAATTGAAAGGGCCGCTGTGTTCCAAAACGACCAAAATTATGCGTCCTATATTAATTATTCTATTTCACAAAAACATTCATATTACAACTATTAGTTGCCCAAAATTTCAAGTCAAAGTCCAAGTTTAGAATTTCAAATTCCAAATCCATTAGTCCCAGAGTTGGACATACAAGTATATAGTTTGGAAGAAAAAGTTGACCAATTACGTTCCACAAGGGCAAAAAACTAGAGTTAAAGTTGATTCCTGGCACAAGATTGATACAATATTGAATGTCAGACGCATTTCTAGCAAAATTTTGCTGCCCTAAAAGGGCAGGCGTGAAACATTTCTCCCAAATCATTTGGCCTTTTACCTTCGTCCCAAAGGGAAAAAACCTTCCATATGCTTTTAGACCATTTAGTTTCTCAAAAAAACACTTTTCAACCATTTCAACTGTCAGCCATAGGCCCCTTGTCCTTGGGCATAATTACTCGGTCATGTAGCATATGGAGAGCATTTTGCCATCAGCAAAAATATAGCAGTTTCATGGTTTCATCCATTCCAACAGTCAGCCATATGCCCCTTGTCCTCAAGACCCAGAATGTATTATTCATAGCTCTTGCAGCCACACGCACCAAACAAAAGAACGGAGGGAGTTTCCGCACCTATACAACAACTAAGCTAAGAGAGTAGGACAATATTCTCATGATGGAGAAGAACATCAACACAATATAATCTTTACGCATAATGATCACGATTAAACACTATGATGGTATATTCACAATATAGAAAGTAGCCTAATTGACATGTTCATTTTCAACAAATGCATCACAATTGACCTGTTTATTTTCAACAAATGCATTACAATTGGCATGTTCATTTTCAACAAAACGCATTACAATCTTCATAGCATCACACCATTCTCCTTTTGTGTTGAAATTTTAAGGCAGACATATACTTGAATGGATTATTACCGAAGTGCAGAAATGACGCGATGCAAAAATTGTCTACCTGTTACCTCATTGGTTATTTATTTCCGGCAATCAAATAGATGAACATACCAATATTCCCTACAACCATCATCTTAAGAAGCAATATTCAAACAACTGCAAAAGGTGTTTGATGATGAGAGTAAATCTTCATCTAAATATCGCCTCATTTGCTATAGCCAAAGTGCGCTATGCAAAAATTTGATACATTTTCTCACATAGTTTCTTTCTTTTTTTGACATCCCATTTTGCGCAGAAAAATCTGAATAACAGGCATGGATTATTATCACATACATCCCATTTCTCACATAGTTTCTTTCTTTTTTTAACACCCATCTCATATTGCTGAAACAGGCATGGATTATTATCTAACTAATATGCAGTAGACCAGTAAAATACTATTATTAAAAGACGGACTTTACAAAAGACTTGTTAAATACAACTCTATCAATTAACATGTGATACATTGAGGAATATAAATTGGAATAAACCTAAATATTATAAACAAGAAAATATTATCATCACCTAATCCTATCTATTAATGGTTGAAAATGTAATTTTTGTTCTCATTCTGTATAGTTAGAAAAAAAACATCAATCCCCCAAATTCAGCAAATATGGGATCTACAGAAAAAAAATAATAATCAGAAAGGTAAATATATTTATAGAATCTTAAATAAGTATGAGCATTTAACAGTATGAGAACGAGTAAATTCCAATCTCGCCAACCTAAATTTCAGAGTTCTGGGATTCCCCTTTTCATGCACATTATACAAAACAAAGAAACAACAACACCATAATAAGAATGTGGATGCAAGAATTATATTTGTAAGAGCCAGCCAATTCAAAACTAAGAAAGTTTGGAAAGCCATAAAGAAGAAACTTATTAATTAATTTTAAAGATGGACCGTTTAACACACAATTAATCCCATCCTCAGTTTTATTCTTTTAAGAACCCTATGAAGCTCGCTAATAGAATCTTTTTTCTTTTTGAATGCTTCTGAGAGACAATTCAGTCTCTTACATTGCAGTTCTCAGTTAGAGTTAATTACATAAAACACTAATTTCTTCGGATGTTATCCTTTTGATGGATACATAAGCAAGCATGTGATTCATCCCAGCTGTAGGGCAATTGCTCATATATGGAAACAACAAAGTTGAGGATATCTTTTGAAGCAGGCCCAATATAAGAAGGATCAATATCATGATATTGTTATTAGCTAGCAAACAACAACAAAGGCTAAAATAAGGATTAAAAGAATTTTTGGTACATAGGGGAGGCAAAATTTACCAAATATGAGCATATAGAAGTTGAAAAAACAATATCTTTCTATTGAACTACAGGGGTACATACCTCAACAATATAACTCAATAATATAAATAAAAAGACATTATTTGAACAACAAGTTATCGGTTCTGCGACTGGCCACCGAATTTCGGATGCCTCAGCTTAAGGGGATCCTCCGTCTCCAATGGCGAGAAAAATCAAGTACTAGGGTTTTGTGCACCGGAAAAATCAAAGAAAAATTCAAAAAGGATACAAGGAATCAGTAGAGGAAAGAGAAGGAGAGATTGGGGGAGCCGAGAGAATGGAAGAACGGTAGTAGAGAGGAGAAGGTCCGGGGATCATCGCCGAATAAAACCCCGGTAAGGTCAATTTGCCCTCAGAGAAGTGGCTGAGCAGGGAGGGAGGTTGATTCGCCCAAACCCCCGACCTTTTTTTTCTATCCGAAAAAAGGACTTTCGTACCCTTCGAGGTTTGAAAATTTTGGGCCACTTTTGAGCCTCTTTTTAGGGTCATTTTCGGGCTCTTTAGAAAAGTAAATTTTCAGGGCATGTTTTCCTTAACCCGATGAAAAAATTATTTTCATGTAAAATAATTTTCTATTTCTGATTTTCATTAACCCCTCACCCATCCTTAATGACATGGTGTGGTTGTTCTTAGGGCTGCTCACGAGCCGAGTCGAGTCGAGTTTTGGCTCAGCTCGACTCGAGCTCGATGTATATAATTTGGGCTCGAGCTCGGCTCGACTCGAGTCGAGCCCTCGATTCGGCAGCTCGACTCGAGCTCGTTCTCGAGTTTGACAGCTCGAGCTCGGGCTCGGCTCGAGCTCGAGCCAGAACTCGAGCTCGTGGCAAAAACAATACATTTGCCTTTGGGGTGATTCGAACCCAAACACAACCACACCACACCACACGCCTTAACCAATTGGGCTACAATTTTTTTATACCTTTTATGTACAAAACAAATATTTATTACATATTCGAAGTGGGCTTTTTTGATATATTTTTTTTATAACGACGGGTATCCAATAAGACCCGACTAGAAGGGGCAAAGAAATTGATCTCTTAGAGTACTATATCCCGCCGCCAATCCCCTTAGGTGCATATAAGGCTCACCCATCATACGCATCGAGTAAATCAGGAAGCGTGTTCTATTCATCACACAAACACCTCATTGATCAACTTCACTAATGTCGCCTTTTAATATCAAACCCCGGGTCAAATCAGTTATCGGGGACCTCCACATTTACAACATGAGCTCATCTAACGTGACCGATTTTCAATACCATATTAAATGACCTCAACCCACGTGGGCATGGGGCCCAGCAATTGGGTAACCTCCGCTCAAAGGAAACATGTTCTATTCATCACACAAACACCACATTGATCAACTTTACTAATATTTTCTCTTAATATCAAACCTCGGGTCAAACCAGTTCTCGAGGATCTCCACATTTACAACATGAGTTCGTCTAACGTGAACGATTTTTAATACCAGATTAAATGACCTCAGCCCACGTGGGCATGGGGGCCTGTAATTGGGCAACCTCCGCTCAAGGGAAACGTGTTCTATTAATCACACAAACACCCCGTTGATTAACTTCACTAATGTTGCCTCATAATATCAAACCCCGAGTCAATCCAGTTCCCAGGGAACTCTGCATTTACAACATGAACTTGTCTAACGTGACCAATTTTCAATATCAGATTAAATAACTGGGCTAATTTGGTAGGTCCCAAACCCACGTGGGCTAATGTCATTTAATCTGGTATTGAAAATCGGTAACCTAAATATTTTCCTTACAACATAATATAATAATAAAAAAATATACAAAAATACACAAGGGGAAATCTAATAACTCATTTGAATACGCAGACAGGTTTTAAAGAGCCTAATTTATTTAAAATATTGAGATTACGTGCCAAATAGATTTAAGTCGCTGATTTGCATCCGAGAAAACTATGGGTTTTTATTTTAAATGAAGAGTCGTTCAGATTATATCTGGCGGATGAAGTTGATACAACGGGTGACTTGACCCAATAAAAAAAAAACCCGAGCTTTTCGGCTCGGGTGTTTTACCAGAGGCCAGAAGCTTCTGGACTCTGGCCTCTAGGTACTGGCGACGGCGAGGCGACAGGCGGGGGGGCTCAACGGGCGACGGCGACGGGGCTCGACGGGCGACGGCGGGGCTCGATGGGCTCTGGGCTCACGGCGAGGCGACGGGCTCCGGGGGTGACGGCGAGGCGAGGCGACGGGCTCACGATCGCCGGGGCTCGAGCTCACGGCGAGGCGAGGTGACGGCGAGGCGACGGCGACGGCGACGGCGGCCATGGGCTCGAAGCTCGAGCTGACGGCGAGGCGAGGCGAGATCGACGGCGAGGTATGGAAAAGTTTTGATTTTTTTTTCGAGCTGAGTCTCGAGTCGAGCTCGAGCTCGAGCTTTTTTCGAGCTCATTCTCGAGTCGATCGAGTCGAGCTTTCTCGAGTCGAGCCGAATCGAGTTACGGAGTGGCTCGAGCTCGAGCTCGAGTAAAGTCGAGTCGAGTCGAGCTCGAGTCGAGTCGAGCCGGAAAAACTCGCGAGCTGACTCGGCTCGTGAGCACCCTTAGTTGTTCTAATTATCCGATTTCGAA
Source organism: Houttuynia cordata (assembly GCA_039654745.1). Lineage (NCBI taxonomy): Eukaryota > Viridiplantae > Streptophyta > Magnoliopsida > Piperales > Saururaceae > Houttuynia > Houttuynia cordata. Next base: position 6,131,947 of record CM077511.1, read on the forward strand.
CCCTAACTCCGATGCGGACCACGACTCATACCCGACTCCCTCATTCGGACCGGCTGTCCTGAGTCCACGACTCATTTACATACCCGTTGCCTCATTCGGACCCGGGTAAACGAGTCAAGCCACATCAAACCGACACGACCCGCTCTAGAACATCCCCTTTCGTTGCGCGGACGAAATCGCACCTCTTGATTTAAAGGCCGCCCTCTCCCCTCCCTACCCGCCGGACGTTTCTCTCCACCTCCGCCACCGCCGCCGTCAAATTCGCCGGAAAATTTAAGCATGGGAGCCGGGGAGACAAAGCTTCTGCAGGAACTGCTGCTGTACGCCGCGAGCGCGGCGCTGAGCTGCTTGGTGCTGTTCGCGGGACTGCGGCAGCTGGACCCCAACCGGGCGGCCACCAAGAAGGCGCAGGAGATGAAGAAGGAGATCTCCAAGCGCCTTGGCCGCCCCTTGGTCCATACCAATCCCTACGAGGTCTGCTCGTGCCATCTCTTTGTCTAATTTGGTTCCTTTTTGTGAAATTATGTAGGGATATTTATGGTCAGTGAAATTGGAGTATAATTAGGGTTTTATTGTGATTTATATTGTAGTTGAGATGTTTTGGAATTGGGTTTTTCTTAGCGAGTTTTAGGTAGTACTTCGTCCGGAATTAGTATTAACATTTGGTTTACCAAAGTTCGTTTTGGGAAACCGAATGTTTATACTAATTCCGGACGGAGGGGAGTATAATTTGAAGCCTAGTTTGGAGTTGAGAGGTTAAATCGGGCTATCCATGGTTCTTGAAGAAGTTCTTTAATCATAACTCTTTCTTGCTTCTTTAGTTTTTACACTTTTGTATATCAATTTCTAGAAATTCTTGTGAATCTCTTGCTTATGAGGAAGTGTGTCATTTTTTTCATTTTGGGATGATCTGATGCAATGTGACTAGAGAATCAGGGAAGCATTTCCTTCTATCACATATTAGAAAAGTCGATGTATTTCAGATGCTTACATCAATGCGAGTAACTAGAAGTTTTCATGTTATGTTTAATCAAAGATGATGACGTTTTAAGGGGGGGCATAAAGGAAATGTAGGGAAGATAGATTGAAAACGGAGAAGAAAGAATGAAAGGGGAGAAGTATGTCCGAAGAGGGAAGGTAGAGATGCAAGAGATGATTAACTTAACTGATAGCTATTTAATAATTCTCCAATTGATGCATTTGGCAAAGCCATTGCATAAACTTTTGGCTTTAGCCTTTTTAACTCTAGTGTAGTTAGGAATGTGTTCGAAGGGAAGCTACCATAACTCAAATATCTTTAAGGAAAGTAAGGAGAGTGAGAGGGACAAGAGATAGTTAACTCAACTACTAACTATTAAATAATTCTCCGACTGATCCATTTGGCAAAGCCGTTGCATGAGTTCATAGGCATAGCGTGGGAAGGAAGGTGACTCAGGTGGGCCTGCTGCTGGTACCACCCATGTAGCGCTCATAACAAAGAACTACAATGATTTTGTGTGTCTAATCTAGCAAACTCATTCCTGTGATGTATGCTATGAGAATTTGTACATGCAACTAATTTTATTCTTGGTATCTTTCTGAAAATCTGCGGTAAATTGCAGGATGTCATAGCCTGTGATGTCATAAACCCTGATCAAATAGATGTCGAGTTTGACTCTATTGGAGGTTTGGAAGATGTTAAGCAGGCCTTATTTGAAATAGTGATCCTTCCTTTAAGGCGGCCAGAACTGTTTTCACGTGGGAAGCTTCTCACGCCGCAGAAAGGAGTCCTGCTGTACGGACCACCTGGTACTGGAAAGACCATGCTGGCAAAGGCATTAGCAAAAGAGTCGGGAGCAGTTTTCATTAATGTTCGAGTTTCTAATTTAATGAGCAAGTGGTTTGGTGATGCGCAGAAATTAGGTAAGCATGTAATATATTCAGGATTTTCACATGTTATCAATCTAGAAAAGAAATAAAAAGCAAAGTGCTTTTTTCTCATAATTTTTACATTGCATAGGAGTAGTACTTTCTTAAATCTGGCAGAAGTTTCCATGTTTTTTTCCTTGGCTATTATATTTTTTGAACTTCTGACCTGTGGTTCATGATATTATTTGTGTTATTCATTAAAACTGAAATGTGTTGCTACAGTCCTTAGTGCATATATTATTTATGGTTTGATATCATGTCCATTATTTCTTTACCTTTTTGTTTGCTGCATTGCTAAAGGAAAAAAGAAAAGTAGTGACTCCTACAAATTTAGCCAATGCTCAATATGTGAAGTAGCAAGAGTAGGCCCCTTATTGTGTTTTAAATCGTGCTCAATATGTTTTCTTCAGTTGCCGCCGTGTTCAGCTTGGCTTACAAGCTTCAGCCTGCCATTATATTTATCGATGAGGTTGACAGTTTTCTAGGGCAACGACGTACTACAGACCATGAAGCTATGACCAATATGAAAACGGAATTTATGGCATTATGGGATGGTTTCACAACAGACCGTAAGTAATACCATGTCTATAGAAGAAATGGTTAATATAATCTTTTTAGTAGCAAAAATCATCTATTTGTGATTCTCTACTGCTATTTTTTTTTCGAGTAGTACTTAGACTATCTCATTCTTGTTTAAATAATAGAAAATGCTCGTGTTATGGTTTTGGCCGCAACCAATCGGCCTTCTGAACTTGATGAGGCAATTTTACGGAGGCTACCACAGGCATTTGAGATTGGCATACCCAATCGCAGTGAAAGATCGAAGATACTTAAAGTGATTTTGAAAGGGGAGAATGTAGAAGGGAATGTTGACTATGACCAGATAGCTGAGCTGTGCAACGGTTACACTGGATCGGATTTGTTGGAACTGTGCAAGCAAGCAGCTTATTATCCTGTCAGGGAACTAATAAAGGCGGAGAGACATGGGCAGTCATTACAAGCAAGTCTTCTTTCTCTTATTACATTGACCCTTTCTTTGATAGTGTTTGTTATGTAAGAATTACTGTTTGTCTTGATGAGATTCTAATCATTGAACTATGAGGTCCTCATAATTACTGTAACGAATCCAAAGTCTGGTTGTCTACTGTGTAGCTGGTTTGTCAGTGCCAATTTGTCTGTCAAATTTTAGAATGCACCTACTGGAGAATTAACAAATTGTTTGCATTCTAAATTGTCTGCTTCTAGAGAATTTGACGTGGAAGTGTTTTTTCCAACATATTATGTTTACTTGTCTTTTTTTTTTAAGCTTCAATTTTCTAATTAGAAAATGTGAAGTTCCTCTCTGAATGTGGGTATGATGACTTTGTCAGTTCTGATTAATGTTTATGCTTTTGACAATAAATTCAGCTCTCATTCGAACCATTTTGAAGTGCTAAAATCATTATGAGAAGCTTACAAAACACTAATTTGATTTCTGCTGGTAAAATTTTGGTGAATGATGATGCCTATATGACGCTAGTAGTTTTCTTTCTGCTAGTGTAATTTGAATGATGGATAATGCCTATAAGGCAATAGCAAGAGTCACTGAGTTAGCAGATCGAATTCATCTTTTGAACCTTTATTTTGGGTGCTTAGACTGACTTACACCACTATTTGAGATCTTCTTTATATATGCATGTTGTGTCACTCCTAGTGGCAGAGGCACCGTGTTGATATGTATTCATTGGTTGGTTGATACTGGTTGATTTGCTTTTCTCCCATGGTTCTTATTCATATTGAGGTTTTAGACCTTATGGCACACCCTATATATGTGCTTTTTATCTGAGGCTCCCATTCATTTTAGGCTTTTGATAAAAGGCAAAAAGATGTCTAATCTACCTTGGTTCAAGTATGTTATTGAGATTACCTCCACCTAAGCAAATTATTTTCATTTCAGAGGCCAAGGGGTCTTACACAGACTGACCTAGAGAAGGCTCTTGCAACTTCCCAAAAATCAAAGGCTGCAAGTGAATATAAATATGGCGCTTCCTCATCTTTGTTAGTAAGACGCAGTGAAGATCAAGATGATCAGGTCCAGCATGCTATCTCGGAGCTCTCTAAAATTATGTCGCATATAGTCAATCTTCAGCCAGAAGCGTCAGATCCTTAGAAATGTTTTCCATTGCAGAATATAATGTTTAAACAGCTTATCTTTTTGACGAATTTGACATTAAATTACATTTTTAATGTCAGGGCTTGTAATATATTGGTCTTGAAGGAGCTTCATTACCTCCCCATCTGCCCATTTTGCTGGGTGGTGGCTAGAAAAGAAAGAGACGGGCAAGCATTGATGTTCTTGTTTACATGTTAGTCGGTTCATTCCACGCCTATCTATTCAATTTTTCTCAGTGATACTCAGCATTGATTCAGCACATTCTACATCAGTCATAATTTTTTATGAATACGCAGGTTCATGCTTGGGTTCATCGTTGAGCCAATTATACGCCGGAGGATAAAATGCTGACTAAATCAACTGGAAATATGCAAATGCAATCATCAGTGGACACCCAAAAACATGTGAAGGAAAAACTTGCCATTACAGGATCTCGTTGTTACCGCGAAGTTGTGTGAGCTGACAAACTCCATCAATAGCAAAGGCATGATCTGCTTTGTGCTTGTACTTCGAGAGAAAAAAATGACTGAGGGGCCATTTGGGGTGATGTTTTGTTACACTTTAGCATTTAGGTATTTTATATATCTGGCTTTCAGCTGGATGTAAAAAAAAATATGGATGCTACAGTAGATATCCAAAATCCAGTCCGGATATTTTGCAATAATTACGCCCCAGACAGCCCCCTACTTAGATGTAACAAACGGTTAGATTTACGTCATGGCTCTCTACATCAGCAAATTGAATCACCGTACAGATTTGCCACAAAAAAAACACCAGCAAAGACAAACTTCCACTTCTGACAACCTGGTCTGCTTCCTTGCTAATTCCTAATGTTAATTAATGAGAATATCTTGCTGTCGCTGCATTGCAATTTCCATGCATGGTCCTTTAAATTGCCTGATACCTCTCAGTGGATGACCCCCTCTTCAATAACTCAAAGATTGGAAATGTATCTGTGAAGGCTAAGTAGCTACTGTCTCTCAATTCTTGCAAGATGAGCTTTGCTTTTTTTGCTCTGTCATTGTAAAATGACCTAGTTTGGAGCCCTTTGATCAATACTATGCCCGTCAGCCTTCCCTGATGAGTTCACATTCAAGGTTTCTTTATCTTTCTTCTGAACCTTTTCTGAATATTTAGCAAAGGCGGTAGAAAGGGCTGACTTAACCGTTACGGTTGGCAATTTTTCTGCTTCTTTGGGACCATCAGACTCCTCTTTTCCCGTTTCCTCATCCATCTTCTCTGGCATAGCGGTTTCGGAAATAGCAGTGAGTCGACTTGCCACAACACGTTTAAATGGTTCATGGAATGTGTCATATAAACGTTTCACCTACACCAGAATTAAATTTTCAGTCTGAAAAGCCAAAGTGCTCAAACATTTGTTATTAAGCTTTCTACCTTGCGGTCGCCTATTCCAGGACACCTCGCTAAATCTTCCATAGAGGCATCCATTACATTAGATAGGGACTGCACATAGGACACAGAAAAGGATATTAAGAATGACTATCTTCATAAGCACAAACAACAAATAACGAATAAACAAGGTCAACTACGATTAAAAAACTTATTAGACTGCAAAACATAAACAAGGTCAACTATGATAGAGAGAAAAGAAGCGATTGCATACCCCAAAAGCAGAACCAAGAGTCACTACGTCATTCTTGTTGACATGCCGAACACTTGTAAGTGCATAATTCAACTAAGCATTTAAAAGAAGAGTTTATAATTAGAAAACAAACAGATGATATGCGCTTATTTCTTTAAAATGGTAAAAAAATAGTAAAAATGCAAGAACTGGTATTAGAGAAATACCCGAGACATATAGTCATTGTCCATACGCTCCTTAATGATATCAGCAGACTTATTTTCATAAACTTTAATTGTCTCCAAGTAGCGACCACACTCCTCCAAACTGGAATACATAAAAGATGGCAATTAAAAAGAGTTTTATGTCAATCAGAACACAAGGCAAATTGTCAACATACACAACTCAAGTTCAACATATATGTTTTTAGAATGGTAGAGTAGCACTAAACACTGGTTTGGATAGACAATCCGCTTGGATTGTTGGCAGATTGTATCAGATTGTGGAAAATTCCGTTTGGTAAACCGGTTTTTAACAACAATCAAAATTGTTTGACAATCCAGGATTGTTGGGCGGATTGTTGACAATCCTGGGTTTGAGACCAATCACTTCAGGATCAGATTGACTGGATTGTCCATAATCTGATAGGATTGTTTTTGTGTTGCCAAATGGGACCCCGATTGTTGAATTATCAGATTTTGGACAATCCAGATTATCCTACCAACAATTTCATAGGATTGTCTATCCAAACGCTATCTAAGTCACCAGAAAAGGCTGGATCTCAGAAGTGTCTCTCAAGGAGAGTTAACAAAACAAATAATTTCTGCTTCAAACTAACCTTACAAGTAAAAGTTTCTTTCATTTCTCTCACAAATTCCCTTCCAAATTGTAATTTTTATGCCGAAAAGATAAGAAGTAATATGTCCTTAAACAAAGTTAGGAAGAAGAAAAAGAACCCACCCTAATTAAAACAGTAAACGAATAAATCGAAATAGGTTATCATTTACACTTAGAAAAAGCATATGCATGAGCCAATAAATCGCAAACATTCTGGAAAGCAGCTGACTATCTAATTTCATAATTACTTGCTCAGGCTTTGTTAATAAATTTGATATATACTTCCAGCTCCAAATCTGTAGGAGTCGAGAGTTTCACTGAGATACTCAGAATTGTGTTTAGTGTTCAAAAAAGTCTGCTAAGATAAGCTCTTCGATATCTTACATCCAGAGTTAGCTACTAATTTCTTCAAGTGATGAGCCCTTCAATAATTATAGCTCTAATCTACAATACATGGCATAGCTACTGGATCGATGCAGTTTCAATTGATACCTCCAGCCGCATAGCAGAGTGCAATCATGAAGCAAAGCCGTCTTTGTAACTTCAAGCAAAGGTTTAACAACATCTTCCTATGTTTGCAAAAAACAAGTGTAATTAAGTATTCATAACTGAAGTATAATCAAATCCAACATAATCTACTAAACATGCAAATTGGTAACATTATAAATTCACATAGAAAAATTTTAAAATTAGCAAAACAAGGCTTCCAGAAAATGAGTACAGTGAAATATACCACATCAACATGGCACAAAACAACTCTTAATCGGTAGTTCTTCTGAAGCTCCCTTATCCGGTAGTACAAATAGTCAGGATGAAGCAGATGATACCGAAGACTGCATCCTCACAATCACTTCAGCTTACTCAAAGTAACAATTAATTAAAGATAAACAATTACCATAAAAAAGGTAATGATGTGCCTTACACTTAAAAAGTTCTTTATGATTTAAACCTGTACAAAGAGCAATTGACTTCAAAAAATTCATCCGCATTCGATAATCTTTCATTTGTATATCTCATAACCAAACCCTATGGCTGCCACTATGCCTAATTTTTTTTTAGACTTCTTTAGGAAGTAGAATGTGTACAGATACAGACATTTTCATGTTATGGCTACTGACTGAGATAAAAATAAAAACATTTTATAATTCTCATCACCTTTATAATCTAAACATTATCCAGATTGTTTAAGGTCATAACATTGATTTTCTCTTGACATTCAACAGCAATTATGAATATTGATATCGCCCAACATTCAACAATGACTATAGATCTTTTCCGCATCCAACTCATATATCTCATGCTCTTTTCTTTCTAAAACCTTCCAAATCCTATCAGGCCTTTTCCCGTTCTCCCTCTCTTGTAAGGGCTACAATTAGATCTCCTTACAGTCGTTGTTGGTAATCTCCTCTGCAGAAATACAAACTATTTCCATTAACTTTCCACTAAATATCACTTATTGAAGCTATTCTCTTCAGCTCTCCATGATGTGGTCAATTCTAAGAGGATCCCCAGTCTTTCTACTTATTTATCTCAACATGCTCATCTTTGCCAAAGTCATTTTATCCATCCGTCATTTCTCAGTTTCCCACCATTCTTCCCAATCCCATAATACTGCATGTCCCACCATCGTCCTGTAAAATTATTTTTAGATTGGTGCAGTTAAGCTTATAAAAAGAGAACTCCTCACGCTATTCTCTACTCCAATAGCTACCCCCTAATCCTGTTATCAACATTTCCTCATATTATTCTCCACTTCAGTTACTCGATTCTAATCCTAATAGCAACATCCTCATGTATATCTCTGTGTGTTTCACCATCTATTATTAGCCATTTGTTCATGTCTAAATGGCGTTGAGTCTATAATGGTATCTGCATACAGCCTGGGAAGTGAAAGCTTTAAAAAACAACCAGGTCAGATTTAGACCTGAGATATAAAGCACAGGAGTTTTGGCCAAGCAAGTAATCACAAACAACATCTGCAAACGTCCACCTCACATTTCTTATATGCTTAAGTAGTGGATTTCCTTTCTGCAACAAAAGTGATAGTCATATCAGGCACCAACCATATCAACTTAATATCTTCATTACAATTCCAATTCCAAAGTGAAAAAAAGTTTAAGAAAAAATGCAACAACCAGAGCCATGCCAACTCGTCAATGCGACTTAAAACATCATAATCACAAGCACAAACAAGTAGCGTCATATCCAATAATTTTAAATCGGCTACATAGCTCTTACGCATCCATTCTAGCCTATTTTGAGCCAAATCTAATGCTACTAAAAACATCATCTCACCAAATACTCTTAAAAGTTTCTTAAAGAAAATGGAATAAACTTTTCGAAGAGAATGGATCCACCTGCCTATGGCTGACAAGAATGGCATTCCTGCTCTGAGCATTCGGGTACGCCGATTTCGACCCAGATGCGGCCGCAGAAGAAGAAGTAGCAGAAGCAGAAGCAGGAATTTCAACTTGCCTAGGCACAAAACATACCCATTAACCATTTCAACCAAAAACAATCAAAAGAAGGAGAAGAAGATTCAGAGTTGTGCTCACCTGGGTGGATTCGTGGTGGCGGGAGGCGGCGGAGTGTAGAACTCAGAGGATTTGATGAATGAGAAGGCCTCAGAGAAGGAGGCAGCAGAGGAAGAAGAAGAAGAAGAAGAAGAGGAAGGGCGGAAGAAGGAAGGAGGTGGGGTGGGAAGGGAGCCGTCGAAAACTTCTTGGTAGGAAGGTATTCTGATGATGCTCTTCCTCTGCTTCTCCGCCGACTGGCTGGCCGGCGCCGCCCCTCCTTGACCTTTCTCGCCCCCCATTCTTGCCAAAAGAGAGGCGCAAAAATGAAAAGAGAAAGTTGGGGCATTCCGAGAATTGAACTCGGGACCTCTCGCACCCTAAGCGAGAATCATACCACTAGACCAAATGCCCTGATGTGGTTGGGTGTACAAAAACATTTATTTTATTGTTTATTCTCGGTCCAATTTCTCAAATTGGGGAATCTATCTAGTGGAACAGTTCAACTGGACAAGTGGTAGAGAGGTCCATTAGATGTTTAATACATTGTAATGCATGCTAGATGTTACGAATCTGATATTCTACTAGTGGTGTATGTGTAAGCAACTAAGGGCCATTTGGATCGAGAAAAATCCCAAAGATCCACTTTAAAAAATCCATGAGGTGTTTTATCTGGTTAGTGGATAATCTCAAAAATCCACATGGTTGGTAGATTTTTAGGAATGGATATTTGGGATTTTCACGGTCCAAACGAGCCCTAAATGGGCCTCTCCACAGGCTATGTGGTAGAACCATTCCAATCGATAATTTCTTCTTAAAATTAGTCAAATCTATTGGACTCTAAGCTACATAGAAAAGAACAGAGTTACCTCCTTCCCCGTTCTATTTTTTTCATTGTAAGGGAACAAAGCCTAGCCATGTAGTGATGGACCTGTGTCATCTCAAATGCAAACAGGCTTGGAGTAACAAGTAATCATGGTAAACACTAAAAAAAAGTTAATTTTATATAATGCGTCCTATTGATATAACGTGCGCTGGGGCACAAAATAAAAGGAACTACAGTTGGTGAAATGATAATCCACTGACGAACATGTATACAAGAGGGCAAGCAGTTTTAAATCACCTGCCCTGGTTCATGCGTCCATCATACTTGCCTTGCAACTAATTGTATTCATCAAACTTTTCATTGTCATCGAATTTTTAATGTTGAATTTTTGGGAGTATTAATCTTAGATGAGCAGCAAAAATTCTAGGAGCATGGCATGTAGCTTAAAGGATAAACTATGTGTGCGATTTACCCAAGGCAAAGCAGTTTGTTCACCGAAATATAGAATTGAACCTTCCGGTGAAACCTTATTTGTACCTCCATTCTAGCATATGAGAAGCAAGGACTCTAGCAGATGAATAGACAACATTCAATCAACTTTTTGCTTGTGGGGTCTTTATCAAAATGCTCATAATTGTACTTCTTACACAATCACACTCTAGAGTATTTATGAAAGTGCTCATATATTTGCAGAAGACAAATATCTCCACCCCTATAACAGTTCTGCCATTTCACTGTATGAAGATAAACAATAAAATCAGGAACCATATCAATGTCAGGTGGAAAATGTAAGCCAGCCAAATGGTCCCATGTAACTCTGAAGAGACCACAATGAAGGAATAAGTGATTAGCAGTTTCCATTGTGGAAGAACAAAAAAGGCACAAGTTGGGGTAAATAATGTGAAGGTTCTGCGACAGAATATCAGATGTAGGGAGGCCATTTCTGCAAATGTTCCATGTCAAGTGTCTATATCGCAGAGGCACTTTTGTATGCCAAATATACTTCCATAGATAATCTTTCTCACTGGATAGAGAATTTGATAAAATAGCATATCCTAAAGATACAGTGTAAGAACCAGTAGGAGAAGCCTGCCAAATTAGTCTATCAGAGTTGTCCCTTGAAATTGGAGTTTGTAGTATTTCTAAAACAACATCAGATGGCCATAAGGTAGATATTAAAGTCTAGGTTTCAGGATGAATCATTGTTCATTAGCATACTCACAGTGGCATCCTCATGTATTAGAGGTGAAGGTGGTAGATATTTACCTGTAACTAAACAGATGTCTTTGAAAATTTTGATTTCGAGACCATGTGCAATAAACCAAATAGAGTGTTCTTGTAACAACCCTAAATAAATCTAGATTTAGGATTAAATCACCAGGAAGAAAATCAAAATATGGACGAAGTCATAATGACTAACACCTTCACAGAATTTTAATGATCGACAAACTTTGTCCAACAATATCACTGGTCAATGTGTCGATAGTAGTGTAAAATCATACTAAATTATGAAACTTCCTTTATAAACTCAATCTCTTAATATAAATAGCTTCTTTGCGCTTAAAAATGACTTATTTGGATTTTAGAAAAGACCTAGGTCATGGAGAACCCGTTGGAGGCCAAATAAGAGTGAACTTTCACGGCAAAAGAAGAGAAAACGTCTTGGCTAAAGAGAAGAGGTAGGACTGTTAACCTCAACATCTAAAAAAAACTTATGATGTATGAAAAATGGTTTATTTTAGATGATCTATGGTTATGAATGTGGATTTGGGATAGAATAAGATGAATGATCTTCTAGGTATCATTATCAGTAGGATTATCATATTTGAATAGTAAAGCTATGATTTTTATGCATGTTTGCATGGCCTGATGCTTGTGCGTTGAATGATGAATATGCTTTGCTTTAGTATATATTATGATCATTAAGTGTTGATTCACAACTTAATAAAGAAGGAACCTGGAAATTGGAATTGTCGGGTCATCGACAACGTCTCACCGACTGAATAATGTGTCAGTGATAGTTTGTTGATAGTTCCAACAGATGGTGAAATTGTATCTCTTTTATATTTAAGAGTTAAAATGTTATTGTTTGATGCATGTAAAGAATGTAAATATATGAGATATGTTATAAATGTTATCATGGGAATTGTGTTGATTATGTATGAATGGATGTGCATAAAGTAAATGAAGTTCCATGATATATGAGCATACGTGTTATATGTTTGTTCGGTATTGGTTGGATTCAAATAGAATGTAACCTAGAGTGTGATTGTAAGGCGCTAGAATGAGTGGTAGAGATCTGGACTAGGTTTGGTTGAAAGCAAGGCGTAGATGATGTGAAAGAAGTACAATTATTAAGCATAATGTTTAGTAAATAATATGTTACTATGGACAAACAAATAAAAGAAAGGGCTAGACTAGAGAAGTTAATAATCACGATTCTAAACAAGAACCAAAAAGTAGAAAGAGATAGAATACCACAAGCCACAAGAGCAAAGTAATCAACCCAGACCATGATTGGTCATCCTAGGAGCCTAAAATTTATAAGAGAATTCATATGTATATATGCATAAGTTGTGGCAAAGTTCATAGCTCAACCCGAAAGGATTCATGAAGTCCCTTCGTGGTAAATTATAGTCAAATAAAAGAGATGAAATGATGGTATCTATTGAAAGTAAATTCAATTTAATGCATAGATAGAAAATAAATGTAGAAGACAAACCTCGTGAACCTCAAACACAATTTAACCCTAGCATAGCCTGCAGTCGCCTTTGTTGTTTCTTAACCCTAGAATAACCTCAATGCTAAATTTCCTTCATCCATTGTGCAGGGCATTTAGCTTCCAGGTTTAAAATATTATATAGCTAAAGTTAATAAAAGACTCATGAATCACAGAGATCATCATAAATGTTCAAATTTGTTCAATAAAAGCCTTGAGGCCGTTCAAGTCATAATCATACCTTATGTAACCAATAGAAATATTAACCAAACCAAGCGGAGCTTGAATCCTTTACAAAAGGGCAATTTTGATTAAGAGATCAGTTTACAATGTACACTACTTGATGAAAAACACAAGGATTTGATTGAGTTTTCAAAAGCTACAATAGAACCTTACAACTGTATGTCCATAGGAGTATACATTCAAAAGTTATGAAGAAGCAAACTAGTGTGAAATCTCAAGCTGGTACTAGTGAAGGAGGAGAAGCCAGATGATCTTGATCTTCAACCAAGAAATTAGAGACAATGGAAGCCACATCCTCCAGACCAACGCCAATGCAGAGAGAAGGCGGACGACCTTGGACAGGATCTCTTAGACGGACGTTGGGGCCGCCGGCCTTGCACTTGCCCATGCATTTGCATCCAACGACGGCCTCCTCCAAGCCCGCCGCCATCCTCTGGAATTCCTGCAACAGTTCTGCCGCACCCGATTTCCGGCACTTGCCACCCATGCACACCTCTATCCTCTGGCCGCATCCTCCTCCGCCGCCGCAGCAGCTGCTCTCTGCCCCTTCTCCGCCTCCCCTAGTCTTCAAATTATTGTCGTCCTCCTCTTTCACGGCCAACTCCACCAAACTAGATTTGTTTCCCAAACAGTCAAGGCTTCCTACTCCATTAACAACGATTGCTGTCGTTATCGCCTCATCCAGTACTGCCTGATCCACGCTCGATTCGGCAGCAAGGATTGCACCTCCGCTTGCTGCAACTTTAGGTTCCAAGAGAGAAGTCCTCCTGGAGCAGCCCATGTTAATCACTTGCTGGCATTCACTGTCACTGGATTCGGATGAGCTAGAACTTGACGAGCTCTCGCAGTCATCAACCATGCTGCTTCTCTTTTTCATACAGGCCGCGGTCTTCTCTTCTTTTCTTCTACTTTTCGCTTCCTTCTCCGCCGCTCTCAGCTGTTGCAGCCTTCCAAATAAGCCCTCCGCTGCTTTCTGCATTGTTTACAAATGCCATCAATATCAAGCCTAAATCCAACAAAATTTACAATCAAAACTCTTCAAGAAGTTGACAAATTTCTGTCAAAATACGACTTAATTTTGTGATCTTATAATAGCTGAGTACACCTCAAAAAGATTTATGGTGAACTTACATATGTGTTCTCTGCAGCAGGGCACACACCAACCGAGGAAAGCATAAAAATACTCAAATTTATTTACATTCTTCAGAGAAATCAAGAAACAGAAAAACAGAAATAAAAAACTGTTTAAGAATTGACAAATAATATTCCCTCCCTTCCAAAATATTATCTACAATGTGTATTTAAAAATGTTCACTGTTTTAAAATACTATGTACATTTTGCCAAATCACGTGACTTCCTCTTTTCAAAATCGGAGGAGACTTGAAAGAATTGACTTGAACTTGATTTGTGAATGAGCATATACGAGTTGGACGGGATATATGAAAAAACCTTGTGGCTTCATGGTATAATAAAAATAAAAAATTTCTGAAATATACACAGACTAGCAATTGATGGTTAGCGCTCAGTTGCGTGAATTACATATATAATTTGCATGATATGTTGCCCAAATCTTCTTGTAGACAAAAGGGCTGCAGAATAATCTTGAACTAGAAGCATCAAACACTAATCTAGTTCTTTTGTGAAAGAGAAAAGAAAGAAACAAGAAAGAAGGAACTTAATTACCGCAAGAACCCGTGCTTCATCAGAGAGATTTGCTTCTCCTTGATCGACGAAACTCAACCCCATCTCTGAAAAATCCGACAATTTTTTTGCCAGACCCTTTACAACCTTGAGCTTCTTCTTCAGTTCCTTGCCTTCTCCATTACATGCCTTCATCCCTTTCTCCTTCATTTTCGTCTCCAACACAGCGCCACCGCAGCTCGGACTCCGGTAATAAGCCGCATGCCCCTCATCGGAGAACTTAACTCCCACCCCACAAATTCGAGATCTCCCCGAGGGACATCGCTTTGCCGCCGACACAGCAACAACTTGACGGCGTCTAGTACCATCTCCGGTAAACGACTGATAGCCCGAGAGACGAATTTGACGAAAGGAAACGGGAGCAGCCTCCATATCTCGATCAAGGAAGAGAAACAAGAGAAGGAGGATCTATATAGGCTCAAAGGCTATCTGACAGTTTCCTAATTTAAGACTGCTACCATGAAGGCCATATTAGGAAAGTTTCTTCATGGCAGCCATGGCCGAATTCATGAGAAGACTCGGTATTAAAAAGGAAGGGAAATGGCTAATAGATTAGACGTGGCGCCGTTTTATTGGATGGCGTATGACTTGGCGTTTTGTGATTGGCTGTTGTGAACACGTGGCAGTGAGCATGGGGCGGGAAGGTGTACGGACGTGGTCGTTTATCGTTGGGCACACTTTTGCACGAGCTTTCCCGCGCTTGACAACGTGGCCAAGACCTTATATGCTGACGTGGCCACTTTTTGTCCACGTGGGATGGATATATTTCTGCCAACTGTTCTGTTAAATTTGAGTAATGATAAATGACAGGCGATGTTTGGACGTGCTTTCAAGAGCATGTTATTTCACTTTTATCGTTAAATTTATCTGTTCGAAATACCATGTCAGCTTTGACAAAGCCCATTGAAGATGCTCTATAAAGCATTTTGAAGATGCCCTTTGTCAAAAGATCTGCATTAGCATCTCTAATAGCATGTGCCAAAAGCAACAATGGGAGATGCTGATCTGGCGAAAATAACTAAGCAAATGCATAGGCGGATTATTTTGATCTGCTACTTATGCTATATTTACGATAGGATATGGTAGACTGCTACGTATGCTACGGAGGAAAAAGCACCCCAGTTG
Source organism: Houttuynia cordata (assembly GCA_039654745.1). NCBI lineage: Eukaryota > Viridiplantae > Streptophyta > Magnoliopsida > Piperales > Saururaceae > Houttuynia > Houttuynia cordata. The sequence continues at coordinate 6,147,554 of CM077511.1, forward strand.
GCAATGCTCTAAGGCGGGATTTTTTTGACACACACTAGTTGTAGATTGGGTTGTAAATGGCGTTTGGATGTCCGTTTTCGTCCGTCCGTTTTACTGTCCAAATAGACATATAAATTTGTCACGCCTCACGATCTCACACCTCGATCGGAGTGCGGAAGCCTTCAAAGATATTAACATCTCGAGGCCAAGACCCCGGGCACGCGACCGATCAGTCAAAAACACAACCAATTATGTCATCACGAAAGGATGTGTAATCAGTCATCCCAAAATTTAGTGCGTACAATATCCAAACATCATTAATAAAAATGAAATGAGCCTACTTAGCTTTATTACAGCAAATGGATTTAATAAAGTCGATGAAATATAATCTCAGGTTTATAGCACACAACGGCCAACAAATCAAGAAGTATCAAATCAAGCAACTGAATAATACTAAAGTAATCTCAAATCTCTTCTCGGCGTCATCAATACCTTCCTGCTATTGCAACCGTACTGTCTCAGTTATCTTTCGCATCTCATGTACCCTCTGATGCATGAGTACTTCATAGAAATACTAAGTAGGATGTAAAAATTCACTGAAAATAAATTAAGCAGTATGAAGAGAAATATATAATAAATGAATACTGATATTCAATGACATCTGGACTGAACTTAAGGTCTATCTACCTGAAAAGAAATGTCAGTCAATAACGGTTCCCAACTCGCAAGTATAGGGAAGAAATGATAAATCATAAGACTCCGAACAATTCAGTGTAAAGAGAGAATAAACATAATCAAGACTCCGAACATCACACGTGTAAGGAGAGAATAATAATTTTACCTTCAGGCATTTATAGTGCAAGGAGTTACAATTTCTTCTTATTGAACTTATCACTCGTAAGTGGCTAAACAATATACCAGAACCACCCTAGAGGTTGTCCCTTCGGAACCCGGCCATGCGTCTAGGATTTTGGTCCCACCAATGCTTACGGATACGATGGGCGGAGACTGAGGACCTTCCGTAATGTCAACAGTCTAAACATATGTATATTGCCTCCCTTCGAGCATAAATAATCGGAGATCTCGCAACACCCAGCAATGGCTCGTGAGCATACTATGATTCCACCTCGGAGAGATCCTCTCAAAGTCTCTAGTGGAGAATAAATCAACATCAGACTGAATAACGTTTCAACAATAGTAGAGGTCTCAACTTTCTGAGAATCAATGTAACTTTTACCACTAGTGATTCACACATGGAGTATGAATAGAATATCAAGGTCTCTCGTAAGATTACAACCCACTTTAGGAGTAAATAAGGAGAATCAATATCTCATATAACCAAATGACTTACCATAAGAGTATAGATCAACATTCCGATATGTTAAACACATACTTTCATACACAGCTCTAGATAGGAATATTCCAGAAATTATTTGGACTTATAATATATACATTCAAAATTAAGAATGAGAATAGATTTTTGATGATTTGGTTTCCAAGTAGAACTTCAAACTGACACTGAACGGTCAAAACAGAAATTATGGTTCATTTGGTCACTTAGATATATCACAAACCAATGATCTCTTTATCTATTCAACCTTACTGTGATAATACGTAAACAGTAGTATATTGAATAGTAATAACACATTAACTCTTTTCATATAATATCATGTAGTATTACCTAGGTATTAGTATTTTAACCCGAATCACAACTTACTGTCTTACGCATATCAGTTTCCTTCTGACTACTCTTACTGACTGTACAATTAGAATTATAATCGAAAACTTTTGCTGGAATTAGTCCTATGAGTCTAGTTTCTACTCCCATAGACGGTATATTTTTATAATTTTTCTTTAATTTGTTATAATTTATTTAGTACAGACTGTCGGTACAAAAATAGTTCTGTCCGAAATTAGAATTCTTAATTGTACTTAAGTATTTCGTATAACTACACCATATTATTGTTAATATAGTATTATCAAACTTATTTACTCCCCTCCTAGGTTTATTTCAGATCCTAAAACATTCTAGATTTACTTAATTATACCCTTTTATTATGTTTTTTATCATATATAACAGTCTTAGATATTAACTCTTTGTAATAAAGACTTTTAATTCATGGCAACAATTATGACCACTTGGACCAACGTGATTAATGAATAACAAATCAAATTTAGAACTTTTAATAGCAATATGATCAATCAAGCAACAAGCTTGGGCATTATTCCCATCTATAGACTAGCATAAAATAAAAGTATTAGAGATCACATCACAAAACGAAATCACATGAAATCATGAATAATCAAACTCTAATTGATCAAAGCATCATATATAACCATCAGACTGATTGAGAGCACTCATATATCATATAGGGAAAGGAAAAAGAAGGGAAAAAACCATCCTACTCTTTGTTTCACAAAAGTCTCACCTTTTACGCATCGTTCGCCTCCTTTGCTTTGCAACAATACCTCCGTTCCAAGCTTTGGATGAAGACTCAAGTCAAAAAGAGGCTTAAGAGAATGGTGAACGTGGGAAGGAGAAAAACACAAGCTTTCTACAGCTATGGTTTTGGCATGAATAGCACAAACCATACCCTCTCATGTGTTTATATAGAGTTTTAGGGTTTCACCTCTTATGCAAATCCTTCCTTATCATGGTCTCTTCCTACAATAGGAATTCTCCAAAATCCTTATATAGACGTCCTCTCCAAATTTGGTTTGGATTTGGTATCATTTTCCCTCAAAATCATAACAAAATGTAATTTTCATTTTTGACACTTGCCGGTGCGATCAATCGCGGCGCCAGGCGATCGATAACTGCATCTCTTTCGCACAATCACAATACTTACGATCGATTGTTCTGGCGGCGATCGATCGCTTGCTCCAAAATCGCAAATCACAATAAATACGATCGATCGTCACTCGAGGTGATCGATTGCATCAGCCTTATGAAACTGTCCCGATCAATCGAGTATGCCCTGTCGATTGATCGCGTTCAAATTTTCAAATGGTCTTATCTTCTTGCTCCGAGCTCCAAATTGCAAACAGTCGGTGGCGTTTGAAGGCTTTCTTCGCGCTCTTCAACATCATATTAAAATTCATAATAAAAACAATTTAAACATGCATCAAAACTTCTATTTTAAATCAATTTCCTAAAATATCAATTTTAGTAAACATACCGATTTTTCGGGTATTATAAAATCTGTCTATCGCGGCTACGGCTACAGCCACAAACAGCTTTGGAAGTCTAGCATTTGAACGGATGCAGCTGCAAACATAGTGCGTCCGCGTCAAGAGCCGTCCATGTCCATGTACACTTATCAGATCTCTAGACATATAGCCGTCTGTGTTTGTCTATGTCCACAACATGTACATACGGACGGATACATAGGGGTGTCCGCACGGACGGCGGACAGATGGACACTTAATTTTGGAGTGAGCGGATGGCTACGGACCTAACTTGTCCGCGTCCGTCCTTTTAAACCCCTACTTGCAGAATGAGTGGACATTTGACATCTTTAATGCATTCAGATCTTTTTAAAATGTGTAAAACATCCAATGAACTCGCCACCACATGTTGCATGAAAGGGAACTGGATAATTTTTCCTAAGGTGGCTGGCATAGGTGGAACCTATCTGGAATACGTGTTAAAGTTTGACAAAAAAAATTGATATAATATTTGGATAAATAGAACCCCGTCATATTAGCGTTGTCAAAATTAGCACAGGCTCACAAGTCTTTGTGTGAACCGAGACGATCTGGGCCGTCCAATGTGGCATAGGAATGGGCCTGCATGGAGAACACCGACTAAATAATGTACACTACCTAAAATAAGATATGAGCAAAAAATAATAGAGTAATAGGAAAAAGTGTAAGCCAGTTTGTGTATATTTTCTAATTTTTTATACAAGCCAGTTTGTGTATTGCTAGTTTTCAAGACTTACCTCAGAATGAGTCTAGACAATGCCAGAGCCAGGCAGCTTTGGTGGCTAGACAGTGGAGGGATGAGAAGAGTAAGTTTTGAAATTTTGATTATGAAAAGAGCCTCTCCAAGAACAGCTTCCAGAAAACTACTACTCCATGATTCCATCCCATGTTTCCTGGATCGCAGAATGAGTGAAAAGGCCCACAAGTAGATCATGCAGAAAAAGAAAAGGCAAGAAAAAGGGGAGTTGCCTTTTCTTTTTATGTGTTTTCGGTCTTGAGTAGGCAAATCCAAATGCTTAATGTGGGACGAGTTTAATATTTGCATTTGCATACGTCTCAGACATGTGAGAAACTTCTCCAATTCAGTAGTGCATAACTAGATTGCAATGATATTTGTTAGTTGTTACTACATGTGAAACTTATACTCTCTTAGAAGATGTTGGAGATAATTATTCTAGCACTTACATAAGTATTGTTCTTTCTTTTGTTCGAAGCATACATATTGCTTTTGCTTCGTAGAAATATGTAAATGTTTATATAAACTAAGATCATTTTGAAAAATTAAAGGTGATGTTTAGGAAAGCCAATCTACAAAACCTTTGCACTCATCTACTAATCTAGTTTATTACATCCACTGATTATTACGAGATATGGGACAATTTTTCCCAAATAGGATCATTACTATAGGATGAAGGGAGTATATTAAAAATAATGTTGAGAAATGTATATAATATGCTCATTCCGGTCGTTTTGAATAGATGCAATTGATTTTCAAAATAAACTAGAGTTAATTCATTTTCAAAATCAATAACATCTATTAAAAAAGGCATTTAGAAAAATTTATTTATCTAAAAAAAAGTTCAAAGAAATAAGAAGTCATTTTGGTGATAAAAAAACACATGATTAATTTCACGTTGAGAAAAGTTGTTGGTTCCTGGTACAATCGTGACATCTAAGAAAGAAAGCCAATCCAACAACGTATTCACACCGTCCACAAACCAAATTTTACTTCTTACATTAATTACAATATGAGAAAAATAATGTGAAATAGGATTATTAATATTGGACAGATGATAGTGTATTAAAAATAATGTGGAGAAAAAACAAAAACACTCTCTCCGTCCAGAATTATTATTAGCAATGCTTTAAAATGAACTAATTTTAGTTCATTTTGAAAAACCTTATGTTACTAGAGGGAGTAGTTGATTAATTCAGAGAAACAAAAATTTATTTTGCTTATGCAAAATTCAAATAGTGTCATGTTGAAAATAGTTGTCATGGTTCTTTGTACAATCTTGAAAATTATTTTTCTGTGAGGAGTATGTTTTATACAAGAAAGAACAACAAAATAAAAAGCAGCATGGGACCTCATCCCACAACTGGGAGAGTCTAAACCACCAGCCAAAGGGCGAATTGGCAGCATTTCTATCTTCCAGGGTCAAACGTTATAGCAGAAGTTAGTGTACTAATATGACAATGAGTCAATACAGTTCCTTCGCAAGGATAGCATCCTCACTTGAAATTGGAACGAATTACCAGAACAATTACATTACTAATACAACATTCATGAATAATAGAAACTGAGAAAAATGGCAGCACAAAGAACGATGATGATCATCAAATAATTCACAAAAATATTCAGTGGTAAAACCATTTTGCTCTCTCCACTTCATATGTACACTTCTTATATAGCAGAGTTGTAGTTTAGTTCACCTTGTTTTGTGAAACTGATTTACCGATAGGAAAAGGACTCAAGAGTCCAACCTTAAAGCAGTAATCCATGCCAACAGAAGCAAAGAAGAAGATCAGGAGACTCTGGGATACATACACAGCTCCATTGGCAGCATGTGACAACAAGCTTTCACTATTTAATTCCAAAGGGGGTCCTGCCACCAATTCAGAAAGGCCTGCAAATAGTAGTAAATGACTTTTAAGCTAACTAAATACAACCATATAGATTCAGCATAGTAAATGAATTCCATAATAAGAGTATGTTAGCAATGCGTATAACACCTTTAACAACACCAAAAGCAGCAGATGTTCCAGTTTTGAGCTGAATGTTGTTCAAATCTCTTCTTATAGTGTACCGAAAGGTAACCCCAAACAAGGCGCAGGAAATGAATATGACAGCTAAGTGGAATATCAGTTGTAGCCCATCCGATCCCTCAGAAATGGACACAGGAATACCAGCAAGCGTGCCAACTAAAGCAGAAACAACTGCAGCCTTCACAGATTCAAACCTCTCCACATCCTTGTCAATCTCTTGTCCCTCAAAATTTCCCAATGCCTCTCCAGACCTCATCTGGCCCATGCTCTCTGCAAGAGAGCTTTCAGCCTCCTCAATTATGTCTCTTGCTTCTGATAATTCCTTTTGGCATTCTGCAATCTTGAGAGAAAAAGAGAACAAGTACAATATCAGCACACTTAATGACAACACTTGTGTAGAAAATTATATTTTGACTGACAGCCTAGAATATCGCTGGTGTAAGATAACCAAGTTTCCCAAAAGCTTGATCTGTTAGATAAAGGAAATCTTGTTTATTCATTTTGTATTCCAATGACTCCCTTACTTGCAAGGGTTCATCAAGTGAGCACAAAGAACATAATTAAGGTATAAATGCCTCCAACAAGACTTGAACCCAAAACCTCCTACAACCAAGAGCTTTTATAACATGTCAGCTAGCCAAGTTCCCAAAAGCTAAAGCCGCTAGGAAACGGAAATCTTATTTGTTAATTTTATATCCCTCCGTCCGCAAAAAACAGGTTCCGTTTCCCTTTTTGATGCGTCGGAAAAAAATAAGTACAATCAAGCATAATATCCACAGAGGACTTTTCCCACTTGTGAGTTAATTGTGGCTTAAAAATTCAATTCTCCACAATGTACCTATCTTTCTCAGACAGAGGTAGTATTCCAACAAATAGAAGCGCAATGCTAAGTATATTTCTTTCATCAGTTGTCAAACATGGAAAATGCCCAAACAAAGCTAAAATCAAGAAATCAGCACCAAAATCAACTCTCTTTTTTACCAGTATTAAGCACAAGAGCTTCCATGAATCATTCCATCGAACAGTTAACTCTCAGCACCCATTTAATAAAACAACTGAAAACTACAAATAGTCAAAATGTAAAGTATAAAACAAACAAGAGAATGACCTCAGCCTCTTGGCTCTCGAGCTTCCGAACATACTCCCTCATCACCTGTGCCTCCTTCTCCTGCCTCTCAATTTCCAAGAGCTCCTCCCTCGCCATCTCAACCCTCTGCGTCGCCTTTTCCAATCCATCCAGAAGCCCTCTGTTCTCCTCCCTGCTCAGTAGCTCTCCCACTCGCTCGTCGACGAGCCCGGCCAGCAGGTCCTTCATCTTGGGGACGCCGTTGTCTTCAGAGCTACATTTAACCACAAGTGACCTAGAATCCAGAGAGGACCTATTGAGGTTACTTCCGATAGAGGACGGGGAGGTGGGTCTTGGCCGGAATCCGGCGAAGTTGGCAGGAGCAATGGCCGGCGGGAGGGAGTTGGAGGGGGGAAGAAGAGATGTCGGATACATGGCTCGAAATTGGAGTTTGGATGTTCAAAAGACTGGACTAATTAGATATTAGTTATGGGCCGGGTTTACCTTAGTTTTTGTAGATGGGTCAGGGCCCAGCCCAGATTGCAGATCATGTTATGTTACCCATTGGGCTGTTTTAGGGTTTTGCAATTTTCACTGGATCTAAGATCATTCCCCTATGGCTGCAATTCACTTCCTTTGGGGTCTTGCTAAGTTCCAAGTCTTCTTCCTCTTAGAATCAAGTAGTTTGATTCCATTAGTTGGTAGGCACAAATTGATTCCATTAGTTGCTAGAGTTAGATCTTCTATGAAATCATAATCATAATCATGTATCATAATCAAGTAGCACCGTTTCCTAACAAGTAGGCGACATGGATCTTTCGCCTCCGGTGTAGCATGTTTTGTGTCATCAAGTCTAAGATTATAATACTATACTTTATACAAAAAAAATACCAAGATTGTACTTCCTTGCTCCTATATTAACATTTCCATTTTTTTTCGAAATTAGGTAATTTTAGTTCATTGGAAAAGAAACAAAGAGGACTATTACCATGGGACGGAAGGAGTACTTACTTGGTGCTTACATGGTCTTCTATATGCTTCTAGTTTCGGAAAGTGTGATGATCAAAATTTGTTGCTGCTAATCTTAGATGTTATAGAAAGATCAGCTCATGGACGTGTTGGTTGTTACATGCAAGGGGAATTGGGCCACTAAAGTTATGGGTTTTTTCCTCCATGGTATCTTATCATTTTTTAGTTGCATCCTAAACCTTCGTGCTTAATTTTTCAGGGTTTTGCTCGAATTCAAATTACTCATAAATCTTTACAAAACAAAGATTAATGTTTCAAGATTTGAGAAGAACTAATTTTGCTAGAATACACATTCTAGGTTAGCGAGATTTTGAGTTCAAACAGCCCCAAACAATAAAATGACTGGCCGCCACTCGAAGAAAGACCAGCATCGAACTCTTACGTAGATCTCCACCCATTGGCCACGCAAATGCTAGTTAAGACTCGCTCAAACCTGGGGAAGAAAGAAAAATAAAACAAGAGGATCAAATGTAAAGATTCTGAATTGAAGGGGACTAGACAGCCTAATGTGTCCAATGTTTTGTAGACCCCGACTCTAGTGGTCCTCTTTCAAAGTCCATCAGCCAGTACAACACAATGTGCAATACGAACAAATTGATAGCATTTAAGTGATTTTCCAAGCATTTACATGACACAGAAATTTCAGCAATTTTATGCCACAATTTCTAAGTGGATCATATAGACATGCACATTTCATCAAAAAATTCATGAAATTTTACGATACACAAGCATCTTGTGGCCATGGTCAGTTTACAGTGTACTGAAAAGGACTAAAAAATCATCTTCTTTGGCAGATTTTTCACTCCTGAACTGTCTGTCACTAACAAATGGTTTGCAACTTTGTTTTCTTCTCTACTTTCCGCTGAGATCTTGCACTTTGAGTTGTAGAGCCTTGGATTTGGAACTCATCTTTTGCACCAGGAGCCAAAGCATCTCTTTCCACACTAGTGGTTATGGTTGAAGCAGTTGTTTCTGCCTGCAAGATGTTGATAGTTCAAATGAACAGCCAGAGGAAACATTGAATGACCTAACATCAAACCTTTGAACTCATCTAGATTCTCTTGTGTACCTTATTTTTTCCACTCAAAATAATTGTTTTTATGAAGGTAAAACAAGAGTTGTATATGTAATCAAACACAACGCTTGTACAAAGAACAATATTTAATCTTTGTTTTTGCTAATGAACACGTTTTGGTTACATGAGCATAGAATAACATTCGGATACAACATACTTACTCTTCATAAGAGCATTGTATCTGTAAGCGAATCATATTTACAAAAAAGAGTGGTTAAAAAGATTAATATGCATATAAACTACGGAATCTATAGACTGGTTGGAATTTGATTAATTGAGTTGCTTGAATTAATTCTTCAATTCTAATTCGGATGGGTCCGTTGGCTGTTGACCGTGCCTCTGAGTTTGAGAAGGCTTTGGTAACAAGCCAATCCTTGGAGTTTGTCCTAGCTATGCTTTTGATGTTAGAACTGCAAAATTTGTTCATGTATTTTTAGTGTTCTAGAGCGGATTAACGGTACCTTATGTGGTAGATTTCTTTGTTTTCTTGGATTCTTGCCATCTTTATTATTGTAGCCAACACCATATAATCGTTCTACGACCTAACAAAGAGCCTTTCCACACCTCTAGGTCGCTCTCTTGTGATTAAAACAAAAACAAATTTGTGGTTTCTTTCTATCTACATCCATCCACTACCTGGAGCCTACAATTCAAAATTTATAAGCAAGCGTGCACAAACATTGAAAAGTATCTACTCCCTCCATCCAATGAAGTTCTGCAAAATAAGTGAATTTTGTGAATTTTATTAGACTCTAGGTCGATCCCGTATAAATATTTTGTTCTTGTTTCGTGTTTTTAACCTTGAGGGAGCAAACACAGCCATGTAATACCCATGTTTTTCCACATCCGGATGAGCTTCATTGGTCGGAGAGAATACATGGCGATCGGTGTCAAAAAGTTGGCGTCAAAAAGTTGAAACTTCATAGATAAATGCGCTTTGTTGAAGCATGTCATGGTCATTACACCAATAACAGGTGGATTGTTAGGGCTGCATTTTATTTATACTCCAGCCAGGATCTCTGTACCAAAGAATAGTCAAAATCTCCGTTGACAAGGTGTTCAAGCTTTAATATACTTTTTATGTGCAGCCTACGCAGCATTTTGTCATCAAGTCTAAAGTTCACAAAAAGAGATGCTCATGGGCAAGCAATACGCATTTGACCTCATAACGCATATCATGTCCACTTGTAAGAGACTAGACATTGAAGAGTGAAGACAAACAGGATAAACTTCCTTTCGAAGCTGATGCTTGGATGTCTTTACAAATGGGGGCATTAGTTACGTATGTGTACCACAAATCTAAAATCTAAACTTTTATAGCAGCTAACAAGTCCTATTACTTCTAGTTATTGTACCGCCTAAAAAAATTACTCCCTCCCTCCAAAAAAACCTTGCTGCATTTAAAATTTTATGGATCCAACATAGGTGGCTGGATTTTGCATTCAAGTTGGAAGCATTGTCCAAAGCGGTAGGACATAAGGCTTGCAATGCCGAGAACCCTAGCTAAATAAATTCATCAAATGCAGTCAGGTTTTTTTGGATGCAAGGAGCAATTGGAGATCCCTTGAAACCCATAAGTATCATCCTCCATCTTTGACGATTTTGTAGGTCTTATACATTACTATAATACAGAGAGAGTTTTACACAAGATAGTAATGTGAGCGTTTTTAGTCAACTAACAATTAAATTGAGTGTGGAGACTGGAGAAGTTGTATGTAAGCCTCCCAGGAAACTAGCTACGGCATTGGTTAAAGAGCTGAATTTGAATCACCAGTGACGTAAACCAGGCACCTGTGGCCATTAAAATGCATTCCTTCTTAACTTTCACATGGATAACAATACAGCTGTGCTAGTTGAAATAAACCTAATACGGCCAAGGGAATGGATATATTTTACAATTTCATAGCCCACTTACAAGTCTGATGAACAGAAGGGAATATACTTGCCTGAGCATGAGCACCATGCTTCCTTGATGACTGGTCCCTTAGCTAGGCTTTATGTTCTTTATATCGTTTGAAATTGGGCCAATGGATATCAACTTGTTAGGTTGTCCTAATTGGGGGATGACATCAAATGTAGACTGTGGATCACCACCACAAAAGAATTTTCTATCCTCAGACTCCACAGCAGTTGTTGATCGTATCAACGGCACACACATTAAGCATGTGCGCTCCAGGAGAAAGCTTCTGTTTGTTGGAGCGCACAAGGCTAGCATGTGTGCCATCAATCTTGATGATCTATGCCGGAGAGTAACTCCGGCAAGAAAAAAAAACTCAAGTAGGCACTGAATTTATGTTACCCTAAAAGTGATTTAAACATAATCATGTGGCTATGTGAGTCGATGAAGGGCGTTATATGTGACGTGTTTGTTCATCTTTTCCATCCAAGCCTCAACTGTTGAAGTTGTTTCATACAAGGTCGTTTTAAAGATTTACATTAAAATGAGGGGGAAATAGATTTACAATAAAATGACAAAACTTATAGTAACAGAAAAGTGTGGATTGGTAATTTTATCACGCTTGCTTATTGTATAACCTGCGCCATTGGAATGAAATTCAACGGTTGGCAATTCCCATACGCATGTGAAGTGGGCTGCATGTTTACTGCACTCATAGAGAAAAATGGGAGTATTTTCCAGGTAACAGATAATGGCATTTAAATATCACAGCAAAACCCTAAACGTTTGATATATTTAGACAAAGAAACCATAGTAACATTGTTCCTTCACCCCAAATTGACAATAATTTCAAAATTCCAAGAAGTTGCTCGGTCACTTCCTATACGCTCGTTCATATGAGCAACGTCTCACATGTATATGTGATCCGAGATGATCTGAGCCGCCGGATTTTGATTTGATGGCAGGCGTTAATACGGGGTAGGCAGGTTGGATTATGTCTCATGCAAACGCCTGTGAGCTAGAGCTCATCTAAACTTTTCCCTTTCTTAAAAAGTTACACAAAGAAATTAGAAATGATAGCCTTTCGAGCGAACAATATTTAAACTTGTTATTGGCAACAAACAGAAATACCCCAATATTTGTACCATCTATCATCTATGTACTATGCAATAAATATATTTAGATAAATAAGCACCTATATTGGATTTTTGCTATCTAAAATTTTTCCTCCGAACAAATTAAATGGACATGATCGTTTAGCAGCCAAAAAAAGATAATTACATAAATCATCCCAAAAACGTCCGAGTCCGTCCGATTCACATTTCCGACTCACTCAGGAACCCCCTCGGCCGCCACCGCCTTCCGGCGACCCCTCCTCAGCAGCCCGTAGAGCCTCCTCAACTCCCGCCCTGCCCGCCTTCCACCCCACTCTGCCCTCTCCGCCGCAAGCTCCTCCTTGTTCACCTTCCGGCCAACCACCTGCCCGGCCCCGCCGCGCTCCTCTAACGCGCTGATTACCGTCTTGAGCGCCCGGCTCGGCGAAGTCCGGTTCACCATTAGGATCTCTCCGACCTCCGCCGGGCTAAGCTTCGACCCTGCCCGCTGGAACACCTCCTCCACGTATGGAAAAAGCTTGTGGTCCTTGAGCCCCAAGTAGCTCCCCGCCAGCGCACGGAACGCCGAGTAGTCGCATTGCGGGAAGTGGACGTGCACGTCGACTCGGCCCGGCCGGAGCATTGCCGGGTCAATGCCCGCCCTGCTCCCCGCCGTGAAAACCATGACCCGGCCCTCACCGCAACTCGAGCACACCCCATCGGCGAACCCCAGAAGGCCGGCGACGGTCGCAGCCGGATTCCGGTTCAGGTACCGGTCCAGGTCTTCAACCAGGACGAGTGACCGCGAACCGGCCTGCATGAGGAGCGATTTCAAGTCCGAGTCGTCGGCGACTCGGCCAAGGTCCACGTCGTAGATGTCGTATCCGAGCAGCCTGGCCATGGCGGCGACGAAGCTGGTCTTTCCGGTCCCGGCCGGGCCGTGTAACAGGTAGCTGCGCTTCCAGACCCGACCGAGCCGGTGATAGTACTGCTTCGACTTCAGGAACGCCTCGAGGTCCGACCGGAGCTTCGCCTTCAGCTCCGCGTCCATGGCCAGCGTCTCGAACGAGGCCGGGTGGTCGAACGGGATGGCCCGCCACCGCCTCCCATCCACTGCTGAACTAACATTCCTGAACAACCTTACTTCCTTCGTCTTCTTCCCTTCGATCTCCCCGGCGACGGCGGCGATGTGCCGGAAGTATGGCCGGAAGACTCGGTTCTTGTCGTGCTTTCTGACTCGTAGCACAAACGAGTCGCACCGAGTCGCGCCGACTGTCGACTCGTCCCGCCGCCACGAGAGGCCGGCACCAAGAAACGAATCACAAATTATCTGACCCGGCTCGATGCAGACGGCAATCTCGCCGGACTTCTTCCCGGCGACGAGGTTGGCGAAATCGGAGTCCTCCAAGGAAGGCAATGAGCTCACATACACAGAAACCTTCCTGTATAGCTCATTCTCTTGCAAGTTCTCATTAAGCTCTGGAATTCGAAAAAACTGATATTCATAGCACCAATCTTGCAAACATTTCCAAATCCTCTTGATCAGAAAATTCAACAAAGAAGAGAAGACAAAGAACTTAAGAATCGCCGCGATGACTACGATCGCCGCAAAAGCGAGGCAAAGATTCGTCAGAGTCATTGCCGAAAATCCACGGCTCAAGAAATTACAACGCTAACTTACATTGCACATGTTCAGCTTGAATCTTTCCATGAATGGCTAGAAAAACCCACAAGAACTATAAAAAAAAAAGGACAAAAGATTCATCAGGCACAAAAACCCGAAAGCCGGAGAGCCGAAATGGGAAGGAAGTTCGGATGGAGGAGGCACCGGAGCCTCACCGGAGGTGGTGAAAGACTCGGGAGGATGGCAAAAGGCAAGAAAGCTGCCTTTCTTGGAATGACTTTTTGGGGGAATTGAAGAGAATTTAAGGAAGGCTCAACTGGCCGTGTACCACCCGCGTTGAGACTGTTCAGATGGAAGAGACTAGATAGTAGATTCTGGGTTGGTGCGGGAATGGACGGAAGTGCCCCGGAAGGGGTAAGATGTGATTACACTCTGACATGGTTGTTAATGAGGGGCAATAAAGTGGCAGATGTGTCCATTTATTGGTGGAAGGTAAGAGTGTGACTTTTTTTGTAAAGTTTGAATGCGTGGAAGGGCGGAAGTCATCGTGGGTTTGCCTACAGCTTAGAAAAATTGATGGTTTTGTGGCAGAGGTCATTCAAAGAAATTGGTATTATTATAGGAAAATGTGGCTGTGAGATTTGTTTTCTTTTTTTTTTTGTTGCTAAACTTGAGTTTGTTCAATTAGTATAGAAAGAAAGAGTTAGCACAAAACATGATGCATAATATCCCAGTCGCCGTCCCTAAATAGATGAAAAAATGCACTACTTAATTAATTGAGTTTATAAGAAAAGAATCAACTCACGCGATTTCGTATGCATCCGGACATTGTAAGCCATTGTGTGGAGATCTGATGGTGCAAAGGTGACGGGTGATTAAAACTCGCTATTTAAAAATATAAGATTCCCGGATCCCCCCTCCACTTGTCCCTTGGTCCTGCTTGGTGGTCACCTATTATTGGTTAGGAAAACACTTTTCATTGACAACTAATGCCTGCAATGCATTGGGTCATGTGCAAGGCTGCATGTAAGTACTCTTATTTTAATTGAGCCAAGGTGCATATAAGGGGCCAAACGCGTGATTAAAAGTAAAATATCCATTTTAGATGTTTTGCTACACTGTAGCATTCATGTTTTTTCCATATCCAATTGAAACACCTCAGGTCGTGCTTCACGTTAGATATGGAAAAAACGTGGATTGGTGAATATTTGCTTATAATCACGCCCCAAACGGTTAAGAGGTACTTTTATTATAATGTATGTTTTTTAAACTTTTAAAACATATTATCTTTACTGTTAACTTAAAAAAAGAAGATAATCATGGGCATGAAGTGTGCGACTATTGCTAAAGGTTGAGAACATCATCATTAGTTTATTGCTTAATGAAAAATGATGACGATTGTCTTTTATTTTTGTTGAAGTGGAGCCTTAGGAAGGATTACCGTGCTTAAGACGACATTAGCATTGGAGGGATTTAAAGGATTTTGATGTCCTCGTTGGAGAGTAGGCCCTCAGAATTGTAGTGTAGGACACCAATGGCTGTGTGACACCTTCTATGAAGGCCCGTATGTCGCATAACAATTGGTGTTCTACACAACATTTTCGTGAGCTTGCCCTCACCTAATAATTTCTCCCCCATCCCACGACAACTCAAACAGTTGGGATAGGCCCACCGGCACATGAGAGTCACCTGTGCCAGAAAGAATAATTATCATTAAATGCCTTTAATCATGCTTTTAAAAGGTTGATGCAACTTGCAAAATCCTTCACCTAACTCTTGAATGATGGCCGATGTATAAACCGATTACATCTGTCTTGTTTTAGATGCTCCATCGGGAAAAGATAACCGTCCATTTTAGATGTTCCATAAGATCAATTTAAGTAGATTTTAAAGTTTGAACCTCTTCTTCCCCCTATTAGTTAGTTGAGGTTACCACCATCAAATAAAAATTAACCTTTTTCTCATATGGAGCTACCAAAACAGGAAAGGGGGTGTAAAATTTAGTCGGGAAAATTGGCATGAATTGAACTATAAGAAGGAAGAATATTAAGGATAGTGGAAAATCTAATACTTCATCCATTCCATAATACTATGTACATTTGAAAATATTTATTATTCCAAAATTGAAGGTAACTTGGAAGGCTTGACTTGAACTTGATTCGTAAACAAGTATACGAGTTGGAACGGGATATTAAGGAGAAGAAGTCATATGACTTCCTTGTGGGCTTCATGGTCTAATAAAAATGAGAATTTTTTTTAATATATACAGTATTTTGGAACGGAGGGAGTATTAAAAAAAGGATAGCGGAAAGCCGAGCTAGAGAAGGCTAATGAGACTTCTAACTTACAAGTCTTAGTTTCACAGTTTTAATATGTTTTTGAAGTTTTCATTGACAGATTTAATATGTTTTAGAAGCTTTCATTGACCTTACTGTCTTCTCATTTCACCAAAAGGTGTGAACATATATGAAACTTCATCCTTATATGCATGGTGAAATGTGGGCGTCCATTCAACTTTAGAAGAGGTAGTTCAAAGCAAGCAAGCATGGAGGTTCCAAAGTCCAGAAGGGTTGAATCTATCATTTTGAACGAAGAAATATACCCCTCTGGGCAGCTTTAATAGCTTTAACAGAAGGGTGGAATCTATAATTTTTAGTTCATTTTTAAAATCAATTGCATCTATTAAGAAAAGAACGGAGGGAGTGGAAGAATAGATGAATCTCTTATTGTGTTAATCCAGATGTTCAACATCATGGGCAGGCCCAGGGCTCAAGGGCCCATGACATCCATCGGAATATGTGCGAAAAGTAGTAACAATTTCTTAGATAGAAAGCCCACATAAGAATGAGCTCCAATTATATGGAATATGGTTCACTACCCTAGCCAACCTTGTTTACTATCACGATTATTTATCAAACGTTTAAAATCACTTTAGCGGTTAGCCTCGTAGGACTACTTAATCCAAATATAAATGCTAATATGAGCTATTCATATTATCAACTTCCAAACAAAAAACTATTTTCATTAGCCAAGGATAAACCTCATATAAATTTGGATGCATTTGCTTTTGCTACTTTTGTACTAGAATCATCAGCAATGCCATCTGTGATAATAATTAAAAAAAAAGCATAGTGAACTCTTCTCATCTCATTATGAGCTGATTTCTGGGTTTTGTTCACATTTTCAGCAGATTCATCAATAAATTTTGCAAAGAAGAAACATTTAAATTCCAACACTTGTACACCACTTGAAAAAACATACATATGGCTTGCAAATACAAATTACAACCCCTAAACCCACGTGTTCTCACGACTCTCGCACCATGCTTTCGCGTGGTATATATGACTTTGTCTAACTAAGGACAATCATTCTTATAAATGATAACATTAAACTAGAGGAGCCAAATTAACTTCAAAATCATTAAGCTTAAGCTCATTTGCATCATCTCTCAAACCTCTCCAACAATGTCTCCCTCCGCTTCCCTCCCATTCCTTGTCAAGAGGCGCCAAACCACTCTCGTCCCGCCGGCCGAGCCGACTCCGGCAGAGTCCAAGCCCCTCTCCGACATCGACGATCAAGACCTCCTCCGAACGCATGTCTCCTTCGTCTTCTTCTTCTCCTATTGCCCCGCCATGGATGGGCAAGATCCCGCTAAGCTTATCCGATCCGCCCTCGCCAAGGCCCTCGTCCCCTACTACCCCCTCGCTGGTCGACTCCATGAGGGCCCCGATCGTAAGCTCATTGTCGATTGCACCGGCGAGGGCGTGCTGTTCACGGAAGCCGATGCCGACTTGAGGTTAGACCAATTCGGTCCGTCTCCTCGGCCGCCGTTCCCTTGCATGGACCAGCTCCTCTACGATGTGCCCGGCTCGGCGGAGCTCCTCCATAGCCCGTTGCTTCTCGTTCAAGTGACTCGCCTCGCTTGTAAGGGCTTCGTCTTCGCCCTTCGGATGAACCATGCCATGTGCGACGCCAAGGGCATCGCCCAGTTCATCTCAGCCGTAGGCGAGGTGGCGGGGGGTGCACTAGCGGCGCCATCTGTGAAACCCGTATGGCGGCGGGAGTTCCTCACCGCCCGAAACCCGCCAAGCGTCACCCGCGTCCACCACGGCTACAATGATGTAGTCCCCAATGCGGGAGAGACGGGAAACGACATGGGTGACGCTGCCGGAGAAGAATTAGTGGACGAATCGTTCTTCTTCGGCGGCCATGAGGTGTCAGCCCTCCGGCAGCACCTACCGCCGGCCCTCCGCATCACCTGCTCCACCTTCGACATCATCTCTGCCTCTGTCTGGAAATGCTGGACCACCGCCTGGGAGTTCAACCCTGCCGACGAAGTGCGCTACTACTTTGCCATCGACGCGCGGCGGAAGTTCAGCAGGGACCAGCTTCCAGACGGCTTCTACGGCAATGTCATCGTCGTCCCCGCGGCGGTAACAACCGCGGGCAATTTGCAGCAAAGTCCGATGGGCTACGCGGCGGAGCTTGTGAGGAAAGTGAAGAAGGATGTGGACGAGGAGTACGTGAGGTCCATGGCCGACTTGATGGAGCTCAAGGGGAGGCCGGCCATGGTGCTGGACCGGGCCTACTGTGTTTCGGACCTGACCCGGTCCGGTCTGGGGGAGGTGGATTTTGGGTGGGGGAAACCGGTTTACGCTGGGCCAACCATGGGAGGATGCATGGGGTTCATGTCATGGACATTTCATGTCACATGTAGGGATGGAAAGGGTGGGGAGGGGGTTTTGGTGCCCCTAAGCTTGCCTAAGATGGTCATGGAAAGGTTCAAGGTGGAGCTACATAACATGATTCAATAATCTAATTTGCCATGCAATTAGAATTGATGTATGCCCATAATGATCATTCCAGAATTTCTATCTGGTGATAACAGAAGCATGGTACCATGCTTACCTCTCAAAAAATAGAAGTAGCCACACATGCAAATCATGTAAGTTATCCCCACTAATAACGATTACTCAAGGAAGATGAGGTTTGGGAGCTGTGTTGCACAAAGATTATGTCACAGTAATTAAATTGATCGATAAATAAAAAGAAGGCTTCTCGAATGATTTCCTAAGTTTTTTTCAAGCTGCAAAAATGCAATGAAAACAATGCAAGACTAGATAGCCATTGTGCTATGTCCTGTCTTTATACTTCAATCTGTTTAGATTTCTTGAGATGTAAGACAGATTCAGCCTGAAGCAGTTAGCTGGAAAATATCTATACGTCGCCGTTCGGATCGTGAAAAATCCAAAATATCCAATGAAAAATCCACTTTCACTATGGATTTTTGGGATTATCCACTTTCAGGGAGGTGTTTAAGCTGAAAGTGAAAAATCCCAAAAATTCAGTCAAAGTGGATTTTTCACTGTAGATGTTTTGGATTTTTCACGATCCAGAAGACCCAAATTGGAAGCCAATACCGGATGTGCTATGCCTTCTCATATTATTCAAGTGATCCCAAGCAAAGCTAATGAGTGGCTTTACTTCACACTCCCGTCATGGTCTGTGATCTAAATTGACAACATTCACATGGCTTTCCTAAATGGTGCCTTTAAGTAACGTTACATGTGGGGAAGAGATCCAACTAGAAGCTTTTGTTGAAACATAGCTACGTATGCTACACGTAAAGAGAAGCTCTCGCATCTGCTATGCAGAAGCCAGAAGACAAGGCTCAGTGCAAAGGGCCATAGGACTAGAGGGTATAATAGCCGTTGTTTTGAACAAATCTGTGATTTACGTGGAAGGGTTTGAAATGTACCTAAAGCAAAAAAATCGTATCTCCAAAACAAGTTTAGATGTCATTGAATGCCATAACGATAAAAAAATATATATAAAAAGCTACAAAAGTCAGAACCAGTTTCAAAATTAAGAGACAAGAATGCGTAAAACTCTTAAGCACATTCATACAGAGCCAAATTTTGGCACAGGCTACAGGCGCCTACAGCATCAAATAATTCTGAAATGGATACTACATACGAATTGAATGAGTACGCTTTGTAGGGCGGATCTAATATGATTCCCCTTTCTGAACTCGTATCTTGAAAAGCAACTTCTCCTTATTTGTGGAGAAAGGCAGTGATTAACAACTTTTACAGACTGCTTAGTAATTGTATCAAATGATATTAGATGTTTAGTGGCTCCGCTTCTGTCTCTCTTTCCTTCATGGTTGTCCACTCTTGCGACTCTGTACGCACATAAAAACCCATCTACCATTAGCGGAAAAGCGATCACGTGGAAAAAGAAAACCCAAACAGTTGAAAATTTTACGTTAATTATCCAAAAAAAAAATTAACACGTCGAACTAACTTGATTTGTGGATCTCTGCAACTATCATCAACCTCCTTTGCAGAATTACAGCCATGAAGAGGAAAATGGAGCACATGCCGAACATGACCGTAATGGGGAAAGCAGAAACCTGCACCAAAATCAGCAGTACTACAAATCAAATCAAGCATAACTACATTAAATGCAAGTCAAAAACGAAATACAATAGCACCTAACTTGCATCATGTCATTCACAAGCTCAGAAAGTACAAGATGAGAGGAAGGAGACATGCTACTTACGTTGTATAGAACAATGCAAACAAAAATGTTAAGAGGGATACGGAAGAAGTTCATAATTGTGCTTCTGGCCTCCTCAGGAATATATTGGGACCTCATCTTCATGATTCCCGGCCAAAATAATCCCACACAAGCCTCAAAGGTCAAAAAGCCAAATAATTGCAACCAACCAGCGAATGAAAGGCTCCCACCTCTCACACTAGATGGTGAAGTCACGAACTGTACAAAGTTAGCATTTATGTTAGAAAGCTATTTGCTAGGTGAAATTGTCAAGAGATATCAAAGCGATAGGTGGAACCTACTGTGGACAGAATTGGAATGAGAAAAGTGGCAGCAGAGACACCAAAAACAATCTGCATGTACGATTCAACTTTCAAATTGGCTCGAGCCATTAACCGAGATGCAATCGAGCTTCCCAACATGGATGACAACATAAACGTAGCAAAAATAAAGCCATGAGGAATATCCTCATCATTAGGGCTCAAGGCTGGAGTCCACAGAAACACAAACGTATACATGGAACCCTCAAAGAGTGATTGGATTGCACCCAACAGAGCAATTTTCTCATCTGACAAATCAATGAGAAGTCACAGCATTAGGAAATGAGTTTCAGTAACAATTTGCATTAAAAATATGGTTTTATTTTTAGAAACTCACCAGAAGCAATGGCTATGGCAGCACCCTTGAACTGAGTAAGCAAGTCCTTGTTCTCTGAAGGGTCACCATAATTTTCAGACCATGAAGATAAGATAACAGCCATGCCAATTGCGAGAAAGCAAGATGCAGCATCAAAAGGTGCAACTGGGCCGAATCCTAGAGTGTCAGTCAGCATATTTCCCAATAGCCCAGACAGGATTGCAACCAATCCATTTCCAAGAAAAATTGCCTTCGAGAACGTTAGAGACAGCCACTGCTGATCAAAGCCCCTCTGCATGCATCACCTCAAGAGCTAGTCAGGATACTACCAGTGTGTATGTAAATAGATATGTAAAAGAGATATTAAGAACGAAAAAAGTTAGGAACACATTACTTACCTTATTGTGTTCTGCCACAAGCCAAGACTCAAATGCAGAGAACAAAAGAGAAGTCGCAATCCCTCCAAGTATACGACCAACCATCAAGACCTTAAATTGAGGAGAGTGCTTGGTTATACAGCTAAGGATGTAGGTAATGCAATAAGTTACACAAGCCCTCTTCCGACCCCTGCAAATATATTCACATTTCTATCAAATACAACAGAGTATTAAACTTCTTTACTGCTAAGAACGACAAAGAAAAATAAACTGCAGTGTAAGATCTCACTGTTTGTCTGCAAGTGAACCAACGATTGTCCCAAACAACATCGAAGATCCAAACCCAGCAATGAAGAGCTGCCCAATCTCCCCTTTCCCAAAGCCGTACGTACTGTAGAGGTAATAAACATATGGTCCCTGCAGCCAATCTCCAGCTGTTGCAACAAAAAACCCAATTAGAACAACAGAACAACCATTAAAGCTTAAAATTAGCTACTCGATGAAAGCAGATTCCACTCCATTAGATTCAAGCAACTCATGCAAGTACTCAATACAGCACCAGCTTTTTCAAACTAATGAACAAGATTCTACTACACATATTAGCAAGCAACTGGACTACACTGAGCAAAATGAAAAAGAAAGTAGAAAAACAATCGTCAGATCAGTTGATTAAAAAAAATTCATAATGGTCCAATTAGAAATACAGAATGAACAAGATTCTGCTAAACAACAAATTTAGTTCAAAATTAGCTACTCAATGTACGCAGTTCTGTTAGATTCAAGGCATTTATGAAACTACTCGTAGTTCCAGCATTCAAGATTAGAAAAAAAGATTCTAATAAACATAGTTGTACTGAAATATCAATCCCTGGTTCCGATCAGATAGCAAAATAAAAAAATATATATCCATAATGGTCCAATAAGGTATATAGGTTGAACAAGATTATGCTAAACAACTAAACTAGCTCAAGATTCAACGTCCCCAATTCTCTTAGATTCAAGACATTCATGCAACTCCTCCTAGTTCCAGCATTTCAAGACTAAAACAACAAGATTCTTCTATACAAAACTGCACAGGAAACACTGAACCCATGTTCAGATCAGGTAGCAAGTTTCACCATAATTGTCCAATTAGATATATACAGGATCAACAAGATTCTGCTGAACAACTAATTTAGCTAAAAATTAGCTACTCAACGCCTTCAATTCTGTTAGATTCAAGGCATTTATTGAGCTACTCCTCATTTCAGCATTTCAAAACTAGCATAACAAGATTCTTCTAAACCAAAACCTCGTTCAGATCAGATATTCAAATCCACGAAACAACCCAAAAACTCACACTTGCCAATTCAATACAGGATGAACAAAGATCCAAGAAAGAAGCAGCCACTTCCACAGACCAAGATCCGACCCAGATCCAAATTCCACATTTGTGGCCAAAATAGCAAAAACCCAGATGCCCATTTGGGGAAAAAGTGCGAGAAAAGAAGGAGGAGGAGAAGAGATCTACGGAAGAATGAAGAATGATACCCATCATGAGGGAGTAGACGAAGAGGTAGTTGTTCTTGAAGGCATTGAAGGCGGAGGAGGTGCTGACTCGCTCATTGCTGGTCCTGCTGAACTCGATGCCAGCCACCACCGCGGCCAGGCCTCCGAACACCAGGAAGTACATCACCTCCATTGCTGAGATCTGCTCTCTCTCAGAGAAGGGGCATGAAAATGTAAAAGCCAGGGGGAGCGGCTTCTTGTACCGAATTGGAGCCCTGGAAGTGCTTATTTTGGAAGCCACTTATATGCGGAAGCTGCTTCTGACCGTTGGATATTATTTGAGGATTGAGATTACTTGTGTGTAATTGGTGCGCTTGACAGTGGGTCCCAGGCTCGGTAGGTTTTTTTTCAATTGGTTGGCGGGTCCCATGGAGAATAGAGGTGATGATGGAAGTTTGTGTGTCTGGGCGTCGGTGGCACACGCTTTGCCCAATCGTGAGAAAAATGTGGATGTTCTTGTGGTTGTGAACACAATGGAAAGCGTGGTGTGTTCTCTCTTTTTTGTGCCTAAAACTCTGTAGATTTTTTTTTCGATAACAAGGGGTGTCGGAGTCCTTAGGACCCGACTAGAAGGGGCAGGACAACCAGCCTCTTTGAACACCGTATCATGTTGTTAATCCCCATTGTTGCTCACACGGCCTACACAGCATACACACTGCTTGAGGGCGCCCAAACTCAGGACCATTGCTTCAAAGGCAATGTGCCTTGGCTATCGCACCAACACACTGATGGTTTTTTAATAAAAAAAATCTCTCTTGCCAAATGGTATTGTATGTTTGATCAGTTTCATAGTAGATTTTCTAATAAACACCGTTAATAATTACAAAATATACACATTTTTATATGCATTTCTACCTATATGTTAGTTGTATATTTTGTTAGAATAAGAATAAATCTAGTTTATTATTGTTAGGCTAGTAATTAGAGGTTTAAATTTAATTTGCTCTAATTGATCAATTTAGATGTGCTTATGGATTTCATAGACTGTTGTTTTAATGCATGTCTAATTTGAGTGAATTGTGCTAATGTAGGTCCAGTTGCAAAAATGCCAAATTGAAGTATTGAAGCAGGTTTTTAAACCTCTAACTTATCAAAAGTTGAAAAGCAAGTGCAGAGATGATCTGAGCCGTTGATTTGCATTAAAGACAAGATGGGTTCTGATATTAATGTGAAAAATCATCCAGATATGATCCAACGAACGAGAGGTTAGGACGGGTTTCAATTGAAATGAAAATTTAAAAAAAATGAAAAATTACGTTTTAGTCTCACTTGCTAAAGTTTAACCACTTTAGTCCCCAGGACCAAACTGGTTAAACTTTAGCAAGTTGCCTTGGTCAATGACCAAAAGGGCATAACAGAGGGGCTAACAGCCCCTAACCTTCCTTCCGGTTGAAGGAGACGGAGCATGGCTGGGGCAGTCAAGGCGCACGAAACCCTATGACTGCCCCCTTCTTCCCCAACAAGTTTTTGCCCCTTTCTTCTCCGTCCGCCATGAAAGCCCCATGATCGAGCTCCAAAGATTCTCATCCGGTGGTTTTTCTAACTCCGTTGAAGTTCCAAACCCAAGAAAGCTCTTGCGGCGAGCCCAGATTTCCACTTCTCCTAGTATCTGAGATGGCGGAAGTAATGGAAATGGCGGCAGCCACCTCCAGCAGCAACATTGTAGGCATCCAAAGTGAAGACGATGATGGTGGAGAAATCGGCAAAACCCAAACGATGGTTGCAGACGAAGGTAGTGGACATACCGGCGCAACTCATACGGCGGAAAAATTGAAAGTAAGTAGGATTGTAGGAAAGCTACTCTTTTTCTTCTCATTTGATCTGTCTGGTCATTGCTTGAATGACTAAGTAGCGATGGTAGGTAGAGTAGCTTAAGTTATGAACTGTAAAAGAGGTTGTGATAATCCCTATATAGATATGTTGTGATGACGAAGTTATGATTTGTATAATAGGTTGTGGTCATGTATAGATAGGTTGTGATGACTTATAGATGTGTTGTGATAGAATGTTATATTATCGCTTGTTGTGATGGCATGTAACTTCAGTTGTGATGGCATGTAACTTCAGTTGTGATGTCTATTAGCTTCAGTTGTGATGAATATTGTTATTCAGTTTTGTTGGATTAGAATTTGGTTGTGATTGTTGTAATTAATGTTGTGATGACTGTTGGTATGAGTTGTGATGCTATGTTGTGACAGCGCTGCTATGTAAGTTGTGACCTATGTTGTATTCTTCTTATTTATTTTGCAACTTCAGGTTGAAGCAGGCAAGCTTAAAATTTTGGTCTGCTACTGTGGGAGTATTGAATCCAGCCCCGGTGGAACTGTGAAGATAGTTGGAGGTAAAAGCACGGCATTGTCACTAGAAGAGGATGAAACTCTGAGTTCATTTGTGGAAAAAATTGCTGATGCCTTTAACGTTCCTCCCAACAATTTGAGTGTTGCATACTTGTACCCCGATGTGTATGAGTTGACTTTCTTGATATCCGATAAGGGAATGGCTGACTTTAGAGAGTTATTCCGTGGAAGATTTTGTAAGGTGCTGGTGACCCATGATGGAGATCAACGACCATTCATGAGTTTTCAGGATAGTGTGTACGAATGCAAGGTTAATCCTCTTCCCACCAGTGGCAGTAATCAGCCAACACCACTACGTTCGAGAGTTTGGGATAACAACTTGGTAAGGGTTGGGCAGCATTTTAAAGACCAAGTTGAAGTTAGGAAGGCATTGAAACAACTCTCTATTGCCAAGAACTTCTCTTTCAAGTATTTGAAGAACACAAAGCGTCGGGTTATGGCATCATGCAGGGTTGAAGGTTGCCAGTGGAAAGTGAATGTGAGCTTGGAGCAAGCTTTAGGTTTGTTTGTGGTGAATGAGTATGAAAAACTTCATACATGTGCTAGAGGGGTAAGGAAAAAGTATCACCCTCATGCTTCACAAAACTTGGTGTCGGAGCTCATTTCCAGTAAGATAAAAGATACACCCTCGTATTCCACATCTGAATTGGTAAAAGATTTGCGAAATGACTATGGGTTGAGCATCTCATATCAGAAGGCATGGCGTTCTAAGGAGGTTGCCCTTAATTCTTTGTTTGGTGATTATAAGGATTCTTACAATGACATCCCTTGGTATTGCAACAAAGTAGTGGAGACAAACCCGGGGAGTGTAGTGAAGTATGAGGTTAATCGAAGAAACAGGAAGTTTTTACGTTGCTTCATCGCGTTGAATGCATGCATTCAAGGGTTCCAACATTGTCGACCATGACTTTTTCTTGATGGGGCTCATCTTTATGGGAAGGCAAAGGGGACTCTTCTAGCAGCCACTGCAGTTGATGGAGGTAACCACATCTTCCCCTTAGCCTATGGAGTTGTTGATAATGAAACTAAAGATAATTGGTTGTGGTTCTTATAACATGTGTGACATGTAGTTGGCTTTGCAAGGGTATTCACATTGGTATCCGATAGGGACAAAGGGCTGCTCGAAGCGGTTGCAAAGGTGTTTGGGGATGGATTCCATGGCTATTGTGTGCGACACATAGAGTGCAACTTACTGAAGATAGGTTTGAAAGGGCACAAGGTTCAAGGAACAAAAAAGGTAACGAAAAAATAAATTGCGTACATGATTAATGATGTTGCAAAAGCAAGTGATATGCATAGCTATCACGTTGCATTAACTCACCTCCACAAGCATTCTAAAGTAGCATATGATTGGGTCATGGCAAATCAACCTGAGAATTGGTGCAACGCCCTCTTCCAAGGTGAGAGATATAACCACCTTTTAAATAACACTGCTGAGACTTTCAATAAATGGGTCAAGCCGGAGCGCGACATGCCAATTCTTGCTTTGCTTGATGGCATTCGGATGAAGATAATGATCAAGATGAACGAAGCGAGAAGGGCGAGTAAGAACTGGGATTCTTACCTGATTCCAGAAGTCAACGACCGGCTCAATGAACTGACCAACCAATCTCGGGGGCTATTGGTTGCGGAGAGTAATGAGAATGTGGTGGAAGTGGTTTCAGAGGAAGGACATTTAAGGATGAATCTCACTGACCTCACTTGTACTTGCAGGATGTGGCAAATTGAAGGTACGCCATGTATCCACGCATGCGCTGCCATATCTGCCAATGGAGGATCACCAGCGTATGCTTGTCGAGGGGATTATTGGACTACTCAGTGCTATAAGGACACATACAGTGAAACAGTTTTCCCGATCACCCATGATGACAAGCCGGTACGTGCAGAGCCACCTGTGGGAGAGCATCTCATCCTTCCACCAAAAACCAAGAGGCCAAGGGGGAGGCCAAAGATGAAGCCCTATCCGTCACAACCATTAAAACGGAAACGTCAATTTAGATGCAGTCGTTGCAACAGCCTTGGGCACAATCGGACTTCATGCGTGCAACCAATCAACGTGGATTGAGAGAGTGCCTTTGAATTTTATTTCTGTAATGAACTTAATCCATATGATGACATTCGGTAGAACTTCTTTTTTATGGATTGTAATGATAATGTTTACATTACTTTGTAGTTTGTAGAATAAATCATATCGTAACTGCATATCACAACGCAATCACAACTGCAAAGCAACATGCTATCACAACATGCATTAATCGCCACAACTCAATCACAAGGAATGCAGAAGCTATGGGAAATTACTATATGTGGCAGCAAGAAGACTATCGCAATGCAATCACAACGTCAACACAACCTGCTATCACAACATGTATAAGTCGCCACAACTTAATCACAACGCACGAAGAAGTTACTGGAAGTTACTGTTTGTGGTAGCAGCAAGCCTATCCCAATGCAATCACAACCTCAACACAACCTTCTATCACAATATGTATAAATCACCACAACTCAATCACAACGACTGAAGAAGCTACGGGAAATTACTGTGTGGCAGCAACAAGACTATCGCAATGCAATCACAACGTCAACACAACCTGCTATCACAACATGTATAAGTCGCCACAACTTAATCACAATGCACGAAGAAGTTACTGGAAGTTACTGTTTGTGGTAGCAGCAAGCCTATCCCAATGCAATCACAACCTCAACACAACCTTCTATCACAACATGCATAAGTTACCACAATATATAAGTCATCACAGCAATGCATAAGTAATCACAATAATGCAATCACAACCTCACGGCAACACGCTATCACAACAATGCATAAGTAATCACAATAATGCAATCACAACCTCACGGCAACACGCTATCACAACATGCATAAGTTACCACGATGTATAAGTAATCACGATAATGCATAAGTAATCACAATAATGCAATCACAACCTCACGGCCATACGCTATCACAACATGCATAAGTTACCACGATATATAAGTCATCACAACAATGCATAAGTAATCACAATAATGCAATCACAACCTCACGGCCATACGCTATCACAACATGCATAAGTTACCACGATGTATAAGTCATCACAACAATGCATAAGTAATCACAATAATGCAATCACAACCTCAGCTCAACACGCTATCACAACATGCATAAGTTACCACGATGTATAAGTAATCACAATAATGCATAAGTAATCACAATAATGCAATCACAACCTCACGGCCATACGCTATCACAACATGCATAAGTTACCACGATGTATAAGTCATCACAACAATGCATAAGTAATCACAATAATGCAATCACAACCTCACGGCAACACGCTATCACAACATGTCACGCCCCAAATTTCCAAGACCCAACCGTCAATCCAATGACGGTTATAGGGTAGGAAACCTGGGACGGACCGAATACTTGAGTCTACGCTTATCCCATTTAAATATTATGGGACTTGCAGGATCGTCATGACTTAAATAACATTTTCTTACAAAAAGTAGAATAACGGAAAGGAAATCAAATTATCTATTACAATATCTGAAAATGTCTTAACAACCACAAACAGAGTTTAACATAAAGCAAATGGCACGCAGGCCGCAAGTTCAAATGTCAAAATATAGCAAAATATAAGAGACGAGTCTTCTAAGCTCCAACATCAAACCAAGCCGCTGGAAAACATCACTTCTGCTCCACCTTAAATCCTGCATCAGAGGATGCGTGAGTATTCCATAGGAAATACCCAGTAGGATACAGAAAACCCACACTGGAAAAATAAGAGAAGACTCCAAAGATGAATGGTTTAACAGACTCAGGTTCAACAAGGACTAAGATCACTTACTTGGAACCAACTGCCATTCAAGACGCATTAAGGTCAAAGATACTTCAAAGGCTTTCATAAAGTAGTGAAGGTAAGATAATAAGCATTGGACAACCAAAGTGTCAAAGTACAATTTCTGCTCTCAAATCTTCATCAATACCAGAACATCCTAGAGGTTCTTCAGAGGAACCTTGCCATGCGTCTAGGGATGCTGGCCCCATCGGTGCTTACGGGCACAATGGGCGGAGATTGCAGACCTTCCGTAATGTCATACAATCTAAGCGCACGCGGTTGCCGTCATCGGCTGAACTACAGAGGTTCAATAAATCGGAGATCTCGCAAGATCTAGCAATGGCTTGTGAGCATACTATGATTCCGACTAAGAGCTTTAAATGCTACTTAGCGGAGAAACAATTCAACTAGCCCTATTGTCAAAAGGCTTAGAACAAGACTTTCTAAAGTTCCGACTCTTCATAGGAGTGAAAAGCATAATCCAAATCAAATTATGAATTAGTCTGGGAACTCAAGTGAGACCCGACTAAAAAGAGATACACCACATGGTTTTCCAAAAGTTCAAGTTCGCTATCAACAAAGTTGTACCTAGCCCTAGAATTGATAATTCCCGACTTAGAATGACGCGTTCCAGGTAGACCACGTCAGAGACTTAGAATTCAAGCTTCGATTACTCTTGTGTCATAAATGGACCAAGAGAAGAACAAAGGGACTACTATTATAAGACACCTTATTTGGCTCTAAGACCTTAAGGTTACTGTTCTTAGAGTCTTATAAAATCATATTAGACTTGATTAGATTCTTAATTATCAATTATTCTCAAGCTTCTTAGGTTTATTATGATTTTAAGTCATTTAAAGTCAGAAACTGTGTTCTGTCCAAAACAGAACAGCTCTCTTTATCAGGTTACTACGTTCTGAACAATTTGATTTAATCTATGAAATTTTTATCTTAGATAGCCTCTGATGTCTAGTTTCCAGATTGATAAAGAACTTAATTTTCTGATTACTGTATAATTAGTTATCATTTTTCTACTGAAGTCTGCCTGCGCAGGATTGCTCCTGGCCGAGACCAAGTATTCTATGTCATACATAATTTACTAATGTATAAAGTGTAGTAACTCCTTATTAGTCTTTTTCATACATTAATCTAGTCTTTCTTAAGATTTTTACAGTGCCTTTATAGTTCCAAAATCTCAGTTTATGATTCCACTTTTCGAAATCTTTACTACCCGATTACTACAACACTTTCTTATCTCATTATTTAAGTGATACTATCATATAATCCCGGACAACATTAGATCTCAAAACACGCTGACAATAAAACGAACTGAAATCTCAGAGACAAGATCTTACAAGGGATAATCTTATAGTTATCATTCATTATACAATTACCCATTTAGTTGATATTATACAAGTAGTAATAGCTACGATAATACATATAGAACACGAAATACGGAAATGCACCAAAGTGCCTAAAGATCAAATCTTTACTCAAGAGAGTGAGCATGGATATACAAATAGCATTATCACATGCGATCATGATTTAACATAGAAATCCAAATCCAATTTTCATTGGTCAACATACGTAGAAATGATTGAGTTGAAATACAATAGAGTCATGAAACAAGAGGGAATATCAATTCTAGGATCGGCAATACAAATTCCAGAAATGAGTACTCAACATCAAGGCATCACATTCAACAAATCATTTTATCAAAAAGAAGTGTAATGGGAAAAAAGGCATCCTACTTGGTTGTAAATACCGAGACTTCCCGAGCACTCTTGACTCCGACAATGCTGCACCAACACCACGCCGGTCGACCTTGCTTGGACCACCACGAACCACCACGGACCACCCCGCCGGAGTAAGGTTGCCGCCGGCCCGGATAATGAGAGTGAGAGAGAGAGAGAGAGAGAGAGAGAGAGAGAGATTGAAGTGCTCAATGCTTTGAGTACTAAGCCAAAACAGCCCCCCTTGCTTGCCTATTTATAGACTTTTTGAACCATTCTCCACCATTGATCACTCCTTAATCCAATGGCTTAGATTCAGTAGAAAATTCCAGATTTTTACCACTTTCAAGATGACTCTTGGGTTATCAAAGAAAGAATTAAATGGGTCAATTGCATGGCATTTGTGACAACCTCCAACTACCTCCACTAAGGCTAACCCGACCCAAGCACAAATGGGTTTGGGTTTGGGTTTGGGTTTCTCTTTTAGAATTCCATTAATCACTACTAACCCACTTAAGAAATATCTAATTCATAATTTTTACTTAATCTCAAATTAATTCTATTCCCAAAAATAACACAAACTTCATACAAAAACCTATCCAATAATCTTAGGTCAAATGAAGCCAAACCAACATGTCACGCCAACCATGAATCATATAATCCAATAAAATCTCCGATTAAGATCAATTCAAAAAATCACAAATTTTACGGCGTTCGATCGATTCCGGTGGAAATTGAATTTTCAAAAGATTTTCGAAAATTTAAATAAATGCATACCGTTGAGCCAAGAAAATACTATAAAATTTACGGGTCGTCACACAACATGCATAAGTTACTACGATGTATAAGTAATCACAATAATGCATAAGTAATCACAATAATGCAATCACAACCTCAGGTCAACCCGCTATCACAACATGCATAAGTTACCACGATGTATAAGTAATCACAATAATGCATAAGTAATCACAATAATGCATAAGTAATCCAATCAATCAAATGCAATCACAACCTCAGGTCAACCCACTATCACAACATGCATAAGTTACCACGATGTATAAGTCATCACAACAATGCATAAGTAATCACAATAATGCAATCACAACCTCACGGCCATACGCTATCACAACATGCATAAGTTACCACGATGTATAAGTCATCACAACAATGCATAAGTAATCACAATAATGCAATCACAACCTCAGCTCAACACGCTATCACAACATGCATAAGTTACCACAATGTATAAGTAATCACAATAATGTATAAGTAATCACAATAATGCAATCACAACCTCACGGCCCATACGCTATCACAACATGCATAAGTTACCACGATGTATAAGTCATCACAACAATGCATAAGTTACCATAATTCAAAGTCTATCGCAATGCAATCAGAACCTCAACACAACGAATGAAAAAAACTACTGTAAGTTATTGTATGTCGCAGTAGCAAGTCTATCGCATTGCAATCACAACCTCAACACAACCTGCTATCACAGCATTCATCAGTGATCACAACTCAACCGCAACGAATCAATAAGCTACTGGAAGTTACTATATGGGGCAGCTGCAATTCTATCGCAATGCAATCACAACCTAAACACAACCTGCTATCACAACTTGCATAAGTCACCCCAACTCAATCACAACTATGGCATAAGTCAGAAGAAGTTGTTGTATGTGGTACCAGCAAGCCTGTCGCAATGCAATCACAACCTCAACACAAGCTGCTATCACGACATGTATAAATCGCCACAACTCAAAGTCATCACGAATTAAGGCGTTGAAAGTCTATCACAACTTAATCATAACATCATGTGTCGTCAAACCCAAAATATATCACAACCTACACCACCAATCTAACGCAACCTCATATGTCCATCACAAGTTACTTACATCACCAGAATAATGTCAAATGTAACCTCGCCATACTAACATCACATATTCATATCAAAACGAATCAAGTTTATCACACAATTGGTACATAGCCCTCGATCTTAGAGACTACGTACCACACCAACCATTTTCTAAACTTTTTGACGTTGAACCTTTGAAGCTCATCGTCGAGCGCCTTCTTCAACAAATAGTAGCACATGAAAACCCCACAATCATCACTGTTGCACTGGGTCTCGGGAACCTCCACCACTTTTGTCTTCCATTTTTCCCATGCTCCTTCCTCGAAATCGACTTTCATGACATATTTAGAATGCCACCTCATAGCCTTGAAGAACAAGTTGATTTTCATTTAG